>OY992511.1:20834812-22075361 GCA_963921215.1 Scoparia ambigualis
CTTAATAGAGCCGTGGGGAACAGCTAATAGTTTAATTTATATAATATATATTATTCGAATTTGTAATTTATATAGATTAATTAATGTAATTGGTAAAATAACCGTGTTACTAAATTAAATTATAAATAATTATTAAACGGCTCCATATATCGTATGGTATTTTATTTATAGCAGTGGACTAGTTTTGCGTTCCTCATTGTCTAGCTAGTCTCTGACTAACCCTTTGGGCATAGTGGTCATGAATCTATGTATGAGTATCCTACTAATATTATAAACACAAAGGTTTGTAAGTATGGATGGATATTTGTTACTCTTTCACATAAAACTACTGAATGTATTTGGATGAAATTCGGCATACGGATAGTTTATAACTTGGATTAACACATATGATACTTTTTATCCCGATATTCCCACGGGAACGTATGGATGGATGTTTGTTACTCTTTCACGTAAAAACTACTAAATGGATTTGGATCAAATTCGGCATACAGATAGTTTATAGCCTGGATTAACACATAGGATACATTTTATCCCGATATTCTCACGGCAACGGGAACCACGCGGGTGAAACCGCGAGCGGCCGCTTGTAAAAAATAAACATAAGTAGGTTCGTAAAAACAGTAGGTGTATCATTTTATTGTATTGGCGCGAACTTTAAAAAACAATCATGTTCTCCTTCCATCAATTTGGTAGTCAATGAGCAAGTAGAATATAATAAAATGGAACAAGAGATTAATAACCGGGGCATTCTCCGCCGTCGTGCCACCCAGGTAATTCTCCCCGCTAAGCATCGACAACAAGAGTTAGGTATAGATTATGAGAGAATGATAAATAAGGAGGTAAGTCCTGTCGAGAGCAATCTGTATTGTCGTTTAGCGATAAGGTGAAAAACATTTTCTGCCTTTATTAACATTACCGCTCGACAGATTTTTATCTTAATCTTCAAAAAGTAAGAGTAGAATAGATACCTAGTATTTTTCGCATTAAGCTTGTGATATAGAGGTGTAGGTACTTATAAGGGGTGTGTAATATATAACAACAAATATCATAACATGTACAAAATATTATTTCAGATAAAATAATTTTGTTTAATATAATAATCACAAAGTATAATCAACGAAAGATCTAATTTTAAAAGTTATAATTTTAGAACGTATAACAAACTATTCATATAAAATCGTAACAAAATATTCATGTAAAAAAAAATATAGTAATATATTTTTTAGTTTGTTTGTGATGTTGTTGTGTAGTATAAAATGTTCGGTTTGTTTAATAACCTTTAAAATAACAATCAATTCCTATGAACATGTTTCAAATTTAACACAAAAAAATAAACCTTTTAAATAAATGTCTGTGGTCACAACTCCAACTCCATGACTGTCCTATACTAACCTATTATCACGTGACCTACAGTAGTAGAGCAGCTAATTTCTGTTGTCTAATAAAAAAAATAACCTCGTAATACAAGACAAGCTACGCTAAGCTGCGCTTCGCGATTGACTTAAGGGGAGGTATTTCGGGCGATTCTCCCTCGCTCTCTCGACGGTACGACGGTAAGGGACGGGTATTACAGCGAAGCGGCGGAAATAATCACGTTTTATATTTAAAAAAATTTATAGATGTAATAAATAAAAAACGATCGGTTATAATTTTTCAAGTTATCTATGAACTTCATTTTGGTAAATGACTCATAATATTAAATAACTTATTTTAAGAATAAAACCTGGAAAAGAAGATAAAATGACACAAAAATATGTAACTTTGTGAATTTATTCTATCGAGCCAACTCTATCAAATCGTGTTTCCATCGGATGTATTTCACAGAATAAAACCTCAACAATATTTCATAATTTTCGCAGATTTTAATTTTACTGTTTACTACTTCGAAAAGTAATTCTAAGAACGTGTTATTTTAATTTTTCACTAACACCTAGCCTCTTTGATAGGTTAGTTAAGACAATCACGTGACCTATAGGAGTAGGGCAGCTAGTATCCTCAATCAGTAAACATCAATATGTCGAAATGAATTGTAAATATTGAAAAAAATATAAAAACATAACCGTAAAAATTTAAACTCGATCCTTATTTATATTTCGAAAACTAAGAGTTCTCTGAAAAAATGAAAATGTCCATTAGAATCTCTGATTTTTATAACGCAGTGGAATACTCGTTTTATACCAATTCGTGCACCATTATTGTAGATCCAAGCCGGCCTCAGGCAAAATTGCGGATTGCGGAGGACGCAGGTTCGATTCCCGCCTGAGGTAGACATGTTTTGTCAAAGTTTCGTTATATTGAGTTTATGTGAGTGTTTTTAACACAAATAATCAAATATTACGAATATATATGAAATGTTAAATATAATAAATGATTCATAAGTAAAACGAAATTCAATCAAAGGAATATTAAATTAAATGACTTTATATTATTTAACCATTAAAATGAACAATTATTATAATAAATAGAATTATGATATTAGTTGTTATATATATTATTATTGTTCATTATGTAAAATTAACATTATTAAAATGCATTAATCCATACCATACATGATCAGATAAGGTGGATACCAACAATTTTGCACTTGCAACATTTACAACAACCCGTCATTAATGTTAAACATCGCTATTATTTTTATTAAAAAGCAAATCGGTTTTTTTATGGAAAATGGATGGGAAACGGTTTGTATGCATCCATGTGGCTTGCAGCTTCAGCAATGTAAAACTATTCTGCTTGGCGGCAGAAATAGTGATTTGAATGGTCGGATGGGAAGGATCCTACAACCTCACACCGTAGAAAAGTGGCGTGTATGGTTAAACTTATCTTAAAATACGCCTCGGTGGCCGAGTGGTCAAGCGCTCGGCTCAATATCCGGAGGTCCTGGGTTCAATTCCCAGGTCGGGCAAAGTGTGTTTTCGGATTAATTGTCGATGCATTGCCCAAGTTTGTTAATACTAATCCACATTTGGCAAGCATGGTGATTGTGATTAAGACAATATCCATCAATTGTAGCGAATACTTGATTTCAATAATGGAGATTACCTTTGCCCTGCAGTTAAAAAAACAAAAAAAAACAAAAATTATTTATTTTTTTATAAAGACTTACATAACTAATCAAATTCACGGAACCTCCTTTTAGAATTATAATCGCCTGTTTCAGGAGGCAACGCTTTGCATAACTAAAAATACAAGTGTGTTATACTAATAAAAGTTATAATAATATTTTAACTTTACTAAATTCTCATCACTAAATTTTGATTTTAAATTATACTTACTTACTTATTAGTCTTGTTTTATATTAACGTGTGTACTATTATGTGTAAGAATGTGTTGTGTAGTGTGTTTGGTATGGCATGTGGGATATATTATGTGTGAGGGGTGAATTTGGACGTGAAAGGTTGTGTAGGAGGGTGCACTGTGCATGTACGTATGAAAGTGTGGGAATATGTGTATTTGTATTATAGGTAATGTATGAATGTTTGTACTTTAATTTAGTTTATTTTAGCTACCGAATGGATTAAATAATGCCTCAGTTTCAGCGTAGTCCAAATCTTGTAACCAGTTTCTTATTTCAGATTTACACTCGGGAAATGGTTTTGTGTCTGGTAAAGACTTTGGGTTGAGAATGTTCTTCTCTTGAAATACATTATATAAGTAATGCTGTTTGGGCTCGTTCTACCATCAAAAAACGTGTCTTAAGAGCACCATCCCAGACTGAGATACAATAGGTTGTTACCGACTGAATCAGAGAGATGCATATTTCATTCAGTAAGTTTCTAGTGTACCGGCGCTATCAAGCGCTTTTTTGGAAACAACGTGTCTCAGCGTTCGAAAGATCCAATTAAATTTATGTATTCTGGACAGGGTCATTTCAATCTGAGAATACTATGAGAGCCTTTGATCTACCATAGCTCCTAAATATTTCACGTGCTCTACCTTATTTATTGAAGGACAGCTACAGTTACAATTAATAGCAATAAATATTATATAAATAAATTTGTCGCAAGTATGTATTTTTATATCAAATTCGTTATAGGGTTGGAAATTATTGTAGATGCTGAAACATACATAGTGAGTTTTAGCGGTATTTAAAGTGGGGAGGTTATTTTTCAGCCATGGCTCATGATGCAATCTTTGCCAATCCATTTTCCGTAATTATTTTTGTAGTGACGCAACTGGAGCTAGTGAAGACAATTGCATAGGAAAATATTTTTGCATTTTTTTGGATCAAGTTGCATAAATCATTTATATAAATGAGGAATAGGGTGGGCCCTAAAACAATTCCTCGTGGTACGCCACATGACACATCAACGTACTCACTTGTACAGTCTTCTAATTTAACTTTTTGTTTTCTATGATAGGTAATCCTTAAAAATAGAAAGTTGTATATTTCTAATACCTATTATTTTTTGGAGTATAGCAGAAAAAACCATGTCAAACGCTTTCTTAAGGGCTTTAATACTGAGATACATTTTTAGTCCTTAACGAGGTTTTGTGGTATTAGTGTACTTAGGAGGCAACTGCGTCTTCAGTCGATATTTGGCGTATATACCCGAATTGACTTGGGGAGAGAATAGTCTTAGCATCAAGGTAATATAATAATCTAATATTTGATAATTCTTCGATTTTTTTTTCCAGGACTGGTAGAACCGTGATGGCTGACGTTATCTTTATCACCGCCTTTGTAAATAGGAGTAATTTATAAATTTCTTCAACAAGTCAGGAAGATACCCATCCTAAAACAAAGATTAGCTAAATGGGTTACAATGGAAATAATTTTTTTACGTATTTGATCAAACTTGTGGAAATATTGTCCCATCCAGGGACGCTTTCTGATTTAAGATTCGTTATAATGCTGTTTACCTCCTCGTGGTCAGTGTCCTGCAAAACAAAGGATAGTTGTTGATTTGGTAAGGTGTTAAGATAATTACTGATGTCATAATTTTTTACGGATTGTTTTATTTTATTAGTAAGCTGATTCTCAATATTCTTGGTACTCGGTTACCCATATAATAAGATTTTGGGTTATATAAGATTAGGGTTATCAAACAAAAGTAGCCGCGGCAAAACTTTTTCTTGTAGGTATTTAAGAGCTCCTTCAAAGTCGGTTCTAGTATTCGTTTTGGGCGAAATTTAGTTGTTTTTTAGTTTTGCTGTAGAAAGAAAAGTGGTACGGTACGGTTGTCGGTAATAGACGTATTTATGATAGCAATGAAAACCGAATGTTTCTTCTTATTTATTCTCAACATAAAGTGATGAAAACTTTCCTATCTCGAGTAATCAGCAAGTATCGCGACTAGCATGACTAGTCGCGAGTGATTTGTTACTAACGCGTTACAAACCAGTTTGTAATTGGTTGCGTCGTGTACGAACTGCCATTGAAATACTAGTGCTGTGATATTTTGGATACTCATTGATGATTATGGTTTGTAATTAGTTTTTTTTTGAGTAGCGTCGCGTAAGAAGGGCCTAAGCGTAGTCGCTAGTCCTAGTACTCGTTTATTTCGACGCGGCGACTCACCGCTCTCGTGGCGCAGCTGGTGTACTACTCTGTCAAGAAAGTACCGGGAAAAGATCAATAATACACAAAATGTTAGTTATTCATCAAAATTTATTTTATCGCCTTCAAAGTATGCTCCTTCAGAAACAATACACTTACGCCAACGAATAATCCAATACTTAATGAAAACATTTTTTAAACGCTTTTTCTGGAATTGAGTTCAGTTCTCGCCGCGAATTCTCCTTTACGTCTTTTACCGAATGAAAACGGGTGCCGCGAAGTGGTAATTTGAGTTCAGGAAAAATAAAGAAGTCGGCTGGAGCCATCTCTGGTGAATAAGGTGGTTGGTCGATGGTATTTGTTGAGTTTTTGGTCAAAAATTCGTTCATAATGATGGCCTTGTGCGAAGGCGCATTATCGTGGTGCGAAATCCAAGAATTTTCTTTTCACAAATTTGGCCTTTTTCGTCGAATTTGCTCTCTTAAACGCCGCATAACGCTCAAATAATATTCTTTATTTACCATTTAAACTTACGACAAGAATTCCGAGTGCACAACAACGATACACGACGCGATAGTCAAAGAAAACAGTCAACATGACTTTGACTTTTGATCCACTTTGGCGTGGTTTTTTTGGCTTCGGTTTAGTCGGAAGGCGCCACTCCGAAGTTTTATTGACAAGTTTACATGTCAAAATCATAAACCCACGTCTAGTCACCAGTAAAAATGCGTTGCATAAATGTTTGGGTCGGAATTGACTCGTTCTAGCATGTCCTCAGCGACTCTTATGTGATTAAGTTTTTGGAGAAAGGTTTTCAGGTCTTTTGGGACTATCCGAGCGGCAACATGTTTCATACCCAAGTGATTATTTAAAATGGTACGAATCGACTCGTGAGACACAGAAAGTTCAGCGGCTATTTCTCTCAAACTTGAATGAGGATGTTCAGTCACCATTTCCTTCACTTTTGCGATGTTAACTTCAGTTGAAGGTAAACAAGACTTTACAATGTTTTCGCAGAATATCAGGAGTATATACAAGAATTTGGACGATTTTTTAATATCTATATCTCCACTAAGCCTGGATGTAGATGTTATTGCATTGACTGAATGTAGAATTGATAACAATAAACCATTACCTCAACTTCCCAATTACCAATCATACTACACTAAACTGCAATTAAACCAAAATGACGGGGTAGTTATTTATGTAAAAAATACATTAAAACATAAGGTCTGTGAAATAAAACTTTCTAAAGCATCTTGTCTACAACTAGATATATTAAATAATACTATTATGTGCATTTACAGATCCCCTTCAAACACGAACGCCGATAGTTTTATTAATAGCCTAAGTACTCACTTAGATGGACTGAACTCTAGCAAATCTTTAGTGGTCACTGGTGATATTAACATCAACATTAAACTAAAAGATATAGAGCTACCACAGGACCAAAGAAATCGCATTAATTACCTCAACATGCTTTCAGTCTACGGGATATTAGCTGGTCATACAATACCTACCAGGGGTAACAACTGCTTAGACCACTTTATGTTAAAGATTAATAAAATTAAATTACGTGCAACCATCGCTGTATTAAATACAAGTGTTACAGATCACTTAACGACTTTTCTAACGATAGCTAAAGTAAAAAATCACCCCGTTGCATGCAAAACTAAATCCACTTTAAATTATGAAGGCGCTCTTGCAGCACTTTTAAACAAAAATCTTTCAGAATTGCTTTATTCTGAGGATCCTAACTTTGTGATTGATGGTTTGATTTACAAACTAACAGAAACAATTAAAGAAAATACTGTTATTAAAAATATCCCTAGAAAATACCGTAATCTTAAACCATGGATTACTCCTGGACTGTTACGGTGTATTCATAATAGAAATAAACTGCAAAAACAAGTTAAAGCTGATCCATTTAAAGAAATACAAAAAATAACATACAAAAGATACAGAAATTATTGTAACTCATTACTTAAAAAATATAAACGCCAGTATGAAAGAGAAGTATTGAATAAATCTGTTAAAAATAACAAGCTATTGTGGAGAAACGTAAAAAATATTACTTACACTTGTCAGAGTAGGAATACGAACTCGGAGCTATTAAGTATCAAATCTACTCAAACAGCAAGTGCAGATTATATTAATAATTTTTTTGCGAATGTTGGTAAGAACTTAGCTCAACAAATTCAACTATCGCCAGTAGAAAACGAGACTTATCTGCGTAACTTGCCAAAACAGTGTAATTCGTTTGTATTATTAGATACTGATCCTGATGAGGTGAACGATATACTACTGTCTCTTAAGTCTAGTAGTGCCCCGGGGTGGGACGGTATTCCTACCTTATTTTTGAAACGTGCTCGAGCACAAATTGTACCAATTCTAACCTATTTTATTTATCTATGTTTTGAAAAGGGCACTTTTCCGTCTGCTCTTAAGCAATCCATTATCACTCCGGTGCACAAGGCTGGAGATAGAGACAGGGTGAATAATTATAGACCTATATCGATCTTACCCGCTATTTCTAAAATAATAGAGAAATTGTTGAATTCACGACTACTTAACTATCTTAACAAATATAACATTTTATCGGCATCACAATTTGGATTTAGGCGTGGAATATCAACCGAGGATGCAGTGTCTTCTCTTACTTCGTATGTAGTTGAGCAAGTTGACAATCACAAAAAATGCATGGCTATATTCCTCGATATTCAAAAAGCATTTGACGCTGTTTCAGTGCCCATCCTTGTTCGAAAGCTCGAAGCGATCGGATTGAAAGATATTCCTCTAAAATTGTTTAACGATTATTTGACCGATAGGCGGCAGAGGGTTAAACTGGATTCCTACACTAGTAGAGATGTAGAGGTGACATGCGGCGTACCCCAGGGTAGCGTTCTTGGACCTACCCTGTTCCTCATTTATATTAATGACCTTTGTGCTCTAGAGCTTACACATGCAAAAATGTTTTGTTATGCTGATGACACCGCTGTCGTTCTCAGCGCAGAGTCATGGGATACTGTTATGAAAAAAGCTGAGAGTAGTCTGGAAAGGATAAGTAAGTGGTTACGTAATAACTTTTTAACTTTAAATACAGCCAAATCCAACTATATCTGTTTCAGTTGCTATAGTAACAATCAACCTAGTAATGATTTAAAAATATCAATTCATAACTGTAGCCTTGTAACTGATAGAGTTGGCTGCAACTGTCCTATACTCCAAAGAGTTGAACACTCAAAGTATCTGGGAGTTTATATAGACCAGCGGTTATCTTGGTACCGGCACCTAGAACATGTTGCCCTAAGACTTAGGAAACTCACATGGATCTTCAAAAATTTGAGACATGTTGTGCCAAGAAACAACGTTAGCATACTGAACTACTGCGTGCAGGAGAACTCTAAGAAAGACCTCCTTACTGAGATATATATAGCGTTAGTGCAGTCAATCTTGATATACTGCATTCCTATTTGGGGTGGTGCAGTTAAAACGCGGTTTATTGATGTAGAGAGAGCCCAACGCAGTTTGATCAAGACAATGTATTTTAAAAAGATGCGTTTCTCAACTGAACACCTATATAAAATGAGTAACCTTTTGTCTGTTAGGAAGTTGTATGTAGTTTACACTGTACTAAGAATGCACAAATCTTTAACTTATGATCCTGAAATCTGAAAAAGAAGAAGGAAAGACATTGTTTCGAGAATTAATAGAACCAACACCGTGTTGGCAAATAGGCAATATAATCAACGATGTACTCAATTATATAATAAAATCAATAAAGAAATATATATTTACGATAAACATTACCATGAATGCAAAAAAAATATTTTGAAATGGTTAGAGTCTAAGAGCTATGATTCTATAGAGGCACTTTTGATCAGAGCATAAGATTATATACACACACTGCACACACTCATACACGCACACGTTCACCCCCCCCCCCCCCCCCACACACACACACACACACACACACTCACCCCCACACACACGCACACACAGCCCTGTTTGTACAGACGGCCTTTCGAGGACTATGGTTTTATATGACCCATCCGAGGACTCCCTCAAAAACCATGTTAATGACCTTGTATTGTTACTTTAAAACGATAGAAAGAAACAGAAAACACTTTGTTAATGAACAGGTCTATTTGTCTAACGTTATTGCAGCATTTTATTTATTAACTGTTCTTGACCAATGCGTGGACTTATTATACACTGCCAACGCTTGTGGAGACATCTTTCCGAGGACGTCTGTGTGTACCTTTCGAGGACCCAATCGCCTGACTACAGATGGCAATCCGGGGACTAATTTTCACACACTTTCTCTTGAATCCAATACTATTCGAGGACCGTGTGTTTGACTGTACAGAAACAATATGAGGACTTTTTTCCGAGTCCCGCATGTACAAAGCGAGGACCACTAATGTGTAAACATAACATGTTTTAAGTACCATTCGAGAACATTTATTTCGTAATGAACATTCGATGTGGCCCCATGTACATAAACTCTTTACTTGACCGGACCTGATTTATGTTAAGTGATGATAAGGCATGTGAAATCGCGTTATTCCCGGTATCCTTAACCACTAAGGAACTGGCTATCTTACCTCGAACTGCTGATAACATTGTTGTTACGGCGACGCGACATACTAAGATAAGTTGGTGGTAGCTATAGCCAGGCGGACTTAGAACAAGGCCTACTGTTCCGTCTGGCGAGTTATAGGAGGTTGTGATGATGGAAGGTTCCTTGGTGATGGTTAATAACGACTGCGTCTCTTTATGTGATATTGTATATTTATAGTGACTACATTGTAACTAACTTATTGTCACTAAAACATACAAGACGATTTATACTACGTAGATGTTGGAGGGAGGATGCCGTCTTATCTTTATTGGATCTACACGCGTTTAGGAATGCACTTACAAACTCTTTAACCATACGTGAGGATAATAAATTATGTGGCGACTCAGGCCGCCACACCTACCATTAACCAAACCGAGCATAGTTAGTACCCCCGCCCGCTGGGAATCGAACCTGGGACCTCATGGTTTAAGGTCTTACCGCTAGACCACAGAGGCGGTTAAAATTACAAAAAATGTTGATATTTTTTATGACAGGCTATGTCATTCTACCACCAGTTTTACCGCTACCATCTATCTAAGTATGTCGCCATGACGACTATGTTATTAGCATTGTTGTTTTCTACATTGCGAACTTATGCATATGCTTTCGTCGTAGTGATTGTTAGTTGACTACGGCTAGGTAGTCCACTACTACTACTAACCACCGACGTTGTTATATATTTTGTACAATAGCTAATTATTTGGTTCTATAAGTTACCATTGAAGTCTATTATATATTTATTGTATTTTGTATCTATATAAATATTATATGACCTGGTATATGATGAGTATGTATTGTATTTTATGACCTGGTAACGAATTTTTTTTTGTAAATGTCGTTACTTCTGTGCGCTATGGTTTTTTGCGCCCGTTCTTTGAAACAGTTAAAAAATGATGTCCTGAATTGGTGGTAGGTTAAAAAGATTTATACGATTTAAAGTAATTATTAATTGAGTTTATTAAATAAACATATTTTGTTTGACTATGACTTTATAATCTTTTGTCCAATGATAGGTACAAAAACCAGCTACTTTTCTTCGTACTCAACATAATAATCATCACAATATGGGCACTGTCGGTCATTGAGGAGTTTCATAGGGTATCTGTGAAGTCTGTGATCCTTTGCTCATTGATAGTTACTTAACCAGCTTTTTTTCTTCGTACTCAACATGATAACCAATCACAATATGTGCACTGTTGGTCATTGAGGAGTTTCATATGGTATCTGTGAAGTCTGTGATAATTTGCTCTTTGATAGTTACTTAACCAACTACTTTTCTTCGTACTCAACATAATAATCAATCACAAAATGTGTACTGTCGGTCATTGAGGAGTTCTATATGGTATCTGTAAAGTCTGAGATCTTTTGCTCATTAATAGTTACCTAACCATTTACTTCTCTTCGTACTTAACATGATAACCCATGACGATATGTGTACTGTTGGTCATTGAGGAGTTCCACATGGTATCTTTGAAATCTGGGATCTTTTGCTCATTCATAGTTACCTAACCAGCTACTTTTCTTAGTACTCAACATAATAATAAATCCAAATATGTGTACTGTCGGTCATTGAGGAGTTCCATATGCTATCTGTGATGTCTAGAATCCTTTGCTCGTTGAATGTTACCTAACCAGCTACTTTTCTTTGTATTCATCATAATAACCAATTATAATATGTGTGCTGTTGGTCTTTGAGGAGTTCTATAGGGTATCTCTGAAGTCTGTGATCCTTTGCGAATGATAGTTATATAAGCAGCTACTTTTCTTCGTACTCAACATAATAATCAATCACAATATATGTACTGTTGGTGATTGAGGAGTTCCATATGGTATCTGTGAAGTCTGGGATCTTTTGCTCATTGATAGTTACCTAATTAGCTACTTCTCTTCGAACTTAACATGATAACTTATCACAATATGTGTACTGTTGGTGATTGAGGAGTTCCATATGGTATCTGTGAAGTCTGGGATCTTTTGCTTTGCGTACTTAATATAATAATAAATCCAAATATGTCTACTGTCGGTCATTGAGGAGTTCCATATGCTATCTCTGATGTCTTGGATCCTTTGCTCGTTGAATGTTACCTAACCAGCTACTTTTCTTTGTATTCAACATAATAACCAATTATAATATGTGTACTGTTGGTCTTTGAGGAGTTCTATAGGGTATCTCTGAAGTCTGTGATCCTTTGCGCATCGATAGTTACATAAGCAGCTACTTTTCTTCGTACTCAACATAATAATCAATCACAATATGTGTACTATTGGTAATTGAGGAGTTTTATAGGGTATCTCTGAAGTCTGTGATCCTTTGCTGATTGATAGTTACTTAACCAGCTACTTTTCTTCGTATTCAACATTATAATAAATTACAATATGTGTACTGTCGGTCATTGAGGAGTTCTATAGAGTATCTGTGATCCTTTGCTCTTTACTAGTTACTTAACTAGCTACTTTTCTTCGTACTCAACATGATAACCAATCACAATATGTGTATTGTCGGTAATTGAGGAGTTTCATATGGTATCTGTGAAGTCTGAGATCCTTTGCTCATTGATAGTTACCTAACCAGCTACTTCTCCCCGTAGTCAACATGATAACCAATCACAATATGTGTACTGTCGGTCATTGAGGAGTTCCATATGGTATCTATGAAGTCTGGGATACTTAGCTCGTTGATAGTTACCTAATCAGCTACTTTTCTTCGTACTCAACATAATAATCAATCACAATATATGTACGTCAGTTATTAAGAAGTTCCATAAGGTATCTACGAAGTCTGTGATCCCTTGTCTACTCATAGGTACCAGCTACTTTCTTTGTATTTAATACAATAACCAATCACAACTTGATCATTCGTCATTGAGGAGTTTTGTTGCCTGTCGCCAAGGGTCTTCATCATATCTTCACCATATTTTAAATGTAACGATTAAAATCTATCGATACAAAAAAAATCATTCAAATCAGTGTAACCTGAAAATACATTAAAGAAACATAGTATATACAACCGAATTGATAACCTACTCCTTTCAGAAGTCCGTTAAAAATATTAGACAACATCACATACATTGCTCTGATTCTGCATTGACCCAGCCGGGAATTGAACCTGGGACCTCAGAGATGGCGACATAAGAGTCCGCCGGAGTGCGAGCCACTCGACTAGAGCGGTCGTCAATAATGAAGATTGAACTAAAAGTTATGATCGTCTATTTAAAAAAAAATAGTAAATAAATTTTTGAAGTTATTATTAAAAATAAAGATTAAAATGATGTTGACAATGTACGAAAAGCTAAAAAAGCATTCGGTAGGTCCAAGGTACCAGTCATCACACCACTCTCCTCATCAATCTAGGGCATTCTAGGGCATTGATCAGACAAAAAAAAATCGTTCACTTGATAGAAATTTCACACGCCCAACGATTTTATTTTTTTGTCTGATCAATGTTCTAGAATGATGAGGAGAGTAGTTTGATGACTGGTACCTAAGACCTACAGAATTATGTTTTAGCTTTTAGTACATTGTCTACATCATTTTAATCTTTATTTTTTATTTTAATTTTGTTATAACGATTTAAAAAGAATGAAAAGTATATCATACTTCTCATTCTTTTTAATTCATTCAACTTGCCCTTTCATTTGATATCCATCACCCATATTGAAACAAACATGATATCTGGCATTTCCGGCGGCCATCTTAGATTTAAAAATATATCAAAACTTTTAAACAGTATTCTATTACTCAAGCCCTTTCATTTGATACCCATATTGAAGGGGTAGTGAAAAAAAAATTTGCCTGCCATTTTGTTGGCGGCCAAATTGGATTTTAATTTTTTTCATAGTGTAATCTATTCTACTAGGCAAGACCTTTTATTTAATACCAATATTGAAGGGGTTGTCATAAGAAAAATGAACCTGCTATTTTTTTGGCGGCCATATTGGATTCTCATTTTATTTCATAGAGAATTCTGTTCTACTAATCAAGCCCTTTCATTTGATACCCCTATTGAGGATGTAGTGATAAAATATGTAATCCGCCATTTTGTAGCGGCGGCCATCTTGGATTTACAATGATACCAAATGAAGTAAATTATATTCTTATTAGAACTAAAGGTGCGTACCAAATTTCAGATCAATCCGTCAGCAGAAAGTGGGTCTAATTTTAATTACTAGATTTGACCCAAAGAAATAAACAGGGCAAGCTAAATAAAACGGTTTAAAATTAAGGAAAAAATGCTTTTTATAAAATAATAATTTAAACCTGATAAGAAAAATATCATTGTATAAGTACCTTCATTGCAATCTTTAACGATAATTAACCATATTCGTCTATGTCACAATAATCCCATATCGTGAGATAGGTACATTACCTATTATTAGTTAGTATTAAACTTATACTAGCACAAAAGTTCTCGTCAAGACAATTCAAACGAGCCCATACTCGATGGGGTTATGTTGTTTATTTACTGAGTTGCTATGGCCATCTTCCAGCTCTATCATCAGACCCTGGTTACCATTTAGCACAAAAGTACTCGTCAAGACGAATCAAACGAGCCGAGACTCGATGAGGTTGCGTCGTTTCTTTACTGAGTTCCTATGACCATCTTCCAGCTCCATCATCAGATCAGACCCTGGTAACAATCTTAAAAGCAATTACTCATCAAGACGAATGAAACGAGCCGAAACTCGATGGGGTTGCGTCGTTTCATTACAGAGTTCCTATGACCACCTTCCAGGTCCATCATCAGACCGTGGTTACCATTGAAAGACAAACTACTCGTCAAGACGATTCAAACGAGCCCAAACTCGATGAGATTGTGTCGTTTTTTTGCAAAGTTCCTATGGCCACCTTCCAGCTCCATCATCAGATCAGCACCATGTCATCATAATATTGCATTGTCACGCGATTTACACATGTATGCAAAATTTCAGCTCTATCGGTAACCTGGAAGTGGATAAAATTTAATTTGCAAACGGACGGGTGAAACTAAATAAAAGCTTGTAATAATACTTACTTTGCTTACGTTCTTACAAAACAAAGACGGAAAAACAACACAAAAACAACTCTTTGATCACGACGTGAAAATGTATCCATATGAGGACCTAAAAACACACTGTCAGGTACTGACACCAATACGAGGTCTTGAGTGTAAAATTTACACATAAGTCCTCACACAGTACAACAAACATGAGTCGAGTGTATAGCGAGTGTGTACAAATCGATAGTGGCGCCGCCTAGTGTTCACACTCTGTCGGTGTGTGAACCGAAATTTTCAAGACCAATCCGAGGATTCCTTGACTTTTCCTTATTAAGTATACAGGAAGGTTCACAATCGCACGTAGAGTACGATGCCGTAGTCAAGTCAAACCGAGGACCCACGAAAAAGTCCTCGGATTGAAAACGTCCTCGGATGTGCCTTGTGTATTCAGGCCCACGTCCTCGTATAGTACTTAAAACAAACACACACACACACACCCATACACACACACACACCCATACACACACAATATTATATAGAAACTAGCTGTATGTTGCTAAGTGGATTTATGTTAATGTTACTTTACGATTAATTCTAAGGAAGAGCAGTATCTCTTAAAACAGGCTTACTTAGCTTAAAAGGAGGTGCTGATCACTAGTTTAAGATGTTCCAAAAATTGTTAAAGCCAATAAATTATTTTATTTATTTTATTTTTTATTTTTGAAGACGTTGATGGCCTAACAGAGCGAAGCAAACTGCCATCACATCTCGATCGCTTTTGAACGCTTTGTACCTGTCATAAGCACGTGTTTTCGATAAAGTCGATTCACCGTGTAAGCCTTCTGTAATATTTTCAGTGACTCCGAACACGAAATTCCATTGGGGACGCAAAATTTAAGACAAACTCTTTGTTTGATTTTTTTATTCATTATTAAATTCGCAATACACAATAGATATAAACTAATTTAAAACAGTACTGTATTAATCTAAATAACAGATGCAACTCAAACTCCGCGCCAAAATGGATAACAGTTGTGCCAATCTAACAACAAAAAAACAACAAAATTTCATTTGGAATCATAAACAAATCATCCGTTCCCGAAACTTTTTTGACAGAATGTAAGCCTGGAACAAAACGGCGGGGCGACGATCGTGCGGCACCTGGTTCGTATTCAACCACCACAACAAGACGCGACTCCTCAACTTTCCGTTGCGACGTCTGCGTGCTTCAAAGACAGCACACCGTGGGGCGAAGTGCAAGGGCGCAGCCCGATAAAAATAATAAATTTATTTGTAATTTCGAGACAAAACCACACACGTCCGCATGGTACGAAGCCCGGAAGGCAGAGGAAACAGTGCAGTGGCACTGTAAACAGGCTTTTGAAATAAATGTTATGTATTCTTACTGATGACTGGCATGAAATAAAGAAGTCCTATACCCAGCAGTAGGTGACTGCGGGCTGTAATATGATAATAAAGATAATACCTTACTTTATTATTTTCTGCTGTACTATTTTTAAGAGTGAAATAACGTCTAACAGCGATATTGAACTGGCTTTAAAGCCAAGGCACAAAATGCAATTTCCATATTAAACAAATCGGACATCAAAATGATAAAGACTAAATAAACACTTAAGACCTTAATACCCTATAAACTAACCACAGCACAACGTAGGCTCGATTCGGTAATTTACTTTGCCGTAAAAGGTCCAAAAATAAACTTCAATTTTCTTTTACTTCTGGTTGTTTTCATTCGAAGCACGATCCGAGATTTCCAAGCTTTAGATAAGCCGTAACGACGCAATTCACAACTCCCGCTTTTATTCCGTAAATACTAAACAATTGACAACTGCTGCCTATCTACCTCCTACTTCATTACTTTCTTCCGCGGCGGTTCCTAAGGTTTATAACTTTCGACACATTTGGAATGAAAAAAGCCGAGAAGTGTTCTTTACCTTTTAGATAAAGATAAAGATAAAGATAAAGATAAAGATATATTTATTTGCAAATATGGGTACATTATTGATGGTACAAAAAAATTAAATTGATTCAGCCATATTTTACCACTAGGCATGCAAAAATATGTTAAACATAATTAATAAAAAGTTGATAAATACATTTTGTTAATTAAAATATTTGGTAGAAGTACAATGTACCATTGATTTATTTGTAATATAATTTTGAAATACAGTATCATAATTCCGAAGATCAGAGGATTGTCATCTTCAAACGTAAAAGTTTTTACAAAAATGAATCCCTATTACGCCCTTTGTGAAAGAGCAATTTTCCTCCCAATCCATCTAAGTTGATTGAATCGCAACTTCGCCGATAGATTATGTGCTATACCTTCTTAAAATTATATGAGACGAAAATCACTTTCAGGAACTGTAGATATAGCAAGAACACACAAACGTTTCCTTGATACACGTTTGATAAACAACCTAGATATTTGTGATAATAATTCATTCGTTTACGGGTTCATATTGAAAGGGTTTGAGGCGTAATTATGAGTTCTGGCACCGGTGTTTACCTTTACGCCGAGTACACTACAATTTATGTACTCTACAAAACATAAATGCCAATTTACGAACCGCGCCGTATGTATGTCGATCTCGTTTGCTAACTCTTGCCATTTACAATTTGCGTAGGTACTCAATAATATTTGTGCTGTTATATTTAGATATGGAATATTATAGAGGTTTTATAATAAAATTTAATTCAACCTATTTCACTCAATGTTTTCTTTAATTTAACCTCATACTACCTATTAATAGCAATACTTGTGCTTCATTTAAAGCTACGTGTATTTTTTTAAACTGCATTTACAGCGTTATATTTAATATCGCAACGAAAAAATTAATTGACTTAACTTTAGTATGTAAGTAGGTACCTAAATAGCTATGCGGTTTGTGTACCTACTGCAAATATTTTAATCTATCCTTTGTATAATTTAGGATATAATTTCCCTTAAGAGGGTTTACGCATTTTGGTTTCCCATACAAACTTCCAAGTCGAAATTTTTAATAACCAATTAGCCAATTTTCATGAAACTTTGCTTGCTTATGCAAAATACAGGTATCTAAATAGTTTATTGCAAACATTTAAAAAAAAATTTAGCTGAGTTATTGCGATTTACAGTCTACTATAGAAAGTTTAAAATCGCATTAACTCAGTTATTTAAACGTTTTTTAAAAATGTTTTCAACAAACTATTTAGATCTCTGTATGTTACTTTAGCATGCAAAGCTTCATTGTAATTGGCTTAATGGTGTTTAAAAATTTCGACTTGGAAGTTTGTATGGGAACCCCAAATGCGTAAACCCTCTAATGCTACATTCCTGGTAATCAATAACTGTTATTCTTTACCTACCTCCACGAGTAATGCTATTACGAAAAGTAACATTAAATAAATAGTTTGTTGAAAACACTTTAAAAAAACGTTTATATAGCTGATTTATTGCGATTTAAATTCCACAGTAGAAAGTTTAAAATCACAATAACTAAAGCAGTTAAATAAACATATTTTTTTTAATGTTTTCAACAAACTATTTAGATCCCTGTATTTTACTCTAGAATGCAAAGTTTCATGAAAATTGGCTTATCGGTTTATAAAAATTTCGACTTGGAAGTTTGTATGGGAAACCGAAATGCTTAAACCCTCTTAAGTAGTAGTAATAAATAAATGTATAATTCTGTTTCTGTATACAAATAAAAAAATAAAAAAGTAAGTAGGTAAGTATACGTTTTTTACATTATGAATTTTTGTGCGAAAATGAACAAAAGAAAAAAAATCTAACACACGTACTCAAATCTATAACAGTTTTTATACTATGAAATAATTTGTTGGTTTAATGCAACAAAATGACCTTTGAGTAGTGGCACATTATTTTCCTTTTCGTATTTACTTACGTATTACATAATAAACTACCGACTGCTTTTGTTCCATCTTGCATAATGGTTTTCCATCTTAAGCAATCTCCACATTCAGTTGCGATATTTCATTGCGGGGCTTTAGAGTTAAGGAACGGTTCGCTTTATGAGCCATTAGGCGAGAAACGTTTCTAAGAGCTGCCGTTAAGGATAATTGTCATCTGCTTCCTGTCCAATACCGTTATAACAAAAGCAAGCCATAGGTACTTCAATGTTGCCATTAAGTAATTAATCAAAGCATAATAAGCCCATTTTTGTCGCTCTTAATCCTAATTTGCAATAAACATTTGCTGAGATTTTTCTGTTGATTTTTTTATGTCACATCGGGGAAGCGCTTAGCTTTTATAACCTGCTAAGTAATAAATCAAATTACAATAAGATCGAAAGTGCACTTCATCCACCACCTTCAACCACTAGCTAATTAATTGTCATATCTACTGGAGTTTGAAACAAAAGTCTATGGCCTGTCATAAAACTTGTCAGTGTTAAAATATCGTTTTGTATGAAAATTTGGTTGTAGGTACCACGGCAACTTTACAAAGCGCGAAAATTTATCAATCAACATGTAATGTTATAAGTTATAATTGATGACTTTATGATTCTACTTTTAACAATAACTAACATAACAACTAAAGCTCGACCCATTAGTGCTATTGGGCTATTGATAAAGGGATAACAAGAGCTTTAAAACAGTTAAAGATTAACGAATAATATGTATGTTACATCATCAATTCCAATTGTAGACTTTTCATGTCCAGTTTTTATTGCAATTTACTACACGAAGTTCGCCGGACCCTTTGTAAAGTCTATTTAATCTTATCTTTATACCAAATCTATATTTACAGTAACTAAATCGAGTTTAATATTTAACAGAACGGCTTCGGAGCCTCGGAAAAGGGACAAATTGTTAGCAAGCGTACCTTCTCTTTTGTGAAAAGTAATGTAATCTAATACTATTATGTAACTTAATTCAGACGCGATATGAAAGCTCGCCTATAAATTCAAGTCCATTATTTATATGATATGGAACGTTTAAACTTTTCTCAATCTAACGATCTTTTTAAATATATTTGTTGCTCATGAGGACGTACAGTCACGAGTAAAAATATGTAAACAATTGTAACTTTTAATACAATGGAATAAGAGTCAAAGTGTATACATATTGGTGCTCGTGACTGTACAATAAGAAAGATTATATTGTTAAAGTTTTATTAAATTAATGACATTTTCTGAGAGAAATTTTTAGATTTTCCTTTTTTTTCTGTTAGGTAATTAAATTATTATTTTTTCAACGTCTTTATCAGCCTATAATAATAGTATCTAACTACGTCCTCGTTAGATTACTGGTTTCTCTTTGAGGTAGGAAACTTTGAGTCTCGTAAAATCTCCAATGCTCCAATTCCAATTACAAATTTAAGTAAATGCCCTCCACACAAAATCTAATCATCTGCCTACGTGTGCAAACGGATCAGATTATCTGTCAACGGCCCATATAAACCTATCCCCAGATGGGGATCTGTAATAACGTTTGACCAGCAGCGGCGAAAATGCCGAATGTTGTAACTGCACGGGGCCATTATAAAAGTAAAGTGTTAATTATAACGGATTGGTCCGCCGTATAATTGCGGTTTGACCTTTACATCGAATATGTGCCCGTATATACGACTTACGGTCCGGGAATCTTGCGTTTTCATAATTAATAGCTCTGTATAATGCTTTATCTAATTGGTACAAAATAATGCTAGCAGGTTTTTCTTTCTTTGATGTGTGAAACCTAAAGTGTAAAGATTACATACTTAAACATTTTTTGATATTAATATAATTCGAAACTGAAGAGCTAAGTATTATTAATAAATCTATGTACTCACCAACAATCTTTAAAAACTTACGCTACTGGCTTTTGGTTTCAGGATTTTCAAGCCATTTCTTCTCATTTCTCATTCAATCTCCGTCATCACAAAAAAATACAGTATCTCCCGTAAATTATTGTTGCTACATTAAACCGTTGAAGGTTTCTTTTTAATTTAGCTATAGTTGGTAATAAAAGCGTACACCTGAGGCGGCGTATCTTTCATTAAAATATTACTTTCACATAGACTAATGGACAATCGTTACAAAACTATGTACGTTGTTACATATTAATAAAAAGTTGTTACTCAAACTGGCATGAGCGCGTAAATAAATAATGGGAAACTGGAAACATCATCACAGAAAAGTGGGTCAAAACGTGTTGATTTTTGGTGCAATTTGTTTTTAGCGTGACCTTATTATGGTTTTTCGGTTACGAGTCGTCGATGAGTGCTTACTGCTTACCATGGGTCATGATAACGTTGCAGCGTGCCCGGATCGCGAGCGCGGCTGACGCGAGCAGACTGTTGCTCCGGCCGGGCCCGCTAGGGCTGCGCGCGCCGCGGCCCCGCGCCCCGCGACGGCCTACGCCAGGCGCCAACCACCACGCGCCATGCCTCTGCTCGCATCCTCTCCTTTGTCTCCAACTTAATTGTCGCGCCTACAATATCAACTGTTAAATTCGACCTGGTAGGATCTTGTTTCGGTCAGATATCGAGCCGTCCTCGAGTACAATTAAAAATCACCCCAACTAACAAAATTTGGTCGTATAGTTTTCGGGACAACGTTTTCGTCACAACTTAAGGTCAGACTGTTTTGGTTATATAGCTGTCATATTGACGTATATATGACGCGAAATAGGCGGAAATAATAAAACTTTTATTCGAATAGCGATCGTGTCAAGGTCGTATTAGTGGCTACTAGGAAGGTAATAGTCATATTAATATCAGATATACGATAAATATTCGTATAGCAGTCGTGAAAGTGATTAATATTATAACCATCTTATCGTGTAGTGATCCAATAGACGTCGTATAACTTAATAAACATTGGGAAGTAGTCATTGGCATAGCCTTTACCCGGATGCTTGCTATTACAGCGCAGTTCAGTGGGAGTGAGACAACAAAAAACAAACGAAAAACAAAATAACTGTTTACAAAGTGTCACCATCTTATGTCTGCCATATTTATTACTGAATGTTATTAACTATATTATAGTTGGTGTTAGTAGGTAACTATATCTACTTTTCTAGGGGAAATTAAATTTCATGACGATTGTATATACAATTTTTCACAAATTTTTAATGCTCCCTTCGAATTATTGCAAAATAAAAATAATTAATCCCATTTTATTTAAGATTTCTAGTACTTTTACAATTATACGACTTTAGGTAGTGATGATACCTATTATATGATATCTTAGGACTTTAAGTCATATACGATTTTATTTCTTTTGTCGTCCGCCATTTTTACGTAAAGAAGTGAAAACCCGTGGGATAAACATTTTATTGAAATCACAATATAGTGATAATTGAAGATGTTTTAAAATTCTCATTTTTATTACTGTTTTCATCATCATCGTCTCGCAAATCTGCGATGATTATTTGAGGATTACTTCTTGAACTTACTAAATTTTAAGACAAAAAAAGATATGATAATTGACAGGTGTTAGATATTATTACGATAAGCTACCTATTTAATATTAAGTTCATTTTGTAAGTATATGTACATATGCATCCTTTTTACAAATACTATTTCTTACTACGGAACCATCTTTTAATTCTTTGACACTATCATAGCTATCATATAAAAAGCTTGTATAGTCAAAGTCACAACAACGGAAAATATACAAGTTCAGTTCGCAAAAGAGTACCACCTGAAACCATTAAATAATCAAAATGTTTATATAAGTAACTTATATAAGCATTTTAAACCCACAAGTTATATAAGACATATAAATCTGAATATTGGGCTTTTAAACATTATATAAAAGTCGTGTGAAGATAGTCAAAAAATCCTATAAGAGACGTGTATACAGCTGTACGTTTAATAAGAGTTAAATTTATGGACTTTATATGATTGTCATATAAATTACTTTTATACTACATCAAGAAGGCGTAAAGTGGTCGTAAACGAGACTAATAAACGAGTGAATGTATTTTAAAGGTCACAGCTACGATCTTTATAAGATGGTCATGTAATTTGGTTGTATAAACGTTCACAGGACTCAATTAAATGACTAAAATATTATAAGAATAAGAATAAGAATAAGAATATTTATTTGCATAAAACGTGGTTTACATGGTGAGATGTTATACTTAGTTACCTTATTTGATATCATGTTTTGCTTGTTTTACACAGCATACAAATTTTAGTGCAAATGTTAGTAAAGTTAATCTTCATTTAACTAATTTCAATAACAAATATATAATAATAAGACAATAAAATTGAGACATAACAGGGACAAAAAACAAACTAACATTTATATAATTTATTTTTAAATAAAGACTTATTAAAATCTTTAAGGTCCTTCGGAATATTATTGTAAATCCGTACACACATGGCGAGACAGCTTTATACGACTAATCGTTCGTATTATACATTGTGTTAATGCCTACATACGCACGGGAGGAGACGCGAGGGAGGAGGACGTGACATCATCGCGGCGAGCATCGAACCTGTTTGTCCGGGACCTATCCTTTTGTAATCGTTGGCATTAAACCAACCCTATGTTATACAGTCCGCCTTTTATTTAAGTCTTAGGACCCTTACATATTGTAACACGATTCATGGGAATTTGAGTTACATCTATATGACCTCTATATGACCAAATGTTATTTAGGCTTCATATTATATGACAATTTTGTTAGTTGGGACATTTTTAATGTTTTTATGTATGTTTTATTAACGCTTAAATATACTTAAGTAAAATTTTAAACACTGAAAAAAGACTACAACCTCAGGCGGGAATCGAACCACGCACTTCCGCATTCCGGGCAGTTGCCTTAACCACTTGGCTACCGAGGTCTGGTTTTCACCCGTCGAAATTTGTCAGTGCTTGATGCTTATGTTTTTTAGTCAACATTGCTTCATCAAATCTTAGTTTTCACCTCTGAAAACAAATTTCGACAGGTGAAAACCAGAACTCGGTAGCCAAGTTGTTAAGGCAGCCGCCCGGAATGCGGAAGATGCGTGGTTCGATTCCCGCCTGAGGTTGTCGTCTTTTTTCAGCGTTTAATAATTTTAATCACAATTATGATAAGTTGAAGTTTGGCTAGTGTTAATAAAAAATGTTAACGGTGACTGATTTTGTTTTTAACCTTTGAACTGCGGCCGCGCACTGATTAGTGCTCAATGAATAGAATTTCGGTTGTGTCTAGTGGCGCACTGGCGGTGCGTTCTGATGTGTTAAATAAACATTAACATTATTGGACTAAAACGTAAAAAAGTAAAGTTGTGCTAGGCAAATGCCTTCATGAAATCAAATCTTCGCCACAATTGGCTACTTGACAGTTTTCGAAAAAGTATGTAAAAAGTTACAAACGCTTATTTTATACCCCTTACAATATTTTCATTCTCGAAAAAACCTTTATTTAACAGGAAAAAAACATATTTTTCTTTATTGATTTCAATTTTGTGCGAAAACGGTTGGTCTCGTGATATTTTGCTGTGACGTCACATTTCAGTAAATAAAGAAACATAATTATCTTGAAACCTGACAGATAGTTTTTGATAATTTTGTGAAATGTGACGTCACATGAAGCTCAATCATGACCGCCCCAAGGACCGCCCCTTGCCGCCCGTGTTTTGGGTCTTGTAACCCCACAGATAAAAAATCGCAAATTTATTTTGTAAAAATATAATATTTACAAATTATCTTAATAAATAAAAACTATTGGATAATTACTTAGAGCATTCAACAATTATCGTTGAATCTTACACTACCGTTTTCGACACATTTCATATTTTATTGTTACAAACTGTCAAATAGCCAATTGATAGGATTTGGTATTAATCACGACACGCTCGACAAATGCGTGTTGGTGTAATCACAAACCCGGGCTATGCATCAAAAAATGCGAAAAACACGCTTTGCCCGACAGTCGCCCCGGTGGCCTGGGTTCAATTCTCAGGACCTGCGGATACCGAGCTGAGCGCTTGACCTCTCGGCCACCGAGGTAGCACAACATAAGTATTGCTGTTATATTATTTTTAAATTGTTTTTGTGCCCATTAACTTTTAGAATTTGATTTTCCGTCGTCGTAGATTTTTACGTAGTACTCGTAGGTATTTTACTGTTCAGCATAAAAAATGTAAGTAATAACTTTTAGAATAGAGTAGAATTTTTTTATTGCTTAAGAGGAAACACTACGTCGAAGTGGCATGCAAAATTGTTATACAAAACACAGAAAAACAACGTTTCGTATAGTCCCCTGTTTCCTCCTTCAGAACTGGACCAATTTTTATTACTTTTTCAGCATCGATTAAAGAAAGAGATTCTCTTAAACTGTGCAAAAAGTTTTTAAAATAACTAAATAGTATCAACAGTTTGCCCATGATCGGGCATGCAATGTACACAAATATTATTATTAAAATGAACCCCTAACTTAATTAGCCCCTTTTTTATAAATATTGTCAGTATACCCCTAAACCCATGGATTGACGACAGGTAAGTTCGCCACTACACCACAGAGACCCAAATTACTAGGAGTTAAAAAAACATTTAATTCTTATATAATTTTTTATTTTTATGTTTACAGCGAAAATATAAGTAAAAGTTAAGTTAGGAATTTATTGAACTCGTCACGCATTTCCATTACAACCTTTTTTATTTTCGTTTTTGTAAGATTGAGACATAGTTGCCTATCCCTCGGATCACTCCATCCTCCGTTGTGTTCAGAATAATCAAAATCAAATGAATCCTCATCTTCATTGTCAATGTGCGTATATATTTCCTAATAAGCGGGATACAAACTTGCTACGCACTCTTTCTGTATATCTAGTATTTGATAAACACTCTCTATAGCATCACAATCCACTAAATTGCCTTTCAATCCGCACGAACTAGTCTTAAACGCCCTTGGAAACATACTTGTCATTATTCTGTACTTTACACCATCCTGTTGTTTCATTTAATGAAAAATAACGATCGAGCCCAGGAGTAGTCGTCGACGACACAAAAAAGATCATAATGCGAAACTATGTTATTCCACACTTTGATATCAAATGCTAGGACGCTCGGTTCTAACTTGGGATCAAAGGTCATAACTTCGAGACCCTGTACGTTTTTGATACACGAATATGAAAAGGGCAGACACTCTAGTGTATAAAAATAACAATTAGTTAGGAATTCCCCTATACGTTTCATGTATAAAACCATGTACAGAAAATCTTGCAAAATAAATAAATCGTCCTTTAAGAAAACAACCATTCCTTTGTGATCATAAGGACTCAACACTTTTTCAAATACTGTATTAGCTGTCCACCACCAATGATGTTTCTGTACTGCACGCTTTGGGTTTCTGAAGTGCCCATTGATATCTGGAGAGCCGTTTCCCGTACAATTTGTAGCTTCAGCAACTTTCATATTCATGTAGTAAGGGCAGTCACTAGGATTGCGACCAGGGAACTCATCAGGAAATATTTGTGTTGAATAGGGAAAATATATTTGCAAAACACGACAAAAATCTATACTTCGTATCAAATTGTTCATGTCATCGTCAAAGTGAGTGTGAGAGAAAATTATTAATACTTGTTCAATTCCTCGAACCTGTGACAGGGATACTAAGAGGAACTCTAAGTAAATTGTTATTTTATGTACGGTGATGACAAGAACTATAGTGTCCTGTTCAATAGGTCCATAGTAATCACCATTCAAAATATTTTCCTCTTTATTATATTGACTTACTATGGCTCTTAGTTGGGATGTGTTCTTGGGTAAACTGGTGTGCTTGATCTTCTCAAAGAAAATGTATTTCAAAGCATTTTTCGGAATTCGGGTAGCAACTTCGCTAAGATGCGTCTGTCTCATTTTACAAATAAAATAAAGAAATACGATTATTGTAAAGATTAAAGTATTGCGCACACATTTAAGAAAGCATTGAAATCTTATCCGCACCATCGACAATCTTGCGCACTAACTTAATAGAACATGAAAAGATAATATAAAGAATATACGTTAAATTAAACGAACAAACAAAATATTAAACGAATTTTAAACCTACTAAGATGATGATAGTAAAACTTCAATCAACAATGCATTTTGACAGTTATTTGACAGTAAACATAACCTAATAAAATTGGAACAGACCATAGAATAATAACAGTTATTATTCTGAGGAACAGACCTAACCAAAACATAAAGTTTTCTTTGACCGAGGGAAGAGAAGAACCAGCTTTAGGATACGCAACAACCTGAGACAAAATGGGCTGCGACGTAAACTCCCAACCCCACAAGTTCACATTATAGAGGCAGATCGAAACTCTGCCTCATTACTCTAGAATGCCTCCACTTCTTCCGTCAAGGCTAAACAGTTCCGCGGAGATATCATTGTCCCGCCGGGTCCCGCTTAGTCGTCTCTTTAAGAAATATAACGGTCTCGCAGAAATAAGTTTTCTTCAGGATCTCTCGCTTCCCTACATGACCGCCCTAAAAAGCGAAAGATTGCCGCTACAGGGTGTAACGCTGAAAAGAAATGGCTGCGTATTATCATAGGTTGTGTTTCGACTTTCGAGCAGCTTTTAAGTCACTCACAGTGCTAGGCCAGACTGCACGCGCGGGCGCGGGCGCGGGTGCGTGCGGCGCGGCGTACAAACATAAGCCCCGCGCCGCGTGCCCACTATGGCCACTCAAATAAGAATACATTTATTGTGTTTGAGTATTTTTTCCTGTCCAAAATTATGTCTTGCAGTCTTCTTTTATCCTTTAGACTTACTTTGAAACAGAATATAATGAAATCTTCGTTTCTTTTTTTCTTTTTTTTTAACGTGCCCAATTTTTTATTTGCATACTTCGATCACATGTTTATTTAAGTGATTGAAGGTTGCATCTCAGAACAATAACAAGCATAGAAACCACGCTAAAATAGCAAGTAAAGATATATATTTATCCTACTTCTTCTTACGAGTCATGCTAATGAGTTAGAAAGAGATGGAGAAAGTTTGACTTGTCCTAATTTGTGTAGGTGGTCACTAGTTTATTCCGCACTAGGGACGTCATTTCTCGGCATTTTATATCGACAAAAATAAAACTAAATATTGAAC
Organism: Scoparia ambigualis; assembly: GCA_963921215.1. Classification (NCBI taxonomy): domain Eukaryota; kingdom Metazoa; phylum Arthropoda; class Insecta; order Lepidoptera; family Crambidae; genus Scoparia; species Scoparia ambigualis. The sequence goes on from OY992511.1 coordinate 20,862,951, forward strand.
ATGTAAATAAATATGAAGGCGAAGGATAAGCGCGCCGTCAATGACCGAAGTATTATGCTAGCATCGAGAAGACAGAATTTGTATTGTTTTCCGTGCACTATTGTCATTCTGTATATTTCGTTGCGTTTCTATGACTTGACTCTATGACTTTAACATTAGGTTGAGATTCGGTTGCAGGTATTTCACAGATTAGTGGGTCGCAGAGTAGGTAGGGTAGGGCGATATGATGCTGCCTGTACAGTCAGCGTCACATCTATCTATTCTTATACATGTAAAATTCTCGCAACCAAATTTCATCATGTAGAGTTCAATATTAATTGAAATATTTTGACAGATTTGGGTAGATCGATCAGTGGCCGTGTGTACACACACTACTTTACGTTCTATTGTTAGGCCAAAAAATTGTTAACGGTAAAAGTGGTCACTCTTGCCTTTAGCAAGTTTTGCGAGTTAATAACGAGAAGCAGGGTACAGTCAGTGTCACATCGGCCTACCCTTATCTGTCAAATTAACTAGATGGATATTGAACTTTATGCTTTGAAAGTAAATCTGAAAATTGATAAAAGATAAAGATAAAGATAAAGATATATTTATTTGCAAATATGGGTACATGATTGGTGGTACAAAAAATGATACGAGGAAAATATAAATATGAAGGATTACTAAGGAAATAAAAAACTTATAAATGAACATTTAAAACATTTTTATTAAATCACTGCCTCTTAAATAAGAAGGTTTTTGTTAAAAAGCTTTATAATTTGTCACGAGGCGCACATTCCTGTAATTCCAGTTTGGTATTCGTATTGTGAAATATAACTTAGGTACGGCTTTTATCCATAGGATCCTGTGATTGTCATCGAAACTTTGTTTTAGAGAATGATTAACAAGATTGCTCAAAATGCTTGTTGGTACAAATGTACCGCAGACATTGTTCATGATTGATTGATCGTAAAATGTTTGGAACATATGTGACTGCGTTTATTCCATATCCAATTTAGTCTTCTTACACGCCGGCCGTAGCCATTCTTTATTTATATCATCATTTTTCGGAAACCTGTAACCAATATGTAGAATTTTTAAAATTAGTGAAAATGCAGTTAAATGGTAGTAGTAGTAATCAAGAAGACCATTCATTTATGTATATTTTTTAAATTATCAATAGCTAACTTTTAAAGTTATAAATTATTAATATCATGTTAAAAGTAAAACAGTTGTAAATGAGGCGTATACAAATATCATAATTTAAAGATAGATGTGCCAACCACTTACACAAAATACTGATTTATCGATATAGAAATGCACGTCACTAGGCGAAAAAACATAACCTTCAACATTTGAACAAAATTTCATTGATAAATGCCTTATATCAGCACAGAACTGGACACGATGACTATTAAGACAAACTATTGGTGTGTTTTAATAGGTTAATGCCTTTAATTATGTTTAGATAAAACGAAAACAGTCTGAGTTCACCGATAAAAGGTTATTGTCTCTTGATTATTTTCTTTTCTTATTATAAGGGATTTACAACCCTCAATCACACAAAACATTTTGTTACACGTAACGCATATATATCACTAACAATGCTATGGCTAGTTTATAAGTTTCTTCGGAAGAATACCTTGCAAATAATTAAATTTATCTGAGAGGAGCTACAACTTAGCGTGAAAATAATCCGTCATTATAATGTAACCAAGTTAGGTTGCCACTTATTTACAAAGCAACAAAAAGAAAATAACGACACATCTAATCTGATGGTGTTATAAAGACATCCAATTACATCCATTTGACATTTACCTTGTGACAACCTAGAAAAAATAGAAACGAATGTGGATTACTCTCGTTACAGAATTAAATGAAGTCATATGAGTAAGATAGCTGTTGTCTAGCTCGTCTTTTAGCGTGGTTTCTATGCTTTAGTTATTGTTCTGAGGGTTGCATACAATTAAACTAAAGATAATGACTTATGTCTGTACATTCTTGCTCTATGCCTAAATTCGCCCTAGGCCCACCCGCAACTTCGTCCGCGTGAACATCCTGTATCCCATGACAATTTCTAAATTTTTTTTCACTCCTACCTTGTCTTGACAAACACACGTGACAATTTCTAAATTTTTTTTTCACTCCTACCTTGTCTTGACAAACACAACAAAAAAGAATCAGCCAAATCGGTCCAGCTGTTCTGAAGTGATGCGCGTACAAACATTTCGGCAATTGATTTTTATTGTTTTTAATGTTCTACACCTGGTTAATAATCGAAAAAATGGTTTCACGAACGAAGTTTCGTTCTTTCTGTTTCTTGTCGTTTCTTTCGGTTGAAAGAAAAAGGTTTTTGGTCAAGTACTTACATAATATCGATTTGAAAATTTTACTGGTATCCGCGAGCCTTGGTAGGTTTCATCAAACTACACTGATGGACAGAAAAATCGACAAAATCTTTTTTCCGAAAAAAAAGACGAGTGTCGGATGTGCTGCATGACAATAACGGGAGGACCCGGGTCTATATAAAACCTGGGAAGCGCTATGCACAGAAACGGGTGACCGTTTCTTACGTTGACGGAGGAGATTTCGTCATGGTGTGGGAGGCATCTCAGTCTCTGACGGGGCGGCTGTACCGGTTCGTTAGACCTCAAAATGTACCTACATCGCAGATAATATTTAGGACACGTCATCCCAAGCGGGATAGTTTTTGCTTTCATAATGCGAGGTCAGATGTAGCCACATCCGGTCGGCAATATCTTTATAGGTTAAAATACCCACCTTGGATTGGCCATCTCGGAGTTCTGACCTCAAGCCCATTGTGCACATGTGGTAAGAGCTCAAGAAAAGAGTTCGAGCTAGAAGTTCTGTTCCGACGTAGCTCAACGAGTTGAAGATCGCCATGGATATGGAGCGGAAAATAATTTCACAGACCATAGTAAAAAAATTAGTCCAGTCCATGAAAAACCGAAACAAAATTAATCATTTTATTGATAAATTAATTTATGAACAATAAATGTTCTTATTATTTTCTTTTGTAACCTTACAATTTTTCCTTGTTATTTTTCATATTCGTTTTTGTAATAAGTACTTACTGTGGTTCTTCAATGTACAAAATAGAGGCTCGAGTGGATTTTCTGACCGCCAGTGTAGAATGTTTGATCAGCAGGCCAAGTGGAGGTTGTGGGGGGGACGTAGTTTGTTAGAAATTGGAAATACTAATCATAATAAACTATGGAAAATTGTTACCAAGTAAACATCTGAGTTTTGTTTTTTTTTTAATTTTTTTTTATACGCTTACGCCCAAGTTAGGCTTCTTTTGAAACCGTTATAAAATATTGAAACATTGAAAAAAATTACTACCTCAGGTGGTATCGAACCCACCCACGTGCTTTGCAATCCGGTTGCGTTGAAATTCTAAGAGATTTGATGAAACACTGTTGTTTTAACATACATTATTTTATTTTTTATTTATTCATTAAGGCTTACAAAACAAGTAACAGTCTAAAGCATGCACTTAATATAAGATACATTTTTACTCAAAGTAAAAATGTATCATAAATTAAGACCAAAGTAGATATACAGGTACTAAGAAAAAGGTTTGAATTGAGGGTGACATGATATTGATTATTACAGTAGTCTTCTAGGTTTGTACTTACTAGTTTCTTAACAAAAATTGTAAATAACGTTGTAATTAAATTAAAATGTATAAAAATTGTTAAGATATTCAAACCATATTCAAATTAGGGCACCTAGAATTTCTTTTTTGAACTTGTTTATGTTCTTATCAAAAATGTCTAGTAATAGTTTCATTATATAGACGGCACATTCTGGTTAATGGGTTATAAAATTGTTTTTGTATACCTGGAGATAGAATAATTTAGAAGAGAAACACCGGGATTTATATCTTATATTGAAATTGAGCTGCGTTAGAATATATGGTGAGTCGATATGTGAGTTTACAATTTTGTAAAGATAAATTAATTTAATTTAAAATTAATACATTTGCGACGGGAAGCTTGCGAGGAAATCTGGAATTTATCAAGTTTTTCACTATATGATTTATATTTACGTCCTAAATGGAGCCTGTTAGTTACTAAGTATTTTGAGGAATTTTTTCTGCACTCTTTCAATGCTATTAGAGTGAACATCATAATATGGGGACTAAATGATAGATCTATACACCAAAGTGCTTCTGGCAAGGGAATAATAAAGGTATAAAAAGGTATTCTGATTTTTGAAATCTTTGGTGGGACGAGAAATAAACCCTAGAAGTTGATTACCATGAGAAATGATGTTATCGTAATGGGGACAGAAAGTCAGGCTAGCATCAAAATAAACCCCGAGATCTTTTACAACTGTTTTTCGTTCGAGAGTCAAACCATTAAGACGTAATCAAAGTTTATTATATGTTTAGCTTATCCGAAAGAGATAGTAAAGAACTTGTTTGTGTTTAAAAGCATTAGATTACCAGTGCACCAAGAAGCAAGAGATGCCAAATTACTCTGCAGTATGAAGCAGTCAGTAGAATTTTTAATTGTCATGTAGATTTTAAGATCGTCAGCGTAAAGTAAACAGGGGCATGTCAGGCGCTGTGCTATATCATTTATAAATATAATAAACAGCAAAGGCTCTAAATGCGACCCTTGCGGAACGCCAGAGGTAACTATTACTGGTAAAGAGAGATGTCCTTGCATACTCACTAACTGACTTCTTTTGTCTAAATAAGACATGAACCATCTTAATAAATTTCTGTTTATCCCATAACCCTCCAACTTCTGCAAAAGTATGGAATGATTCACTTTATCGAATGCCTTTGCAAAATCTGTATATATGGCGTCTACTTGGCATCTATTAGCGAATGCAGCGCAAAGGTAATTTTTATATTCTAGAAGATTACTGATAGTCGATCTATTTGCTACAAATCCGTGTTGGGAGGGGGATTGACCAGGTTTGACATGAGAATAAACTAAAGTGTAAACAATAGATTCGAATAGTTTCGCAAAACATGACAATATGCTAATTGCCCTGTAGTTGGAACATTCATCTCTTGCTCCAGACTTGTGAATTGGAATAATAAAGGTTTTCTTCCAGCAAGCGGGAAATACGCCACTCGTTAAGCGATCCGTTCAAATACAACTCTTTACAAAGTGCGGCAGGATTCCAGGATTCCGTCGGGACCGGCTGCTTTATCATTGTCAAGGCATTTAATTTTATTCTTGATATTTTCCAATTTAATTTGATTTTTTTTCCGTATATATGAATTTTTTTCAACGCTTGATTTTACTTATTAAGTAAATTCAAAGCGTTAAAAAAATTCGTCAGGACAGGGACATGATATTTTATTCAACAACTTTACTCGAATATCCCGAAGTGATGCACATTCGCACACCCGCTCGCTGTCCCTGCGGAAGAGAGACGTAGTAAAACCAAGGAAAATATACACTACCGTAAAACCACAAAATCAATAAGTGCAAGCGAGACAGAAAACAAAATTTTCCAGACTCACTGGATATTCGGCAATTCGTGTCGGCAACATTCATCAATTGGAATATATAGAGCAATTATAAGAAATATTGCCGAATCAATTGCCGCAATTTTTTGAAGTTGCTCCACATCGCTGAACTAATTAATTGTTCCAGATTGATCAATACGTGTTGCCAAGCAATAATTGATCAAAAAATTGCCCGTATAAACCTTAAAGAATTAAACCAAAATGCGGTATAAGCGCTCGTTTAGAGTACCTATATATGGATTTATATTACTTCATGTTTACAAAACCGAAGAAAGAGTTCACGTCTCTGCAGTTACATTTAATTTTGACAATTTATTCTAATATTCCAAGTAAATAATTATGTCTTTGTTAAATTAACGTTAAGTCAACAGCAATCAAAAATAAATTATATTTCTTACATAAGTAGGTACCTACCTACATCAAGCTCGTGTTGTTGATATGTCTCACATCCAAATCTTACCCTTATGCGATTTTAATTCCTTCGGGATATCTTCTATAAAAATAAACTCACATCTATTCAGGCAATCATTTAATTTAGTTCACAACACAACTTCATTAAGTATAAAATAAAACAAACTATAAAGATATAAAGATTAGCCCATCTCATGACAATTACTTACTTCACAATATTTTGAATCAGTTCCAGATAGTTATTATTTTTAACTCAAACCAAAGCCTGCCAGTAAATTACCATAGACATAGAATTCACCCAACTCTATATTCCAAGATCCCCTTTTGAATTTTATGTTTATTACAATTAAAATAACATCTATTATAACTCCCATCAATTCCTTTAAAAACCCAACTTAACTAACACCCTAATACTAAAAAACAACAAACAAACTTTTCAATTAATTCATCTAAATGTCTTACGTAACTTAAAATTAAAATTTCAAATTAATTCTCAAACAATCTTATATTCTAATAAACCTACATAACTCATCATATCACGAAATGTCCTTTATATATATCACTCACTATACACTATTTAAGTTTAAAAAACTTTGTTCTGTCCAGTGGTTTAGTCAGAATATCTGCCAAATTATTTTTAGTTGTTTTCAGTAGTAAATTTCTAATAAATTTTAAATGAAATGATACTTAACATAAATATGCTTATTCCTTCTATTCAAAATTCCATTTTTAATCAAAACTATAGGTGATTGGTTATCAACGAACAATTGTGTTTTTGGTAATTTATTTGTCAACTCGTAAATGAGCTCTGAATGTATAATAGGTCTTTTATACATTCGGCCGCAGAAATATATTCAGCCTCTGTACTGGAAAGAGCAGTAACTGACTCTTTACGTGAACACCAATGAATTGGACCACCACCATAAAATATTACAAAGCCAGTCGTCCTTTTCCTAGTATCCGAATCACCTGCAAAGTCTGCATCACAATACGCTTTTCGTTCGTTATCACGAACTTATTGTATACCACTGCTGACTGTATTTTTAACATAACTAAAAAGGTTCTTAATATTTCCAAAATCATTCAAGTTGGGATGTTCTTGATGCCTACTGCAATAGCCAACATGAAAAGCTAAATCTAATCTTGTTTTATTCACCAAATACAATAGTGAACCAATCAATTGCCTATATCGATGCACATCATCAACACCTGTTGATGTGTATCGACTAAAATATCTGAATGACCACTATCTTTCAAGTTTTTAAACTTTTCCATAATTTGATTAATATAACTTTCCTGGCTATTTTTTATTAAATTTTCTCTTACTCTAATCATCAAACCTTATAAACTTTTCAGTTTTATCTAATTTCCGCATTTCAAATTCTGTTTCCAATTTATTTATATATCTATTTAAATCTATCTCATTTTCCCCAATTAAAATTCCATCATCTACATAAATAGCCAAATATATATCTTTGTATTTATTAAAAAACACACATGGATCCGATTTTAGTTGTATAAAAACTAATATTTTCTCTTTAATAGGTGCTCGTTTTAATCCATACAAACTCTTATTTAATTTACAAACTATATTTCATTTGTCTTTTATTTCTTAACCTAAAGCTATTTCCATAAAAATATCTTCATTTAGTTCTCCATATAAAAAATCTGTTTTAACATCAAACTGTTTTATTTTAAAACCTTTTTAAGCTGCAATCGCCAATAACAGTCTAACACTAGTAGTGTTTACCACTGGACTATATGTCTCCTTATAATCTATATTATATTTTTGGAGAAAACCTCTCGCCACTAATCTAGCCTTATATCTTCCTCCAGGTTTTAGTGTAAATATCCATTTACTTGAAGTTATTTTTCTATTTCTTGCTTCCTGCTTATTAAAAATTTCCCAAGTTTTATTTTTCTCCAAAGAATCTTTTTCATCATTCATTGCTTTTTGCCATAATTTTTTTTCTAAACTATTAAAAATATCTGTACTTACTTATAAGTTAAAAACAAACTTTATAAATCATAATTTTTCTTTATAAATCTTATTTCCTTTCTTTATTCGGTAAAATCCTCAATCTATTACTAATAACTTGTTCAATTGCATTTTCAACTTCATCATTATCTTTAACTACTATATCCTCTCTAACTTTCCCTCTCAGAGTAGTCTTTTCAACACTATCTTTACATTTCTCATTATGTTCAACACCAACTCCAACGTCTTAACACTATCTTCATAAACACTAACATTACTCTTATTATTGTTAAACCTCACATCTCTCGAATAAACAATTCTTAAATTTTAAGGATCCCAAATCTTATAGCCGTTATTAGTAAACCCTACTAAAAGGCCTTTGCTACTCCTTGAGTCAAGTTTATTTAACTGATAACTGTTTTTACAATATGTTAAAGATTCAAAAATATTTAAATGATTTGAGTTTGGTATTCTATTAAACCACATTTTAGCTGGTGTTTTAACATTTATCGTATTAGCACTCCTGTTCAATAAAAAAGCAGATGTTAAAGTAGCTTCACCTCATAATTCAAATGGTAGCTGCATATCAAGAAACAACGCTCTTGTTCGTTCCATTATTGACCTATTAAAACGTTCTGCTTTAGCATTCAGCTGCGGAGTATATGGAATAGTGCAATTAATATGTTTTAAATTCTTTACTAGGATATTCTCCCTCATTATCACATCTAAATGTTTTAACTGTTGTGTTATAGATTTTCCGCCAAATTTGTACAGTTATTAATTTTAGAAAATTCTTCGATTTTATTTCTTATTAGATATACTTTAACAAAATGTGTATAATCACCCAAAAACGTGATAAAATACTTGTAACCATCCCATGTTTCCATTTCTATAAGACCACAAATATCACTATGAATTATTTCTAATGGCTTTGAAGCCTTTTGCCTAATTGTTTTAAATGGTATTCTACACAATTTCGATTGTGTGCAGACTTCACAGAAAATAATTTCCTTCTCCAGGTTCCTGTCCATACCTCGAAAAAGATCTTTCGTCTTGTTAAATTGGTACATGTCCTAATGCACGGTGCCAAAAGTTTAATTGAAAAACATTGACTTACCTCGAAACTACGACTGGCTTTGTCATATCCTACTTCCTACTAATACACTCGGCGTCAAAAAAATCGCACCTCTTAGAAAATCACTTTCAAATGTCATTTACTCTTGATATGCACATGCAGTCGCATTAATTATGATTTTATTTACAAGGTTACTTAATTAACTTAATAAAAAACATTACTTTTCATTATCAAATAAAACCTAATGCAACAAATAAAGTGTCACAAAAATTCGATGCAAATTTTGCTACCCGTGAGAGTTGCTAGTTGCGCTTCCTTTGTGGGTATAAAACGGTCAACACGGGTTCAATGTGGGTCATTCGCTATTCAACCGTTGAAGAGGACACACGCACAGATTTTGATGGATACCACAGCTGATAAAGCCGCTCAAGTGGTTGCACTACTGCAATCAGGGGTGCGGCAGTGTGATGTCGCCCGGCAACTGAACCTGAGCCGTTATTCCGTTCGAAGAGTGTACCAGCGCTTCATAGAGACCGGTGGCTATATCCGCAGACACGGTTCGGGTAGACGTCGCTGCACTTCGGAAAGAGACGACCGGTTCGTTGTGTCGAACTCTTTGAGAAATCGTTTCTCCAACGCTGTTGAGTTGCAACAGCAGCTCCAGGCAGTTCGCAGACGCACCGTAAGCGTATCTACGGTTAGAAGAAGATTGAAGGAGAAGAAGATAGCGGCCCACAGAGCTGCTACGGGTCCAAAATTGACTGCAGCGCATCGGCGAGCCCGCTTGCAGTTTTCTCGTGACCACGTCGATTGGACCCTTGAGCAGTGGAGAGCTGTTCTCTTCTCAGACGAGACGCGAGTGTGTCTTTTCTGCAACGACCGACGGAGAAGAGTATACCGGAGGCAGGGTGAACGTTTCGCCCAAGCCTGCATCCAGGAGACGGTGGAATATGGTGGCGGATCCTGCATGTTCTGGGGCGGTATGTCTGCTGCCGGCAAAACCGACCTTGTCTGCGTCTCCCGGACTGGAGGTGCTCGCGGACAAGGGTCGCTGACTGCTCGCCGCTATGTCACTGAGGTCCTGGAAGTGCATGTGGTCCCCTTTGCCGAATCTTTTGGCGAGGGGTTCACATTAATGCACGACAACGCTCGCGCTCACACTGCAGGCATCGTGAGCGACTTCTTGCAGAGGTCCCAAATCTCTGTGATGCAGTGGCCAGCGCGAAGTCCGGATCTGAATCCTATAGAGCACCTCTGGGACCATCTTAAACGTAAGGTTCGATCTCGGGATCCAGCTCCTTCGACTCTACAGGAGCTCCAAGACGCGGTGATTGAAGAATGGGGGCTTATCCCTCAAGAAGAGCTCCTGAAGTTGGTGAGGTCCATGAGGGACCGTATGGAAGCCGTGATCAGGGCAAGGGGGGGTAACACTAGATTTTAAGTTAATTTTAAGACACTTTTTGTACATTTTTCTTTGTAAATTATCTGTTGTTAATTAGGACTTAATTAAGGATTTTTATTATTTTATTAATTTTAATGTTGTTTGTATAATTATAATTAAACAGAAAGTTAAATTTAATTGTTTTTTGATACTCCTTTTTGTTACCTTTCTAATGATACCCAACACTATCCTCTACATAAGGTTTAAGAATTTTTAAAGATGATTTTTAAAAGGTGCGATTTTTTTGACGCCGAGTGTATTATAAACGCGAAATTTTGTAAGTATGGACGGATGTTTGTTACTCTTTCACGTAAAAACTACAACATGGATTTGGATGAAATTCGGCATACAGATAGTTTATAACCTGGATTAACACATAGGATACTTTTTATCCCGATATTCCCACGGGAACTGGAACCACGTGGGTGAAACCGCGAGCGGCCGCTAGTCCATTAATAATTTTAAATAATAGAGACCATCCTCCTTGCGATCACCAAGCTATGCATTCAGAATTTTATTCTGCTTTACGATTTGACAGTTCCATCTGTAAAATTTAAAAAAATAATTATCATCAGCTAATCTAGATCTCAAAAAAAATTTAATATCTGTATATTAAATTTTTTTTGAGTTGAAGAACACAAAATATTTTTAAAAACAATATTATTTATCTACATATTTCCCATGATGTTGTTGACATAATGTGTATTACCATCTGCGGTCATTATTTTATAATCAAGAATAAAAGTCTATCATATAAGTAGGCATATTTGATATTGTTATTTTTTATATTTGGATAAAAATCAAATACCTACTTACTTACTTAACAAAAATTTTTTTTTCATCAAAGCATTATAAAACTAAACATGTAGGTAGGTAATTATATCTGTTTTTTATCGAGTAGAAAGTAAAATACAAGTATAATCGTAGCTGTTGTTTCCGTTGTACTTTGCAAATCGGCATGATGACGGCAATAAAAAAAAAGGAATTGAAAAGAGTTGAGCGAATGGATCTGGCACCCAAAGGTGCCGTCTACTAAAATTAGGTCTGTTTCTTTACGCAACAACCAACCACACATCCGCTTTTATTAGTGATTAAACGAACTTACCTGAAGTGATGTTCTATCACAATTATACGAGTTGTTTCGTCCGAAGAGATTATAGACCAATTGTAGTAACGCATATCGTGTCGCCTTTCATCCACTAAGTTAAAAGCAGTTTAATAAAAAAAAACAAATCTGAGGGTACCACAACCTTTCCTCTGCATACCAACCGCGCAGCTAGTCATTTAGTTGAAAGCCTCCGAGCATAATATTTCACTCTAAGGGGGCAATTTGGGAGGGAGGGACCTAATCTCTTCGGACGAAACAACTCGTATAATTGTGATAGAACATCACTTCAGGTAAGTTCGTTTAATCACTAATTATACCTTCGCTGTTTCGTCCTTTGAGATTATAGACCAATTGTAGATTTTGAAAGCTAGTGAAATATTTAAACAGAAATTCTTCCCAATAATATATTTAAAATAAAAAAAACCCTTACTTCTTCAAAATAAGTTACAGAATCATTTTAACAATTTGTTATCTTTAATTAATCTTAATTAATAGGTATAACAATCTATCTATTCTAGTTGTTAAGAATAGATAGGGCAAAATTATCTGCTTCGTCTGGCTGAACATTTCTGTGGTAATGTTTTGCAAATACAGTGGAGCTGCCACTCCACCCGGCAGTCTTACGTATGGTGTCAATACTGACGCCCGCTCTATGCGCCGCTGAGGTCGCTGCGTGCCTGGTGGAGTGGCTAAAAAATAAAGAGGTATCAACTCCGCTGGCTGACAATGTGTCCTTTATCCACCTGCTAATAGTATTAGTTGATACTGAATTATGCGGTTTTTTGAGAAGTTTTTATCAAGTCTTCTATCTTTATAAAAATTTGATTGTCTTTAACATTTATATTTTCTAAACGAATCTTTGTTATGGTCTGCACTCTATGTGCTGTAACCAATATAAGAAGTGTTGCAACTTTCTTTGATAATTGCTCCAAAGTCAAAATGGTGTTGGGGTAATATTTTGATAAAAAATCTAAAACTATTGCAGGGTTCCAGGTAATATCATATTTAGGGGTTGGAGGACGAAGTCTAAAGAAACCTTTAAATAGTCTTTTAATACGGTCATCAGACCCCACTCTCGATCCTAAGATCATAGATAGAGCAGAGCGATGACTGTTTAGCAAGCCATACTGTAAACCAGAATGGAATAGGTCTGTGAGAAAATAAATAACCTGTTTGCGCCACAGCGCAACGGATAACCGTCGCTGCGCCGGTCAATTAAAGTGCATAATGGTGCAACGAATGTGCAACGAATGATCGGCCAATCACAGCGAGGTGACAAATATACAAGACGAACCTCTGGGACCGCGATCATCACGCGCGGTCGCCCGGCAGTGTGCTTAGAGCGTTCCAGGCGAACCCACGCGCGCGCGCGCAAGAAATCAGCCCGTGAACACGCCAGACATGTGTTAAGTGTATGTGCATTGAGAGCGCTTGTTTACCAGCTCAACTACCCCTAAAACGCCACCGACCAATGCCCTGAGTGAATTGTGTTGTGTGTTGCCGCTCTCAAGCCTGCGACCCCGCGCCTAGAGCGCCAGCTGCCTTCAGCTCCAACCAGCTCCTGCCCGAACCAAGCAAGCCCCAGCTATCTTATTTTATCATTTTCCCTCCGCCGCATGTTGGTGCCTTAAGCGCCAACATTTATGGTCCTGCTAACCGGATACATACAGTCCACTAGTTTTTAAACCCTACCCTACACACTTCATCTTTTTGCCTCGACTCGTGCCGCCACCCATACACGCCTACACAACTGCACACAACACCCACACAATGCACGCCAGCCCAAACACCCCTTACTGCCCTTACTGCAGGACTAGGGGGCATAGATTAATAGCGTGCGCTACCTACAATGCCCAGCCGACGCAGGGCCGGTGGGATTTTGTGGTGTCGCGCGAGCGCTGTCCCCGCTGTCTCGGACCACATTACCCGGACGAATGTAAGTCGGTGAAGGCATGCAGAGTGTGTGGCATCGCCGACCACCACACGTCCCTTCACCGACCGGACGACGCCACGCAGCATTACCAGCCGGAATCGGCGGCGCGGTGGCTTCCGCCCCAGTTGCGGGACACTCCGGTAAAGCGACCCACCGACAGAACGCTGCATGCGTCCGCGCATGCACAGCAGCCGCATCAGGGGTCGCAGGAGTAGGTACATGTTACCGTAGCCCCACATTGGTAATACAGTCCGCTATTATATATATATAGGATAACTATTTCAGCCCATTAACTATTTCATTACATGTTGGTCATTCGACCCGTTAAAATAATATTTACTCATATTTCGTAGTTATCACGTAGCTTAATTTTAATTTCTGATTTTTAAATTTTATCGCGTAACATTCCTAATTTCATTACCTTACATGACCCTTTCTGCACAATAGACGTTGCAAGGTGCATTGCGAAATATTATTAACCTACCTACAAAAATAAATTAAGAACGTGTTCCAAGAACAGTGTTCGATTCGTGTTATATTTTTACTTACTATTTAAGTTGCACATTGTCTGTGTTGGTTTGATGCATTAGCACACACTGACCAATTTTGTCCTGACTAAGCGCGCTTGTGTAGATAATTGTTGCCTAATATTACTTTGAGTCTGTAGTTAAATTATTACGTTGCGTGTGGTATTATGACGAGAGATTTATTTTCCCGTTTTATTTTGTAATGAAATTTTTATGGTCGTGTCGTGTTAAATCGGCTCAGATCTCGTGCATGCTCACCACGCGTGCCAAATAGCGTGCTTTATTTTTTCGCTCGTGTTAATTTTATATTTTTCTGCTTTTAATTTTTGCCTTGGCAATCGGCTCAATCTCGTGCATGCTCACCACAAGAGCATAGTACTTCTACACACGTGCACCCACACATCAGCCTGCAGCACATACACACATGCAGTCTGCTTTTTATTTGCTTCTATTGCGGTCGCTTTTTATTGCGCCTTTGCTCTTTGCGCCACAGCGCGCATTGCGCTTTTCAGTGCCTATATGCTATCGTGCTCAGTGCACAGCCTTTTCTGTTGTTGTTTTTGTGCCTGTATGCTATCGTGCTCAGTGCACAGCCTTTGTTGTTGTTGTTTTTGTGCCTATGTGCCATTATGCTCAGTTCACGATTCAAGTGACTACATGATGGCATGCCCAGTGTACAGCCTTTTTTGTTGTTGTTTTGTGCCTATATGCCATTATGCTCAGTTCACGATTCAAGTGACTACATGATGGCATGCCCAGTGTACAGCCCTTTTTGTTGTTGTTTTGTGCCTATATGCCATTATGCTCAGTGCACGGCTTATGTGACTACATGATGGCATGCCCAGTGTACAGCCCTTTTTTGTTGTTGTTTTTGCGCCTATTTGTTGCTGTGCTCAGTGCACGATCTTACTCATACAGTCACACACGTGCATTCCTCTCAGCTCATCATATACACACCCACTCGACATTAACTCAACACAGCACGAATCGGGGCTGTAGCCCCCCTTAACTTCCATTCCTTCCCCCCCCCCTCCTACCCTCTGGGGCCCGGGAAGATGTTTGCGCCACAGCGCAACGGATAACCGTCGCTGCGCCGGTCAATTAAAGTGCATATTGGTGCAACGAATGTGCAACGAATGATCGGCCAATCACAGCGAGGTGACAAATATACAAGACGAACCTCTGGGACCGCGATCATCACGCGCGGTCGCCCGGCAGTGTGCTTAGAGCGTTCCAGGCGAACCCACGCGCGCGCGCGCAAGAAATCAGCCCGTGAACACGCCAGACATGTGTTAAGTGTATGTGCATTGAGAGCGCTTGTTTACCAGCTCAACTACCCCTAAAACGCCACCGACCAGTGCCCTGAGTGAATTGTGTTGTGTGTTGCCGCTCTCAAGCCTGCGACCCCGCGCCTAGAGCGCCAGCTGCCTTCAGCTCCAACCAGCTCCAGCCCGAACCAAGTAAGCCCCAGCTATCCTATTTTATCATTTTCCCTCCGCCGCATGTTGGTGCCTTAAGCGCCAACATAACCTGCGGAGTTGATGCCACATACAAGTCAATGTTGTGATTCTCACAAAATCTAACCCAGCGACTTATTGCAATGTTATATTGTTTAATTGAATTTTTTGCCAGGGAAGCTATCATTATATCTAAAGATGACGGCGGTACACTCCTCTTCAGAAGTGCCGTCCGGATAACATCCCTGCAATCAACGTGAGCTTGGGCAGGCTGTTGGAAACAGACAAAAGAACGTTATCAGAAGGCTGAAATTGTATTATCTCTGAGCAAAGAAGATCCTGGAATAGAGGGAACCAGGGTTGCGTGGGCCACAATAGAACAACGACTATACCCTCGGCTTGGTCGTTTATTATTTTTCTTAAGACTTTTAGTATTAAAGCGAACGGAGGGAAAGCGTAAAAAGAGAAATGTTGCCAATCTAGAGTAAAGGCATCTACTGCGCAAGCCCCAGGATCTCTACCCCAAGAAACATATTTCTTGCATTTATTATTGAGTCTAGAAGCAAATAGATCAATGCCCGGCTTTCCAAAAGCCTTTTCAATTTTGCAGAATGCATCATTTGTTAGTGCCCATTCAGTATCTGGATGCGATTTTCTTGACTCCGCATCTGCTATTTCATTATCTTCTGAACTTATGTATGAAGCGTAAACAAATATTTTTCTAGCTTCACACCACTGCCATAATCTCTTTGTAACTTCAGGAACCCCGCCCATGCGGTTGATATATGAAATAGCAGTTGTGTTGTCTATGCGCAATAATATCTGGCAATTTTTTAAGCCTCTTGCAAATGTTTGCAAGCCTAAGAACGCAGCTAAAAGTTCTAATAAATTTATGTGTTTTTGTTGATTCCTCTATGCTCCATTGACCGCTGGCGGTCTCCTCACCGCATGCCGCCCCCACCCTTTTTTACTCGCATCCGAAAAAATTTCCCTGCAATAATCATCTGATCTAATCGGGTTCACTGATTCGTCAATAGACTTTATCCACCAGGAAATATCAGTCTGCAAATAATGTGGTAGCGACATATAGCTGTCGTAGTTATGTGTGTTACATAAAGCCAAGTATTTGCATCTCTCCATTTGTTTGGTATACAACCAACCATATTGGATTGCGGGGCAAGATGAAGTCAGGAGACCCACCAGTCGAGCAAAGTGCCGTATTTTACAATTATTTTTATTTTGAAAACAAATAAGTTCTTTTTTAATAATATTTCTTTTTTTGGGTGTTAAACAAATGTGAAATTCTTTTGTGTTGATTATGAAACCAAGATATTTGCAACTTGTATCAGGAACCAATTTGCTCTTTTTTGTGTTAATTATAAATCCTAAGGATTCAAAAATTTTTCTAGTTTCCAAAATATTGTATAAGCAACCTTGATAATCTCTAGCAACTGCACAGTAGTCATCTAAATAAATAGTAGACATGAAACCCAATGATCGAAGTAAACACATTACCGGTTTTAGCAATTTTGTAAAAACAAACGGTGCCGTGTTAAGACCAAAGGGAAGAACATTAAACTCGTATAATTTTCCTTCATAAATAAATCGAAGATATTTTCTATCAGATGGGTGAATAGAAATTAAAAAATAAGCATCTTTGAAATCCAAAGTAGCCAAGAAACTGTTTTTCGAAACTGGTTTATTGTAGTTCTTAAATCTTCAATTTTAAAGTGTTCTGTTACAATATATTTATTTAGTGATTTTAAATTTAATATGAATCTGTTTTTCCCATCTGGTTTTTTGATAAGAAAATAACTAGACAAAAACTGTCCATCACTTGGTTGACAAGGTGAGATTGCTCCTGAGTCAATCAAGTCTGTAATGGGCACTCTGTATTGTACGGATTCAGATAAAGTAGGTACTTTAGGTTTCTTGATTGGATAATAGGTCTAGAAAATGGTATCCTATACCCTTTATCCATGATAATATAACCGGGTCATCGGTTATAAGTTGCCACTTCTCGTAAAAATAAGATAATCGACCTGCTAAACATATCGGATCTAGCGATGCTGGCCCGGGTACTGCTGCGAGCGCGGCGGCTGTCGTGGCGGCTGCTGCTGCCGTGGCGGGCGCGGCGCCGGCAGCGGAGGGGCCAGCTTCGACCTCCTCGCTGCTCCCGCTTGCCTGGCCATCGGGAGTGGAGTTTTCTGGTTTAAAGACCGGTTTGCAGCTTGCTTTGGTTTTTGAGACGGAAAGGTCTTTTTGACTGAATGACTTATTTTTATTTCGGCACCCGATTTAGATATTGCCTTTGCAGCCTTGAGGGTGTCTGCCAATTTCTCTCCAAACAGGAAGCTATCAATATCTGTATTATACAGCTGATCCCTTATTTCCTTCTTTATTGACGTGCAAATAAAACTCCTTCTTGTCATGGAATCTGTATGTTGTGCGTCGCACATTAAACGACCGGCCTCAATTAACAATTTTATAACGGCCTGGTCCTTGTGCTCTAAGCAAAATAATCTAGTCAAAGCGTCGCCAATACAGGAAATAGCGGCCGCTTGCTGCATCTGTTTATTTTCCAATGCTTTATCTTTTTTAAATAGCATTTCCGATAAAGCTGCCTTTATCTCCGGATTTAATTTTGGGGCATCGATTTTTACACAGTTCTTAGGTGTAAGGTGTTTCTCTAGAAGTTCTTTTCTTGTATCTCTAGATAAGCCCATAGTAGCTACATCTTCTAGTCGCAAGGCCAGGTCTTGGTGTATTTCAACACCAAACTTTTTTCTTTTGAGGGTGTTTGACCCAGAAGGTTTAAAATTTCTTCATCTAATTCAATACGAACAGGTTCGGTGTCAACAGGCAATTCTGTTAAGTCCGAGGGTTCAGCTGGTGTTCCAGCTTTTGTTGATGAAGTGGACGGACCTGGTTCGGCCTCCCCCATAATCGCTTCGAAATCAATCTCCGATTGCAATTCATCTTCCCCTGAAAGTGAAAACTTTCATTTTAGGCACGTGAAATTATGTAGGTAGTTTGGTTATCCAGAATCTACTCTTAGAAATAATCCTTAGTTATGGTACAAGCATAAGCGATGGTTCCAACAACGTGAAGGCCAACATTGAAGGTAATATCCCTTATAAGATATACACAACACTATCTGAGTTTTGAAAACCATCTTTCGTGACAAACGTGAAGGTCACATCCCTTATAAGACGTACACAGCACTAACTGTACACGATTTTTACGTGAAAGTAATATCCCTTTTAAGATATACACAACACTGTACTGGATTAATTTCTAATCTGTTGCATTACGAAACCTACAAGGTTAACCTTAGTAGAATTATCCTACAGGCTTACCGTCGTTTTGTAGTAGTACCGGTGAGGTACGCACTGATGAGTTGCTACTATCAGTAGGGCAAGCACGAACAATTTGCGAAAAAGTATTCGTATCGTCATCGTCAACAATTTGTATGAGAATTGAGCAGCGCCCCTACCGGACGTAAAATTAACTAAATTTGGAAGCACGAACGCTAAGGTATCGTAAGCGTATCGCCTTCGTATCGTTACTTGATATGTTTATATGAAAATTAGCGAACACGAACTTAGTTTTGACATAAGGTATCGTGGATGACGAAGGCTGGCTAGCGTGAACTAACGAATGTTTCTACACGAAGAATTTGTCGGTGAAAAAAGTATCGTTGTGACTTTAAAATCATTTAAAAAATATTTTTTGGTTATTTCTATGGCCAAAGTGCACTTTCTAGGCATATTTTTCAATAAAATGAAGTAGGCGATGACTTAGTGAGGGGAAGAGCAATATAAAACATGCTAGTAGAGATAATTAATATCATGCTTAATTAATACATTTTATTACTTTGTCTACAATTTTTTTATTTTCTTTTATTTCTTATTCTATTTTCTAATATTATAATTTATTCAAAAGTACATCCTAATGTACAAAGTACCTATACTTTAATTATTTATTTATCTTTATTGATACAGAGCAACACAGCAAGGCGAACTTAATGCCAAAAGGTGCCTTTTGCTGTGTATCAATAGTCATAGTCAATTGTCGTTCTCTGCTAGATAGACAAGGAAAATCGGCGCAATAAAACAATTAAATAAAACAAAATTAAATTTATTACATTTATTTATTTATTTTTTATTGTACAAAACATTTTAAATACAATTTTTACAAAATCAATCCTTAGCAAAAACCTCGTGGGTTTATGTGCCTTCCCCTTTCAAAGTACCTAGTTAGTTCCCTAACAAACATACATTCATAGCTTCTTTCATGAACTCTAACCATTGCTCCTCCAGGTTAATAACTATTGATACTACTGGAAAACTATAGTAGGCTGCTCGTCTGCTGGAACAGCTACAGTAGGTTGGCTGCTAGTTCCAGGAGTATTTCAATCACCTGTAATATAAATAAAATTCCTGTTAATAACTAGGACAAAATCTAACATAAAAATATTTATTTCGCGGCCTTGATGCATGAACTTAATAAAAATTAAGACTAATTTAAATAGAGGCCTATTAACGAATAGCATGAGAGATGCCTATTTACAATGCACGCACCGATAATTTCATTTCGTATGTTAAAAACATAACAAAATCAATGGGTCAATCTTCGTTAAAGTTTACCTGTGCCTTCCTCCTGCGATGGAAAAGAACCTCAGAATTTGACTCCTCGGGTTGAAATTAAGGTGTGGAAAGCGTTGCGTCTTGACCCTGAAAAATATTATATGATTTTTAATATTGTTAGTTTAAAGTTTACTAAATACAAATTCCACTTAGAAATAAGGCCGCCATTGGATACGTATAGGTACATTGCACAATAAAGTCTGTATGTATTAATGTGTTGTTAATAGGTCAAGGATCATAAGACCGCCGGCGGTCGCGAAACAATTGATTTTCAATGTGTTTGATTTTACGGTGCTCAAGGGGTTAATGTGAAATGAAAAGCAGTGGAACCAGCTTCCACAACCACCATCCCGGTAGCAGCTTGTACTCAAGTAGGTGCTCGTATGCTGCTTACCCTGGTTCTTTATGTCAGTCAAAGATAATTGAAGTGCTGGACTTCCACCGGTGCCACTAGCAGCCCTATGAATTTGACCCACTTCTTTTTCGTGCTACTTTTTAAACCACTAAACCTTCACCATTTATACAAAACCAAATACTATTTATGTAGTGTAGTTATATAAAAAATACAAAAAATAATGTTGTTATTGATCAATAATTTTGATTTGTGATGAGTTAGTGTTAGGTCGAGCACTTATGAAGTTAAAGAAGGTACTAACTTGAAACTATTTTCTTTGACATTGCGCCACTTTTTTTCTGGCAGAGTGTCCTGTCTGTCCCATTGATATTTATTTTAGCTTAAGCTCCTTCCATTTCATTTGAATGAAATGGCGACCTCGCAGACTTCCAGAGGGTTCAGATGAATCTCCATTTCTATAAATAAAATAATAATCACACATCTTAACCATCGAACTTGTAACAATCATACATAAAGTCACAAACAACAAAGTAGTATGCTTACCTTTCCATAAACTCTACCATCATTGCGTATTGTGCATGGCTTGTCCTCATTTTGATCAATTTTAAACGATTAAATTTACTTTTCGACGTAACACTAAATTCACCTTAGAGATTGTTTGTGAAGTGCTAGTAAAGTAAACAAAGTTGGCTTTGCCGCGAAAGCAATTCTATGTGATGTCGTTCAGAAATCAAAACAGAGTTAAAATATTTCATAAGAATTTTAGGAACATTTATTAAGTTTTAATTTTATTTATACACTAATAACAAGTAAAATAAACTTTCCTAATTATTATATATCATTTGACTCTAATATACACATATAATTGTTGTAACTTTTTCAAAACCACTTCATCTAATTTCTGAACGTATCCATTCGTTCAATGTGCTGCGATTGTTCATTCACCGGGCACATCTCTGCTTACGTTATGATGACGTCACCTTCGTCGTCGCATCGAGCTTGCGATACGATTACGGAACTCTTCGTGCTTAGGACTAGCGTTGTATTACGTTTTCGTATCGTGGACTCGATACGTTTACGTTACGAATACTTTAAAAGTTCGTGCTTGCCCTACAGAACTTATTCGATAGCGAGAACGTCTTTCGCGCTTCTGTAACTTTTTCTCAATTTTCTTAATTTTCTTACGCAAGTAATCACTGTCATCATCCTTATGACTTCGTTTCGGCATAGTAACACTATTGAACACTTTTACAAACAACAAGGGAAGAAAACGTGGTGATCGGCGAAGCACTAAAAACGCGAATGAGTAGCTGCGCGGTTGGTATGCAGAGGAAAGGTTGTGGTACCCTCCAAAAGATTTGTTTTTTTTTATTAAACTGCTTTTAACTTAGTGGATGAAAGGCGACACGATATGCGTTACTACAATTGGTCTATAATCTCAAAGGACGAAACAACGAAGGTATAATCGTAGATAACCACTGAGTGCGGTGAAGTAATTAGTGAACTCATCAATGTTACGATTTTTTCTGGCATCATGTTGACAATATCTAGCCAGCTTTCTGAAATGTAGCTTGGAGGTAAAAGTGCCAAATTGCAAGTCAATTTTACAATTTTTTATGTATCAATCGTTCACTATTTGAACTGTTCATGCATTCAGCGTAAATACTGATTGTTCACATTTCTTGCACAAATTCGAGCTTTTGTCGACTTTGTTTTTATGAAAATGTGGATTGTACAAATGTTTTTCCTCTCTAAATAAACTATCCATTTTATAATTCAATGTCAACGAACCATTGCAAGTGCTTCTATTAACACAGCTCCAAATCGTCGTTCCATTTGGATTTGTTACATTTAAACAGAACTGCCCCGCACGCCCCGCTACGTAACATTTTTTTTTTATTCTGCAACGGGTAAGCGCTTGGCCTTCATCTCACCTGCTGGTAGGTAAGTGACGATAAGGCCAAAGGAAGAAGCGCGCTTCACCCGGAATCCACAAGCACTGAGGAACTGGCTATCTTATCTCAAACTATCGGAACACAACAATGACCTTTTATAAAATATCATTGGAACACAACAATGCTATAAACATCGTTGTTATGGCGACAGACTTAGATAAGATGGTGGTAGCTAGCCAGGCGGACGTAACAGCACCAACCGAACCGAGCACACAAAGATGTACCCCCTGCTGGGAATCGAATTCGGGACCTTTAGGTCTGAAACCGGTGGCTTAGCCACTAGACCACAGAGGCGGTTAATCTGCATCCTCTTTCTGTTTCTATGAAATCGAAATCACTTTCTATTAGTCCCATTGCACTGACTTGTAGATGGTAATGCCATTACCACAAATTCAAATAATATTTGCAAACTTTTTTTTACAATTAAATATTTTAACTGACATTGGTTGATATTGACATTCAACTATTGTTCGTCTAAATAATTGTAATAGTAATAAATAGTATAATGAAAAAGGTTGGATTGACATTAAATTAAAGACATGGGAGTAGTTATCGAAAATCGAAAGTGTTATAGCACTTTCGTGTTTGATTTTACAATGATCATTTAAATTACAAATGTTGTAAAGGGCCATATTGATCTATGCTTAAAATCTAATAAGCCATTATTTCTTGTAAAAAGGAAAGTATAAAAAATGGTTATTGTGGGTTATCCCTAAGAGATAGACATATGCCATCGCGGACTTTTTTGTAGACCTTTTTAAGGTGTACAATACTGTAGTACCTAGGTACATTATTTTGATCTATCTCGTAAAAAAGTGTTTATTTACGACATCACATTAGAAACCTAAAATTATCAGTGTTTCTCTACTATATTATGCATGTATTATACATATAAACCTTCCTCTTGAATCACTCTATCTATTAAAGAAAACCGCATGATAATCAGTTGAGTAGTTTTAAAGATCTAAACATACCTACATAAGGACAGACAAAAAGCGGGAAGCAACTTTGTTTTATACTATGTAGAGATATTCTAAGTAAGTTAACTCTCTGATATAACTATATGACTGCTGGTACCTGAATCTACGAGCCCCAATGCAAAAGAGTTCGTCTAGACATACATTGTGATAAACATATTTTGCTTTTGAACTTGATTCATTTCGAGAAAGGCACTAGCAGTAAACAATTTATACATTTTAATACTCTATGACACAGACATTAATTTTGCATATTTAAAGTAATAATAATTTGCCTATTTTATGAACCCAGGCAGTATTACTTTACGAATAATCGCGCAAAACAATTCGTCTAGTTCTTAATTGATGCAAAACAGTTCATCTATGCCTCGCGTTAAGTCTTTTTTATGTTTATACGTAGAAAAATAAATAAAATGCAATTCAAAAAATAGAAATTAATTGTCAAATAAGATGTCAACGGCTATAAAAAGGCATGTTCAACGTTTATTTCTATTATTTTCACTAATAATTTCGTACAATATAGGTCGCAGAAAACCTATCATGAAAGAAATTCAAAAAATTATAATTGCAAACAGTGAAAGTGGGAAATCTTCATACCAATAATCGCCAAAAATGTATCACTGCCAAGATCTACGATCCAGTCAATCATCCAGCATTAGAAAAAAAACGCCACAGTTTCGTGTTTGAAGAGACCAGGCCGCCCTCGCTTTACTAGCGAAGCTGAAAATTGTGTTTTAAAGAAAATTATAAAGAAAAACCGTTGTGTCTGTACAGGAGAACTTACCGTACAATGGCGTGATATGATTCAAAAAGATGTATCGGTCGATACCTGCAAACGTGTTCTGAAGAGAATGGGTTACGGCTTTTACACGGCTAAAGAGAAACCTGTACTCACCTCACTTCTGAAAAAGAAAAGACTGAAATTCGCCCGAGAAAATATAATGACAACGTTATTTGATTTAAAAAAAAGAAACTATATTTCTAAGGTCCTTATACTAGGAGTACAATGATCAGAGTGACGCTAATACTGTCAAACAAGGCTTATATACTAAACTTATCTAGAGGGTGACAAAGGGTACCTTATCCTAATTTTAGAAGAGCAATTATGAAAAGAATTTAAAGAGCTCTTGTCTTAGTTTACAAGGGTCCGTTTGTGGGACTCTTTATCTTAAATTAGATCGATCCATTATAAGGGTATATTTATGGTATCCCTGTCTAATGGATTGTGCTCGTTTCCAGCCATGTGGTCCACATTATCATGCGTGAATTACTGTCAGCGGTTCTTCTGATTGCTTATCGAGAAGTGTTTTATTTGTGAGCGGTGCCATGTTAATGGTCGGTGACACTCGTTGTCTCTCCCCTCTTAAAGATGCGCATATGCGTTTCCGAAGACGCATAGCGCAAGTCGCCAGTACAATAGCTAATATGACGATAATAATTGTCCATGTAATTATCGAGCTTTCATTATGTGATCTCGTAATGTCATCGAGTTGATCCAGCTTTGCCAGTTGTTCTTCAGTCCATTTGGCGTCGTTGTTGAAGACTATAGGTTTTTAATTTTCTACCGTTGTTGATTGCCAGGTGTGTAGTTCTATCGGTTTGTTTGTTGTTGTATATGTTTTGTCCTTTTGTTCAATGTATGATCCTTGTATTTTATTTATTAGTCCGGTGCATTCGTCCTCGGTGGTCGAAGCTTCGTGCGTGTATTTGTAGAACTTGTTTGGTGTAACTTCTTCTTCGTATATTAGAGGACAAATAACTGTCGTAAGGTTGCATAGGTATTGTTGCTTCGCGATGCTGTCGATAATACACTGCGTTGCTGGTTTCTTTTTACATATGTCGTTTCTGTTGCAGTCGTAGGCTTCATATATAGTGTCGGCTGCTTGTAAGTAGTTTCGAGAGATTGCTTTCGGGTAGGTGCAAAGGTTGTCTTTTATGACTCGGAGGATGGGAGTGAGGGTTATCCGTTTGTACATAGTTGTTTCGTACAAGGGGATAGGTAGTAGGAAGAGGAGAAGGCCGTTTGTGTTTTTTACGCTAGGTCTTACTTCTTGTAATATTGCATCTACAGTTGCTGGTTTATTAAACTTAGCGGGTATTCGGGGTCGAGTGATTTCCGCAATTGTTCAAAGGGTATGATGCTGGGATGCAGTATACTATTCATAGCGAAAGTATATGCTTCGGATACTTCTATACATAAGTCATGGAGGTTTTCTGCGTTGTTGGACAACATTTGAAATGCGTTAAACCGGTTGACTTGTTCAGTCATCATATTACTAAGTTTATTTTGATCATTAGCAAGTTGATTTATACGTGAATTGAGGCTATGTAATACTTCTTTTGTTTTGCTAAGTTGGTTCTGGATGTCGACGTAGTCTTGGTGGTCCATGTTTCCAGTTAACCATTTAACTAGTGATCCTAAGCCATCTATGAGTCCTCTACGGTTCCGAGCTTGTGGGAAGAATTCCCTTTGGCATGATTCGATCCGCGTTAATAAGAATTCGAGACGATTGGTCCAAGGGACTTGTGTGACATCGCTATCTGCTTTAACTACCTTGTATTGTTCTAAAAGTGTTTTGTACTCGTCGCGTAGTCTGTCTAATCGTACTGGGTGGACGATGGTCCAATATCCTCGGACAACGCGGTAATTGTTGAGGTCGGTTGTACAGATGACGGAGGCGTCGGAACTGATTCGCGTGATTGTTGCTGAGCATAGCATGAGAGAATACGAAGTTCGGAGATATGAATTGGGTACAGTTTACCGTTATTTCGTTTTTGTATGAGAATTTTAGTATTTTTTAGTATTTTCGCTATTGTGTATGGACCTGTGAAAGGTGAGTGTCCCTTTTTAGAGCGTAGTTGTTGGTTTACTACGTATACTTTCATACCGGGTTGTAATTCTTTAAACTCTGGTGTTCGCGTTTTATTTAAACGGTTAATATTTTTTTCTTTTGCGCACTGAATTTTTGTTCTTATTTTTTCTAAATAATCACATGATGCCGAGTCGTTAAATGATAGGTTGATTTCCCTTAGGAAGTGAACATCGATTGGACGTTTACCGGTGGTAGAGTGTATTGTGTTGTTGTAGCCTAAGATGACAAGTGGCTGTTAAGCTCATCTGTTTCTCCGTCTATCATGAGCGTAGTTCGTTCAAGGAGGGTTGCGTTAAGGCGTTCGATATCGGCGTTAGAGGTGTGGTGTTGGGGTGTCGTAATAATTGGTTCGATTCCCAACTTTTTTTAAAATTCTTGGAAAATGGAACTAACGAAGCCCTTTTCGTTATCGTGCGTTAGTTTTCGCGGTATTCCATGCTCGGAAAATACTGTTGTTAACGTTTGTATGTAATTTATGGAGTCTACTGTGTCTAGTCGTCGGGCAGATGCCCATTTTGAAAATCTATCAATCCCTACGATATATTTTTTCCCATCTATCAGGAAGTTATCTTACCTGCCATTCCTCCATGGGTTTCTGAGGAGTTGAGGTTAATCGTAAGGTGGTTTTATAGGTTTCCTATTATACTTTCCACGGTTGCATATATCACAACTTTTTAGGTATTCCGTGATGTGTTTGTTGAGGTTTTCTATGTAGTATTTTTCGGCGATTTCCGTCGAGAGTGCGGGCTGACCTATCTGTCGGTCAAACTTATTGTGCGTTTCGTTAATTACTGATTTTATCTCATTCTCGTTTTCGATCTCTGTTTTTGTATCTTTGAAACATATAATTCGTAATATTTCGGTATTAAAATTTTTTCGGTATACCTCGCTTAGTGTTTGGCCTAATTGGTTATCGGTACAGATAAGAGCATAGCGACGGTTACAAAGTTTAAACATACAAAAGTCGTAAAATTCGCGTTCTATCTTGTCACTTGAGAGCGTAAGGTGATAATCTTAGTTTTATTATTTTTTTCTTTTGTTATTAGTTTATTTTGATCGCCTTTCGTTACAAATATTCGATACATTCGCCTGGGGGGGTGACTATGTTTTATTAGAAATCCGTTTGAGGAGTCGTCTGCGTTGCTATGTACGGTGGCTAAGTCGGTATGATGTATCTCGATTCGCGATAGAGAATCGGCTACATGGTTAGTTGATCCCTTCCTGTACTTCATTTCGAAGTCGTATTCTTGGAGCCTAAGTCGCCATCGCGTGAGTTTGGCGTTCGGTTCTTTTAGTTTCGTGATCCACGTAAGTGCCTGGTGGTCTGTTTCTAGGTCAAATTTGCGTGTGCTTCAAGCTGTAATCCTCATATTTGAAATCTTAATGAAAACGAATTTTGACAACGCTAAAAAATAGTCATGAAATAGTCATAAATAGTCGTACATGTAAAAAAAATAGTCGCATTATAGTTTCGGCGTTATAGCTATAGGTTAGTGAGGATTATGGCTTGAACGTCAAGCTGTAATCCTCATTTCTGGTGCAAGCAAACGGTAAAATCTTTCGGATTGGTTTAGGTTCCAAAAAATAGTCATGAAATAGTCGCAACGACATGCCAAATCTCAGAAATAGTCCTTAAAAGATTCCAGAGATATAAAGGTACCCTGGTGAGGATTATGGCTTGAAAATTTGAAAACTTCAAATTTCTCCGTAACGCCTACGATTTTCGGTTTAAAATTTGTACCAAAAATAGTCATGAAATAGTCGTTTAGAGTGATAATAAAATTGAGCTTATTTAATTTCAAAATAAAAAGTTTTTACTTTCCCAACATTTCTATGGATGTACAGTCGTGTTCAAAATTTGTAACTTCATTTGATATGATTGTGAAATATTTCGCTTAATATATAACATTTTCCAATTAGGCGTTTTCCATGGCAGCTTTTATAATTAAACAAAAAAACAAACATTTATGTAGGTACATTTTTTATATAATAGAAGGTGGCAAACGAGCAGGCGGGTCACCTATGGGGAGTAATCTTCGCCGCCCATGGACACCCGCAACACCAGAGGAATCGCAGATGCCTTGTCGGTCTTTACGGAGGGAATAGGTTTTAGGAAGGAATAGGAATTGGGGGGGGAGGGGTAAGGGCCTCCGGAACCCTCACTGGCCGGACGAATCACAACAGCACCAAGTGCTATTATTTCACGCCGGATATTAGTGAGAGGGTGGTATTACGCCGGGCGAGCCGGCCCAATGCGTGCTGCAACGCAGCGTGGCTATACCACTCAGTCAGTGTCACTCATTTCGTTGTGCACTACTAAAAGCGGTCGAACTTAACAATAGATAACAATACCATTCATTGGAAAATAAGATGTGCTTCAAGCTGTAATCCTCATATTTGTAATCTCAATGAAAACGAAATATGTATATGTATAGTAGAAAATTTGCAAAATGTCGGAATCCATTTAAGAGCTTATTTTCCAATGAACATTGAAGTACAATAAACTACAGAAGACACCGCGAAGCAAGTTTGTGCGCACTAAGGTGCAGCCGCAAGGTCCACAATCGCTCGAATCACGCGCAATCACTGAGGCGTTTGCAGCGCAACGAAACATAGCAGTGGTGAGCGGTGTCTTCTCTATACGTAGTAATAATAGCTCGATGCCAATGAATGGTATTGTTATCTATTGTTAAGTTCGACCGCTTTTAGTAGTGCACAGCGAAACGCATAAACAATAAAATATTTTATGATAATAGTAACTTTAGCACCTAAACAAAAAGGCTCAAATTTAAACGGCAACGCATTCTAGATAATACTTTTTGAAATTGAAAGCGGCAGCAAGGTACAGGGTGGTAAAACTATCTAAGATGCATTTAGTTTAAAAAAGTTTATTTGTCTCTTTGAAACTTTAATGTTAACACACATTTGTTGTTATTAAATAACTATGTTAACATATATAATTCCAACAAAAACCAGAAAGTACCTATAAATACAAAAAAGCTGGGTCCATGGCGCCATTTTGAGTAGCGCGCTTTTGTTTCTCGGGATTGGTCAAATAGCGCTATCCTTGTCTCTACTCAAACGCATCGATCGCAGTGCGATGGGCAGAAGTTGGTTTTGCTTGTTATGTTATTATCTAGTTCAGTTGAATCAAGGTCATAGATCACGTGTGTCGTTGGTTGTTGCAGTCGCAAAATTTTGAAAAAAATGGCTTTTTGGTCCAGTGATATTGAAATCATGAAATAATTTGTGATGGGTACTCTGGTGAAGGATTTTAAATGCCTAAGAAACCGTATGAATGTATTTATGAACTTTTACGAAGACGCGGTGTCGTTTTTGAAGTTATTGTGAGTATAAAACGTACTTTCGACTTAGATTACAATTAACAAGCCACCCGTCTGGTTTCGTCCGTTAACGATAGAGACAAGGATATATCGCTATTTGGTTGCTCCCGGATTGATACAACCACAGACGTATAATAACGTCTGTGGATACAACAGACGCTACTCTTGGAGTGGAAGGTTCTGTTACTTTTTAAAATCAGTGATACCTTAAACATACTATTACATAGTATTATACTCTTATTCGATGTAAGTAATTAAAAGTTGTTGATATTGTTGGTGTCTGATTCGTTTATTGAATTTGTGATTTTAGAATATGCACTATCCCTATTGAAATTTTCTAGAAACATAAACTGAATGAACTAATCCAACACCAACAGATATTGAACTAACTATGATAAATAAGATCAAAACTAATTGCTGTGATATAAACATATATGTACTGAGATTTAAACAAGTTATGTAAAGCAAGCTTTCGATGGTATAAATATAAATAAGGATAAGGGGGTTAAAGTTACTCGCGTCCGTAGGTTTACCCTTAAGACTCTACACGTGACCCCTGGGTGGTGCTAAATGAGTGACACTGACTGAGTGGTAGAGCCACGCTGCGTTGCAGCACGCATTGGGCCGGCTCGCCCGGCGTATTACCACCCTTTCACTAATATCCGTCGTGAAATAATAGCACTTGGTGCTGTTGTGTTACGTCCGGCCAGTGAGGGTCCCGGAGGCCCTTTCCCTCCTCCCCCCCCCCCCCCACAATTCCTATTCCTTCCTAAAACCTATTCCCTAATTAAAGGCCGACAACGCATCTGCGATTCCTCTGGTGTTGCGGGTGTCCATGGGCGGCGAAGATTACTCTCCATCAGGTGACACGCCTGCACGTTTGCCACCTTCTATTATATAAAAAAAATATACATAAATGTTGGTTTTTTTGTTTAATTATAACAGCTGCCATGGAAAACGCCTAATTGGAAGTAATGTTATATATTAAGCGGAATATTTCACAATCATATCAAATGAAGTTACAAATTTTGAACACGACTGTACATCCATAGAAATGTAGGGAAAGTTAAAACTTTTTATTTTGAAATTAAATCAGCTCAAATTTATTATCACTTTATACGACTATTTCATGACTATTTTTTGGTACAAATTTTAAACCGAAAATCGTAGGCGTTACGGAGAAATTTATGGTTTTCAAATGTTCAAGCCATAATCCTCACCAGGGTACCTTTATATCTCTGGAATCTTTTAAGGACTATTTCTGAGATTTGGCATGTCGTTGCGACTATTTCATGACTATTTTTTGGAACCTAAACCAATCCGAAAGATTTTACCGTTTGCTTGCACCAGAAATGAGGATTACAGCTTGACGTTCAAGCCATAATCCTCACTAACCTATAGCTATAACGCCGAAACTATAATGCGACTATTTTTTTTACATGTACGACTATTTATGACTATTTCATGACTATTTTTTAGCGTTGTCAAAATTCGTTTTCATTAAGATTTCAAATATGAGGATTACAGCTTGAAGCACACAAATTTGCGGCCATAAATGTAAGGTCGGAATTGTGACAGCGCGTACAGGATACCTAGAAGTTCTTTTTCGGTGGTATTGTATTTTTGTTCGGATTCCGATAATGTTCGCGATGCGTATGCGATAGGGTGCGCGTCTCGGGTGAGCACGGCTACCAGTGCCACGTTGCTGGCATCTGTCGTAACTGTTATTTTTTTATTGAAGTCCGGATAAGCTAGAACAGGCGGGTTCATTATCAGTTGTTTAGCGCGGTTGAATGCGTCGAGAAAGTTATTATCTATGGTTATCTTAACGTCGTTTTTCGTCGCGTTTGTTAAGGGTTTTACTATTGTGCTCAGATTAGGGATAAATTTGCGGTAATAGGACACAAGTCCGAGAAATGATATGATTTGTTTTACCGTTTTAGGCACAGGGAATTTTTTTATTGCTTCTATTTTTCGGTCATCAGGTTTTAGTCCTTCGTATGTAAGAACATGACCTAGGAATTTTACTTCGCGTTGGAAGAAGTGACATTTGTGTCTGTTTACTTTAAGGTCGGCTTCGGCGAGAGTTTGTAATACTCGTCTTAGGTTTTGATGGTGTTTTTCAGGGGTTTCGGCAAACACTATGACGACGTCGAGATATAATAATAATAATAATCATAATCATTTATTTATTATCAGACATATTTAGTCCATAGATTGTTAGTTACATTCTTTCTTAAAACTATGTTAGTAAATTATATTGAAATATAAATAAATAATACAATACATAATTCATTCATTTTAGATTAAATTTACAATTACATTACATTGTTAATTTAATTTAAAGAGATTATTTGATGTAACATGCATTGACATCCTATATTTCAGGATAGGACCATCCACTCTTTCTACGACCACCCTTAGGAGACTGTTGGTGCTGTCCCGCACTCGCTCCCAAAGCGAAGCTACTCTTTTACGCAGTACGGCGTGGAAGCCGTCTGTACTCCATTCCGCGAACATTCCCGAAGAAGCGCTGCAGCGCCATGGCAGCCCCAACAGTCCCCTAAAGGTGTTGTTATATTGGAGGCGAAGAGCACTGAACGCTTTTTTGGTGTAATTGCTCCACAGGTTGCACGTGTACAAAGTTTGACAATATGTTTTGAAAAGAGTGACTTTAACCTCTTGAGAACAACGTGCAAACCGACGTGACAGCATATTACCCCTCACCGCCAATGCTCTTCGCTCCCTTTCCAACATCATCCTTCATGTTCTCCGTTAGCCAGTGACCCAGGTATTTAGCTTTGGTGACGATCTGAAGAGGATATCCACATAAAGTTATTGGCGAAACTGAATAAGTTTTAGTACCAGATTTGAAAACTATTATCTCGCTCTTTTTAACATTATATTTCAGTTCATGGGCCACAGCATACCGTTCACAGATAGTAAGCAACGTCTTTAAGGCGTTGACTGAGGGGCTTAGCAGCACCATATCATCGGCGTAGCTGATGTTGTTTACGAAGCAGCCATCTACAGAACAGCCTAACCCGGCGCCGCTAAGCTGCTCAATCAACCCATTCATGTAAATATTAAAAAGCGTTGGTGAGGTTAACCCTCCCTGCCTTACACCACATTGCATCTTATAAGTACTAGAGAATTCTCCTGCCCAACGTACAAGATTTGTTTGATTGTCATACCAATACTTAAATATTATGACTACTTCAGTTGGCACACAAGCATCAACAGTTTTACCTTTAATTATGGGTACTACTATGGTATTCATAAGATCATCAGGTAAGTAGTTGTGACGAATACAGAACGTATATAGCATTGCAAGTACCCTGTGACTTTTTAATTTCTGCTGATGTTATTGCCAAAGGACTGTCTATTAACCGGTCATCAGTCTCAAACACGGCCCCACCGTCGTTCACCACCCCAGGATCCACTTTAAAATGGTTCATAAAGAGGTTGGCTATGCCCCTGGGTTCACTAACATTCTCAACACTGGCTGGCAGGCCTAGCCTAGGATTCAATTTATTGGTGGACTTCCGAAACCGAACAAAGTTTTAAGAATTATGATGTGAGGCAATTATGTCCATTTTAATTTGTTCTTCGTGGTTTTGACAGAATTTGAGTTTTGCTTTGAAGTGTCTTCTGGAATCACACATTTGCTTATAGAGTTCTCCATAGGACTACCATATAAACACCATTCCCGAAAAAAGTGCCTTGCCCTTTGATGAGCATCTCTTACGTGTTTATTCCAACCCGTGACTAGCCCGCGTTTTGAACTGTCATTCGTTTTTTATGTCACTGTACCGGCGCCACTTTTTTTCTTTTACTTTTTTGTGAAATAATCTTTTTAATAGTTTTAGTCAGTTTAATTATGATAAATAAACTGTTATTATGAGTAAAAGAAAGAGACGTGAAAAATAAAAATGAAATTCTGGGTTTTGAAATGTGCACTCAGGCCCATCTTTGGGATGAGGCGGTGTTGAAACATTCAAAACTTAAAACGGGCACAATAACTCGTACTTACTGCAAAGCCGAGTTTTTACCACCCTGGGTATTCGCAAGGAATATCAGGGTCTTACATTTACTGCAGTTTGCTTTGCCATTTGGGCCTAGATCTGCATGACTATGTCTGACATTCCTAATGTGTCAATGATGGCCCTGGATCCGGCTACTACTTCAAGTTCTGTGGAGGAGGATGCACTGCCCGTGCCAATACAGTGTAGTAGAGGCCTTACCTGTGGAAAAAACCCAGTGTACAGACCCGGAGACCGAGACACCTGCCATAGACGTAGAATTGTTATTTGCTTTGGGGGAAATTGAGGAGGTGCTTAAGGGACCAATTGCTCATGATGAAATTGCACAGAGGTAGACTCCTATTCTCACAAAAGGATTGCAAAAAGAAATTAAACCAGAACTTATGAAAAAATACACCCCATATGAAAATATCCCAACGTTGCTCCCAAAGTTCAACCCTGAAATACCTGTCTCTGACCTGGTTAAGAAAAGAGATTTGATAATTGCTGACAGGCAAAAACAGATGGTTGCTGCACTATCAGCCCTGGGCCAATCACTCCATTTATTTCTCCTAAAAGGTGACAGAATTGAAATTATTAATTAAATAATAAAACACATCAATGATGCTGCCAAAATACTGTGTGACGCTGTGCACATAGATACAAATCGTAGAAGGTCGCTAATACCAACCGTCATTAACCCCTTGAGCACCATAAAACCAGACACAATTGAAAATCAATTGTTTCGCGACTGCCGGCGGTCTCATGATATTTGATCTATTAATAAAGATATGAAAGATTCCCTCACAGGGGGAGCAGATGCATTTTTTTTAAGTAACCTTTCTGAAAAGATCTAGGTTACAAAGGCTGTTCAAAAATCTGTTAAAGACCTGAAGAACACAAGCTTCATTCAAAAACCCCCAAATAAAACCAAATCTTTAAACTGGAGGGGCCCTCCTCGTCCAAGTGCCCGGACAGGGACAGGAGCGAGATCCAACCAACCTGCAAAGCTACGAAGCTGCAAAGTTAGAAGTTCAGGTATGCAGACTTCCTTTTTTTATAAATAATTGGAAGAAAATAACCAGTGATCCTACTATTCTGAAATGGGTATCTGGGTATGAAATCCCTTTTAGTGAGATACCATTTCAATCTTACTTGCCTATGAATAACTCATATATAAGTAGAATTCTGTCAAGTTCAAATTGAAATTAATAAACTTATTCAGTCACATGTTATAGACAAAATATGTCATGAAACAGATGAACAATTTTGTTCACCTATTTTCTTGGTATAGGAACCAAATGGAGAGTATAGATTTATTTTAAACATAAAGAAATTTAATAGTTTTATTACTACAACTCAAAGTCTTATGAAAGACTATTATGGCAACAATTGACAAAATGGATTCTTATTACATGTGTAACATTAATGCAGATTACAGAAAATATCTAAGGTTTTTATTTGATGGAAAAATATATCAATTTAACATTCTTCCATTTGGCCTTTGCACGGCTCCATACATGTTCACATAATTAAACCCATAACAAAACTTAGAGGTTTACAGCCTGTAAGTACAGTATATCGATGCTTGTAGCTAGCAGTATATTGGTAGTGATCATATTGAGTGTCTTAATAGTGTTAACCAGACCATAGGTCTGCTTACTCAGTTAGGCTTCATCATCAATAAAAATAATTTTGTCAACTTATTCCATCAAAGGAATGTAAGTTTCTTAGCCTATTGTTTAATACAAACACCATGACTATTTCAATCGATTCTGATAAAAATAAAAGATGCCTTAACACGTTGTCTGCCACGAAACCAGACACAGTAGAAATTTAATTGTTTGTCAGTCACAGGTGACCACCACGGCGCTCAAATTTTTAAGTACCTCTTCCATCAGGTTTTTTGTCAAAAGTTCTGGGAACTCTAGTGTCTGTTTGTCCAGCTAATCAATATGGGTTACTGTATACTAAAGCACTAAAAAGACATAAATATTTAGCTCTTTTAAAAAATAATAATAATTATGAAGCATTT
Source organism: Scoparia ambigualis (assembly GCA_963921215.1). Classification (NCBI taxonomy): domain Eukaryota; kingdom Metazoa; phylum Arthropoda; class Insecta; order Lepidoptera; family Crambidae; genus Scoparia; species Scoparia ambigualis. Next base: position 20,898,585 of record OY992511.1, read on the forward strand.
ACTTCCTTGCCCAAACATTGCCATCCAGATCTTGAATGGTGGATAAAACATGTACTTGCCTAAATCAATTTCTTAGATAAGAAAATATAAATATATTCTAGAAATAAATACAGATGTCTCACTATCGGGGTGGGGTGCTTCTTGTGACAAACATACAGCCAGTGGTGTATGGAGAGGAAAAGAATCAACAATTCACTTTAATACTTTAGAAATAAAAGCTACTATGTGTGGTCTCAAAAGCCTTGCTAATAATTCTTCAAATTGTGAAATAATAATACGAAGTGACAATACCACAGCTATACCATATATAAACTGCTTTGGTGGCATACAGTACTCTCACTTACATGTGATTGCAAAAGCTATTTGGCAGTGGTGTGAAGAGAGGAATAATTTTGTATTTGCATCATACATCATACATTAACACAAAGGACAACAAAGTAACAGATTTTGAATCTAGAAAACAGTTAGGTCATAAAGAATGGGAATTAAATATTAATAATTTTAATAAAATAGTACAAGCATTTGGTAACCCTGTCATAGATTTATTTGCATTTAGAACAAACACAAAATGCAGGAAATTTGTTTCATGGCATCCAGATCCTTCAGCTTATAAAGTGGATGCCTTTACAATGTCTTGCAAAGGGGTTTATTTTATGCTTTTCCACCATTTTCTATGATTTTAAAATGTATAGAAATAATCGTGTCCAATGAAGCAACACGGATCCTTGTAGTTCTCTTCTGGGACACCCAACCTTGGTTTCACTTATTCAAAAAACTATTGGTGACAGAACCCATTGTATTTGAACCAAGTAATAACTTACTGGTTTTATGTAATTCCAACTCACCACACCCTCCACACCGCAACCTATCACTACTGGCAGGGAGATTGTCCGGTAGGCATTCTTAAAGCCTGGCATCGACGTACAGGCAGCTGAAATAATGATATCTTCCATATCAAGTAACACCTATAAGCAATACTTACTTTGTATTTGGTTTTCTTACTGCCACACCAAACAACTAAATGCTACTAAAGCACAGATGACAGACATAATTACTTATCTCACAAATAAGTTCCACAGTGGTGCATCTTATGGCACCTTGAATTGCATAAGGTCCTCGCTGCCACTAGTGTGATAGGGCCGCAGGTGGGAGCAGACGAAAAGATTAAAATTTTATTTAAAGGGTTCTTTCGCCTTCGATCAAGTAAACTCAAATATAAGTATATCTGGAATGTTTCTATAGTGCTTAATTTTTTAGAGTCAAATTACAATGACTCAAACAACTTACATTAATGTTCATTAAACACAGTTACTTTATTAACTTTACCTACAGGGCAAAGATTACAAAGCCCTAGTTTCTATTGTTACTGACCAGATTAAAATAATTAATAATAAAATTGTTACTATAAAAAAAAAAAAAATTAAGACCTCAGCACCTAATCGTCATCAGCCAATTGTTTAAATAATTATAAAAGAATTACCTCTGAAATTAGGAAAATGTCCTAATTTATTTATATCTATCAAGAAACCACATTTGGCGGTATCGGTCAGTACACTCAACCGTTGGATTGACGGTCCTGGCTGCAAGAGGGATCGATACTTCCATTTTTTCTACTCATAGTACCAGGCACGCTACGACATCAGCTGCCATTATGAAAGGCGTTAGCATTGATGAGATACATAGAACGGCTGGTTGGACTGACTCATCGACAACTTTGCAAAGTTTTACAACCGTCCGATTTTAAATAATAATTTCGCTGAAGCGATTATATTGTAATAATAATATTAAAAGTATATTGCTATAATCATACCAAAGATTTATTTAAGGCTGAGGACACATTTAAGTTTGTTTTTTTGTTTAATAAGATTCTCTTGAAAATTACCAATTATCTTTAAGGAGTGTAAGACTGATTATGCTGTTGAAATATAATATCTGGGATATATTTGTTAACAATAATAAACTTTATGATTCTACAACAGAACTTTGAACATCTAACAAGTAGTATTTCCATCATAGAGGACGAGACAACAAGGAGCATAATTGAACAATCAAACAAACTTACCAAGTGCAGTTCGATTGAAATTATGCTCCTTGTTGTCTCGTCCGAAGATGATGAGTCCCACCCACCCTCACAGGTTTGATACCTATTCCCTGGGGTTGTAGAATCAGTTTCATAAATAAATACACAACTTAAAACTAAATGACAGTTCAAAACGCGGGCTAGTCTAGTGACGTGCGGCTGCGTTCGGAAATATTTTATTTTCAGATACTTTAAACTTATGTGGCGTCGGCGAGTGCTAAGACTCGATACTAACAAGTAGTATTTCCATCATCTTCGGACGAGACAACAAGGAGCATAATTTCAATCGAACTGCACTTGGTAAGTTTGTTTGATTGTTCAATTATACATATTATCAATAATTCTTCGATGGTCAATATTATTACATGAATAATCACTACATGACCTAAATTCATTTAAGAAATCTATGTCTTTTTATTTACTATTACATATATTAGAATATTTAATTATCTGTGATTGATCTCTTTCTCCCCAGATGACCCCATTCGTTAACTTGTTATTTGTGGTATCATTGTTTTTAATTAAAGGTATGCATTTACTTAAGTTGCAAACAATCTCTAAAGGTAAATGGTCCGACCAAAACACATCATAATGGATTTTAGCACTTATAACTGTTTGTCTAGCTGCTGTTGTAGTTACACAGTGATCGAGCCAACGTCTACATCCATGACTATCACTGACATAAGTATACGAGTCTATCGGCAAAATTTCTGTATCCACTATACACAGTTGTTGCTTACCACAAAAACACATTAATTCGCTAAAAAAGGCATGTCAGGGTGAGCATTAAAATTACCCAACATGGTAAACATTTTCATTTTCGATGATTGCAAACATTTCACTTAAGCAATCTGTAAATTCGACTAGGTTTACACGCTCATCATTAGGCATATATACAGAAAACACTAACATACATCTGTCAATTAGTGAAACTCGAATAGCTAAGTGGCTAACACTTTTACAATGTACAATAGATACGCACGGAAACCGGTCCTTACGCCACAGCAACGCGACACCCCCATAGGGACGCCCACGTAGTACTCCCGCCGACAGGTCGACAGCTGACTTGCCGGTGTACGCGAAATTCGTATCAATTGTTCCCAGCATAGGTATGTCAGGCTGTAGTAACCAAGTTTCTTACAATGCGATGATATCAGCTGATTTACACAGCGACCGTACACAATCGACTGAACGAAAAATACCTTTACAGTTAAAACTTAGAAAGGTGCAGTTATTTGTTGTGTTCGTACTATCCGTTGTTTTTTTCGTTCTGTTTATTATCATCACTCTTCGATAGGCTCCGTGAAAAGTCCACAAAACGCCGGAATAGTACTCCTTCTGGCCAAAAATTTTCACTTAAAAAAATATTCAACTTGCTTCTAGGTATCATCACTTTGAATGCATTATAACCTCTGTCTATTTTCAAGTTTAATTTCTGTGGAGAGACGTTCAACTGTGTCCTTCTTTATACATGCGAAGAAATATCACTTTCAACCCAATCTCAACCGTAGACTTGTCAACATTGTATACAAACAACGGTATTTTAATGTCCGCTGCTTTGAAATTTCCATTGGGTTCTATTGCTGCTGTCCCCTTAATACCCATAATTCTGTTACGTAATCTCTTCCGCTGCACCAATTTCCACTCTTCAGAAGACTTATCTTGTTTCCATTGCCCCGGCGCTTTTAGTTTGTCTACTATTGTTTGACTTTTAACATGGCTTATTCGCGGTTTTGGATGCGCAGAGTCTATATTTAAGTGTAACATTGGCGACTTTGCACGCGCAACTGTATTATCTGACGACGACGTATGCGACATAGGTGGATTTGGATGCGCACTACTAGGCGAGCCAGTTTCATGCTTCGACATTCGCTGTTTTGAAGTCGCATTAGGGCTGCTTACGCATTCACTAATTTCATTAATACCCGTTTTTGCAGATGCAAGTTGACATGACCTGGCAGCTAACTGACTTGAATTTTCAGGGCTTTTAAATGAACTGTCGCTCTTATTAGGGCTCAATCCCGATATTATTTGTAGTCCCTGAGGACCACTGTCGTAATTAGAACTCCTTGGGTAGGTTCCTCTTCTTGTGTTTACATTGTAGTAGTCACCAATATTGCGTGCAGACGCGACATTTATGTGATCCACTTCGTTTTTGAACGCTTGAAAGGTATCCATAGAAACATATCGTTCTTTCACTAGTTTCACATCTTCTTTTACCAGCAAAATATCCTTAAGGAGACGCGTCACATCAACGTGATCAAATGTGATCGGAGGCAACTTCTGGAGGTCTCGGGCCACAAACACAGGAACAAACTCAGGATCCGTCTGTTTTAAGAGCGTGATAATGTCATCAATATCACGCTGTGTCTTTTTATCACCTTTTCGAATCTTGATTCGCTTTTCGGTCGGTATGGAATCGTACAGTAGTTTTTTCGTGTTTTGAATGTCTTCTGATGAGAACGCTGTAGCACAGAGTCGATTTAGACTGTCTTCGTCCATCACATCGAGTTTATTTTTTACAAAAGCCAAAACTTCACTAATTACGAGGTTACACCCCACCCCGTACATTTAACGACATTCGATGTCATTATTACAAATAATTAGCGACGTACGCACGCTGCAGTCTTACAAAAAGCGCCCGACACCCGTGACGCGCGCGCGCTGACGAATGGCTGGCATTCGCTGATAAACTAAACATATATTATCTTTGAGGCACTCCGCAAGCACTTCATTCATCATTCTTTGAAAAGTCGCTGGAGCGTTCTTTAATCCGAAGGGCATACGTGTATATTCAAAGTGTCCGTGAGGTGTAGAGAACGCGGTCATTGGTATGGAGGCGTCTTTAACAAAGATTTGATGAGAGCCTGCCGTTAGGTCTAGGGTCGAAAAATATCTAGATCCATTAAGCTTGAAGAATATATCTTCTATGTTTGGGAGCGGGTATTTATCCGATTGTGTTTGCTCGTTTAGCTTACGATAGTCTACTACTAGTCGCCATTTTTTATTTGTGACGTTGCTCTCTAGGAGTGTTTTGTCTACAAGGTGGCAGGGACTAGACCATGGTGAGTCAGAGGGTCTTATGATGCAATTTTGTAGCATCTCCTTAATTTGTTTATTTATTTCTTGTTGTTGGAATTGTGGCTGTCGATAGAGTCTTTAATATATGGGGTCATTTTGTATTAATTTAATCTCGTGTCTAACGCGAGGAGAACTAATCTTTGATATGTCATCCGTGAATAGATCGCTATATTCGGATCTTCTAAGTTATTTGGGGTGAATATGTGAAATAAATCTACTGCTGTACTAGGGGTAATATTTTTTTCGGTATCGAGGTTTATAATAGCTTTTATTTTATGTAGATTGTCCCACCCTAAGAGGTAGTCGTACCTAGGTGAGAAATCGAATATGTAAAGTTCAAAGAGGACTGCATCGTTTTTAAAAAAATTTGTCCAAGGCGGCGTAATATTTTTCCTTTGTGATTTGTCTCGCTATGCGATGTTTTGACTCGAAATGGTTCATTAATAAGTTTTACGTTGGGATCATTCTGTAATAGTATTTTTGCTGCCTTAGGGGTGATATAAGATCGCCAGCATCCCGTGTCAATTAGTACTCTTTGTTGAGATTTGGGTAAAATTATGTGGGGCAAGCTGTAGCGTGTCTCGCAGTTAATTAGGTGTCGTTCGCGTCCGAGGTGGGCACTAGAAAATCCGACTGGTCTTCGTAATTATCGTATTCATAATCTTCGACAATTTCTTCCTCGAGTGTCGGCGCGGCAGGAGGGGCACAATGTTCGCGTAGGTAGGGGTACACGTCGGTAAGCGGCGGCGGTTGCGACTGTAGGTGTCTTCAGGTGTTTCGTATAGTTCATTATCAAAGGTGGATATGTGAAACATCTCGGGGCGTGGACGCTTCAGTTGAGGTCTATCGATGACCGTTCATATGGTGACGTCGTTTGTAGGCATAAGTTGCGGTCGCGGTGAGTTGTAGTATTGTTTATGCGGTACGTTCAACGGGGGACGCGGGTAGCCTACCATCTGTTGTGGTCGGTGCGTGTTATAATGTCCGTTTTGTTTATTACGTAATGACATAGGCGACGGCGAGTATGTGTGTCGCGGTGCGTTTGGCTGCGATTGCCTTGGATATGGTATTTGTGGCTGACGTGTATAAGGCGAGTGTGTCGGTTTTGGTTGGGGATACGCTTTACTTCGCGGCGCTATTATGTGATATCCGTACATCTCAAAGTATCTCACGCGGTTACATACTTCGTCAAAAGTTAACGTGTGTAACTAGATTTGCGCGGTGCTATCTAAATGTTTTAGAAGGGTTAATTTAGCTTCTTGCGCCAAAATTTCTAATGTTTCGTGACTGGTTGACAGTTCCCGACCTTCTATAAGGAGGTGATTTAATTTTCTAATTAGAACTGTAGCCGCACACTCACAATAACAAGCACAGAAGATGTAAAGCAAATCCATTTAATAGAATGTCAGACGGAAGCCTTTTCGATATGAAACAGGGACATAGCTCTGAAAAGAGCTGCCATAATGAAATAAGAATAGATCGATATGAAACAGGAACATAGCACTGAAAAGGGCTGTCGTAATGAAATAGGAATGGAGCTTCGTCAGCATGCAAACAGCATCTTCATTCTTCGCCACCATTCTCAGCTGCGTGTACACATCACTCGTAACAGCGCCACGTTATCGCCATCGCCGCATGCCGCACGCCACGCATCTTCACTGCGTCCGCTCCGTGGTCTGTCGGCCGTCGAAATGGCCGAGCGCAACGAACGTCGCCAGTTTTGTCGCGTGCGTGTTTCCCCGCCCGCACTTCCCCGCGTCGCGAAGCCCCGCGCCGCGTGTTCCCCGAACCGCGTTGCATAGCGACCGCGGGTGAATGAGACACCCGTTGTTCCTCTCTCTTTTGCGTAAGTGACTAAGTTAAGCAACCTATGTTTGTAAATATAATAATTGTAATATATATGATCACTAACTAAAATAAAGTATCCATTCTACGACTGACCATCCTGAGTATAATTTCTCTCCAAGCTTCGCTTCAACCCCACTCGCTAAAGTGGTGACCCCAGTCAGAACACAGAAGACCCTACTCAGAACAATCCAGAAAGAAGAAAATGGCTAACAAAGAACCAGCAGCACCAACCTCTCCAGCACAACACCTGCAAGAAGTCTCCGGCATTGCACTCTCTATGCGTGTACCACCATTCTGGCGAGATCGTCCGCGTCTCTGGTTCATAAGTTTCGAAGCCGCAACTAGCGAACTAAAGAAAAGCGAAGCACAAAAGGCGCAGATGGTCATCGCACAACTCGAAAAAGAAGACATAGAGCAAATATGCGACCTACTCTACGAGCCGCCAGCCGAACGCTACTACTCAATCATCAAAGAGCGACTAATCTCTGTCTATGAAGAATCGGATGGAAAGCAACTACAAAAACTGTTGTCCGACATGGACCTAGGCGATCAGAAGCTGAGCCAGTTGTTACGGCGCATGCGAACCCTCGCACGCAACCAGGTTCCTGACAGTACACTCCGATTGATGTGGATGAACCTCCTGCCACCGCACGTGCACTCGGTGATCATCGTTAGCGATGCGATTAGCAACGACACAGCGCTGGACGAGCTAGCCAAGCTTGCTGACAAGATGCTGGAACAAAATCGTCAAGTCTCCACGATAGCTTCAGTTTCGTCATCAACCCGGCAAGGAAAACTATTATCATCTACTATCATCGTCGCTTTGGGAAAAATGCAAAACGCTGCACAACACCATGTACTTTCAACAATGAAGAAACATCGGAAAACTAGCAAACACGTTGGCAGAGGCGGAACCCAACGTCGTCGGAACAAAGTCATACCGCCTATTCGTCACCGACAAAAGCTCCAGATTATCGTTTTTAATCGACACCGGCGCCAACATCTCCGTTCTGCCGAAGCGAAAAGGAACATCTGCGAAACCTCTTCCATTCACCCTGTACGCCGCCAATAGCACCATCATACCAACCTACGGTGAAAAAACAATGACATTGGACCTTAACCTACGAAGACCTTATAAATGGCGTTTCATCGTGGCCGACGTTACAAAACCGATAATCGGAGCAGACTTCCTTAAACATCACAACCTACTAGTTGATTTGAAGAACCGAAGACTTATAGACAACACAACGAAGCTCGGTACCGACACCAGTGGGCGTTACACCGACATACCTACAGTACGCAGCATCGACGTCCAACAATCGTACCACAACATACTATCAGAGTACCCCGGTATCGCCCGTCTCACTTCAATGAAACTCAACCCCAAACTCCGAGTAGAACATTTCATCGAAACAACTGGTCAACCTATTCACTGCCGCGCTCGACCTATTCCACCACATCGCTATGATCAAGTCAAAATCGAGTTCGAAAATATGATCAGTCAAGGGCTATGCAGACCAAGCAAAAGTCCTTGGGCAAGCCCACTCCATATCGTACCGAAGAAAAATGGTGACCTACGAGTCTGCGGAGATTACAGACGTCTTAATGCAGTCACGAAACCCGATCGCTACCCAATACCACGCATAAGGGATTTCACACATCAACTCACTGGGAAAACAATATTCAGTACAATTGACCTCAACCGGGCGTATCAACAATTAGCAGTACGTGACGAGGACATTGAGAAAACAGCAATCATCACCCCGATGGGACTGTTCGAATTTCCACGAATGTGCCCAGGTCTCAAGAACGCAGGTCAAACCTTCCAACGGTACATCCATGAAGTTCTAAGAGGGCTACACTTCGTGTTTCCTTTCATCGACGACCTACTCCTGGCATCAGAAACACCAACTCAGCACGAAGAACACCTACGAATGGTTTTAAGCAGACTGGAAGACAATGGCATTACCATAAACCCGGTCAAATGCAACTTTGGCCAAACGCAAGTACAGTTTCTAGGATACACTGTATCACAAGAAGGCATAAAACCACCGCTGCACAAAGTCCAAGCCATCACGGAGTACCCGAAGCCAAAGAACATAGAAGAACTCAGGCGTTTTCTCGGAATGTTAAATTTTTACCGTGAACATATTCCGAACGCCGCAGCCATACAAGCACCATTAAACTCGTACCTACACAATACGAAAAAACGCGACAAGACCACCATCGAATGGAATACCGAAGCGGAGGAAGCATTTATAGACTGCAAAACAAGCATTATAAACGCTGCCTTACTCGAACACCCATCCCACGATGCGACACTCGCGTTATTTTGCGACGCTTCCGATAACGCAGCCGGTGCCGTGCTACAACAACATTACAACGACCAATGGCAACCATTAGGATACTTCTCAAAGAAATTTTCAACCGCGCAGAAGAAATACTCGACCTACGACAGAGAGCTACTAGCTATCTACATGGCAGTCAAGCATTTCAGAAAAACATTTGAAGGCCGCCACCTCATTATTTTCACCGACCACAAGCCGCTTACCTACGCTATGTCTAAAACGCAAACGGCAAACGAAACGCCGCGCCGGACTCGCCAATGTCTTTTCATAATCGAATTCACCACTGACATACGACACATAAGTGGCAAAGAAAATGTAGTCGCCGACGCACTCAGTCGCATAGAAACAATATCGTGCCCGGAACAATAACCTACACAGATATAGCCAACGCGCAAGAGCGAGACAGCAACATATCGCAACTAGCATCTCAAAACTCAAGCAACATCTCAATCAAGAAAATAACTATCCCTGACCAGTGTCAGAGTTTCACAATATAGGTCGAGATCAGTATGATGAACTCAACTTCTGCATTTTATGTATATGTAGAAGTTACTTACATTTTGTTTTAGGGAGAACTTTGTATAATGCGTGTTATCTTTGCAGTTAATACAAATTTATTGTTGATTGCAATTTGTATGGCTATGTCCATTCTTCAAGCACTTTTAATACTGTGGTATGTTATTGTAAGTTCTATTTTCTTGCTTGATGTTTGATTCTTTGTATTAGATGTTCTACAATATCTCGCAATATGTCCCCTTTTCCCACATATGTAACAGCTTTTAACAAGAAATATGTTATCTTATTTGTCCCCATGTTCAACAGATGTTGTTGGTTTTAAATCTCTTGATGTTTCAACACTTTCTTTCCTCATCTTGAGTTCTCAATTAATCCTTGATATTAAATTAATCAGAGTCTTGTCAGCTAATGCAGTTGATTCCGTTGCTGTTCTAAAATGCAGAAGTCGTTCTTGAAGAAGAAGTGGCTTGACAGTATTTTTGTCATAATCTGCTTGTCATCCAATTCGTATGTAACTGTTCTTAATCTTGTTGCCTTATTCTCAATTTCAGCATTATCTGACATGACGTCATTGTCAATAAATGTGAATTTGTAATAATCTTCTAATAATTTATTACTCGGTCATAAGTAAGTCTCCTTATGACCAAGTAATAAATTATTAAATTTCTCTAAGATGTCCTTCGTCGTTTTGCAATTAAATGCATAAACAATATAAGTATTTGTCACAAAGCTTATAATTATAAATTTTGCTTTTGCATCTTTTCTCACAAAGTCTTTCTTTGTATCTGACGGACGGAATGTCACATTATAAAGATGTGAAGCGTGCAAGGTCCTACAATTTCGTTTGTTGTACATGACACTACACTCACACAAATACAGCAGGTCCGACAACCCGCCACCATTTTACCCCGCGTGACAGCGACAGTGACACGTCTTTTTGTATCGACGAAAATATGAAAAAAATGCCGTCTTGTGTGGTGAAATCATCAAAGAACTACATGAGTAAACTTAAAAAATCACAAGGAATCACCTACCACGCGTAAGTTTTGACGATTCGTGATATTTTTTTGTTATTTATGTTTTATTGAATGTGATGAAAATTGTAAACAAAAGTACAACAATGTGGCCACTTTTTTACGGGAAAATTACCCTTAAGGTGGGGAAAATTGTATTTGTTGCATGTGACTCGGTACGATCAGATTTCGTAACTTTTTAGGGTTCCATATATATATCGCAAAAGAAAATAATAGAACCTATATTATATTTTTTTATGAAATAACTCTTGCATCCTTTTTAATTGGTTTTCTAGAAATAAAAATCGTAGAGATGACTGGGTCTTAATTATTTGAAACTGCAGAGGAGAAAACAATTGGAACCCATCATCTGCTAGTACCGTGTGCAGTGCACATTTTGATGACGTAGATTTTGTAACTACGGCTAAGAGGCTACGGTGTTTGGTTCCGTATGCCGTTCCAAAAAGGGTTAATATTATTGTGTTTGTAATATTTGTTATTAATTTATTATTTCTTTGGCTGCTTCTTAATTATTTTATTACTTGCAGTTACTTTCGAACTCTCCAGAAACACAAATACAAAGCACTTCGTTACCTATACTGCAGTTAGTTATTGTTTTTTTTTGCACAAGGATTATTTTAATGTTTGATGCTATGTAACATTTAATTTTGTAAAACGCTTTTTAAGATGTTATCAAATGTCAGAGGAATAGCAAACGATCAACAGGCGACGTCATCATCACGCACGATATCGTCTTCGTTGCAGGTATTGTGCCTTTTTAAAAATCTACGTAATAAAGTGGTAACAAACCTACTAATTTTAGTAGACTATAGAATAGTAGAATAATATGATATTAAGAATGTGAATGTTTGTATGTTTGTTTGTTTTTTTTTTTACATCTGCCAACAACCATTTGCTCTGTTTGTGTCAAGTCATTGTATACGGCTTATGATTTCGTTGTTGGTATAGACCTAGACCTGATGACTTAGTAAAATATCGATGCAGAAATATCAGATGCCAGTAAAGAATCCCTACAACAATATAGATTTGTCGAATACATCTTTACAGCAGGTATATGACCAAACACAGAGATATCTAAAATTATCAGTCTTTGTTGAATAATTTATCATAATGATGTTTTTTTCTTTAAGACAAACAACGGATCAGAAGCATGTGATTTAGATCAGCCTTGGTTACATGTATCAAGCGAAACTACTTCTTCACAACAAGTATGAACTTTTTTTTATATAATGCTTTGTTTTTTGTTTTAGGTCTTTAAAATTTTGACATTATTTTTCTCTTTCAGCTATCACCGAAAATTGAAGCAGCACCACGACCAACATATTTTTTTCATTTATAGACGCTTAAAAAAAGAGTTGACAAAAGTTTGTATGGGAGTTCGCTAATATCCTTTTATGCCTAACATGATTACTATAGATTTAAATGATTTGAATAAAATATAACAGAACTACTATAAAATAAGCTTTTGAAACTAAATTGTGTTAACGGAAATAAAGTACAAATTATTTAGTTTTCTAAGTAATATATAAATTATATGTCAGTATTTCTCTTACAAACATCTCTATTTAAATAGGTACACCCCGTTTTTTTATTATAATACATTATGTTTGTGATAGTAAGTTCCTTGCTATGATGGAGAAGGCAAAGTTGTGTATGATTTAGGCGATATCAAAAATCCCAATTTGCTCTAATGGCACTGATTATTTCATCATTATAAATGATTATTTTATTATTATTCATTACTTAATACATAATCATCAAACATTATGTTAAGTAAATAATACCTTTATTTATACGTACAAGTAACATGTGTTTTCTTTTCTATCACTGTGGTCTTAAAAATGATGTTTGTTAAGTCATCAACATTAAGATTCTGAAGTGCAACGGTTTAAATTGCTGAAATATCGGGAGCTCACAACGAATGAAAACATGGTTTATGTAATGTCACGTTTTAATAATATGTATATGATTACATAATGTTAACAATGCTTTAGTTTGCGAGATTGAAAAATTAGGGAAATTGATGGTTTATGATGGTAACCCTCAAATTACGCACACATCATAAACGGGCGGCCATTAGCATGCTTCACTCATGATTAGACGAGGTTACGTCCGTCTTGTTTTCAGGTCCGTGATCTGCACCTTTCTCCAAAACAGAATCCAGTTCTTTCGCTATCTATAATAAAATTAACTTCTGTCTCTAAAGCACATATTCAGAATCTTTTGACATTTTTGACAATCTATTTTCTTCCGTCATCTTAAATTTTTCATTATTTATCTTTTACTCCAAAATATTTCCTCGAGCCTTTCTCTCATCATTACTCATACCTGTTCAGGACCTGTTCAGGTCTGTGATCTTACCCTTGTTCGATTTTAATTCTTTCGGGCTTGGGATCCTCTATAAAAATAAACTGACATCTATTGATACTGATTTGATACAGTCGTATCTTAGTTCTAAAACACAAACTGTCGATGTTAATGGAACTAAGTCATCCGGTTCTCATGTAATAATGGGAGTTCCACAAGGGTCAATTCTTGGGCCTTTCTTATTTTTAATATATATCAATGACTTGCCATTTTTTGTAGAAAACTTCTGTGATATTGTATTGTGTACAGATGATACTTCACTCATTTTTAATGTGACTCATCATCATCATCATTAACCGTGTCGGTAGCAGTGAAAGAATACTACCACCCCCTATCTTTCCGTGGGAGTCGTAGAAGGCGAATGAGGGATCAACCCTAGGATGGGCAGCAGCATCCTTTAAGATTAACACCGTCATACCGCGATCGCCAACCCGCCTGCCAAGCGTGGCCATTATGGCAACATTCCCCCCAACATGAACGACAGCACTAAACTCCGGCCCCTAGTCCCCGGCGGCCCCGCTCGCCCTTGCTACGGTAGCGACCAAGGCAGCGACGGGCAGGGGGTGCTAAGAATCTCCGGCAGAGACCTGGCTACCGCCAACAACGAACTTTGGCCCTGGCAACCTACAACACGCGTACACTGCGAACCGACGAGAAGGTTTGCGAACTGGAGGAAGAATTGAGCAAGATACGGTGGGGCATTGTGAGATTATCTGAGGTCCGAAGAGAGGGGGAGGACTCGATAATCTTGAAGTCTGGTAACTTGCTCTATTTCCGGGAGGGCGAACAACTGTCCCAGGGTGGTGTCAGGTTTATCGTCCACAGCTCTCTCGTGAACAACGTTGTCAAGACCGGAAGTGTGTCGTCGAGGGTAGCGTACCTTATACTCAGAATAACCAAACGGTATTCGTTGAAGGTTATACAGGTATACGCTCCGACTACGGCACACCCTGACGATGAGGTGGAGGCTACGTATGAGGACATCTCTAGAGCCATACAAGTCTCCAAAACTCATTACACCGTTGTCATGGGAGACTTTAACGCAAAACTGGGCAAACGAAGCGGCGATGAGCTGAAAGTGGAACGATTTGGAGTTGGAATTCGGAACCACCGGGGCCAACTGCTGGCGGAGTTTCTGGAAAAGGAGAGACTCTTCATGCTGAACTCCTTTTTTAGGAAATCTGAACACCGCAAGTGGACCTGGCTAAGTCCCGATGGTGCAACAAAAAATGAGATTGACTTTATTATGTCGACGAGAAAGCAAATATTCAATGATGTCTCTGTGATCAACGCGTTCAAAACTGGCAGTGATCACCGGTTGGTAAGAGGCACATTGAACATTAATATCAAGCTGGAAAGACGTCGATTGATGAAGTCTACGCTCCGCCCTGCACCCATCCAAATCCAAAACCCGAAAGCTTCCAGCTCGAACTGAAAAATTGCTTTGAATGCCTGAAGGATTGCGTAGACGTGGACGATTACAACAACAGGTTTGTAAAAACTGTCCATGCGGTTGGGTCTAAGTTCTTCAAAACCCACCGTATAAGAGGAACTCAAAAGCTCTCGGACCATACTCTAAAACTGATGGAAGAGCGGCGCGTGATGGTTCTGCGTTCTGCGGACGATTCGTCTCAGCTTCGGCAGCTCAATAGGCAGATCTCGAAGTCTTCTGAATCTGACTCGCGACACTCGCCGATTTAATACCGACCGTATTAAAGAGGCTATCGAGCAAAACAAAGGTTCAAAAGTGTTCGCAAGAGATTTGGGTATAGGGCAGAGCCAACTGACGACGCTGAAAACCGATGACGGCAGAACTGTCACGTCCAGGTCCGCAGTTATGGGAGAGGTCGAGAAGTTCTATGGACAGCTATACACATCCACGCGGCTACCTGTACAAAGCTTAGCTACAGATCCTAGAGCTAAGCTAACCTGACACTACACGGAAGATATCCCGGACATCAGCCTGTACGAGATTGGTATGGCTCTCAAGCAGCTTAAGAACAGCAAGGCATCGAATTACAGCTGAGCTTCTGAAAGCAGGCGGAAGACCGGTACTCGCAGCACTTCAGAGGCTATTTAATTTCGTCGTACTCGGAGGTAGAACGCTAGAAGCGTGGCATGAAAGTGTGATTGTGTTGTTCTTTAAGAAGGGCAACAAGGCCGTACTGAGGAACTACAGACCCATATCACTTCTAAGTCACGTATATAAGCTGTTCTCGAGAGTTATAACTAATCGTCTCGCACGCAGGTTTGATGACTCCAGCCAATCGAACAAGCCGGATTCCGAAAAGGCTTTAGTACCATAGACCACATACATACGCTGCGGCAGGTTATACAGAAGACCGAAGAGTATAACCGGCCACTTTGCTTAGCGTTTGTGGACTATGACAAAGCCTTTGATTCGATCGAAACCTGGGCCGTGCTACAGTCTCTCCAGCGGTGCCAAATTGACTACCGGTACATCGAAGTGTTGAAGTGTTTGTACGAAAACGCCACTATGACAGTTCGTCTTCAGGACCAGAGCTCGAAGCCAGTCCAGCTGCGGCGTGGAGTGAGACAAGAAGATGTCATTTCTCCGAAACTCTTCACTGCTGCACTGGAGGACGTGTTTAAGCTTCAGGACTGGAGAGGACTTGGCATCAATATTAACGGCGTGTACATCAGTCACCTTCGATTTGCCGACGATATAGTAGTCATGGCTGAGACCCTGGAGGAAATCGGCACAATGCTCGGTGATCTCAACAGAGCCTCTCAACAAGTGGGCCTTAAAATGAACATGGAGAAGACAAAAATCATGTCTAACTCACGTGTCGTACCCACTTCTCTGATGGTTGGAGACTCTGCTCTTGAAGTTGTTGACGAATATGTATACCTGGGATAAACAGTCCAGTTAGGTAGGTCCAACTTTAAGAAAGAGGTCAATCGTCAAATCCAACTCGGTTGGGCAGCGTTTGGTAAGCTACGAAATATCTTCTCGTCCAAAATACCGCAGTGTCTCAAGACGAAAGTCTTCGACCAGTGTGTGTTGCCAGTGATGACATACGGTACCGAAACGTGGTCGCTCACTATGGGCCTAATTAGCAGGATCAAAGTCACGCAAAGAGCAATGGAGAGGGCTATGCTCGGGGTTTCTCTACGTGATCGAATCAGAAATGAGGAGATTCGTAGACGAACTAAAGTAACCGACATAGCCCAAAGAGTCGCCAAGCTCAAGTGGCAATGGGCAGGGCACATCGCCCGTAAAACCGATGACCGTTGAGGCAGAACGGTTCTCGAGTGGCGACCCCGCACCGTAAGACGCAGTGTGGGCAGGCCTCCAACAAGGTGGTCCGACGATATGGTGAAGGTCGCGGGTAGCCGCTGGATGCATGCACCACAGGACCGGTCGTGGTGGAGATCCTTGGGGAAGGCCTTTGTCCAGCAGTGGACTTCTCCTGGCTGATGATGATGATGATGATGACTTCACTTATTTTTAATGTGACTAGGAATAAGAATAATTTTGACGATGTAAACAATGCTCTCTCAGAGAGTTGGTTTACTGCTAATAATTTACAGCTAAACGCTAAAAATATGAAATGTATTAAATTTCCACTACCAAATGTTAAAACCGAACAAACCGATGTTAGAATGAATGGTGATAAATTAGATTTGGTAGATTCGACAGTTTTCCTAGGGATAACCCTGGACTCAAAACTCCAATGGAATCCGCAAAAATCGAATATGGCCGGCAAACTCAGTTCAGCAGCTTACGCTATTAGAAAAATTAGACAATTAACAGATGTCGTATGGCGTCCTTTTGTGGGGAACAGCGGCTGATATTAATTTATTTTACAGAAACGAGCAATAAGAACCATTTATAGACTGGGATCACGAACTTCTCTGAGAAATATTTTTAAGGAAGTTGGTGTTCTTATTGTTGCATCGCAATATATTTATAATTATATAGTTTTTGTTTTGTGCGTTGCAATGTTAACTCTATTCTAAACACGGTGATGTACACAATTTCAATACTAGAAGTAAGTCAAAACTAGTAATGCCACTGTTTAGGTTACAAAAGGTTCTTGGGGCAAGGTATACACTATTATAATAAAATACCAAGTATTGTACAAGATTTACCTTTAGATAAGTTTAAGAATCATGTAAAATCTTGTTTACATAAGAAAGGTTATTATACAGTCAAAGAATATTTAGAAGACAAAACAGCCTGGTTATAACATATATACATATTGCTTTGTAAATGTCGTTACTTCTATATTATTATAAACCTGTGGAGTTTCTTGAGACCGTTCTTCTCCACAGCTCCCCAAAAGTAAGTAAGTTAAGTCGCTTGAAACGGATGGTTTGCAGGATCACGTGTCGGGGTCACCACTGTTGAGAGGCCAAAGGGAAGATATTCCTCCGAGTTGGGTGGTATAGCTTGGGGACCGAAGTCCAACGGATCGGATGTTAGTTGGAGGTGCTATATATAGCGAAGGAGATGGTAAAACTTTGCTACCGCGATGTAGGCTTTCCATACTATTTTATCGTCGTCGTAGTATGCCGACGTCGTCGTTGGTATGCGTTTGTTTGTAGCGCCATCTGTTGACATGGTTGAGAAGGTGTTTGCTTCGTGTCGAATAATGTGCGGCGTATGCGATGCGGTAGCTGGCGCCGCCACACTCCTTTACTTATTCCATTGCATTAAGGTACAATATCGTGTTGTCTTTATCTATGGTCTACAGGTAGGTGCGTTCCAATATACGAAATAATTTTTTTATGACTTTTGTCAATTGCCGTATATTTTGATACGGTAATCAAAAAGTTGCCGTATACACAGGCATATGTCTGTGGCCGTATACCGTATTTGTGATGCCTTAGATGCCTGAATGCCGTATATTACGGGAATTGCCGTATCAAGAACATCGCTGAAATAGACATTTTGATAAATGAAGGTATTGAGAAGTGTGCATAATGGGAAAAGGCCCCTTTAGGAAGTGTACATAATGGGAAATAGTCATTTTGGTAAATGGAGTTTTTGAGAAGTGTGCATAATGGGAAAAGGCCATGGCAGTTCACATTTTGGGAATTGGTCATAATAGTAACCAGACGTCTTGGCATCCAGACGTCAAACCCCTAAAGGGAATATAGATTTAGGTGAATTCTATGTCTATGGTAATTACCATAGATAGTAAATAGTAAATTTACTGGGAGTGTGGCGGGGTTGCAGATCCACTTTTCGTACAAAGTATTCTTTTGCTGGGTTGGTACAAATTCGCATTTCGTACACAGTTTTTGGTATAGCAATTGGTGCATTTTCTTAGTTTGTACAATTTATAGGTTGGTAAAATTTCGCAATTCGTTAGCAATTAGTAAAATATCACAAATGTTTATGATACATAATTAAGATTTTAAAAACCCGTAGATCGATAATCATACCTATTAATGTGACTATAAAGTCTCATCAGTCCGATCATTAGACTAAATCATTGGATTACTGATACAAGAGGTAAAAAATAAAAAATATGTGCATTCGCTTGTATTTAATAAATGATAACAGATTGATAATCTGCGGTCGAGCGCAGCGAGATCAATCATTCATCTAAGAATAGACCTAATTTATATAATACAATTGACATACTTAATGATTTGTCAAATAAGATTGTTTTTTATTAATGGCAGATTTGTTATAAATTACTTACTCCAAAGATAAATAATTAGATTTCAAAAAAAGGATTTAAGATTTATTGTACGAATCGAGAATTTGAACAAACTGCTAATATGAACTAATTGAGAATTGTACGAATCAATAATTGTACAAATCAATAATTGTGCAAATTGCTAATTCACACGAATTGAGAATTGTACGAAATACGAATGTACACCAACCCCGCCACACACTTTACTGGCAGGCTTTGGTTTGAGTTAAAAATAACTGTCAGGAACTGATTCAAAATGTTGTGAAGTATCAGTAGTCATCTTCTTGGAAAAGCTGATTGCTTGAAGGTTCAGGAGAGAGATGGTCTTATCTTTATATGTTTGTAGTTGGATTGTTTTAACTTATACATAATGAAGTTGTGATGTGCACTTAATTAAAACCTTTGAGACCATAATAATTTAACTTCATCGCCAGTGTTCGGTGCTCAACGCAATCAAAAGCCTTGGACAGGTCGCAGAAAACTCCAAGAGCGTTCTGAGACAAGCAAGATAGGGTGCAATAGAATATATAATATTTTTAATTATCTTTATAGACATGCCCCACAAATCACCTGTGTTTTTCATTTTTAGTGATTTGAAATTTTTAATAATATTATTAGAGTTAATATATTGAAAATTAAAAGAAAAATTACATTTGGGTAGGTACATGTTCTTCGAGAAAAGATTGTGCCGCCACTGGTGATGAATTCAAATTTGAGGTTGTTACCACAGGTATATTTATGAAGAAATCATCAAAAATATTAGCAATTTGTGCATCCGAATTGACAAGGTTGTCATTAACTTTTAGAGTGAAAGTGTTGTCCCGTGGTTTTAATTTACCAGTTTCACGGTTGATGATATCCCAAGTGGCTTTTATTTTATTATTAGACTTTTTAATTTTATCTTTAATGAAATTAGATTTTGCTAGTATGCACACTTTCTTAAACAATTTAGAGTATTTTTTACATATTCTGTAAAATTTAAATTAGTGTTATATTGTCTTAGATTATATAGCTCAAACAGTTTATTTCTACTTTTATAAATACCAGTCGTGGCCCAGTCACAGAACTTAATTTTTTGTGAAAACTTTATTGTTTTAGAGGTAAACACTTGGTTGTATTCTGTCTTTATTAAATCAAAGACATTATAATAGTATATAGTACATCCGGATCATCTTATACAAAGGGCAAAGTATCAATTTTACAAGCTACATTGTTTTTAAAACACTCCATTCGCTTTTTTGTAACTGGTTTCCATGTTACAGTTTTAGGCTCCTCCCTAACATCACTATCATAGCTCACTTTTAAACCGCAATGGTCAGATGTAAGACTACTAATAACTGACTTAGATACAGGGTCATAGTCTGTAAAAACATTATCGAGACAAGTGGCCGAATGTGAAGTTATTCTAGTGATTTTTTAGATTAAAGCATTTAAATAAAGCTAGAAGACTAACACTCACTGAAGTGTTTTCTAAAATATTTACATTAAAATCCCCACATACTAAAACAATTTTATTTTTTAATTTAATTTATTAAGTAGGTACGTCTTCCATTACTGATTCAAAAACATCGAAATTGCCCGAGCGGGGTCGGTATACACACAATATTTTAAACCTATTTAACTCTACACATGATAGCTCAATATTACGCTCCTTTGAAAGACATACAATATCATTGCGCTCTTTGTATTTAATATTATTACTAACAAGTGTTAAAGAACCGCCGTGAATAGCTGTGCGTACGCACTTGCTAGTAGGAAATTATTTACATGGAAATACGTGTCATGTGTTTTAGCCAATGCTCAGTTATACAAAATATATGAATAGCCTGACTTTTTGCAATTAATTCTAATTCTAAGTCCTTGCCAAACCCTGAATGTTTTGATTTATAATATTAATGGATGTGGACTTGGCTTTTGTCTTCGACCTCAGTGTAAACTCTAGTTTAAACTGAGACTACCTTTGTAGTCACCTTACTACTAGTTATAAAAGATGCATTAGTAGAACTACTAATGATGACATTATTATAGATAGACTTTGTTATACCAGGTATAACTGGGTCTTGTATATTATAAGCTAATAAATTTAGCTATCTGGGTCTTACATTTCTTTGGCAGATACATAGTATCTGAAGTCAAAATAAAATTATTAATAAATTTATTAATGTCAAAAAATAAAATAGTGTCACTATGACGGCATAATAAATTATATTTTAATAAATTTAAGTCAAAAATACGTTTGTTTTGTTCCTAGGTTAAGGTTTTACAGTAGGGAAAAGCACTAACAATTAACCTGCAATTTGTATTCTCTTGAAATTGTAACAAATAAGTTATGTTTTATATTACGTCACGTTTCTTAATTTTTGAACTGTCACCACATAAAATAATTATATTAGTGGAACTGCTCAATGACTGCTGAGATATGCTACATACTATAGCATTCATTGATAAACCTGGGGCACAGACATTTGTCACTTGTTGATTTGAACTTCCATTCAAAAGCAACCCCAACCCCTGACCCAGTCTATCAGAGAATATAACTGTTTTTCTTTTTTATTCACTAACATTGTTTATGATCAAGCTATTTAAATCATAAATAGGTTTAATTTCTGTACAGGCCGTTAACGGACTGGGATCCATGACAGACAAGTTAATCGACTGAATACTTGAGTTTGATAATAAAGGACTTATACATCTGTTTATCTCATTATTAATTAAAAGAGTCGTACCGATCAGCATTGTATTTGCATAAATCAATCAACTCTGTAGCTGACTGAATATACTCTTCGATTTCCTTTTGTGCAGTTGAATATTTATTGTTTACACTATCAAGTGTCTCGTGCAACCGCTGAATATCTGATTGTAATTGCTGAGTGTCCCGGTCATACATTTCCCTACTTTTATTTAATTTATTGTTATAAATCTCTAAAGAATCTAAAAGACTCATGCGTTCTTTCCTAAGAGCAATATATTTGTAAAAACAGTAAATTGTTCTTTTTGATAAATTTTTCAGTTTTCATTATAAATCTATGGATTTATACTAATTTAACTTATTAGTGTTGTGGTTGTTAAGTGGAAGTCGTTCTGCTGAGATTCCACCAGGTGATGCCATAAGCTCCTCGAACAAAGATTGAGTATGTTCCATTTCATGCTGCTGCTGCTTCTCAACGAATTGAGAAATCTGATGGTTGACCGCACTGAGGTGCCTTTTCAGCTCTGTGATGCGGTCCAAAGCCCTTTTATAAGTGCTGTATTGCTCCTCGAAGTTGGAGACCACACCTTGTAGATGGTTATGCTGGTGAAGCACATCCTGATGTTGAATGTGCAGTTGGCTTAATTCATTCTTGAGCTGTGAGTTTTTGTCAATAATGGACTTTATTTCCATCTCACTCTCTTCTCTCTCTCGTAGCAGCTGATTGAAGGAATCCTTGGATACTTTCAACTCCTGAAGTGTCTGTCTGAGCTTGAGTTCAGTACTTTGTGTAACTGCCTTACGGGTAAGCATTTTGAGTTTATTTGTACTCACCTGAAAGTATTAAAACAAGATTAAGATCTTATTTATTGTAATTCCACTATGTATATTTATCTTTTATGAACAGCTATATACTAGAAAGATTATTGGATAACAACATACCTGTTGTTACAGGGATACGCACTAACAAGACACATAGTTGTTTAGACGTATAATAACGCTTTTTCTTGATAAGTTTGATAGGTAAAGAGTTAGTGAACAATTTTCGTGAATGTAGGTGTTAAACTCAATCGTACCTACACACCTCAATTAGGTAGTAGGTGAAGTTTGTGCGGGGTTAGATCCAGTCCGATCCAGACGTAATAGAATGTTTGTGAACTGTGTCTTGGTATGATTCTTCTTCTGAATTTCTTGATGCACTAACTCAGACAATTACCTCATTCTGTATGTACGATCATGTTATTCTCGTAGGGGATTTCAATATTAATCTGCTTGCTGTTGATAACCCTAATATAAGAAAACTTACAGAATTTTTCCAGTGTTTGAGTTTTGATCAACATGTTACTCTACCTACCCATTTCACGGATCATTCGGAGACACTTATTGACCTCGTTTGCAGTACCACTAACATAACCAATGTTATTGTTGATTCCATTCCTGATTTGAGTAATCATGCTTTTATTTCCTTTCAATTACGTCTTAAAAAACCTAAATCTCTTTCAAAGTGTATTTGTTACAGGCCACTTAAGGATATAAATATGGACGTATTTAATACTCACGTAAATAACGTTCCCTGGGAGGGGTTGATCGGTGAAGATATTAACGAGTATGTACTGTCTTTTAATGCTCACATATTGCATGTCTTTGACGTTTACGCTCCTATAATACAGTCTTACATTAAGCGACCAAGTTATCCTTGGATAACGCCAACCATCAAACAAATGATGGTTTTAAGAAATGAAGCCCACGTTAAATGCCGTCTAACAGGTCATGATTCTGATGTCAAATATTATAAAGAATTAAAGTCTATCGTGGGTAAGGCCATGCACAGTGAAATGGCAGCATTTTTCCGTCAAAACATTAATAATCACTCTAACAATTCCAAATTACTTTGGAAAAATATCAAAAGAAATATTGTAGATTTTAAGGGTAAGCAATCTTTAATACCCTCTCATATTAATGATCCGGATATCATCAACAGACATTTCCTCCTTGTTCCGGGTAATGATACCGTCGCTATTTCTTACCTCACATATTTTAAACACCATCGGTTTAATTCATCGTCTTTTAGCCTCCATACAGTTGATGAATCACATATATTGAAAATAGTCTCAAATATTGATAGTAATGCAATGGGTGTCGATGGAATCACACGTGATATGATTCTTTTAACCTTGCCACGGACGCTTAAAGTTATTACTGCAATTATCAATATGTCTATTCAGACTGGTATTTTTCCTGACATCTGGAAAGGGGCTATTGTCAAACCTATACCGAAAATTACCAACCCAAACGAAATAAAAGATCTTAGACCTATCAGTATCCTCCCTTTTTTGTCAAAAATTATTGAGAAAGTTGTATGTCAACAGTTATCAGCTTATTTGAATGCAAACAATGTTTTACCTTCTAAACAATCTGGATTTCGTGCTGGTCGAAGTACAGCCACAGCCTTATTGGATGTTGTTGATGATATTTTGGCGAGACAAGATATAGGACTTGGATCTGTGTTCACTCTTCTTGATTTTTCACGGGCGTTCGAGACTATAAACTATGATCTTTTGCTAGCTAAATTGTCATCTTACGGCTTTGACTGTGGTGCACTTAGATGGTTTTGCAGCTTTCTTTGTGGACGATCGCAGCAAGTGGAGGTAATTGGTGTGGACGGTACTAAATTTTATTCGGAAGCCTCCCCCTTAAACCGTGGCGTTCCACAAGGATCAATACTGGGCCCGCTATTATTTATATCATTTTGCACGGATTAGCCTTATTCTATTAAACACTGTAATTATCATTTGTATGCAGATTATTTACAAATTTATTTGCACTTTAAACCCAATGAGACCTTATCTGCTGTTAATAAAATGAATAAAGACCTTGAGTTGATTAATAAATAGGCTAGTGACAACTGTTTGGTTCTGAATCCGCTTAAATCTAAGTTTCTCGTGCTGGGTTCTGCCTGTCAAATTAGCAATATAAATAAATTCAATCCTGTAGTTAACATAGGTAGTTCAAATAACGAGCAAGTAACCGAAGCTCGCAACCTGGGAGTTCTCATGGACAATAGACTACGGTTCCATAATCATGTTTTGGAGATTGTAAGAAACTGCTACTATAGGCTGAGGGTGCTGTATCAGGTCAGGATGTTTTTGGAGGTCGATTTAAGAATCAAGCTTTGCAAAATGCTTATACTTTCAAAACTAAATTATGCTGATACAGTCATGGGTGAATGTCTCTTTGGATACACAAAAAAGCTAATTCAACGGGTTCAAAATTCATGTGCACGATTTTGTTTCACTATTCCGCGTAGGGCCCACGTTACACCGTTTCTAAATCAAAATAACCTAATGAATATGCAGTCGCGACGTTCACTCCATTATGCGTGTCTTTTATTTAACATAGTGCAAACTAAGTCACCCTCTTATTTGTATGACAAGTTGTTATTTTCTAATCGTGCCAGAGCCGTTTCTCATCTTGGTTGTCCGAGTCACAGGACATCAGCATTTCGCGGAAGCTTTCGGTACTCCGCCACGAAATGTTGGAATAATATACCCCCACCTTTTAAGAAGTGCCTGACATTGTGTTCTTTTAAATACAAATATAAAAGATTCCTCTTAGATTTGCAAAAGGACTCTTTCTAATTTTGAATTAAAATTTAGCTGTAGCACTTTGGCCACGGCTTTCCCACGTCAAAATACTATGTCCATCATTAAGGGTTTATTCTAAACATTGGTGAAATCGTTGTTAATTGGTTTAGTCGGTGTGGACTTTCTTCCGAAAGCTTCTTAAATGTGTCAGTTTTATATATTGTAATTATAATTTAATGATGTATACTTTGTATATAATTTAATTATGTATACTTTGTATAAATTATGGTTTGGCTTAATATTTATGTTTGTAAATGAATTTTAAGGTAGGTTGTTAATATAATGTTAATAAATCACCAAATTGTTGTGCGTAGCGGTGCGCTCTTTAACTTTAGCTTTTAGCTTTTAGTTTTAGTGTAGGTATCTACGGAAGACCAGCGTCGTGGCATTACTGAGATGCTACGACACAATGCTGAGTAGATGCCTTTTCAGTGTCACATAATATTGTTATTTGTAATTTTTATGTTGTGTTTTTGATGCTGAATAAATTTATTTCTATTCTTTACTATTCTATTCTATTCCAAACTCTGCTGCACGCAGCAGTGCAGCCGCTGCATTGCTGCCGCGACATTGCTGTGTAGCTCGGAATGTAATCTCATATAGAGAATAATGGGGACCAGGTATGCGATTCTCTAAGCGACACATAGACGCTGCGCGCATGGCTGTGAGCTGCTGTCTCTTTCCAATTCTATGAATATGA
The DNA here is from genome assembly GCA_963921215.1 of Scoparia ambigualis. Lineage (NCBI taxonomy): Eukaryota > Metazoa > Arthropoda > Insecta > Lepidoptera > Crambidae > Scoparia > Scoparia ambigualis. The sequence continues at coordinate 20,924,567 of OY992511.1, forward strand.
AAGAGACAAGAGTCAATTCTCAGTTCTGCGGCAGCCGCTGCTACCAAGGCTTTAACTTAGAGCGCTGAGCAGCAGTGCTGCTGCCGCTGCATTGCTGCGTAGGTCGGAATGTAAACTCATATAAACTAATAGAGAATATATGGGGACAGTAGTGCTGTGCTGCGGCAGACTGCTGCGTGCAACGGAGTTCGGATTCATACCTTTACGGGTTAATTTCCTTTTTTGGTAGTGTGTTTGTGTTTTCCTAAGACTGGTCATCTTATATTGAGTTATATACCCAATATTGGACATCCAAGAATACTTACCTACTATCCAATATAAGGGTAGGTAGGTGCATATGATTACATTGTTGATTTATTTCATTTAAAAGAAATAAAATTACTGATTAAAAGTAAAGTTAACAGTTTAAATCTTTTTGTAATGTTAAGTCAATAAGTGCCACTTTTATTTTTATTTTCACTTTGATATAAGCAAACTTTGTATTCTCATTTTATGTACTTAAACATTTTTTTTGTTTTTATGAGAATAAATTCTTTGAACCCATAACATACTTATTAGTTAGTATGAGTGTAATAAATAAATGTTTTTTATTAAATATGCTGGGTTTTTTTCAGTTTTTAAAACGTATCCAGTAGATATTTGGAAAGTTTCTACGAGCTATCAGTGAAAGCTATTTTACGAAGATTTCTTTTACTTTTAGTTGAAAGTGAGTGATTAATGAGTATGACAATGACGACGGGCCGAAAAAAAGGTAAAAAGTAAACACATTAAACAGAAGTACAGAAAGCAATGGGAAAGTGGTGAAACGTATAAGGCTAGCCTCATACAGCCGGAATGGCTTTCTGAATTCAGAATCTGAATTTAAGATTCTGAATTCCGGCACCTTGACTCACACATTCTTAAAAATTCAGATTGATCAGTAGTCTTGTGACTCCCGGCATATGCAAACGTCTCCGAGACGTGTTAACCGCTTGCTGTTTCAACCAGGGTTGCCATTTTTTTTCGCTGTTCCTACCAATTGACGTCCTCCGTGGTCAAGTGGTTAGCGCGCCGGGTCTGGCTTCGCGCCATCTCTGAGGTCCCGGGTTCAATTCCCGGTCGGCGAATCAATTTAGAGAAAACTGTTTTTCTTAATTGATTTCGGGTCTGGGTGTTTTTCTATGTTTATGTATATTTATCCATTATCTAGTTTAACCATATTAACGAGTTTTAATAGAAGCTTATATTGCTATCAAATTTTATAAAAATAAAAATTTTCGGTAAATCCTGCTAAAACTGCTAAGCGTTGTTTATAAAAATGCACCAAAACTGCTATATTTACCTTTATAATTTTTAAGAATTAAAGTACATCGAAAATTAAACACTATTAAAGCAAGGTATCAATAAAATAACATATAGAATAAATATCTAAAATTTACTTTTAAAAATGCTAAAAAAGCAGGAGCCTACTAAAAATTGCAACACTGAAATAATTCAGAATCTGAATTCCAGTATGTGTGTGACGCTCTATATAAAATGTATGGGAATACACGCGTTCTGAATTCAGAGTCTTAAATATTCAGATACGGAATTCCGGACGCTCGTCAGCATCATTCTTCCAGATCGATCTGAGAAATTCAGATTTTGAAAAAATCAGCATGTGTGTGGAGCATACTGATATTGTATGGTATTCCGGCCTTTCTGAATTCAGAATCTGAATTCAAATTCTTAATTCAGCAAGCCATTCCGGCTGTGTGAGGCCAGCCTAAGAATTGGATTGCCCCTGCCAATGATGACCCCTACAAGGCAAAATGTACAATGTGCGACGTTATTGTTCTGAGGTGCGACGTCCAACTTTCTTGTGAAATTTCAACTTTAAAACGTCATGGTTCAAATACCCAACACGTAAGAAAAGCATCAGCGAGCTCTTCTACAAGAGACGTTTAGCACTTATTTTCAGAATCGACAAACGGATCACAATAGACAAGTAATGGAAGCTGAAATAAAACTTAGTGCATTCGTCACAGAGCAAAACATATCATTTATGGCCATGGATCACATAACAGAGGTGCTAAAATCTTGTTTTCCTGACTTCAGAATTGCTGCCAAGATTGCCATAAAACGCAAAAAACGCACATCTACGGTAAAAAATGTTATTGGTGATTTTCTAAAAGATTATTTAGAAAACATTATTAAAAGTGATAAATTCACAAAACAAAACACACAATACACAAAAACCACGTGCATTATTATACGTTATTTTGATGAGCAGCAAAAAAAAGTCATGTCCTCCCTCACTATGGGAACTGGCACCTTTATTTGAAGCAGGTGATTTTACGATGGCAGCAGAGGGAGCTACAGCAGAAGCCATGTATGATTTCATTATAAAGAAATTTACTGATAGAGAGATCCCATTAGAAAACATAATAGGATTCGCTTCAAATGGCTTCAAATGGCAATCATTACATTAATGATGCGATCACAAAATTCAGTAGCCAGCCGTTTGCGAGAAAATCTGCCGGGTATCTTTATTTTTAAATGTATATGCCATTCTATGCATTTGTGTGCCAGTGAGGCGTGCAAAAAATTGCCAAGACGATGCGAAGATTTGGCGCGAAACATTTATGGTTTTTTTAAGCTGAGGTCAAAGCGACAAGCCCAATATTTGGAATTTCAAGTTTTTACTACTACAAAAATCCACAAGATTTTACATCCATCACAAACTCGGTGGCTTTCCCTGCTATCGGTTGTAAACAGGCTGCTTAAACAGTGGAACAGCCTTACATTGTTTTTTACGCAGAAATGGCTCAAAGAAAAAACTGAAGCTGCAGAATTAGTTTACCATGAGCCATTACCATTATATGAAATTATCTCACAGAAAACTGACGAATTTTAGATCAAAATCCGTGATTAAACAGATTTAAAAACATAAGCATCCTTTGCTCTAAATGTGTTATGTTTGCCACACTCAAACGCAAACTGCGAGCGTATATTTAGTGAAGTTAACAATATGAAGACGAGACTGAGAAATAAATTAATAACTCCAACTATTAATGGACCTCTTCTAGCCAGGCAAACAATTCGTAATCAAGGAAATTGTACACAATTTCAAGTACTAATCGAAATGACACGGAAAATGAAAGTTAAAGAACCGTATGACCTACAGTATGCGACAGAATCAGAAGATTCAGAAATACTAGAAACCATTCAAAACCTGTATGGTGAAGAGTAAAATAAGTAAGTTTAAAAATAGTACACGTATAGTACATACATCACTTGTATTTTTTTGTTATTTAAACCTTCCAAATAAATATTTTGTACAATACGGCATTTTTTTCTGTTTTCCATATAAATACGACAATTTTAGAATTAGAATACGGCAATCCAAAATTTGTCAGGAGCAACACTGCTTGATGTAGGTACTAAAAAGTTGGTAAAAAGCACGTCTGTGGTAAAAAGACACCGGCACAAAGGCAAAAGTACCATCTCTATAGTAGTTGCTATATTTGTTTGCATATGACTTATAGTTTTTGACAATTTTGTAGCAAAAATAAAAACGAAAAGATGAAAACTAAACTTTTGTATTTTAGGAAGTGGCCTGCCTGATAAGCTGTCCCTTTGGGAAGTAGCCAGTTTGTAAAAGTTAACATTTTGGGAGGTTTTAGGAAAGTAGCCGGTATGAGAAAGTTACATCTTGGGAAGTTGCCAGTTTGAAAAAGCTAACATTTTCATAATAGCAACCAGAAGTCTTGGCATCCAGACGTCAAAAAAGGCTCTAATCAGCGTTGCCAGACGTGCGATAATTATCGTAGATCCACGATAATTTGGAGGGGCATGCGATAAAAAATAATAATTAAGTATCGCACGATAATTTGTATAATTCGTCGACTTTCCACGATATTTTTTGTCAGTTCTACGATAATTTCGAAATTTAAGGTACCACAGTCAGTCCTTTTTCTAGGTGATGAGCTTTTTTTTTTTTTTTTAGCTCGTGACGTCGGATGTTACCATATTTGGAGTGCCCAGTCGTATAAATTCTGTCTTTTTGAATGCGATAAAAACACGATAATTTTGCAGTATATCTAGGATAGTTTTGACCTACGGATCTGGCAACACTGCTCTAATCTAACCATCGCTGATTCCAACAGCCCGATTTCCGGAGAGGTAGGCAGAGGCCATTAAATTTGCTACCGACCAACCCTGCTGGCACATTTATTATTTTGCATAAGTAAATATATTTTTATTTATAAATTACAGTTTTTATAGTATAATTCTTTGTGTTCAAAAATATCTATTTTTTTAATTTTTAAAACTCTTTTCATATCCCTCGATCCAGGACTTTGTTTCTCCAGTTTTCAACGTCGCCTCGCCACCTCTTTTTGGACTTGTCGCGACTTCGTTTGCTGTCTCATGAGACCTAGCCGGTTGTCTTTATGTATTAAATCAATATTAATAAAAATCAAATGTTTGTACGTGCATATATTCAGAACACCACCTGTTTGGCCAATCCTTTTTGTTGTGTTTGTAAAATTGTCAGGACAAGGTAAGTATGACACAAAATTTTTGGAAACTCGTCACGGGGTACGGGGTCCACGCGGACGTAGTCGCGGGCGGGCCGCTAGCGATTAAATAAAATAAAATAAAAATTAATCTCCTGTTGAGCGTCGCGCGCCAGACACAATTGAATTTTAATTGTTTTATGCCGATAGTCGGCATCGCAACGCTCGAGAGATTGTGTCTACACCCAGATTTATGAGTGATGTAGAGAATTAGATCTGAATATGTTCTACTACTGAATTAAGCTGAAAACAGAATTTATTTCATATAAAAACAGAAATGTAAACTTTTCTAACCGACCTTCAGCCAGCGGGATATTTACCAAAGTTACGCCTGAAGAACTTTAAATTGGTATAACTTTTAGATCTGTAATTGTTCTGTTCACCAAAACAAAAAACATTCTTCTAGCGTCCTCACTTCAGCCACAATAAAGCTGCAAAGAAACCTTAAAAAGTTAATATAATTTTGTTTTTTACACGGAACAAATTCTGTTTTCAGCTTAACTCAGTAGAACAATTATCCAGATCTAATTCTCTGCATCACTCTTAAGTCTTCCAGATATGGGACCCTGCTGGGTGTAGACACGTCTTTATACTCTATCCTTTCTTTCTTTAGTTGCATCCACTCCCATATTATCTATTATTTAATAATCTCACTTTTCACCCAACAAAGGTTGCCTGGAAGAGATTGCTAAGCGATGAAGACGTCTATTTGTACTCTTTTCGCTAATATTATTGTTTTTATTTAATTATTATTACTTATAAAAAAATAGTAAAACAATAAGTAAAATAGATTAATAATAAAATGCAAAAATGCATGAAAAAATAAACTAGGTAAGTAATTAACATTCTTTGAAAACTTGCAGTCACTAACCACGCGTGTTATGTGATGTAGATGATGATGCAGTGACCGAATGATTATTACTAGACGCAAAATCGAAATAAACAAAGAAGTTTTATTTTGATTACCTAGAAATATAATAAGTATACTTACCTACTTACATTGGGAATAAATCATTGAGATCAAAAAATTTATATTTATTAATGTAATTTTGTAGTAACCAAGACATACAACATTGTACCTCAATGCATACAACCATCAAGTAAGTACCTATTCAAAGAAAAAAATCAATCGATTTAACAGGTCAAGGATCATAAGACCACCGGCGGTCGCGAAACAATTGTGTTATTGTGTCTGGTTTTACGATCCTCAAGGGATTAAAACATTATAGATAATTACTATGTAATCATCGCTAATAGGTAACGTTCTTTATATGTTATATTTCATCGCGTGAGCAATAAAATTTATCTACTTACATCAACCAGAATAATTAAATTACTGTATCGGCTAAACTTACTCTTGTTTGACATTATCTTTATTTTCCTCCACGACTTCCACAGCACGCACCGGCTACCTGTCACAAAGGCGTAGCCGATTTAGAATTCGCGCCATTTCGTTGTCGACGCTACCAACACCACCAACAGCGCAGTTCAGCCAACAACACCAATTAAATTCACATTGAATTTTTAAGTAATTTTTAAAACTAATCCTTGTAATGGTGGAATGAAAAACATAAATTACGTTTTAAATATTTATTTGAATATTTTATTATGAAATAGTCATAATAACTATAATGGCACGTCTTTACATTAATAAAATTCACTCAATGACTTTGTTTCCGGTCGCTCTACTTTGGCACCAGACAGCGCCACTAGCGCGACGTCACTCGTGTATCTATAGTTTCCTTCTGTTTTGAAACCCAAGCTCGGTGATATAGTTCCTTAAGAAATATTGTAAAAAGCGTTTGGGAAGTGTACAAAAGTGTTAATCTACCTTTTCGCTAAAATGGAAAAGAGAGTCGCCTTGGAGCTAAGGGGGAGGAATCCGTCACAGGTAAATGATGCCCAGATTCCAATTTATTGGAATGTTTTGTCGATACGTATTTCGTCAGGTACATAGATGTAATACGTAAAAAAATCTATTACTATTAGAAATTCTTTGTTATTTTATAATTTCCACGTCATTCTTTCATTCTAGTATGTTTAAACAGGTCATAATTGGAAATGTGGCGCTATTGTATACAGAAAATTAGCCATTACCGACTGTTACGTTTCATTCATGTGCACCTAATTGTTACAACTTCTACAGTATTTAACATAGTTTTCATCATTTCTTGTAAACTTTTTAAGAGCAGTTACTCTGTAGCCTACTCAGTAATGTTCTAGCTAGAGCCAATACATTTTTATTGTAAATATTCACATATTGAGGTTAAGTGTCGAAACCTACAGTTTTACGTGGATTTTTTATCAATCTTACAACATGTTTGTGTTTGTGAAAAGTTTATTAATAAGCTTACTCTAATAATATAATTTGCATTCATAAATAGAGGTAAACTCATTACTAAAAGCTAAATTAATTCAAAAATAGGACTCATTGATTAAAGCTTGTCAATGTCAATACGTAGAAAAGTTACACAGCGCACATTTAATTTTAATTTATTACATGGATCTAATTACAATAACCTAAGATCTTTGTTGAATTACTATATAGCTCTATCTTCCTATACAATAACATTGTAAAATTTAGGGAAAAGTAACAAGGCAACAAGGTGTTCGGCATAATTTCGCGCCCTTTCACCAAAGTAATTTTTTCACTGAAACTATCAACAGCAACTTTAGTACTGAGCTTATAAATTTATATTTGTGTAAGTAATGACGATTAGTTTACCGTTTATCAATCGCATTTCATTTACACTTCGTTTATTGATGCACGCCTTACCAATACATACATCGGCCATTTTTATTGCGTCGTCGAGATGATTCGTGTCATCCGCCATTGCAAAATGAAAACTTAACTCATATTTTTCCGCAAATACAACACATTGATTAAATTTCGTGCTTCAAAGGGTTAACGATCACATCCCTTTTGCGTTTCAAGCAATATTTTGCAGAAAGAATCACTCATTTGTTGGATTTTAACAACTACGCCAGTCGCTTTGACAACTCTCACCATTTTGACGTTTTAGTTCGCTGAATCGCCCGGCTATCAATAAAAATATGCATCAAGCCAGTAACAATACTTATTTTCTAACTGTTACTAACTGGCCGACTTAATATCGACCTTTATATTTTAAAAATTCGGCAATATTTATCTGGCTTATCATACATTAACGTTCAGGTTGCATGAAAAACATAGATTAGCCCTGTTTTGTTCACATTTTTACGTCGAATCGCACTTGCAAATAAGTAGGTCATACATACATACACCATTCCATCTAAGAACATAAACCTGAACAAGACAAGGTCTTTCATAAATTCAAGTAGGTATCAACTTCTTTAAAAGCTTTGGCTTACAAGTTAGAGCTTAGATGCATTTAAATTATGTGTGAGTACTGTACTCTTGTGTTATGTTATCTGCTATTCAGTGTCCTTGCAATGTTTAACTCTGTATTGCACAGATGGCGTTACTCTATTCTTATTTCTATCTAGAAGTACCTTGCACATAAAACTTCCTATGTAACATAGTCTAGGTGTGATCAAGGTTAAAAACTAGAAAACAATAACATGGCTGAACTGATAATAAAATTCCTGTGGATCACAATAATAGAACATTGTTAAGTTTATTGTAAATAAGCATTATCTAATAACACTGAAAAATCCTATCACCATATAACTCACTGTTGAATAATTAATGCCTACTTAGATGTATTAATAGGTATTGATTTAAACAATTTTATTAAACTTTTATTTTGTTCCAGGTCAAGGAGTTGAACCTGGACAATTGTAGAAGCACTAACATAGTAGGGCTCACAGATGAGTATACCAACTTGGAAATACTCAGTCTCAACAACGTTGGTCTTACCACACTCAAAGGTTTTCCGGCACTGCCAAAGCTCAGGAAGCTCGAGCTCTCCGACAACAGAATATCCAACGGGCTCAACTTCCTCAATGGCTGCAAGAGGCTCACACACCTGAACCTCTCTGGGAATAAAATCAAAGACCTAGACACACTGAAACCGCTCGAAGAATTTGAGAACTTGAAGAATCTTGATCTCTTCAACAATGAAGTGACTAGTATTGACGACTACAGGAGTAAGGTGTTTGCTTTACATCCATCTTTGAAATATTTAGATGGGTATGTAAATTAAATGTTATTTAAAGACAAAAAAATACTTTCTTATTTATTCTAATAAATCATGATATATTTTACAATAATAATATGTAAGTTACAACATAATATTTTGTAAGGTTTTATATTTTTTTAAATTTTACTAGATTTGACAAAGAGGATAGAGAAGCAGAAGACAGCGATGCTGAAGAAGAGGATGAAATGAACGGAAATAATGACAGTGAAGAAGACAGTAAGTATCAATTACAAGTAGTTTTGTATTAAAGCTGTTGTCAAGTGGTTAGAGCAGTTTGACCCGGAGGGGTTGATCTGGGTGTTTGTCCAATGGGGGTTTTGTATCCGGTCCATGTATCTGGTTAGGTTGGTGGTAGACGTGCTAGGTACATAATATTCAAGAAATATCAGTCTATAACACCAAAAAAGAGCTATTACAAGAAAATATGATACATACACTTGTCAATTAAATGAGTTTTAAAATTTTCAAATGTCCCTTTCAAACGAAATAATAAATGTATCTTAAACAGTTTGTGATGTGCTTTTCCAACTTGCTTGTATGACATCATTGGGGGTGTCCGATAGATTTATACTATCTTCCAGATCTGGCCATAAGTTTGAGTCAGCTGGTGATTGATGACGTATCACAGCGGCCCGATGACAGCAGGACCTCCTTGCCAATGATGTTATACACAGTTTACGGTCTACTGTATCACATGGGTTATCTTTTGAAAAGTAAGCATTGTGAGGGTTGATGCAAAAAGTATTAAGTTGTTGTGTGCCATAAGGCCATAACAATTAAAAACTTACCTCATTTTGATTATTATAATGAAGCAGCAGGTGACATGTTTGCGATTGCTTTATTACAAGTCAAGCAACTTTTACAACACCTTGCCAAACTTAAAGTATCTTTAGCTCCAATGTGCTTAAGAAAGCACATTCAGCCTATGGATCTGTAAGCGTTATAGGGTTATGACTTATGGGCAAGAGTGACAGCCCAGTAATGGGATTTTATAGGCTGATGAAAAGATGATGTGTGCCTTAGGGTGGATTCGACCAAACTGGAATAAGACTTACTCCGAGATTAGTCTATACAAATTCGGCGTTTAATCTAGGTATAAGACCTTATTCCAGTTTGGTTGAATCCACCCTAAGAAACATAACCCAAACTAAGCCTGAGTAGGTAATGAAGATTGCAAGTAAATGTTATTATTATATGATTTTGGATAGAAGAAGACAAAAACATTTGAATCAATATTTGTTACAGGTTCTGATGTTGAAGATGACGATGAGGATATATCCCTAAGTGCAGTTTACAATGAGAACCTGGGTATGTGAACTTCTTTAAATATTGTTTGATCTATAAAATAGACTTATTTTATTTGACTGAGTTTTTAAATCAAATCAAATATGTTTATTGAGAACTGGGGCCCTAGGCCTAAGATACTGATAAGATATAATACTGCTCTAAAGCCCCAGGTTTTGCAAGGTAAAGGTTTGCTAAGAATCATCAGCCGCCTGATAGCAAATGGTCACTACAGCTTATGGACTAGAGGGAATACTCTACCTTTAGGCATTAACTCCGTCTTATGTACGTTTTACTCTAATATTGTACATTAAAGATTAAATTGGAGAGCTGGACCTTCAACACGAAACTAGATAATATTTGAAGATTCCATTTGAAGTGCACTTTCATTATTCAACCTTATTGTCACTTACCATCAGTTGACATTAATAGCACTGCCCTGTTGATGTGTAAAAAAAGTTATGATATATTGTGTATTTTAACTGCTTTTCTTCTAATGTATGTTGTATTCTCCACAGAGGAAGAGAGCTCCGCCAGCTCCATGTTCGAGGGCAGCGATGTGTCTGAGGAGGAAGAGGACGTGGAAGACGACGCTGATGTGATCAGCAAGGTGCTCGGTGAGTGAATACAAATTCTTTATTTTGCATTTAAGGTGTTACACTATATAGATGGTTTAATATAATAACAGGACCATACATTTAGGGATGATTTATATTAGAGCGGGCCGTGCACGGGGCGTGTCCCCGACGGCGCCACTGATTTGAGACGTTGCATACATTTTGTATGAAGCAGTTCATATTAACGCCGTGCATGATTCGTGCCTCCGGCTCTAATATAAATCATCCCTTAGCCAAAGTATTGGCATACAAAATAGATTTGCAAAATAGACAGTTACACAGGCTACGAATAGTACATACGTATCACGACTATTATCCCCGAAGGCTTAGTCAGCCCAGCCGGCTTAGCATGCGCACCATGAGACATCTTCTCGACCCGTTTTCTCGTGTTTTATTTATTTATCTCTAATGTCTTTCGACACTAAAGACACATGGATGCGCTTAGAACTCTACATAATATGTCAAAATAGATTTAATAGTAGTTTTTGCATAAACTGATATTTTTGTCTACAAACCTTAACATGACAACTTAAAATGATTTGTCATCTCTCGTCCTCGACATAATATCTCGTGTTGCGCATGCTAGTCCGCTTTTCACCAAATAACAACTGCACATGCGCTCAGCGTAACAGGTGGTGAGTCCATCGCCGCTCTATGCTGCTGGTTGTATGTGCAGTCTTTAGTCCTTTAGTGGCCTTTTACGACACCAAGGGGTGACCCAAGGAAGATGAAGTGGTAGTATTCTTTCATCGCTACGCGCCACGGTTACACGAATAATACTGGATGGTCTTTTAAAACATTATTTAAGAAGTAGGACATAACGAGTTAAGATAGGTGGTATAATAAATAAAGAACTTACAGTCTAATATGGTGTTCCCCAGGGAAGTAAAATAGGACCTTTCCTATTCCTTATCTATATTATATTTATTATTATATAAATTATACTACTATCGAAACAATAGTTGACGAAACAGTAGTATGACGACCTCCTTGGTCGAGTGGTTGTACACCGGTTTTCATGGTGTCGCCATCTCTAAGGTCCCGGGTTCGATCCCCGGTCGGGTCAATTTAGAAATTATTGTTTTTCTAAATTGTCTCGGGTCTGGGTGTTTTCTATGTATAATAAGTATGTATTTAAGTATTTTAAGTATGTTTATCCGTTGTCTAGTAACCATTTAACGAGTTTCTTCGAAGCTTCTCTTGGGCTAGATAATTGGTGTGATTGTAGGAAAGATAGAAGATTTAATAGTTAGATAATATCATATGCTGACGATACAGCCTTACTATTCAGTGCCGACAGTTGGAATGACACATTCGGTTTAGCCCAAGCTGGGCCAAATTTTCAAACTTCAGCCGAGTAAAAAAAATTGTCTTTAAAAATGTGAGATGTGTCACGAAAGGAAAACTTTTAAAAGAGGTTATCTAGTATAGCCATAGTCTATGTTTAACCGAATTACAACTGCAAAGGCCGAAGGTTGAAGCGCGCGAACCCGGAATACTCTACCACTGAGGAACTGGCTATCTTATCTCAAACTGTCGGAACACAACAATGCTATAAACATCGTTGTTATGGCGACAGACTTAGATAAGATGGTGGTAGCTAGCCAGGCGGACTTAACAGCCCTACCACCAACCAAACCGCCACACAAAGATGTACCCCCTGCTGGGAATCGAACCCGGGACCTCTGGGTCTTAAACCGGTGATTTAGCCACTAGACCACAGAGGCGGTTAAATAATAATAAAGATAAAGAAAGATTTTATTGAATTAGTTTACTGTAAATTTATTTATCAGTATCTTCAGCTTGTCCTCAGACATAGACCTCTCCCAAGATCTTCCACTCTGTCCTATTTCGCCTTGCTAGACCATCCATCCATCTTAGCTCTAATAAAAAAACATAAATTGTTTGTAGACGGTGACGAAAACGCTGACGGCGAGCCCGAGGAGAGCACTCGGGGTAAAAAGCGGAAACATGAAGACGACGATGAGAATTGAGTGTGGCCTTAAGCGGAGTTATCTTACTAGCTTGTAAGCGTACAGCGCTCCGATGCATCGGACAATAAACCTGGGCCGCTGCCACGAGCCCTGTTCCTTTTGGGGAGCGGGCAGACTATCCGGGGCCTTATCCTAATCTTCAATTCATCATCATCCTCCGTTATCCTATAAACGACATTGTTATCCTAATGTGGGTAGTTTTGTTAATCTTTTCTTAGTTCCACCCTAGATTATTTTCAGTGAGCCTAGCACGAACGAGGCATGTCATAAAAATCTTTAGTGTAAAACATGTATTGAAGTTAATACTGTGTTACAATGTCCGTAAATGGAACTAATAGTTGTCATTTCATAGAACATTTGCATATTAAACTCACTGAAGTATTTCGCGTTCACATTTGCGTTCATTAGCAGATACCACCCGTTTTAAGCCGGTCCTATAAGAAAAGCATTGAAATTGTGCACATTGTCGCACGCACCCTATTTATTTTTGCTTGCATTGCATTAAATTTCGAGCTTCCTTTCTTTTCTTACCGGAGCGGATTGGAACGCGCAGTTATTACGTATCACGATTGTAAAAATAATGCTAATCTGGACACTTACTATCATGACCTCATTGCGATCTCATTCAGGTCCTGCATTAGCTAGCAATATGAACGTTAATGCGAAAGCGAAGCGTAATCCTAAAGTGAATCGCAATTCAAGATCATGGTAAGGCCCCTGCTCCCTTAACGGAACGGCAGACTTCTTCTAACAGTCGTGGTGCAGCCACAGATCACTATCACGTTGCGTTGCAGTCATCCCTTAGACTAGTTGGCATTTGTGAGATTGAATTTGTCACTGACGAGGCTGGGTCGACAGCCCACGCTCGCACCTCGCTGTCGACCAGAACGGTTCTGATGAAATGTTTTCTATCTTTGATTGTGTCGATGTCTGTTGTGTGGAATCTGTAGTTTGTTGTCCGACGAGTTTAATGTTTCGATTAAATTGTTTATGTAATAATCATTTTTTATTCTATTGACATGCTTAATTTTAGTCTAATCGTTGAAATGGAAGTGCATGATTTTAGGATTAAATAGCTCTCATTCTTTAAACTACGATTTCAATGAATATAACATTAATTAGTTGTAAGTGGGAGGAACTAACTAAAGTGTTAGAGTAATCGAAATTATTCCATGCCCTTGGAAGACATTATGGCAAATCTGATATGGGCTCCGCCTGTTAATTGATGACCAAATTAGACTGATAAACACATAACATAATAACCGCTATGAAAAAAGGTCAATTTTCGCATAGAAAATTATTAAGTAAAATGTGTCCAAAATTTATTTAAAAAAAGTACAAGTGAGAAAAAGTTATTTAAACGTGCCCTTCGCACAATCTTTGGTAAGATAATATTAACTATCACCCCTTTTAAGATTTTATGAGTTTAAAGTCTTTTCTGCCTAATTGCGCTTTATTTTTTCAGATGTTATTCTAATTTCATGTTGCAACCTTTTATATATTTTTATAACATATTTTCTGTCCTATAGTACACATATTATGCTTAATATTACGTAATCTCACTAATGATAACTCTGTTAACATTGATCAGCGTTCCAAAAAGATTCCAATGGGCGTAGAAAATACATGTAATCCAAATAAATTAGATCAAATCTTAATTCTTTGATGAGTTCAGAGAGTATTTTTCTACAATCTTTTTAAACTTGAAAGAGCAATTTATGCACTTAATTAATATCAATGAAATGTTTGGTTGATGCATCATGGTGAATGTGCCAGATATGTTGAAGATAATTTTAGTTAATAATTTTATTATATTATGTAAGTCATTAAGTTTAAGTAATTTACAACTTGTCCTGTTGATATATATTATATAATCCTATTAAGACTTTATTTCTGGGATTGTAAAATAAAAGCTAAATATACTTTTTAGTTTCATTGTTTACAATACCTGTGTATGAAGATACAAATTCCGACTTATCGCTTTGAGAACAGATTGATTTGTGGCTATCAATATTTACTTATATTTCGAAAGACGTATTCCATTCCATCTATAGATCGTAATAGTTAATTTAGAAAGAAATATATTGGATGACCTTTTTTTCTTAGAAAGCTAGTTTTAGGTTTAGCTCACACCGAGACGCGATGCGACGCTACGCGAACTTTTTATGCCCCTTCACGTCGGCAGACGCATCTGCAGATGTCGGCCGACGGACGTGTAGAGGGGGTGATTTGCGCGTCTGTGGCAGATGCATCTGCCTCGCATCCGACTTGTCGGTTTTTGTGGTACGCATCAAAGGGATTCTGCGTCTGTCCACACGTCTGCCGACGCATCAGTTTGATCGGAGTTGCGATTGAGAGTACCGAGGATACTTGTGTACCTACGCCTGGCGTACTCACCATGGAATTCTGTTATTTCAAGAATGCCAAAAAACTGTACCCAAATAACACCAAATAGTGCCCAAAGGAAATAAATAGTAACCCTTATGGTTAAAAAGTTATAGACATAGTTTGGTGTGAGCGTGAAGTTGGCAGGCACACCACGGAATTAGACGGTTTTGACTATGTCAAAAAATTGTGTATAAATAGTGACGTATAGCATATAAATAGTGATACTATGGTTCAAAAGATATTTGAGTATCTTGGTGTGCCTGCTAACTTGACGTCAAGATAGCAGGCACCTTAAGAAATACAGTTCGTATCAATGTGATTTATATGTCAAAAAACTGTGCATAAATAGGTAGTGAATCGTATACGCAAAATTTCAACAATTGTACTTCAATACAAACCGAGATATTACGGTCTCTAAGTGGGCTGCCAACTTGACGATTCTTGCGATGGCGATTCCAGAGAAACGGGTTGAAGTTTTAAACAAATAAATACATGAAAAAATTGTGTGTGAAATTGTGAATCATTCAATATCAATAAAAAAAGAATTCTTTGCTATTTTCCAAAAATCTAATGTAAACTTCTAACATACATTCGATTTTAAGTACAATCGTGCACAATTTTATTTATTGACTTAAGATGCTGACATAAAGTCTAATTATTTTTAATTCAAGTCATAAAATTACACTTAAATATACCGTTGTAATGTCAGTTTCACGTTATTTCTAAGGAAACTATTTGTAATTTTAGTGACTCGAATAAAAGTCTCTGATAGTGGTGGACGAGCGACTGTCGCGAACGACCGAGAGATGGCGTGATTTTGTTTACGTGCGGTGAGCCGGTGATACGAGAATGGTGCGCGAAAAGTTTTATTTTTTTTATAATGGAATATCGTAGAAGATACGTTTAGTTTGTAAATTATTGAACAACTGTGATAAACGTCTAGCTGACATGCACGAGTAATACGTATAACTTCATAACTAGGTACTTACCTAGCTAATCTTTCGTAAAGTTATCTAGGGTCAAGTATATTCCTAGTGCATTAAATGTTAAAGTTACCTGCCTAGTCTTTTATGACTAATAAACAAAGAATAAGCTACGAATAGTTATTCCGTGTTTTGTTTCTGTCATTTAAACGTAATTTTTAATTAGAGTTCCGCGAAAACAGAACCAGCAATGGCTCTCATTTCTATCTCAATAAATAGTACCCTTTATGAGTGTAATTGTTATTTGACTTTTACACTAGAAAGTCATTAAATTTGATAGCAAACTTCTACATACAAAAATTACGTGTGGTACAGTCGAGCACAGTAAATGGTAAAATATTATTTTTATTACCAAAGGAATTGAGATTGGGATAACTGTAGTTCACTAATAGACGACGACCTAAAATAAAATAGGTACATATTTAATAACAGTAAACCAAGGGTGGCCAAAAAAGGGGGGTCTTGAGGTTGGTGTGTCTGTCTTTGGCACCGTAGCTCCTAAATATCCTAGATTTGGATGCGGATTTTTTTATATGAAGGCTGGTTTTTAGCGGTGATTCTTACTTCGACTATAAATCTAGTGATAACTGTTATAAATCACAAAATTTGTAGTCGAGGGTGAATGAGACCCACTCCAACTTATATCTATGTATCAAGCATTGCTTATTTATGATTTGTTGATCGTGAATGACCGCCCGCCCGCGACTTTGTCCGCGTGAACCCCTTACCCCGTGACGAATTTACAAAAATATTCATTTTATACAAACCTTGTCCCGACAATTACAAATACAACAAAAAAGAATTAGCCAAATTGGTGCAGCCGTTCTGAAGTGATGCGCGTACAAACATTTTGGCAATTGATTTTTATTAATATACATACATACCTACATAAATAACGACTCCAAATTAGCTCAGCTTGACAGGTGGTGAGCCCATCGCCGTTCTAAGCTGTTGGATGTATGTGCAGTCTTTAGTCCGTTAGTCGCCTATTACAACACCCAAGGGAAGAGGGGGTGGTAGTATACTTTAACCGGTAAGTACGCGACACAGTTAAACACTTTATACAGTCCAGAAAACTAAGAATATGATTTAATTTGTTATTCTACGATTAATAAAAAACAATAACGTATTTTTGTAGGTAAGTATATATAATATATTCAAACTGAGTAGGTACCTACCTAGCTAATGAAGGATCAACTGCAAATCGACATGAACATAAAATGCTATTACAGATGAAATATACATACTTAGGTACTTACTCATTTAACCTCGTGGCGCCCAGAGACTTTTTGGCTCATCCTTGATTATGGCCCAACTGTCCTTCTCATAGGACAAAATTGTTATAGCCATATCCGCCCAAGGTTTTGAGTTGAAAATTGTATGTGTTAGAGTTACTGGTTTAAAGTGAAACTTTCTGGGTATAGTTATGAATATATTAGCATATGTTTTTAATTTCAATTATGTATCTATCTTTTGTTCTTTTCAAAGGCTATTGGGCCACAGTTACTAGACTAAGAGGAATTAGAGTGATGTAAAATATACAAAATTTATAAGATTTATATGTTTATTTCAGTTCTTTTTTAATGAAATGACACCCATTCCTGAACCTATGATAAAGGTTTTTTCTAATCCGTCTTCTATTACAAGTCTTAGGTTTTATTCATAATATTCTAATATTATGAATTTTTTTCTTTATTTTAATTCTTATTATAACAAAATAGTATTATATCGTTATATTCTTAATAAAACTCGTTTAATCCACAAAAGTACAGAATCAAAATGCCCGTACATAATAAACAATTATAACAGACAACATAAGAAAATATCTAAAACAATAATCAAAATACTAATCTCACTATATTAAATTGTTAATGAAAGGTAAGTAGCGTCATTTTTGTTAGTAATATTTTAGATATTTTACAAAACAATATAACATAAAAACAAAAAAACCATACATAAACACAATCAATAAGATTTTTTTCATACTAACTTCGACCCAATAGACTTCACAAAGGTCATATTATTTTAGCCCAAGATTTCGCAGAAGTTTAGCTCTAAAAATGCATAATAATTGACTCCATTTAAGTGGTACCCATAATTAGCAACTTTTTGCATAAATACACACTCGAAAATCACGGATTATCATGATAAAATAAGATTTACTTATCACGTCTTCGCGACTCGGCCATCTCGCCGTCCATTTTCTTAAAAATGAGGTCGGTCAATTATCACAGCCAATGGTAGCATACCGGAAACTGTGCCGTAATATTTTGTCCAAATTAAAAACTAAATTATTTCTATATCCCGCAAAATTTCAAAAACCTATACAGACTTTTTTTAAATATGGGCTTCTGAAAGGCGCGTGAGCGGTAATTGAAAGTTAGTTGAAAAAAGTTCTGGGCTGGAGTCGCCATGTATATTTTAGGTTATGCAAAGGCGCGTGGGCGCCACGAGGTTATAGATCACTTACATCACAATGAAACAAAATTCACAAGTTTTTTCATTAATTGTTTCACAAATTAACTATTCGCAAACCTTTGCGGTTGCGGTGGCAAGGCAAAGTAAACAACTAAAAAAAATCGGTTCCCGAAAACTATGCGTTCCCACCGCGGCGTCAAGCAAATTGTTGTGAATTGCAATATTGATCTTTAGCACTTTCTTAGGTACAGGTCAGTTTGTAAGTAATTAAAGTAAGAAAGTGTGATGTGCGCCATCTATTGTAACTTGTTCATAATAAGATGCATCGCTGTCGCGCATCGATAAGTTGCACTATGATCAACAAAAGTAACAGATTGTTCTGGCACAATATTGAAGTTTCAATTTCAGACATAAGGCAAATAGTTCCTTATATAGAAGTGCTTTTGCTTTATGAAATCCGGCAAAAAATAAAATAGTCAATATTTTGGAAAACATGGATCTTATTTATAAGAAAAATAATTATAATCAATTATATAACTGATATTAAACTTCCTCGTTACGTATATACACCTATTAATTTCAACAAAACTAAAAGTAATATGTAGTAGGTACATAATATGAAATAATATTAAAATTATTATGAGATCGCCTGTACCTCATGTCGATGTATGTAGAAGTTTGCTATCAAATTTAATGACTTTCTAGTGTAAAAGTCAAATAACAATTACACTCTTATGGCCGGGTCCCACGGCGTGTCATAAGACAATTCGCGCCGCGCCGTGGGAACGCTTAACTGCCACGCCTGTCGCGGCGCGTCCGCAAACGGGCCGTGGGACCGGCAATGCCTGTCGCGGCTTATAGCGGCTTGGCGCGGAGTGCCACGGCGTGGTGCGGCCAATGGATCGCAAAGGCGACGACACGCCGCGGCAGGCTTCATCGGATGCGTTGATTCCCGCGGCTTGTTGGCGCGCTAAATGGCAGGCCGTGGGACCGCGCCATTAGAGGGTACTATTTCCGGTAGTATATAAAGAGATAGAAATGAGAGCCATTGCTGGTTCTGTTTTCGCGCAACGAGGTGAGTACGCTAGGCGTAGAACCTACGCCTATCGTACTCACCAAACTATGTATAACTTTTTAACCATAAGGGTACTATTTATTTCCTTTGGGTACAGTTTTTTGGCATTCTTGAAATAACAGAATTCCATGGTGAGTACACCAGGCGTAGGTACACGGATACTTTTAGGTTTATTGAGCTATATCAAGCTGAAAACTGTCTGTGGAATCCTAAAAATAAATATCACAAAAATAAAAATGTAAGTAGGTATAATACTACCTGTGTGTAAATCGCGTGACAATGTAATATTATGATGACATGGTGCTGATCTGATGATGGAACTGGAAGGTGGTCATAGGAACTAGAATGTGCGAGTGCGAGTTGCGTCTGCCCAGAATGAACATAGACTGATCGACCTACAGACGTGTGGACAGCTCGTGGAAATTCATATGCGGATGCATCTGCCAATGTCCGCGGACGCATCTTTAGACGTGTAGAGGAGACTTTAAGGATGCAATGCAACACAGTATAGCACTTATCTTCTACACCATAAAGTGGACATTTCGTTAAGATAATTCGAAAACTCGCAGCTTAACGCGACGCTTTAATGGTTGTATTCGATCTGCAATATTAGTTTATTTTTTGCGACGCAAAGGTTCTGCAGTTATCTTTTATTTTATTTTTTTTTATTCTACAACGGGTAAGCGCTTGGCCTTCATCTCACCTGATGGTAGGTGACGATAAGGCCGAAGGTGGAAGCGCGCTTCGCCCGGAATCCTCAACCACTGAGGAACTGGCTATCTTATCTCAAACTGTCGGAACACAACAATGCTATAAACATCGTTGTTATGGAGACAGACTTAGATAAGATGGTAGTAGCTAGCCAGGCGGACTTAACAGCCCCACCACCAACCAAACCGAGCACACAGATGTACCCCCGCTAGGAATCGAACCCGGGACCTCTGGGTCTGAAACCGGTGGCTTAGCCACTAGACCACAGAGGCGGTTAAAACTATCTATTGTTATTGTTCCCAGACAAAACATAAATAAAAAGAGGTAAATATAATTGAAACAAGTTTGTAGTAATAATAATAACTATTAAAACGGCGGGACAATGATATAACAAAGGAAAGTCAACTCAACAATCTTGCTGTTCCAAAAATTGTTGCAACAAAGTGTTTTCAATCGGTATAACGAGGTTTTCGCTGCCATCGTAGGTTCGTTTCATTTTGACTAGCTTGTGGTCTAAGAACTCCGTGAGCTGCGCTCTCAAGGCGAGGTCGGAACTCACTAAAAACTGCTCGCGGCATTTCGAGTAGAGGTCCTTGAATGGCAGTCCTGAAACAATAGAATTACGTGCTATTATCATCATCCTGTTTCATTGCTGGGTTCAAGAGGTGCGTTTTTTAAATATCACCGATCGATGATCTATATAAAATAACAATAAACTATGAAACATATTGGTTTACTATACAAGCTTCCAAGCCAATTTTACAGAAACAAAATGTGTCCGTGACCCCAGCCGGATAAACCCTTTCAGATCGGCTTCAAATTTCGCCATGATTTAGTTGATAATATGTTTAAATTTGTTAGCAAATACCAGTTGATCAATAGTTATCGAGATATCCCATGTTATCACACTCGTCAAAATTATTTGACCTAAAACGAGCAAGAACGAGACAAGCTAATAGATACAGTTATTGTGCTAAGATTTTGTTGATTCAATTACGAATCCATCAATGAAAATTTCAGGATTCTACCTTCTGTAGTTACCGAGTAATCAAATACCTACTTCTCGTCATAATTCCTCCGAAAAGTAAGTTCTAGTTGAGGTATAAAAAAAAGGCTACATCATTGACCTAGAAGTATAGACAAGAACGTTTATACAAACCATTTGTTCAAATTCTGGAATGTGAGATCTAAAGTTCGCTGCGGCCGCTGCAGCGTTAAACATTTATGTCGTCCAATCGACAGACAGACATCGCAGCACCGCAGCGCCATCTGGCGCTGCGGTGCTGCGATCTCGGTCGAAGACAACGTAGTGTGTATCAAGATGGGGACCCAAATAGATTGTCAATAACAATAATTGAAAAAATATCTTTTCTATTCTAATAATGACTTACAACAATTAATTTCACTTACTTGACAACTGAATTGTAGTAAACGTCTAGGTGTACACTTTGAAAATAAATAATTATTTTCGCCGCTCTGCACGCGCGAATGTCAAAGCCACACTAGAATTATATTAGAGCGGGCCGTGCACGGGGGGAATAACCGGACGGCCTGCCACGGCCCGCTCTAATATAAATATAAAAGGCTGTGGATAGAGTGCCGCAAGCGGCATTCTAGTACGATCGGTTACGATGCCGTAATTACGGCATCCTAGTACAAAGTGTAGGCAGTGAATAGAGTGCCACAAGCGGCATTATATCTCAATCGGTTCGGGAACCGTAACATATTTTTTATTTGTCATAATGTTCAGACGACTTATTATTCAAAAGATATTTTTGTATGGATTTAGATTTCTGTTGTCTAATAAAAAAAAATTACCTCGAAATTCAAGACAATCGCTACGTTGCGCTTCGCGATTGTCTTAAATTTCTAACCTATCACGTGACCTACAGGAGTAGGGCAGCTAGTATTTCTGTTGTCTAACAAAAACTTTACGGCAGCTTAGGCGGCGTCACTATTATACCGCAAAACTTACGGTACCCGATGGAGATACAGTGCCGCTTGTGGCACTCTATACACTTCCAATATAAAATGTATGCAACGTCTCAAATCAGTGCGCCGGACGGGGCACGGCCCGCTCTAATATAATTCATCCCTAAAGCAAGGTGCCGAGTAGACTCCGCAGATGAGTAGACTCCGCAGATAAGTGGAACATAGTGCGTGTTCGGAATTCGGAACGACCTATCTAGTGACTTGGAAGGTGAAATTTTGTCGAAGAGTAGGTATTTGATTACTCGCTAAATTGCAGAGAATCCTGGAATTTTCACTGATGGATTCGTTATTGAATCAACAAAATCTTAGCACAATAACTATATCAGGAACGTGTCTGGTTCCTGCTCGTTTTAGGTCAAATAATTTTGACGAGCGTGACCCCAGCGGGATACTCTTTAACATGGGATATCTCCATAACTAATTGATCAACACATTTTGGTATTGGCTAACAAAGGAGAACCGGCACTTTCCATAGAAAAAATGCTTAATTTATATACAATAGAATTTGGTCATAAAGTAAAGCTAATATTATTTGCTACCTAAACCAAGTTTTGTCTTAATTTTTATCGAATCGCGGATAAGAGTTATTCAATTATTAATATTTTTTTAATATGGAAACATTAAGTCTTAAAAAAACAGACAATATGTTACTTTTTTTTTTTTAAAGAGGGAGGCAAACGAGCAGGCGGGTCACCTGCAGTGGCGTGCCTTGGGCTTCAGATTGGGGCAAGCCACGAAACCTGAAGTTACTAATCTTGCTACCTAGGTACAATGTTGGTGCCCATTTGTGACACTAGCCACATTTTTTACTCAAATCGTCATAGGCCGTGGATTCCAAACGTTCTTGTCGTTTGTAAAAAACAGCCTATTACCTTCTATTACATCTTGAATGTGATTTTTAAGAATTTTATTTTGGCCAATTTAGGCGTTCTTTATCTCAGAAACAAAAATACATTAACAGTATTTACTTATTGAATAGTGTAGAATAGCTATTGGCATAGTACGTAGCGGCCTCGCTTTTTGTAAATTTCGCTTAATTTTTATTTAAACTCAAAATTGCAGAGAAAGGTTTTCATAAATTGCGCGAGAGCACTTTTTTGAGCTCCTGGAAACTAACTACTGTTCTAAACAAATGAAATAAAAAAATGAAACAAAACCAAAAAAACTTCGAAAATCGCGTTAAGTTAACTGTGAATTTCTCTTATCTACGATAATATTATTGAGTAAAATTTATACCAGAATAATTGTTACTTCATGAGGAATAAAAATGTTATAATGAATTTATTATCCTATTTCGATGAAAACTATAAATACAACTAAGTACAAAATTACAACAAAATGCGATGCGCCGGCCGTCCGAACTCAGCTTATTCTCGCAGAGTGGAGATTCGTAATATTAAGCATGCATTTATTATCATATTTCGATAAAAACGATAAATACAACTGGAAAATTACTACAAAATGCGAAAATGGGCATTTTGCGCGGGAATCACAGTCGATATGTAGGCTTCTACACTTAATTTATTAATTATTACTTAATTATTTGAATGGAAGCAACCAACAATCCAAAGAGTTTTTTACATAGACCTATTATAATTAATGCCCTAGATGACTTTTAATAGTTTGCGAAATACATAAATCATGTGTGATGTTCAAAGAATTTATTTACCTCTGCCTTTCGTATGCCAATCATCAACACGTTTAAGTACACATTTGTTTGCAACACATCACATGCCCAACACATCTAAGTTCGTCACAGAGACCACTAACCACTAGAGCGACGAACTGAACTCGGAACACATTTTTTTATCACAAATTACGAAAACACTTGTTACTTATAAACAATCCCTCAAACAAAGTGAAGTGTGACAATAACAAAGAATAAAAAATGGCTGGCTGCTGCCTGTGGCTGCTGCACAGCACAATCGCGTATCGCGTATTCGCTGATTGGTTCGCCCGAGCTCGAGCTGTCGTCAGTCGCCTTTGATTGGTTCGCCCGAGCTCGAGCTGTCGTCAGTCGCCTCTGATTGGTTCGCCCGCGTTTAAGTTGCACGTGATTCGGTAGAAATAAAGCCTGATTTGGAGAAGGCCTTACTTGCGAACTTCATAACGCAAGCTGGCTTTGACGAAGAGTATGAATTTCTCATAGATTCAAATAGAATATATACATACTTACGCAGTATTATGTTTATAGAGTAGCAATTTTGTTAAAGTTAGAAGAGAGCGGATATACTTTAAATCCGAAGCCCGGTTGCAAGCCAACTTGTGCGAGAGAGATGTAAAGCGTCGCACGATTTATAAGCAGCTTTATGAGATTTGTTTGGTGATTCTTAATAGTAGAAACTTATAAAATTGATAATTTGAATGCTGATGAAAGAAAATTAACAATGGTAAAAAATATTAAGTGATTTTAATAATTGCGTTTTACCAGTAGTGATATTGAGTTTTTGTTAGGGCAAGCCGGGCTTTTCGGCTTGTATGAAGGTACCGCCACTGGTCACCTGATGGAGAGTAATCACCGCCGCCCATGGACACCCGCAAAACCAGAGGAATCGCAGGCGCGTTGCCGGCCTTTAAGGTAGGAATAGGTTTAAGGAAGAAATAGGAATGGGAGGAGGGGGGAGGGGCCTCCGGAACCCTCACTGGTCGGACGAAACACAACAGCACCAAGTGCCATTATTTCACGCCACTGACACGCCACGACACTTTAAAACCGTTAAAACCTAGCTAAAAAAACTATGTTTTTAACAAACTAATTAGATCTTAGTAGGTATTTCAATTTAGCTAGGTACGTAATTGATTTGTAAAAATTTGAACTTTACGGTTTATATGACAAACCGAAATACGTAACTCTTAACATAGATGCAAATCTTACCTTGATAGTGGGACTGCTTCTGATTCTCCAGTTGGTGGTTTATAACGACATTGAAAATGCCCTTGGCGTTACTGGTCAGCGATTGGTAGACACTCATTAGAGAGGTAAGTTGTAATGCCCCACTTCTTTGTGTCATTATTGAATTCTCAAACGAAGTCTCTTCTGTATAAGGCATGAACGTCGTGACATCCCACCATGTAAATTTGAATTTACTTAACTTTGAATGGTCCCATACTGTAAAAAAATTATACATTTAAAAATAAATGTACCCAAAATGCATAAAGTTCAAAATCGATTGTTTGAGAAACTTGACATTTTATCGTAGGTAGATACGCTGGCGTCTGTACGGTACGGTACGTCTAAAATATGCACTTAAAAAGCCTACTCTTAGGCTCGTATTCTAAAACCAAACTCACAATCGAATCTCTGCTTGAGTTCAGCTAGAAAGGGATGGTGCTATTCATCGCATATATCGCCATCCCTTCCTAACTACTCAAGCAGAGATTTGAGTGTGAGTTTGGTTTTAGAATACGAACCTTAGATGGTAGTTCACCCACACACACACACACACTCACACCCACACGCACTCACACACACACTTTTATATTGTTTGATTGTATTTATTTTGTAAGTTTGTTATAGTTACCATAAATGTGATTCGTTAACAACTTGGGAGGGGGAACTGGCTTGTGTAACACAGGTGTTAAACCTAGCACAGATGTCAGGGATACCTATATTATTCTGTACAAAGCGTTTTTATGGAAATAAAATTTATTATTATTATTTATTATTAGTTCAACCCACGATCTCATTTAATATTGGTTTCCCTGTCGAACTTTTTAAGTACTTGTTTAATACATACGTACATATAATCACGACTATTATCCCCGAAGGATTAGTCAGAGACTAGGCAATGAGGACCGCAAAAGCAGTCCTCTGCAATAATCCAATTTTCACCAAATAGCGACTGCACATATGCTCAGCGTGACAGGCGGTGACACCATCGCTGCTCTATGCTGTTATATGTATGTGCAGTCTTTAGTCCGTTAGTCGCCTTTTACAACACCAAAGGGGGTGGTAGTATTCTGTCACCGCTACGTGACACGGTTATTGTAGTTAAATACACTGTCAAATTAAGTAAATTCGAATAAGAAACTCCTCTCGTACTTAATATCATAGTATAGTATCTAGCCTATATGCTTTCCCACTGTTGGAAAAAGGCCTCCATCACCGAAATAGTCTTCACTACAATTTTATGGTTAGCACGCCGGGTCTGGCGTCGCGCCATCTCTGAGGTCCCGGGTTCAATTCCCGGTCGGGAATTTAGAGAAAAACAGTTTTTCTAAGTTTATTTCATTTCGGGTCTGGGTGTTTTTTCTATATTTATGTAGGTATATTTATCCATTATCTTACCATATTAACGAAATTCAAAAGAATACTCTATGGTCTAAATAATAGGCGTAAGCGTAAACAAAAAAAAATGATAGATTATATTTATATTGGGTATATTGACATAATTACCACGCTTGCCAATTACGGGTTGGTGATCACTGATCACAAACCCAGGCAATGCATAGAAGAATCCGTGAGAAGGTTGTATTACGCCCAGCAAGTCAGCCTAATGGGGAAGAAAACTGCCAAGTTTGGCCGCTAGTGGCGCTGATATCACTTGACTCATAACAAACGTCAAATAGCATACAACATTTTTAAATTAACTTGAAATTATTATTTTATTGCAAAAATGATAAAAAATGACAGATGTTTGTTATGAGTCAAGCAATTAGCTTTGCGTTTTCTTCCCCATTCGTGCTGCAACGCAGCGTGGCTCTACTACCCAGAACACAAGTACTTGCAATTTAAACAATAAAATTTACTTACACAGAGGAGCATTGATATGATCAATAGTGGCAATAGTGTGAACATTCTTTATCTGGGACAAACTGGACAGTGTCGTTTGCGCCTTCGAATTACGCAGCATAGTGCCATCAATATTATGAACAATTAGGAATAATTCCATTCCGCTTTCTCTTAGTTGAGCATCAATCAAACTGACCACATCACTGAGGTTGGAGGGAACGTGGCTGTTCTCCAGTAAATCAATTACTATGGTCTCCAAGATGCTTTTTACAGTAAGACTAGGAAAGAATCCGTTCACTACAATGCATGGGAAATCTTGTAACCATTGCAGTTGAAATCTCTGTAGTAACACTCTTTTGGAACCGATGCCATACAACATTATGTTGAAATCTTCGCTCAGCACATACAACCATTTGGTGAACAGCTCTTCGTATGATTGTGTCAATTCGAGCACTTTAATTTTGTGCTCATCTGACATTTGAATATCCCCTTCTGTGTTGCCGTCCAAATTTAAATTTTTCAGCCGGGCCAATGTGTGGTCTGACGTAGCTATCTAAAGATCAAGTAAGTTATATAAATGTTAGGAAACAACAAAGCACACAAGATGTCCAATTTTTTAAATACATTTTGAACACTAGGACATAAGGGTCCATATCGATTGAGATACCATGGGTAGCCGCATCGATGGATGCGCGCCCTTTAGGCCACTGATGCACAGCGAATCTGATTAAAGGTTGCTTCACACATATCAGTGAAGTCACAGTTCCGGCACAGTGCGAAATACAATAACATACAATTTCTATGAACGTTGTCAATACGTCCGTGATTTGCCGGTGGCGGCACTGACACTGAGAGCACTAACACTGACAAGTGGGGATGCGTTCATAGAGATTGTATAAAAAGGACTGTGCCGGAACTGTGACTTCATTGATATGTGTGAAGCATCCTTTAAGCTATACGGCTGCTCGCAGATTTAAATTTCATTTTTAAAAAAATATTGAAGAAACTACAGTTTTGGATAGGTGGTTCCGCAAGCCTGTGTACAATATAGCAGCAGTGGAGTGGTGTAGTAATCAGTGATCACGCATTCAACTTGAAAAATAATATTATCTACATACAGAATGTATAATGACAACTTTTATCCCCGAAGGCTTAAGAGGCCTATTACATCTCGACTGTGATTTTTGCGTAAAATGGCCAATTTGGCGTTATGGATCTCAGAAACAAAAATACATTAACAATTTTGACTTATTGAAGAGTGTAGAATAGCTATTGGAATAGTGAGTAGCGGCCTCGCTTTTTGGACATTTTGCTTAACTTTTTAATTAAATGCAAAATTGCAGAGAAAGATTTTCATAAAATGCGCGAAGGCACTTTTTTGAGCTCCTAGATTTGAACTACTGTTCTAAACAAATGAAATAAAAAATTAGAATGTTATCTTTTATATAGTCGTATAGTGCGTAGCGGCCTTGGAATTTTTAGATATCATTGATTTTATATATAAAAAAATCTTATTCTAAAAAATAAACTTTTAAAATCGCTCTAAGTTAACTGTGAATTTCACCTATCTACGATAATATTATTGAGTAAAATTTATACCAGAATAATCGTTACTTCATGAGGAATATAGATTTTATAATAAATTTATTATCCTATTTCGATAAAACCGATAAATACAACTGCGAAATTACTTCAAAATGCGGTGCGCCGGCCGTCCGAACTTAGCTTATTCTCGCGGAGTGGACATTTGTAATATTAAGCATGAATTTATTATCCTATTTCGATAAAAACGATAAATACAACTGCAAAATTACAACAAAATGCGAAAATGGGCATTTTACGCTAAAATCACAGTCGAGATGTAATAGACCCCTTATGGTTGCTTCACACATATCAGTGAAGCCACAGTTCCGACACAGTACCGGCACAGTTTTTCATACATTCTCTATGAACGCATCCCCACTTGTCAGGGATAATGCTCTGTGTCAGTGCCGCCACCGGCAAATCACGGACGTATTCATTTTGACAAAATTCATAGAGAGTGAATCAAAGAATATTTTTCACCGTGCCGGTACTGTGTCGGAACTGTGACTTCACTGATATGTGTGAAGCAACCTTTAGTCAGAGACTAGGCAATGAGGACAGCAAAAGCAGGCCTCTACCATAGCCCACTTTTCACCAAATAGCGACTGCACATGTGCTCAGCGTGACAGGTGGTTAGCCCATCACCGCTCTATGCTGTTCGATGTACGTGCACTCATTAATACGTTAGTCGCCTTTTACGACAACCAAGGGAAGAGAGAGGGTGTATTCTTTCACCACACACGGTTATATGTTAATTGGTTGGTCGTGGTTATTAACAACATGTTTCTACAGCATGTAAGAATAAATCTATAACCATAAGGTCTAAAATCCATTTAACCTTTTAGTTAATAAAGGCAATATACAGATG
The DNA here is from genome assembly GCA_963921215.1 of Scoparia ambigualis. Taxonomy (NCBI): domain Eukaryota; kingdom Metazoa; phylum Arthropoda; class Insecta; order Lepidoptera; family Crambidae; genus Scoparia; species Scoparia ambigualis. The sequence continues at coordinate 20,953,893 of OY992511.1, forward strand.
CCATCATAATTGGAACCTTGTTAAGCTGTAATAGGGTAGAAAATCAATGAATTATATTTAATCAGTACCAGTTATAGGGATAAGAGAGGATGGGCAAACGTGGTGTAGGGCGCCCTCCGTTTACACTACGGTCAAATCCGATGTCGAATATTTATATGATAATACTGATAATAAATTAGTCCCTAGTATATGTGGAGTGACAACATCGTCGAGTAGAGATTAGTCAAAAGCATGTTATATCGATAATTTAGTGCGTATTTACAGGTGAAAGTGAATCGTTTAGTTTCATTTGTATTTCCTGAATTCTTTAAACAGTACCTTAGCACACATGGAGGCATATTTTAATAAAATAGAACCTAGAATACACACGTATTGTTGCGTCTAGCGCCTGCCACATACTAATATAGTTGGAGCGAGTTGGCTCTAACGCGTGTAGCAAACAATCTAGTTGTGACGTCTTCTCTAGTACGTAGTACATTTTAACTCAATGGGGGGTGGTAGTATTCCTTCACCGCTACCCGACACGAATAATAAACTTCCTGTAATTAAACTTATTCTCTCGGGAGTCTGTGAAAAACTGAATTTGTTACGGGTAGAGCTGCAGGCGGATAATAGTTCTTACTAATTTTACTTGGCTAAAATGTGTAGACTCATTTAGGCTACATGTTCTCACATTAGAACAAAGCAGCGGATCGACGTATTCGTACTCGTAGTATTTAAGTATAGCCGAGTCAAATACAATATTCATGGTCGCTAACGATATAAAAGTTTTGTGAAAGACTGAAATTCAATGTCCCAGACACAGCAGCTGGATTAGAAGCCCCCAGTAGCTTGGGGCATAGAAGGGATGGTACTGGGTATGTTAGTAGGTAGGCCTCCTTTAACTAAGCAAGGGAGAAGGAGTCCCATATAACCTGAGATCCCCTTTGGCCTTGGTGTACACAGCATTTCAGATAGCAAAAGAATATCATGCATTGCATAAGGCCTATAACATGCAGTAGACTGACACTAGCTGATAATGATATCTGAAATTACCTTTTTGCTGGAGTGCATGAGAAAATAGTTATCCGGTGTGACAATGTACTCGGAGTCCTTAGCCCGGGCTCTGAGCTCCTTGTTTTTGCTAATCTGAATTTTTGTTGCTTTCTTTGGTTGTTCGTCTTGCTCTTCGTCTTCGGAAGCACTAGCGGACGATGAAGTAGATCCAGCATCCTGTAAGTGTAAAATGATTTCAGTAATTAATTTTTTACAATAATTTCACTACTATTGATAAACTAAATGTATGGCAATATTCATAGTTCATTGTTTTCAATTGTTAGTCAATAGACTATAGATAGTCTCACGGAAACGGTTGGAACCTTTACTATGTTAAAAGGCAGGATAGCTGTCTTTTGATAGTATTGCAACAGCTCTGCAAAATTTTACAAACCCTTTTAAATATCTTCATTTGTGAGCTAGTGTTTAGACTAGGGACTATTTAAGAGTAGTTAGGCCATTATCTATTTTTTTAATTCTTAATTTATAAAGAGTAATGCCCTATCTTACTAACGGACTGACTCAAAAAAAAGGTCCAAACCCTTGGCTGCTGAAAACTGAAATTTTGCACGAAGGTGCAAAATTCCCTATAAAGCGCGTTAGTTAAACTATTAGGCTGATTTCACAGTCACGCGTTTGATCAGCGCCGGCCACACGCGCGCGCTACACTGCATAGTAGTTGCGCGTTTGAACTGCGTGATGACTATGAAACGCAACTACCTACCTATCTAATGTAATTGTAACCGCGCGCGTGTGGCCGGCGCAGGTCAAACGCGTGACTGTGAAATCAGCCTTAAGGGAGGACATTAGGTAGTGGATTCCCGATCCGATTCATTAAAAAAATTATTATTCTATTAAATAATGTTAGCGTATACATACACTAAGCGCGGGAAAAGATCAAATAAATGTGATCAAGTATGAAGGAAAAACGGGTCACACCAACCACAACAGCTACTTATTCAATACCATATGCGTAAATAAGTCGAAAGCACTAGGGTGCCTAAACATTACGGAAAAAAAATTTATTTGATTATGTTTACCCAGGCATTAACTACCATAGGATTAAATATGTCCTTCGTGTTAACCTAACTAGGGCATCGAACCCTGGTTTACCCGACCCGAAAAAACCCGGAAATTTTGGGTTTTCTGGGTCGCAATAAAAACCGGGTTTGAAAAATCAAAAACCGGGTTTTCGGGTTTTTCGAGCTTTTTTACAATCGTTTTCTTGTCGGTAATTCTTTCTTTCTTTCTTTCCTACAATCACACCAATTATCTAGCCCAAGAGAAGCTTTGAAGAAACTCGTTAAATGGTTACTAGACAACGGATAAACATACTTAAAATACTTAAATACATACTTATTATACATAGAAAACACCCAGACCCGAGACAATTTAGAAAAACAATAATTTCTAAATTGACCCGACCGGGGATCGAACCCGGGACCTCAAGAGATGGCGACACTATGAAAACCGGTGTACAAATCACTCGACCAAGGAGGTCGTCAAATTATTTGTATCATAAGTATATTTACGCCTTTTCGAAATGATCTCTTTGATTGAACACGGTCAAAAAGTACCCAACTCCATTGTATCTCACTACATACAAACCTTTGTATGTAATCAAAGATACAAACAAGTTAGTGAAGTTTACTTCTCTCTTAACTTTTTTTGCACTAGGCTCTAATAATTTCTGCTTGACCTAATTAACTACAGTTGTTTTTTTGTGCGAAAAAGATTAAATTAATAAAGCAAGTTGCACGTTATTCGTGCGTTTGACTCAGATCAGAAATGACATAAACGGAATGAAAGATGGAGGCAAGATGCGTCGTCGCGTTGTTGACACGCAACGGAGGCGGTGAACTGCGAGTGACTCCTCCGCCATTTTGTTTCGTTAGTCCTCCTCCCTCTCTTCAGAACTCTTCTTTACCTGGGGGTCAAAGTTGCTCGCGTCCGTAGGTTTACCCTTGAGACCCTACACGTGATCCCTGGGTGGTGCTAAATGAGTGACACTGACTGAGTTGTAGAGCCACGCTGCGTTGCAGCACGCATTGGGCCGGCTCGCCCGGCGTAATACCACCCTCTCACTAATATTCGGCGTGAAATAATGGCACTTGGTGCTGTTGTGTTTCGTCCGACCAGTGAGGGTTCTGGAGGCCCTTCCCCCCCCCCCCCTCCCAATTCCTATTCCTTCCTTAAACCTATTGTTCCCTTAAAGGCCGGCAACGCGTCTGCGATTCCTCTGGTTTTGCGGGTGTCCATGGGCGACGGTGATTACTCTTCATCAGGTGACCCGCCTGCTCGTTTGCCTCAATCTTTTATATTAAAAAAAAACCCATTTCAGTAGACCTCAGCATTCTTGGCATGGGCATCGGCCAGGAACTGCCTCCCGAAGTTGGGTATTCTCAATAAGGTGAGGCGGTTTTTCACTCCCGAGCAGCGCTGTTTGCTGTACAAGACTCAGGTGCGATGGAGTATGGAGTATTGTTCCCATCTATGGGACGGCCCCGCTAAATGCACTTGATAGACTGCAAAGGCGAGCGGTACGCATTATTGGAGAGGCTGAGGTAACAGCCTCTTTTGAGGACCTCCAGCTGCGTGTGCGTAGAGACATTGCTTCTCTCAGTGTCTTCTACCGAAATTACTACGGAGAGTGTTCTGAAGAAAGTTACCGTGCTTGTTCCACGGTGAGGAGCGCTCCGTTGATTATATTGTTTTCACATTAAAAAAAATCTTCCTTCTTACGCGTTAATTAGCCACTAGACGAATTTATTGTTAATGTTAAGAAAAAAGTTTAATTAAAGTTAAAATAAGTTTTATAATAGTCTTTAGCAGATGTTTAGTTATGAGAAAAACTGATTATTACTGAAAGACCTCAAATAAAATTTTAACTCTGATTCCAATCTGACTTCATACGAGTAAGTTAGCTACTAAAACGAATTTATTGTTAATGTTAATAAAAGAGTTTAATAATTTAAAAATATTTCTATATAGGTATCAAAAATAGTCTTCAGCATATTATAATTATTAGCAGTATAAAAACTGACTATTACCGAAAGACTAAATTCATATAAATAATTTGATCTGCGTGAGTCTAAAATCAAAAATAATTACTAGCTAGATAAATACTAGATATTTCTCTATTTTATATTTGTTTTGAACCAATACTCATTGTCTAAAAGACTTTTTAATACCTATTAAAAATATTTTTGTGATTTTGAAAGTACTGTTTAATTGATATGAATCCTTCCCTTGTTTTATATAGGTACCTACTCGTATTGACTTAGCAAATCCATACTAAAATACAGTTTCCTCATATTTAAAAAAAATATGTAAAAGACCGAAAAAGCTTGAAAAACCCGGGTACCCGGGTTTGGAGTACAAGAAAACGCGAAACCCGGGTTTTTAAAAAGTGGACCTGGTTTCGATGCCCTAAACTTAACACGCTGTATAGTGTTTAAACGGCAGTATAATAGCATACGGCAAGATTTTTTGAAAAATACCCTTGCGAAATGTGTGTTCACTTTAATTCTAATAATGTTAATACTTACTTCATTATTGTCACTTTCATCAGGTACGAAATCGCTACTACTCCCTGAAAAGTCACTTTCATTGCTGTCACTATCCACTTCACGGATTATTCCTGAAAACACAAATAATAATGGCAAACATTGTTTCTACAATAGACAAATCTTAGTAACATTACACATGAGAATGAATGCAAGTTCGTTAAGGTGAAGCATAATATGTTAAATTAAAACTAGCATACTTTAATTTTATTCTGGTTAAACATTTCACTACTTCGGAATTTCCAAACATCAGATTTTACCCAGCAGGTAAACTCATTGAATGAAAGCTAAGTGAAGTAAGTGTAAATATTTACACTTACTTCAACTACAACGTTTAAACTGTCTCATGGCTAGGCCAAAGTTTGCATCATTGAAATAGTCATTGTTGAGTCGCACCAAATGGGTCAAACAATAATTCACCACTTAATCACCTAGGTGAAATAAGGGATGGACCAAATAGTGACCTCAATCGATTTTTATTAGCTTCCTCATATCCAGGGGTGTCCAAAAATACCCCATGTATGTTCCCCGACTTTTTGTTGTTTTTAAGTTATGAGTTTTTTAAGTGGTTTTTCAGAATATTCTGTCCGATCGGTTTAAAAACTTAAAAAAGTAACTATTTATCGCTTTTTCGAAAATTTTTTAGCAGGGTATCCTTAATAATTGATCTATCACACGTAAAATAAACAGCTTTCTAACATTAATGCAAGTTACAAATTTTTTGACCGAAATTCAAAAATCACGTTCCAGCGAGTAAGAGTTTAATTTTCAACTTAATATTAAAAATCTAAAAAAGCCATTTCAAGGCTTTAAAGTAACTTTAAAAACTTTGCCAGGTTTTCAGCTTTCATAGTAACACAAAAAAAATAGTACTTAATGGACTATTTCACTAATATCGGCATTCAAAGGTACAGAGGTGGAAATTTCATTAAATAGCAATTTAATTTTAAAACATTATTTTGTTATTACTAAGGCTAATGAAGATAGGAAATACCTTTAGGGAGAAAAGAAAACCAGTGACACGCTAAATAAAGTACCATTACTTGTATCAATTGACTGAATTGTTATTTGGCTAACTTTTTAGGAATTTTTAAGAGTTTAAATAAAAGGATCAAAAAATTTAATAAAATCAGTTTATTTTAAAGAAGATTTTCAAAATGTCTACCTCCTACTTCAATAAACAACCTACAGCGTCTTAAAAAATTATGTTTTAGCTTTCGAAAAGCGCTCGAGTTTTGTCTTATTGCTGTTTCGCTTTCTCTTAATTTTTGTCTGAGCTCTGCTTCTTAGTTCACTTCGCGAGCATACACGATTTTTTTGTAGTGTCCCCAAATAAAAAAATCTATTGGATTTAAGTCTGGCGAACGTGTAGGCCATTCAATTGGCCCGGCGCGCCCAATCCACCTTCCTGGGAAAGCTTCATTTTGGTACTCCCTTACTCGTCTTGCATAATGGCAAGGAGCACCGTGCATTTTGAAAAATCATTCTTCTTCTGGTCTCTAAGTCTACTTCTTCCAGTAACCCATTTAAATCATTTTGAAGAAACGCTAAATACGCGTCTGCGTCCAATCTAGACGGTAATTCAAAAGACCTAATAAATTCTCCTTTGACGATTCCTGACCACATGTTGACGCTAAAGCGATTTAAAACATTAGTCTCTCTTGGGATTTTCAATGATAGTTGTGGATATTAAATACCCCAGCCCTTTCAAACCGTGATTCGTCAGTCCAAAGAATTCTATCAAAGAAAGATGGGTCCTCCGCAGATCTTCGCAGCATCGTTTGGCAGAATTCACTAAAAAAAACTCATGACTTAAAAACAACAAAAAGTCGGGGAACATAAATGGGATATTTTTGGACACCCCTGGATATGAGGAAGCTATTAAAAATCGATTGACGTCACTATTTGGTCCACCCTGTATAATACATACTGTAAAAAAAAATAATTAAACAACTAACATTACTTACTTTTTCTCATTATATCTTTAACATGTTTTGGTGTTGCCTCACAAACTTTTGTTAAAGGGCTCTGAAATAATCCGGAATGTAACTTTCTGGGAGTTTTCATGGGAGATTCACTAACTATAGTATTACTAAATGCAGCTTTTACTTTGTTGTGCAGATCATGTTTGGTGTGGCGACACTTGAATTTAAACATATCTGTACCTTCGACATCATCACTGGTAAACAAGGCTGTGAAATAAAGAAATATAATATAATAGAATATCAAATCTCGTATTTTCACATTGTATGTCACATTACAACTTTGTATAGTTTTAATGGTGTTGCAAATTACGAATAAAACTAAATTATTATTTTTTATTCTACAACGGGTAAGCACTTGGCCTTCATCGCACCTGATGGTAAGTGACGACAAGGCCGAAGGTGGAAGTGGGATTCACCTGGAATCGTCAACCACTGAGGAACTGGCTATCTTATCTCAAACTGTTGGAACACAACAATGCTATAAACATTGTTGTTATGGCGACAGACCTAGATAAGATGGTGGTAGCTAGCCAGGCGGACTTAACAGCCATACCACCAACCAAACCGAGCACACAAAGATGCACCCCCCCCCCCCTGGGAATGGAACCTAAAAAAAATATTAAATTACCAAGTTACCATTACGTACCCCTCCATCCGCGTCACCCCCAAGATATTTTTGAATGGAGCTACTTTTCTGTTGTCTATAAAAAAAAACCCCCCATCATTCAAGACACGCTACGCTGAGCTTCGCAATTGTCTTAAATTTCTAACCTATCACGTGATCTACAGGAGTAAGGCAGTTAGTTGCCTAAAACTAAACGTTTTAATATTTTATGTCAAACAACATGTTGATTTTCATTCAATTCTGTAAGTACTACTTTACAATTTTCAATAAATTCTAGCGTCAAAACTATGCATCTCCGCTCTGTAACATTTTAGTAAATTATAATTCTTTAGCAAACCTATCTATAAAAAAAATATGGTGCTAATATCAGGTGTAGACTAATTTAAAGCTGAGCCCATGATTCTACCATATGCACCTAAGGATTTGTTGTAAAGAGGTACAATGTATGCTCTATGGTAATTTGAATATGGTTTGAATCATGTTCGATTCAAAGCATATTCTGACTGGCAGAATATTTTTCTGTTTATGTCAAATTATGTTTGTTTTGATTTTTGTCTGAGTAACTGTTTTTCACGTACGTAAAGAAAATATAAACATATTTTATTCAGTACAAACAGTTGTTTTGTCTTGCATCCATTATCAAGTTATTCCACTCACTCTGCATCAGTGTTTTACAACAGGTTATAGTGCGACATAAAAGAGTAGAAATTAAATAATCCAGAACTAAATTCAATCATTTTTTGGCAACACTGATTATCTGTCATTAATGTCAAGTGGTTGTTCAACTCTGTCCGTGGTTACGATATAAATTGTTGTTTTAGTGATATTTCTACATTCCTGGATTTAAAACACTGATAACATGATTATGACCATCCGTGGCAATTCTCGTAACATAATATATAAGGTTTTTTTTGCGAAGTTTGGCAGAATTTTAATACGGAACTTTGTTACGTAATCTGGAGGATATTTACCAATATTTACCAACGTACAGCAGATTATACTGGTAAGTAAGTTATAAAAGATGTTGAAAGTATAATTATCTAAAATATGCCTATGTGCAATCGGCTAAATTCAGTGAAAAAATCTGTATTTTTAAATATTTTTAAAAGTTTTGGGGTTATGATATTACAAACAAAAATGTTGGTTATTATAGTTCGACTCGAGAATCTTGAACTTTTGAATTTATTGGAACATTTTATCAAGTGTTAAGGGGTAAGTATAGTAAATTATGTGGGTTGGCTTTTGAATCGAGTTGCCTGAATTTGAAGAAACTAACACTGTGGGGGGGTCTTAGGGGTTCTTAAATAAAGGTTTATTAACATTTTAGCTGCCGCTGTTGCGTTGAAATATTTAAAAAACCACTTGAAAGTTTTGCCAAAATCGGCTATAATCACGAAAAATTACACGTTTTTAGGTAATACAATACCATATTAACAGAACCGAAGTGTGGGGGGGGGGGGGGGGGCCGAAGCGAAGCCCCCCGCCATGAAAAAAATCTAAAGAGTTAATTAGGTTAGGTTAGTAAGTATGTTGACCAAAACGCGCGAGCCGAGCGAGCGAAGCGAGCGTGCCGCGGGAGTGGCCGGCGAAGCGCCAGAAATGAGGTTTTTGTAAATTTCCATATTTTTAAAAAAGAAACGTAACTTAAAAATTACTTGTCTGCGGCAGGAGGGGTAAGGGGGGGTACTCCTCTCTCCTCCCCTCCCTTTCCCCCACCAATTAAGGAGAATCGATTCAAAAGTTTTACCAATTATGTTTATAACTCAGTCCATAGGACTGAACAATTTTGGTTTTGTTATTTTTTATGCATATATGTTTTTATTGTTCTAGGTGTGTCTGAAAGTACTGTGCGGAGAAGAGCTAAACAAGGCTCCGAAAATGGAGGAAAATTTTCGACTCCCGCTAAACACAGAAAGGGTCGACTTGCAAAGGAACTCGATGACTTTGATATGTGTGCAATCCGTCAGAAAATGATTTTTTTTAAACTGTAAAATAACTGTAATGTACAATGGCTGTTTTCATTAAGTACTACATACAAACTACTCAAATTAATTATTTTAACGACCTCCTTATCTGAGAGGCGAGCACCCCGGACTTGGCGTCGCCATCTCTGAGGTCCCGGGTTCGATTCCCGGTTGGGTTAATGTAGAAAACCAACTTTTTATATTGTCTTGGATCTGGGTGTTGTGGTACCGTCGTTGTTTCTGATTTCTATAACATAAGTGCCTTAGCTACTTCCTTTATATCAGAGCAATGTGTATGTGATGTTTTCCAATTATATAAAAATATTAAATAAAAACAAGTATCAAGACCAATTTGATCGACCTATCAGGGTTGCTATGTTAACGACAACAGCGCCCTCATTTAATTTCTACTCTTTTATGTCGCACTGTATGTGCACCAACATCGAAATTTGAACAGTGGATGTGGACTAGAGATTTTGGAGCTGGAGATAGTTCTGAACACGGAAACAGCTACAATCAAACAAATAAGATGAGTACTAACCTTCCTACTTTCGAACGATTAGAGGGGTCGATTAATTTTTCGACATGGAAATTCCAAATGGAACTTTATTTGACTAACGAAGATCTTTGGGAATATGTATCAACTACGCCCCCAGTAACAGATCTAACCGGTACTAAAAAAGATTCCAAAGCAAGGGCAAAAATTTGTCTTATGATTAATCCGGAGTTATTGGTACATGTGAGACAAGCGAAATCGACGAAAGAGTGTTGGGAAGCGCTGGTAAATGCTTTTGAAGACAAAGGTGTCACCAACCGATGCCGTTTGCTAGGCCGACTCATTAGTTTCAAGCTGGAACAATTTAGTAACGTCAGACTACATTACGGCGATAATGAAAGTAGCACAGCAGCTACGAGACATTGGTAAAGAGGTCGATGATGAAATGTTGGCAGCGCTAATGTTACAAGGATTGACAGAGGTCTATAATCCAATGAAGATGGCCATTGAGAACTCAAACATTCCCTTGACGTCAGATTACGTCAAAACCAAGCTGTTACAGCAGGACGATGTAAAACCATCGACGTCCTCTGATGAGATTGCTTTAACTATGCACAACAAAGCTAAGAGTAGCAATGTAGGAGCAAAGGAAGGCAAAAAGAACAAAAAACAGTTTAACAAAGAGAAGACAGTCAAGTGCTTTATTTGCGGTGGACCTCATAAAGCTATGAAATGTCCAAAGAACCCAAATAAAAAGGATAACAAAGTATCATCATTGCTGACTGCGTTCACTGCCATGACGAAAGATAATAACGAATGGATCGTTGATTCTGGAGCGTCATCTCATATGACCCATCGCAAAGACTGGCTTACAGACTATAGAGTGTTAGATAGTGCTGTAAATATTAGTGTAGCTAATGGTCAGAAGTTAAGTGAGAGAATGCAATTTGGAGTAAATGATGTGATGTATGTTCCTGGACTGACTGCAAACCTACTTAGTGTAAGTACACTTGTAGACAGAGATTTTACTGTAGTATTTTTAAAGAATGGTTGTGAGATATATAACAGGAGTGATTGTTGTATAAAAGGAAATGTACTCCATAGCTGCGAGAAGGTAAAAGGAGTTTACAAATTCAAAGCTATTACAGATACTAACCAGTCTGTTTTTTCAGCAACGATGTCTGATGAATTTGAGCTGTGGCATAGGAGATTGGCACATCTTGGAGCATCAAACATGAAGCTGCTTAGAGATGGTTTAGCAGAAGGAGTAAGGTACCAAATTCCTGATAACCTACAATGTGAGCCGTGCCTTAAAGGTAAGCAAACACGTATACCTTTTAAAAAGAGTGGCGCGACCAGAGCAACTGAAGTACTAGAGCTCGTACATTCAGATGTCTGCGGTCCTGTGAGCGTAGAGTCGCACAGCGGGAAGAGATATTTTCTTTTACTTATTGACGACAAAACCCGGTACACGTTTATTTACTTCTTGCGAGAGAAAAGTGAAGTATTTTCAAAGATTGTCGAATTTAAAAAATTGGTTGAGAACCAAACCAACAAAAAGATAAAGATTTTTAGATCGGACAATGGAAAAGAGTTTGTAAATAAACAAGTTAGTCAATTATTTAAAGAAAGCGGTATTATTCACCAAACAACTGTTGAATACACACCAGAACAAAACGGGGTAGCAGAAAGGGCCAACCGTACCATTATGGAAAAGGCTAGATGCATGCTAGATGAAGCTAACCTACGCTTTTCTTACTGGGCCGAAGCAGTTAATACGGCCGTTTATCTGAAGAATCGCTCACCCACCAAAGCTGTGAAGGTGACACCGTTGGAAGCATGGTCTGGAGAGAAGCCTGATCTCAGACAGTTGAGAGTCTTCGGGTGTAAAGCTTTTATGCACATCAACAATGCTAACCGAAAAAAGCTGGATGCGAAAAGCAAGGAGCTCGTTTTTGTTGGATATTGCACCGAGTCGAAAGCTTACAGGCTTTGTGATCCTGCTAAACTTCATATTCATAAAGCAAGAGATGTGGTCTTTTTTGAGGATCAGTTCTTCAACCAGAGAGAAGCTAAGGTTTTTAGAGAGAAACCTAAATCAGAATTGAAAGAAAATCTTCAAAGAGAAACAAAAGGACCTCTTGGGCAACTAATGCTACATTTTTCAACAGAATCCCAAACTGAGACTGTTGAAGAAAGAATAGATTTAGGAGAAACTATTCAAGAAGGAACAGTTGATCAGAGACCAGCTCTGCAGGAGAGACAAGATGAGTTTTTCCATGATGCTGATGATGTCGAGAGTGAATTGGTTGAGGAAGAGTTCGCAACACCGCCGACAAGAGAAAACAATACCCTCAAAGAGAAAGAAAACCAAGAGAATATAGTGATTATCATCTGTATCAAGCAGAAATTGAAGAACACAGCGAACCTGCAACTGTGGAAAAAGCACTCAGTGGTAATAACAGAGAGAAATGGCAAGAAGCCATTAATGCTGAGTTAAATGCTTTAAAGAAGAACGGAACTTGGAGTTTAGTCAAGCCTGATCCTAACATGGTTAATGTTAATTTAGTAGATAGTAAATGGATCTTCAAAATTAAAAAAGAACCTGGGGGAAAATTAGGTATAAAGCCAGGCTTGTAGCGCGCGGCTTTACACAGAGGCATGGACTAGACTTCAACGAGACTTTTTCTCCTGTGATCAGACATAGTACCCTTAGATTACTATTCGCGTTTGCAGCTGAAAATGATTTATCAATAGATCAAATGGACGTGGTCACTGCATTCCTTAATGGAGATTTAATGGAGCGAGTTTATATGAAGCAGCCTAGACTCTGTGAGGAGAAAGGCAAAGAGGATCATATATGCTTGCTCAAGAAAGCTATATACGGAGTTAAGCAAGCTCCTCGAGCCTGGAACAAGAAACTCCATGATGCTTTGACTGAGATGAAGTTCAAGCGATCGGGTAACAAGCCATGTGTCTACATTAGGAATATGATTATTATTGCCGTTTATGTCGATGACATTCTGATATTCTACAAAAATGAGAAAGAGAGAGACACAGTAAAGAAAGAACTAATGAAGAAATTCGATATGAAGGACTTGGGGAAAGTGAATACTTTTTTGGGTATGAATATAAATCGGCTTAAGGAAGAGATCAGTGTCAATCAGAGTGATTACATACAAATGGTTCTGAAGAAATTTGGAATGTCTGACTGCAAACCAGTTAAGACACCTCTGCCAACTGGACTAAAACTAGAGAAGCCCAGTAGTGATCATATCCCACCCACAGAGATTCCTTACCAAAATTTAATTGGATCGGTGATGTACTTAGCTGTATGCTCAAGACCTGACATTAGTTATGCAGTTTCGTACCTCAGCCAGTTCAATAGCTGCTATACGAGTGAGCACTGGAATGCAGCTAAGAGACTCTTGAGATACCTAAAGGGTACCATCGACTACAAGTTGACATTTGTGAAAACTGGACTAAGTTTTACTGGATATGTCGATGCCGATCATGCAGGAGATCACTGTGATCGGAAATCGTTTACGGGATTTGTATTCATTTTAGGAGGAGCACCTGTGTCTTGGGAAAGCAAGAAGCAACGCACCGTTGCACTTTCAAGTGCAGAAGCGGAATATGTAGCGATGTCCGAAGCGAGTAGAGAAGCTACGTTCCTAAAGACATTGATGAGAGAGATCTCACGAAAGGATGAAACTGTCAAGCTGTTGAGTGACAGTCAGTCAGCAATTCAGATTGCCAAGAATCCAGTTCATCATCAGAGAACAAATCACATTGATGTTAGATGTCACTACATCAGAGAGAAACTTAATGATAACGTTGTGTCGTTAGAATACCTGCAAACAGAGCTAATGACAGCAGATATCTTTACTAAAGCTTTACCGAAATGCAAGCAAGAGTTCTGCGTTGATCAGATGAATCTTAGAGCCTGAATGTTAGAAGGCTATGCATGAGCGAATGTGTTTGTTGTGTCTACTTTGGTAACGTTTAAGGTTTTTATAATGATGTTTGTTTTCTATGTTGTGAGCCTGCTGCTGAATACATAGAGCTATCCACTTGAGGAGGAGTGTTGTAAAGAGGTACAATGTATGCTCTATGATATCATTTGAATATGGTTTGAATCATGTTCGATTCAAAGCATATTCTGACTGACAGAATATTTTTCTGTTTATGTCAAATTATGTTTGTTTTGATTTTTGTCTGAGTAACTGTTTTTCACGTATGTAAAGAAAATATAAACATATTTTATTCAGTACAAACAGTTGTTTTGTCTTGCATCCATTAACAAGTTATTCCACTCACTCTGCATCAGTGTTTTACAACAGGATTACCTTAGGTAAGCTCAAAGTATGTTAAGAAAGGTAAAATGGAAGCCAATATATTGGTCGAGACACTGGTGCTGCAACTGCTGCAGTTACTGCTGCTGTTACTGCTGCTGAGCTAATCAAACTATCATTATGTAGGAACTTAGTTAATTAAAAACATCTGTAAAAGCTCAACTTTTTGTTATACTCTTCAAATACTAGTCTACAATTTGTCAAGCTAAATTAATGCATTAATGTTACGCTAGTTACCTGTAGGTTTCTGAGTATTGGATCCACTATCGACAAATTCTTCTTCAGAACTGTTATCTTCTTGAACCTTTCGTTTTGTTGTAGATGTCTCTAAAAAATTACCATATTTCATTGGCTTCGCCCTATTTCGTACACCCCTTCGCATAGGTGTGTTAGTTTGCTCCTTATCTGCGTAAGTTAATAATTATTATTTGTTTGTACAAACATGTAACTTTTAATGTAAATAATAATAATTAATTAAGTACTTACCAGGAAAATCGGAAATGCTCAGGTTATCACTCATGCTTAGGTCTTATTACCAAAAAGGTTCTAAATAATAACTAATTTGTATTTACTGTACAAAGGCGTCTCAATTTAAAAATAAAATTAAAAGTGGTAGGTGGTGGTAGGCAGTAATAATGGGCAGGTGTAATGTAAATGTTTTTCAGTTTTCATTTCAGCCCGCCACCCGCAACATTTATTTTTGACGTTTTTCATCGTTTTCTAGTCCTATATAAGGAACGCAAAGGGATCTAACCCATAAAAGCTAGACTTTACTAAACTGTTGACTTCTTGGCGGGAAAGTGAAGCGTCATGTCTTCAGTTTTGTTTTATTTTCCAAAATTTGTGTTTTTTCGAACATTAATGTGAAATAATAGTGGATTATTAACCGTTAAGTGTTTGTGAACGTGCATGAGTGTTGGCAAATGAAACAAAACAGTGCAACATCACTTTTCAAATTCTCTCAAGTAGTCCGCGTGAGACCTCAGTAAAGTCCCACATCTTTACTGAGAACTCAAGGGGTTTGGGGAACATCATTTATCATTCATCTTAATCATCACTCATTATCATCAAGGGAAAAAAACAAATAAAAAACTAATGACTAGGCAGTATGGTTCAGACCTTAGCCTGTTCCTTCATGGAACAAATATATATAAAAAAAAATTTACTAAACTGTGAAAAACGATTTATTGTAATTTTCAATTTTAATTTTAATTTGTTAGAAATAAAAACCTTTAACTAGAAGGCGTACGTGCACTTCAATTTACTACTATTACAAATTTGCACTCTACCACATTACAATTAGGTAGGTTTTTGTCTGTTCTACATGAAAGTAGAAAAACCACTATGTCTGTGAGAAAAACGGTCGAGAACGGCCGAGCAAAAGCAGGAACGTGTTTTTTTTTAATATTTGTTTCTTCACCATGGATACTAGTTCTTCAGTGGAAATAATAGAGTACATTTATTAGGCTTATAAGATGATAATGAGTGATGATAATAAGCTAATTGATATTCCCCCCAAATCGCTTGAGTTCCAGTAAAGATGTAGGACTTTACTGAATCTCACACGAACTTCTTGAGAGACTTTGAAAAGTGATGTTGCACTGTTTTGTTTTATTTGCCAACACTCATGCACGTTTACGAACACTTAACGGTTAATAATCCACTATTATTTCACAATATTAATCGACAATACACAAAAGAAAATAAGACAAAACTTCACATGACATAACGCTTAACTTTCCCGCCAAGAAGTCGTAGTAAGTAACGTGTCCTTTTCTAATGTTATCACTGCTAAATAGTCAATAGTCAACAGTCAAAATATATTTATTCAATAAACTCAATGGGCGATTTTCCGAGATCAAAAAAAAAAATTGGTTCGTAAATGACTTCATAGATGGCGCTTAGCATAGATTACTATGGCGCATGGTAAAAGGCGGGTTCATGAAGAGCACGTGTATGGCTGCATAATATTTATTCTATTCCAAAATAGAAATAGGTTCTGCATGTCCTGAATATAAATAGGTAAGGACTTACTATTTTTTTGTTCTTTTTGTAGACAAGTAAAAGTGTAGAATTTATTACAGCCCTTATGTAGGTACGGCTGGTGGCCGGCTTTTATAAAACGACATCTATCGGGTGTTTTTGAACTAATTTTTACTTTTTAATTTGGGCTGTCAGAAAATCGCCCATTAATAAGTACTTTGAAACGTCCAAATATTTTTTAACCTACCACCCATTCAGGACATCATTTTTTAACTGTGGCAAAGAACGGGCGCAAGAAACCACAGCGCACAGAAGCAACGACATTTACAAAAATAATATTTAGAAATAGCTGTTGGAGCCTACTCCAGTAGTAGTAGTAGTAGTAGTTAGTACCTATACTTGGAGCATTTCAGACCCAAGCTGTTTTGTCTTCTGTATAATCCGACACTTTATAATAAGCTTTTTTATAAAGCTTTTCTTTGATTTTGATTTTAATTTATCAAGATCTAATTTCTGAATATCATTTGGTACTTTGTTGTATAATCGTACACACAGACCCTTAAAAGATTTATTTATTTTATGGAGCCTAGTATAAGGCACTGCTAATTTGTTCTTATTTCTAGTATTTAATTTGTGAATATCACTGTTTTTTAAAAACATTTCAATATTTTTATGAACATACATAATATTTTCATAAATATATTGTGATGCAATTGTCATTATACTTATATCCTTAAATCTTTCTCTGAGAGAGTCACCAGCCTGTAGGTTATATATTGCTCGAATAGCCCTCTTCTGCAGCACAAAGATAGTTTGAATGTCGGCAGCATTTCCCCACAGTAAAATGGCGTACGACATTACACTATGAAAGTAACTGAAATAAACTAATCTAGCTGTATCAACGTCAGTTAACTGACGGATCTTCATTACTGCATAAGCCGCAGAGCTAAGTCTATTCGACAATTTAGCTATATGTGGGCCCCACTGCAGCTTGGCATCCAACGTGATGCCTAGAAACACAGTGGTGTCCACAGGATTCACATTCTTATCTTTAATTTGTACACTAGTTATTACCTGCTTAATATTAGGCAATACAAATCTTACACATTACCCTCGTTTAATAGCAAGTTATTAACACTAAACCAGTGAACAATCTTTGAGACCGCATTATTCACATCGTCATAATTTGGGTGTCGTCGTTTCACTTTGAATAAAAGTGAAGTATCATCAGCAAACAATACTATCTCATGACTGTCGTTTACAAAATAAGATAAGTCATTAATATAAACCAAAAACAAGAATGGACCAAGTATTGAACCCTGCGGAACTCCCATTTTAACCACTGATAAAACAAAACTGTTCTATGGAATTTAATTGGTACCTCAAGTACGTATCTGTTTTAAAATTTAGAAATATTTGTTTTTTACGTTATTTGTGCTGAACTTTGCAAATAAATACTAAAATAATAAATATTGTATAATGATGGAATCCGCTCATATGAAGTTATAAAATGATATACAAGTATTATAAATTATTATGAATGTATTAGCAGTCTTTCGTAATCCTTATTAATCCTTTATTGCACATATAAAACACATTGAAAAAGACGTTACAAAAGACATATACAAAGGTGAGCTTATCTCTAGAAGAGATCTCTTCCAGCCAACCCTAGCTGTGGTGTGGAAAGAGAGTCTACGGGACTAATGATACTTACAAATACATATACCTACTTATAACATTCCTAAACATACACATACATACCTACTTAAACAAACTACCTATATTGTATATATATATACATAGACATACATATTAATATATAATATAATCAAAATGAATAACTAGTTATGTTACAACATTGCTAACTACTGTTGTTGTTGGATAGGTAGTGCTCTTTTAATTTATGTTTGAAAGATGACACCGATGGACTCTCACGAATGTCGGCTGGCAGCTTATTCCACAAAATGGCTGCGTGAACGGTGTAAGAGCGATGGAAATATTTGGAGTTGGATTGAGGAAATAGAAGGGTTCTTGTGTCACAAGAACGTTTGGGGCGGGAAGTAGCAGGTATGAGCGTAAAACGGGAGCGAAGGCGGGCGAAGGGAGCTGAGGGTAGTGGAGGATTTTGTAAAGGAGGCAAAGGATGTGCATATCTCGGCGACGTCGAATAGGGAGCCATCTTAATTTTGAACGGTATTCCGAAATATGGTCATATTTGCGGAGGCTGAATATGAACCGAATGGCCAGATTTTGTAGACGCTCCAGTTTGTTCAGCAGCTCTTCAGTAGCATCCAAGTAACACACATCGGCATAGTCGAGAAGAGGGAGCAGAAGCGACTGAGCAAGCATAATTTTGGTATTATAGGGCAAGAAGAACTGAAGTCGCTTGAGAGAATGATAAGAGTAGTGCATGCGCCGGCTCACTTCATTCACCTGTGATCTCCAAGACAAAGTACGGTCAATAATGAGGCCTAGATTTTTGGCCTTGTCTGCATATGCAAGATGCACTCCATCATATGTAACCTTTGGGAGGCTATTCATGTCTAGTTTATCGTAAAGTCTGCTGCTACCTACTATTATTGTTTGTGACTTAGTAGGGTTCACAAGCAATCCAAACGCGTTTGCCCATGCCTTTACCGCGAGGAGATCTTTATTAAGGGCTTCAATAGCCGAGTTAATATTGGCTGCATCAGAATGCTTGTACAGCTGCAAGTCATCAGCATACAAGTGGTACGGACAAGAAAGTACTTTACCGAGCACGTTAATAAATAGTGAAAAGAGGAGAGGTGAAAGTACCCCACCCTGTGGCACACCTGCAGTAAGGGGAGCCCAATCCGAGAACAAGTCTTCACTCTTAATTCTCTGGTGCCGACTGCAAAGATAATCCGAAAACCATGAGATCACGGCAGGGGCAAGGTTAAGCGAGTGGAGGATGGCAAGGAGGATGTCATAGTTAACGCAGTTGAAAGCGCTGCTGAAGTCCAATAGAACAAGAACCGTAAACATCCGGCTATCCATCGCGTGGCGGATATCGTCTGTCACATTTAAGAGGGCAGTTACTGTGCTATGGCCAGGACGAAAACCAGATTGATACGGACTTATTAAATTGTTATGGGAAACAAAAGAGAACAATTGTTTGTGAACAGCGCTTTCCAGGACCTTGGACAGGAATGGTAGGATAGAGATAGGACGGTATTGAGAGAAAGCGGTAGTGGAAGAGGACTTTGGGATGGGAATGACATGGGCTAATTTCCAGTCAGAAGGGAAGACGTTGGTTGCCAAAGAGTGATTTAGAATGTGTGTGATAATAGGCACAACGTCATCCAAGATAGGCATCAGCATGTCACGGCAAATGCCATCCACACCCGCAGCCCTGGAAGTAATGGATAAGATACTCTTTTTAACCTCCCCCACAGTGATCTCACGAAATTCAAAAGGCTCACAGTCAGGACGGGCCACTGTGTCTAAAAAAGTAAGTGTGGCTGCCTTGGTGGTATCAGTAACAGTAACCGGTGACGTGGTAAAATGCCTATTAAGGTGATTAAGATCAGGTAATTCACCAGTACTGCCGCTGTCTTTACCCACACCGAGGGATCTTAAAAACTTCCAGACTTTACCTGGGGGTAAGCTTTCCACCGCGAAATGAACATGCCGACGTTTGGCATCCCGGCAGAGACGATTGCAGTAATTGCGCAGCCGTTTATAGGAGTTCAGATTATCGTCATTCGGGAATCTCTTAAGCAATGATTTGGCTTTATCTCTACGTTGCATGGACTTCCTAATCACTGGTGTAAGCCAAGGCGCAGGTAGGTGTTTAACACGCACTGGTCTTAGAGGGGCATGTGAGTCAAAGAGTTGTATTAATAGTGTACTAAAAATTTTTACCTTCTCATTTGCCGTGTCGGCTGCGAACAAGGTAGACCAGTTCACCCTAGAAAAGTCATCCCTCAAGCGATCTACACAAATACCACCAAAATTACGCTGAAAAATGACTTTGGTTTTGGGTTTGGGGGTGCGTACACGATAAGATAAATATAAGAGGTCATGATACGAGAATGGGGCAGTAGTTTGTCCATGTAATAAGACTGAATCAGGTTTAGAGACTATCTGCACGTCCAAAAGAGAGGGATGACTGTTAGGAGAATGATGGGTGGCAGAGAGTGGAAGCAATTCAAAGTTGACAGATGTTACAATAGAGTTAAGACGTGAGGACCGAGAGTTATTCTTCAGAAGACAAGTATTAAGATCACCCATCAAAATTACATGATCGTAAGAAGAGCTAAGGGATTCAAGGGTTGTCTCAAATGAATCAAAATAGTTTACGCTGATACTTGGGCTGTATGTAGCTCCAACTAAAATACTAGAGTGGCGGATGTTAAGCCTTAAGAATAGATACTCCAAGGATCCTGTATAAGTACTAGGAGACTGACTGACGACAGAGCATTGGATGTGGTCCTTGATGTAAATACATACACCACCACCACCAGCACCAACTCTGTCGTTTCGAAACAATGTATAGCCATTAAGTGTAAAAAGAGGGGACGGCAGAGACGGTTTGAGCCAAGATTCGGAAATTAATATTCCATCGACTAGCCCGCTGTTAAATGATACATTTAAGTCGTGGATATGAGCAGGGACACTCTGTGCGTTGATATGCACTAGGTTAAGGTATTGAGATTTATTATGGAATATAGACTGCAGCTTGACATCCAGAGAGAGAGCATCAGAATCAGAAGAGTTTGAAATATCACTACAAGCACTTTCATATTCGTCAGATGAACAATCAGTAAAGCAGTCAGCGTATAAAGACATAAAATAATACTAATACTACTAATAAATAATATAAATACAAAATAAATATAAATTACAATAAGGAACACCATCAAGTGAGAGTTGGCAAAACGCATACAACATAAAATAATCGCTGATTTAGTTACAAAATAACGGTACACACAAACACTACTAGTTTCTGAACGGTACGTCACATTGACATTTGACACTGACACTGACATTTCTGACAAACGTAAAATAATACGAGAATAAACACCCTGAAGCAAAATTAAAATACACAGGATACCCTAAATAAAAAGTTTAAGTTAACGGGGTGGTATTAGCACAAATTTATATCTCAAGTACCAGCATCCATTATTGTTTCGAGACACCTGTGTTTCGAGATTAACTCGTGTACAAAAGTGAAGTACCTCATATGAACCAAGTGAAGTGTTAAGATGAGTACCTACATAATATGATAACTTAGCTGCCTGTCGTGGACGGAAATCTGGCCTGTAGATGTTGTAGCTCATCATATGAAGTTATCTTGTGTCTACTCTTGTCCGGCAGCTGCACTACTATGGTGCCGTCCGACGTCCAACAATTTTTGAGACTGAAATGCTTACGGGCAGCAGAAAAAATGTTTTGCCTTGACTTCGTTAAAAATTCCGACAATGAAATTCTTGTACCCTTCAAGGCTGTCTTCGAATTCCAGACAGTAGCTCGGTGACTATATGTAGTGAAGCGTATTAACACAGGGCGAGTTCGGTCGTTTTTGGTAGCCCCGAGACGGTGGCAAGTCTCAATGCAGTCTGGATGAAATTGTGTAAGCTTCATTTTTTTAAAGACTTCGTGCACTTTGGTAGCAGCATTCTCCTTGGAGTCCTCGGGCAAGCCATGAAGCAGTAATACCTTACGCCGGGAGTGGGTTTCAAGCCGATCCATGCCATTATTGAGTTGATCCAGCTGCATCTTAAGCGCACTAATAGCCTTCACAACAAAAGATTTGAATTGCTGGTAATCAGCAGACAAAGCCTTCACTGTTTGTAGCTGCGCTCCAGGAACTGATGTCACGGTGTGCTGATGCAAAGCTTTCTCAAACTCTTCCATGCGCGAGTGAAATAAAGTTGAGAGGTCCTGGATAGTTTCATTGACATTACCAGTGTCCATGATCAGCAAGCAATTGGCTCTTCAGTGACAAGTGACCGTAGGCAATGCGAAGTGGCAGTGATGGTAGCGATCAGATTAAAAGTGATAAAATTAGTTAATGCCAACACTTACTGGAACATTACTAATACATCTAATCAATATTAAAACAGTAAGCACTCATTTACTAATTAAATAGATTAAATTTTGAAGAGCAGTTTCAAAGGCGTCAATCTAACTCAAAGTACCCGCCGATTGATCCTTACGAGGCAGCACTGTCAAATTAGTGTTAAAACTGTTTTTACGTACCAAAATAGTACTTAGAAATGTAGGGTGTTCATTATTTATGCCGATTTTGACGACCTTCCGCCTTTTTTTTAAATTTATTTATAGAACCACAAACAATTTTACAATATAGCTTATGCTAAACTAACATAATACTTAGTACAATTTATTACTTACTTACTGGCAACCTACAACACGCGTACACTGCGAACCGACGAGAAGGTTTGCGAACTGGAGGAAGAATTGAGCAGATACGGTGGGGCATTGTGGGATTATCTGAGGTCCGAAGAGAGGGGGAGGACTCGATAATCTTGAAGTCTGGTAACTTGCTCTATTTCCGGGAGGGCGAACAACTGTCCCAGGGTGGCGTCGGGTTTATCGTCCACAGCTCTCTCGTGAACAACGTTGTTAAGACCGGAAGTGTGTCGTCGAGGGTAACGTACCTTATACTCAGAACAACCAAACGGTATTCGTTGAAGGTTATACAGGTATACGCTCCGACTACGGCACATCCCGACGATGAGGTGGAGGCTACGTATGAGGACATCTCTAGAGCCATACAAGTCTCCAAAACTCATTACACCGTTGTCATGGGAGACTTTAACGCAAAACTGGGCAAACGAAGCGGCGATGAGCTGAAAGTGGGACGATTTGGAGTTGGAATTCGGAACCACCGGGGTCAGCTGCTGGCGGAGTTTCTGGAAAAAGAGGGACTCTTTATGATGAACTCCTTTTTTAGGAAATCTGAACACCGCAGGTGGACCTGGCTAAGCCCCGATGGTGCAACAAAAAATGAGATTGACTTTATCATGTCGACGAGAAAGCAAATATTCAATGATGTCTCTGTGATCAACGCGTTCAAAACTGGCAGTGATCACCGGTTGGTAAGAGGCACATTGAACATTAATATCAAGCTTGAAAGACGTCGATTGATGAAGTCTACGCTCCGCCCTGCACCCATCCAAATCCAAAACCCCGAAAGCTTCCAGCTCGAACTGAAAAATCGCTTCGAATGCCTGAAGGATTGCGTAGAGGTGGACGATTACAACAACAGGTTTGTAAAAACTGTCCATGCGGTTGGGTCTAAGTTCTTCAAAACCCACCGTATAAGAGGACCTAAAAAGCTCTCGGACCATACTCTCAAACTGATGGAAGAGCGGCGCGTGATGGTTCTGCGTTCTTCGGACGATTCGTCTCAGCTTCGGCGGCTCAATAGGCAGATCTCGAAGTCTTTGACTCGCGACACTCGCCGATTTAATAACGACCGTATTAAAGAGGCTATCGAGCGAAACAAAGGTTCGAAAATGGCCGCAAGAGATTTGGGTATTGGGCAGAGCCAACTGACGACGCTGAAAACCGATGACGGCAGAACTGTCACGTCCAGGTCCGAAGTTATGGGAGAGGTCGAGAAGTTCTATGGACAGCTATACACATCCACGCGGCCACCTGTACAAAGCTTAGCTACAGACCCTAGAGCTAAGCTAACCCGACACTACACCGAAGATATCCCGGACATCAGCCTGTACGAGATTGGTATGGCTCTCAAGCAGCTTAAGAACAGCAAGGCATCGGGTGCTGACGGAATTACGGCTGAGCTTCTGAAAGCAGGCGGAAGACCGGTACTCGCAGCTCTTCAGAGACTATTTAATTCCGTCGTACTCGGAGGTAGAACGCCAGAAGCGTGGCATGAAAGTGTGGTTGTGTTGTTCTTTAAGAAGGGCAACAAGGCCCTACTAAGGAACTACAGACCCATATCACTTCTGAGTCACGTTTATAAGCTGTTCTCGAGAGTTATAACTAATCGTCTCGCACGCAGGTTTGATGACTTCCAGCCTATCGAACAAGCCGGATTCCGAAAAGGCTTTAGCACCATAGACCACATATATACGCTGCGGCAGGTTATACAGAAGACCGAAGAGTATAACCGGCCTCTTTGCTTAGCGTTTGTGGACTATGAGAAAGCCTTTGATTCGATCGAAACATGGGCCGTGCTACAGTCTCTCCAGCGGTGCCAAATTGACTACCGGTACATCGAAGTGTTGAAGTGTTTGTACGAAAACGCCACTATGACAGTTCGTCTTCAGGACCAGAGCTCGAAGCCAGTCCAGCTGCAGCGTGGAGTGAGACAAGGAGATGTCATTTCTCCGAAACTCTTCACTGCTGCACTGGAGGACGTGTTTAAGCTTCTGGACTGGAGAGGACTCGGCATCAATATTAACGGCGCGTACATCAGTCACCTTCGATTTGCCGACGATATAGTAGTCATGGCTGAGACCCTGGAGGAACTCGGCACAATGCTCGGTGATCTCAACAGTCTCTCAACAAGTGGGTCTTAAAATGAACATGGAGAAGACGAAAATCATATCTAACTCACGTGTCGTACCCACTCCTCTGAAGGTTGGAGACTCTGCTCTTGAAGTTGTTGACGAATATGTATACCTGGGACAAACAGTCCAACTAGGTAGGTCCAACTTTAAGAAAGAGGTCAATCGTCGAATCCAACTCGGCTGGGCAGCTTTCGGTAAGCTACGTAATATCTTCTCGTCCAAAATACCGCAGTGTCTCAAGACGAAAGTCTTCGACCAGTGCGTGTTGCCAGTGATGACATACGGTACCGAAACGTGGTCGCTCACTATGGGCCTTATTAGCAGGCTCAAAGTCACGCAAAGAGCAATGGAGAGGGCTATGCTCGGGGTTTCTCTACGTGATCGAATCAGAAATGAGTAGATTCGTAGACGAACTAAAGTAACCGACATAGCCCAAAGGGTCGCCAAGCTCAAGTGGCAATGGGCAGGGCACATCGCCCGTAGAACCGATGGCCGTTGGGGCAGAACTATTATATTATAGAATATTGTTACCTACAAGCTCCTTGATTATATCTATGCAACACAGACATATATTAAGAAGCTATGCAATCGTATTTGTTATTGCACAGATCGTAAAGCAGTTTTGCGTCAAGTTGTGACCGCCTAGATTTTAGGTCTAAGAGTTTATATTTAATAGGTAAGTATATCATTCATAATAAATAGCTACCTAGTGGTATTTTGTTTTGATGAGATGAGATTAGTATGGCGCATGGTAAAAGGCGGGTTCATGAAGAGCACGTGTATGGCTGCGTAATATTTATTCTTTTCCAAAATAGAAATAGGTTCTGGATGTCCTGAATATAAATAGGTAAGGACTTACTATTTTTTTATTCTTTTGGTAGACAAGTAAAAGGATAGAATTTATTACAGCCCTTAGGTAGGTAGGCTTTTATAAGACGACATCTATCGGGTGTTTTTGAACTAATTTTTACTTTTTAATTTGTGCTGTCAGAAAATCGCCCATTGCAACTTATTCATTAATGACTTGCAAATAGGTACATAAACTATAACTCATAATTTTTTTTTAAGGCGTAACGCCTTTAGCACACCGACGCCGCGAACCGCGGTAGCGAAAACTTAGCGAACACGAAAATGCGGTAAATAAGCGAACTTCAAGCGGTCGTTTTCACACCTACTCGAATATCGCTTGTATAAATTTGTTATTTTCAACTCATTCGAATGCAATAATAATAATTCGATTGAGCCAGACTGGTTTCTTTCCGAATCTGAAGAAGAAGAACTATTACTTCTTGTATCAACATTAAGAAAAAGACAAAATATATGGGTTTTTGAAATTAATCAAAAAAGAAAGAAGTAATTTTTCGCCATGCTACTTCTTTTTTATAAGATTTCCTATAATCTATATGCCCTATGAGATATATTTCTGGATAATCTCGAATTTCAATTATAATTTCCTCAGTTTCTGCTTCCGCCATCTTGTTTCGCAGCGATATTCTGTCCAAAAAGACAAACCACGTCGTTTCTCTCCAATAGGCGAAACTAAAGTGGCGGTACACCGGCGTCCGTGTGAAACATGTATCGCGAGTATCAGCGATACTATACAAACTGAGACGCAAATATAGGTAGTCACAGACGATAGAGCGAGACGCAACATACGCGATACATTTTAATGTGTGTAGACAGATTACCGCAATTTCGCTACCGCGGTTCGCGGCGTCGGTGTGCTAACGCCTTTAGCACACCGACGCCGCGAACCGCGGTAGCGAAAACTTAGCGAACACGAAAATGCGGTAAATAAGCGAACTTCAAGCGGTCGTTTTCACACCTACTCGAATATCGCTTGTATAAATTTGTTATTTTCAACTCATTCGAATGCAATAATAATAATTCGATTGAGCCAGACTGGTTTCTTTCCGAATCTGAAGAAGAAGAACTATTACTTCTTGTATCAACATTAAGAAAAAGACAAAATATATGGGTTTTTGAAATTAATCAAAAAAGAAAGAAGTAATTTTTCGCCATGCTACTTCTTTTTTATAAGATTTCCAAAAAGACAAACCACGTCGTTTCTCTCCAAGTGGCGAAACGAAAGTGGCGGTACACCGGCGTCCGTGTGAAACATGTATCGCGAGTATCAGCGATACTATACAAACAGAGACGCAAATATAGGTAGTCACAGACGATAGAGCGAGACGCAACATACGCGATACATTTTAATGTGTGTAGACAGATTACCGCAATTTCGCCACCGCCGTTCGCGGCGTCGGTGTGCTAAAAGCGTAAAGGCGTTAAAGTATTTAGCAACGATACACACAAATAACACAACGAAAGCGCGGCTGGGAATCGTCTGGCGGCTGACACTCTGACATCTGTCTACGATGCGTATTTGACATATAAAACGTCAGACAAGCGTCATTTTTTCATTTTTAATAACATAAAGTGTCATAATCCTACTATAATGTTGCCATTTTCGACTACAAATCAATGTTGGTTTTTAATTTATATAATAAAACGGAGGTCTTTAAATTAATAATACGGTCATAAATATGTTGATAATAATGTATTCTTCAAGTATTTATACATTGGCGTCAAGTTAAAAGACTTGAATTTAGTACCTTGGTACAAAAGGACATAATAAAGGACATAATTTTTTTACTATGGGGCTTGCCCCATAGTAAAAAAATTATGTCCTTTTCATTAGGTGATGACATTTGCCATGTTGCCAATCCGATATGCATGAGTGAGGAGCGTATACTGTGTTTTCTGTAAGAGTGAAAGAGAAAAACAATGGCGGCCGAGATAGCGCATAAATTCTATGAGCTCATTGGTCAACTACCAAAAGTCCAAATACTTATCTCTTTTTAACAATAGGCTAATGATATGATTTTCCCTTTCGACGTGTATTACGTCATAGAAACAATTTCGCCATTATGCAATTCATTGACGTATAACTAGTCTATCTATAAAAGGTCATTGATCCCAAGTCTATAATATTACTGACCCTTACAAGATCTGTACCACCAAGAGAATAGGTAAAATAATTTAGGAAGTGTATAGAGTGCCACAAGCGGCACTGTATCTTCATCGATTAGGGAACCGTAAGTTTTGCGGTATAATAGTGACGCCGCCTAGCTGCCGTAAAGTTTTTGTTAGACAACAGAAATACTAGCTGCCCTACTCCTGTAGGTCTGGTGATAGGTTAGAAATTTAAGACAATCGCGAAGCGCAGCGTAGCGATTGTCTTGAATTTCGAGGTTATTTTTTTTATTAGACAACAGAAATCTAACTCCATACAAAAATATCTTTTGAATAATAAGTCAAACACAAATAACACACAAATATTTCAACAGCACAAAATAACAACTGCTAAACAAAAACACTTGTATCTCGCACTGAACCTAAAAGCTGAGTCCTCTTACAAACATTCGGCATCGAATAGGAACCGTGACATTTATTCATGCTCTTTTAAATCAGACATCAGTTTAAAAAAAAGAAAAAATTGAAAGCGTTCCAATAATAATTATATTTAATGTATTTACATTATGGGGAGCTCGATGGCGCAGCGGCTAGCGCGTTCGTCTTGCGATCTTGCTCGCTAAGCAACTTTCGCAATGCCGGGTCGCTGGACGGGGTGACCAAATTTAAAAAACATCTCGAGCTCCTCCGTGCTTCGGAAAGCACGTTAAGCCGTTGGTCACGGTTGTTGTCGTAAGATGGCAGTCGTTAAAACCCACCAACCCGCATTGGGCCAGCGTGGTGGGTTATGGCTCATATCACTACGCGTGCTATTGGCCACGTGGGAGGCCTGTGCCCAGCAGTGGGACGTCTATAGGCTGATGATGATGATTTACTTTATTTACAACAAGACTTACGTACTTATAAATACTAACTTACAAGACAGACTATTTTTAATCTTACTTATTAGATTTAAACCACAGACATATAATAGAAGTGTCTGTGATTTAAACTTACTTTTGTATTCTGCCACCAATAATGAGAATTCTACATTTTGATACCAGCAACACCACGCATGCATTGCCGTTATTATTTAAGACCCGATTTCAGCAATATCATCAAAATAACACGAGAATAGCTACCCAAATATAAATTTATTACCTAGATTTATCATACGTATAACTTGTATTCCATTTCACCACGCTAATGTAACAAAAAGTTACTCTCGCATAGTTACTCTGTGCTATTGAACGAACTTGCGGATCGAACGAATGAGCGTATTAAGAGGCCTATTACATCTCGAATGTGATTTTTGCGTAAAATGCCCATTTTTGCATTTTACAGTAATTTTACAGTTGTATTTATCGTTTTTATCGAAATAGGATAAAAAATTTGTGCATAATATTACAAATCTCCATTCTGTGAGCATAAGTTGAATTCGGACAGCCGGCTCATCGCATTTTGTAGTAATTTTGCAGTTGTATTTATCGATTTTATCGAAATAGGATAATAAATTCATTATAAAATCTTTATTCCTCATGAAGTAACAATTACTCTGGTATAAATTTTGCTCAATAATATTATCATAGATAGGAGATATTCACAGTTAACTTATAGCGATTTTCGAAGTTTTTTGGTTTAGAATAAGATTTTTTTTCTATATTAAATCAATGATATCTAAAAAATCCGAGGCCGCTACGCACTATTCGACTATTTATGAGATAATATTATAATTTTTTTATTTCACTTGTTTAGAACAGTAGTTCAATCGATGAGCTCAAAAAAGTGCCTTCGCGCACTTTATGAAAATCTTTCTCTGCAATTTTGGGTTTAATTAAAAAGTTAAGCAAAATTTACAAAAAGCGAGGCCGCTACGCACTATTCCAATAGCTATTCTACACTATTCAATAAGTCATAATGGTTAATGTATTTTTGTTTCTGAGATCCATAACGCCAAAATTGGCCATTTTACGCAAAAATCACAGTCGAAATGTAATAGACCTCTTAACCACCAAAGTCTAATTGCAGTTTATCTCGCACGAGAGCAAAGGCGCTTTACACTTTTTTTATTTTCTGGCGTAACATTGTTTATTTGACGTGACGTTTCTGACAATGGCATCAGAAAATTTTTGTTGTTGTTAATCTTCTAAGTAATTTGTTTTTTCCTTAGATCATCTCGGGCGTGGGTCTAAAATAATCTTTATCACTGCTATCAGATTCGTCAATCAACAATCTCAAACGACGCGGCATTTTAAGGTTACAATATTAATTTGAAGGCTGCTTCAAATGACATTAGTGACATTATTATTCTAAGGATAGTTTAGGGCAATGCCAAAATTGGCGGTATAAGAATTTACTCTAGTGTAGTGTCTTTATTATTAGGTTAAGCGTTGGTGAAACGTAAAGTTCATTTACACGCGAGTAAATAAGGATTTATTCTTAGAATAAGACTTATACTACTTAGGTGAAATCAACCCTTATTAGATTTAAACTTACTTTTATATTCTGCCACCAATAATGGGAATTCTACATTTTGATACCAGCAACACTACGCATACATGGCCGTTATTATTGTCAAACTTCAAATTTTCAATAATCGATACTTTCAGATGGAACGTGTCCAGGGATTCTGCTTTTAGGTTCAGTGCGAGATACAAGTGTTTTGGTTTAACAGTTATTATTTTGTGCTGTTGAAATATTTGTGTGTGTTATTTGTGTTTGTTATTGTCCGATAGTTATTTTTGGTGATTGTAGTCAGTGTTTAGTGCTGTCCTAAGGGTAAATATGGATACTGACCCTCCGGACCCCGGAGGGGGCAGTGTGATTTCTCCGGATGTTTTTGATTCCCAGTCGCAAGAAACCCCTAGAAGCATGCCTAGAAAGCGTGCCCAAAATGACCCTGATAGTTCCTTAATCCCAGTTAAAAAAACATCTGTTGCTCAAGTTACTGCATCTGTTCAAACAACATATACCCTTCCGGAATATATGAACAGCAAAATTAGCTATTCCGAAGATGATGTCGCTCCTTTTGTTGTTCATGTAGCCAAAAAGGAAGAACTTACACAGGGAACTGTTTTTCGCGCAATACAGATAGGCAAATTCTTGCACTCCAACAACATTAAAAATATAATTTCAGATGGAGTTAGGAAGGTAGGTCGAAATCGCATCTCTGTGGAATTTAAGTCCGCAGCTGACGCTAACTCTTTCTTGAACCATCCAGCGTTGAATGACTGCAACTATTTGGTAAATATTCCCTCATTTAATGTGTCGCGCATGGGTATTGTCAGAGAAGTACCTGTTGATTGGACTATGGAAGAGTTAATAGAAAATATCCAAATACCCCCGGGTTTTGGAAAAGGGTTCCGAGCAAGACGCTTACATAGGAAGTCCTCTTCTGTTGGCTCTGCCCCTACCTGGATACCAACCCAAACGGTTGTTTTAACTTTTACAGGTAAAAAGCTACCACAACATGTTTATTGTTATTTTACCTCTTTACCTGTTGAAATTTACCGTTTACCTGTAATCCAGTGTAATAACTGCTGTAGGTTTGGCCATGTAAAATCACAGTGCCGTTCTAAGCCTCGTTGCTTTAAATGTGCAGACTTACATGAGGGCGAAGCATGTTTAAGCCAAGGTCCTCCAAAATGTATTTTATGCTCTGGAAACACATATTTTTCTTGTCCAGAACACGAGAGGCAAAAAACGATTAAGCTGGTGATGTCACAGGAGAGCATTTCATATATGGAGGCGTCTGCTAGATTTGCCCCAACAAAAAAATCTTTTGCAGACTCAGCACGTATGTTCCCTTCACCCCCAACTCAGACCCAATCCAACTCATCCATAAGGACTTCATCCTATCCTGCAACCACTTCCTACCGCAAAACAGTGGAAATCCCTCGTCATCCCAGGGTTCCTGCATCCAGCTATGGCTATGACAGGAACTTCCATAATTAAATTTCGCCCACCCCAGTATCTTCTCTTCCAAATGGATGTGCTTATTCAAGTACTCCTTCAGTTCCACCAGAACCTAATGACAATTTGTTAGAAATGTTATTGTTACAATTATCTACTTTAATTAACTTTATCCAACGTTTTAATGACATAGAATTACCGTACAATATTAGGCAAAAACTTACTGAGCTTTCTTCTCTTAATAACAAAATTCACCCCAATCCTTCAGTGGAACTGTAGAAGTATTAGACACAAAAAACCAGAATTAATTTATCTCATAAATACCCATAAGCCCGTCATTCTTGCCATCCAGGAGATGTGGCTTAGACCTGGATCCAATTTTAGGATATCAGGCTATGCTTGTTTGCGGGATGACAGGAGCGACGGTAAGGCTGGCACTGCAATTTTTATAACACGAAATTACAAGTTTTCACAACTTACCACCCCATCCCATAATAAAGATCTCTTTAATATAGTGGCAGTTCGTATCATGGACATTACCTTTATATCTTTATATATTCCAATTCCCAGTTTATCCATCTTAATGAACATATCCTCTATAATTTCATCTATTCCTCAGCCGGTTATTATATTAGGTGACTTTAACCTACATAATGTAATCTGGGGCTCCCATAACTCAGAGTCTCTTTCATTTAGACTTTTAAACGTCTTAGATGATTTTAATCTGTGCGTATTAAATGATGGCGCTCCAACACGGCGGGTAGCTCCTTCGCAGAATGTGAAAAGTGCTGTAGATTTATCTCTCTGCTCCGCTAGTTTAACTTCTAGTCTTACCTGGCAAGTTCTTCCTAATTCTCATGGAAGCGACCATTACCCCATTCTTATCTTCTTACCTATGTCCCGAAAAGAATTCCCTATCAATAATCGTCGACAAAAATACGTAGTATCTCAAGCCGACTGGTACCAATTTAGGATTAATACAGATGAGGAAGTTCGCAATCTTCCTACACTAAATTCGGGTAATGTCCACTTACATTATAATCTATTCAAAAATGCTCTTTTATCTGCAGCTGATAATTCTATCCCGATAAGAAAATCCCCCTCTAAGAATATCTCTTCTCCACCTTGGTGGGATAAAGAGTGCACTGTTGCATGTAAAAAGCGCAAGGAAGCAGAGCGAACCTATACATGTTCAATGAATGAACATAACTTCATGAAATATCAGAAAACTGCAGCAGAAACAGTACAACTATTAAGAATTAAAAAGAGAGCTGGATGGCACTCTTTTTGTTTATCTTTATCCCCTAAAACTCCGTCAACTGTTATTTGGAAAAATATCAAAAGGTTTCGTGGCTCATTTATAGATAGTAACACCTCTTTAGACTCATCTTCATGGTTAGAATCTTGTAGTCAAAAATTGCCCCTCCATCCGCTCCCTCTTTGGAGGAAGCTACAACATTCTCGGCTACCTCACCTACAACATCTGACATATTACAGTCCCCTTTTTCCCTTGAGGAATTAACAATTGCCTTATCTGGTCTTAAGGACTCTGCTCCGGGAGTTGATGGAATACCGTATTCTTTTATTGTCAAAAGTGGAAGGGAAACCAAGATATATTTCCTAAAAATGATAAATCTTATATTTGAGTCTGGCTTTCCACCTGATGAATGGAAGACACAAATTATCATTCCTATCTTAAAGACTGGTAAACCTAGTAACGACCCATTAAGCTACCGTCCTATTGCTCTTTCCAACACTATGTCAAAGATTTTAGAGCATCTTATTAAGAATCGTTTGGAATGGTTTTTGGAGAGCAATGAGAAACTCTCCAGAACCCAATTTGGTTTTCGCAAAGGATTAAGCACGATAGACAGCCTCGGTACTTTTGTGAGTGACGTCCGTATTGCTTTTTCGGAACGAAAATCAATGGTAGGCGTATTCCTAGACATTGCATCTGCATACGACAATGTTCTTCTCCCAATGCTCAGGCAGAAAATGCTACAGCTGAACATACCGGAGAGAATTGTAAATTTTATCTTTAACTCTCTATCTGATAGGTCGATTCTTGTAAGCTCGCACAATTCTACCCTTCCGCCTAGAAGAGTTTGGAAAGGCCTTCCCCAAGGTTCAGTCCTTAGCCCTTTACTATATAGCGTGTATACTCATGACTTGGACCTCTCAGTGGATTGCTTTTGTAATGTTCTCCAATACGCAGATGACCTTGCTCTCTACGTAGCAGCAGATAATATCTCTGATGCCGAGAATAGACTTAACTCCGCAATTTACTATCTTAACAGTTGGCTTCTGGATCACGGCTTGTCCCTTTCCATTTCTAAAAGTAGTGTGGTAGTCTTCTCGAGGGCTAGGTCTATTCCTGACATCGCAATATCTTGTGATGGACAATTGTTTCCAGTACATGATAGAGTGAAGTTCTTGGGAATGATATTGGACTCAAGAATGTCTGGTGCTCATCACTTAAAATACATTTCTGAAAAATGTGAAAAAAATATAAATGTACTGAGAGCACTTTCTGGAGTTTGGTGGGGAGCTCATCCATCCACCCAAAAGTTACTTTATAATGCTCTCATTCGCAGCCTACTGGATTACGGTTCTTTCCTACTGGAGCCATGTAATAAAACTTCTTTGGTTTATCTGGACAAAATCCAATCTAAATGTCTGCGGATTATCCTTGGCGCGATGAAGTCTTCACCTATAAATGCTATGCAATGGAGTGTCTGGAGTCGCCCCTAGAATTCCGTAGACAATACATTTCTGATAGATTCCTCTATAAAAGTTTCCAACTGTCATCTAACCCAATAATCGCTAAGTTACAAACTTTACATGAATTGATTCCTTCCAACGACTATTGGTCACACAAAAATCTACCGTGCTTGCTAATAAGTTATAGGAAACTCATTAATTTGCCTTCTCCTGTTTACCAGTGTAAGATCAACCCCCTCTTTGAAACTCCATAATGAAGCCTTAATTTATCAGCCGGAAGTAATTCTCGACTTAGGTGTAGAAAAGAGCTCCGTGGCCGCTCAGAATCAACTCAATGAAATAGTATCAATTAAGTGGCCTGAATGGTTGACTATTTATACTGACGCATCTAAAATATCCAGTGATGGTCATGTCGGTTCAGCGGTCTGGATTCCTAAATATAAAATCATACTCAATTTTAAATGCTCTTCGTTGGCTTCAGTCTATACTGGAGAAGCCATTGCTATTCTAGAGGCCCTTAAATTTGTTCAGTCTCATACTATTTCTAAAGTAATATTTTTTTCAGACTCAAAAAGCTGTCTTGAAGCAATTATTAGTAACCAATTTCGCTGCAAAACTAAAGTTCAGTATATTTTGAAAATTAAAACAATTTTATTTGAGTGTCACCAGCAAGGTTTGCATATTGTCCTTGTTTGGATTCCAGGCCATGTAGGCATTAAGGGCAATGAAACTGCTGATGCTTGCGCTAAGCAAGCTACTGTCAACGGTACTTTTACTCATTCTGGCTTATACACCAACGATGTCACATTAATAGCTAAGAAAGACCTCTTCTTGAACTGGTCAGATTACTGGAAAAAGAGCAGCGTTTCTAAAGGTTCACACTATGCCAACATCCAACCAGACATTCCCCATATACCATGGTTTTTTAAATATCGCAGTGCCAATAAGAGAGTGACTTCTGTTGTTTGCAGACTTAGATTGGGACACGTGTGTACTCCAGTTTTTTTGGCTAAGATAAGAGTGAAAGACAGTTCCTTATGCGAGTGTGAGCTTGACGAAGGTACAACAGAACATATATTTTTTAATTGCCCTAAAAACAGCCCCTCCTTATACTCCCTTCTCCCTCCGTGTATCCCTCGGCCTACTAATTTTAAATCCGTATTAGCGATTGTAGATACTGATTTTGTCAAAGTCCTGTGTTCGTTCATTAACACTAATAATATTAAATTGTAACTGCAAATCTTTATCATCTGCTTCACTCACTTACTAACCCATCTATTTGTTATTGTTACAGGTATCTCAACAGTCAAACTCGGTAGACAGTTCTCCAAAATTAAATCTTATTTTCTGACAGTTCTCTTGTATGAGCATAACGCCCTTAAGTTTAAAGCAGAGTCACAAACAAAAACTAAACCACATTGTCTACCCAAAAACTAGACACTGGCTAAATCATAGCGAGCCATCAATTATGAAATTGAATTGAACGTGTCCAGACTCGCCGTAAAAATATTATTTTGCTCCTAATACAATCTACTAATTAAAGTATTTGTTTAATTTATAACATTACACATTAAATTACAATAATTTGTCAATAGAAAATTATCACATAAACGTACCTACCAATAAGCATATATTTTAAATATATTCATATTTTATGAAATAGACTAAACAACCATGAAATATAAAAAATAAGCAGCCAATGAAAATAAGTAATTAAGTATAATAAACAAAAAAATATATAACTACTTACTTACTAAGTAAGTAGTTATATTTTTTTTTTGTAAGAAAGTAATTGATGATGTACCTATGTGTAGTCTTTAGTCCGTTAGTCGCCTTTTACGATACCCAAGGGAAGAAAGGGGTTAGGGCAAAATGTAATATAACTACTGATTACTAACTACGATTACAATTTGTAGATAGAATCTTAATATTAGATTACATGAAGTAATCATAAAAAGTATATAAGCATTTTGATTACTAACTACAAATTGTAGTTGCAATCACGGTTAGGTACGTGATTACAACTACAAATTGTAGTTGCAATCACGGTTAGGTACGTGATTACTTTTTGTAACTATCTACGTTTATTTCTAGTAAAAAGACAAAACACATTTTGCAAGGTGAAAAGGGTATGTTCTATGACTTCTTACTTCCATGCTTATTTATTATCTCTAAGAAGAAAATTAGAAAAACTGTGCAATGAAAATTTTGACGACTGCAACATTCTGGCAAGAACGCATTTTTGATATTTCTACCGCCAAAGCACAAAACGCAGCGATTGCTGCAATGTCAATGCCACGATTTATAACCGAATGGTTTTCAACTACGATTGAAAAATCTTTTTAAAGCAGCTATTGCAAAAGAAGTTTCTGAAAATGCAGAATCAAGTTCAACAACAAAAACACAAAATAAAGAAGATGATTTTTTTGAATTTGATAGCTCTCTTCCTCAGATACCGAAGAGAACGTAACTATGTCGAGCCCAGAGGTCAAAAGCAGATAATTATGATAGTTTCCTATTATTTGTCAGATATGGAGCGAGAACTTAGTGTTCTTCACAGATACCCAGACATGACTCGTAGGTACATAGAAATCTCGAGTTTTCGATCGTGAAAGTTAAGTAATGTTTTCCGAGGTCGCCAAGAGGATGGGTGACCGTAGGTTCATAAAATCTCGAGGCTTTCGATCGCGAAAGTTAAGTAATGTTCGCCGAGGTTGCCAAGGGGATGGGTGACCGTAGGTTCATAAAATCTAGAGGTTTTCGATTGCGAAAATTAAGCAATGTTCGCCGAGGTCGCCAAAGGGATGGGTGATCGTAGGTTCATATAATCTCGAGGTTTTTGATCGTGAAAGTTAATGTTCGCCGAGGTCGCCAAGAGGATGGGTGACCGTAGGTTCATAAAATCTCGAGGTTTTCGATCGCGAAAGTTAAGCAATGTTAGCCGAGGTCGCCAAAGGGATGGGTGACCGTAGGTTCATATAATCTCGAGGTTTTCGATCGTGAAAGTTAAGTAATGTTCGCCGAGGTCGCCAAGAGGATGGGGACCGTAGGTTCATAAAATCTCGAGATTTTCGATCGCGAAAGTTGAGCAATGTTCGCCGAGGTAGCCAAGGGGATGGGTGACCGTAAGTTTATAAAATCTCGAGGTTTTCGATTGCGAAAGTTTAGCAATGTTCGCCGAGGTCACCTAGGGGTGGGTGACCTTAAGTTCATAATATGTAGAGGTTTTCGATCGCGAAAGTTAAGCAATGTTCGCCGAGGTCGCCAAAGGGATGGGCGACCGTAGGCTCATATAATCTCGAGGTTTTCGATCGCGAAAGTTAAGCAATATTCGCCGAGCTCGCCAAAGAGATGGGTGACCGTAGGTTCATATAATCTCGAGGTTTTCGATCGCGAAAGTTAAGCAATGTTCGCCGAGGTCGCTTACTGGTCTCCCATCAATTACTCTACCTACGCAAAGCTTAACTTTAGTGACTGTAAACAGAACGTCTGTTGAAATTGTATGAAATTATAATCGCTAATAATCCAAACAATCCGGCTATTAACCTATCTTTAAAAAGCACCTACGCATCTATTTACGAATCGAAGTTTTATATTCATCGATAATAAAAAACTTAAAATAAAAAGGTTTTTGTTCACCGATTTAGAGGTTATTTTGTAGAATATAAAACATTTTCGGTTAGCCATTTCTTTTAACACTTTAATTTTTAACTTTTTTACATATTTAGTTATACATTAGGATTTTCTTAGAATGAAAGTAATCAGTAGTTATAACTACTCGATTTCTGCAATCAGATTAACAACTACTATTTGTAACTTGATTATTGTAGTTAGATTACATGTAATCATAACTACTTGTAGTTAACTACTTTTAATCGTAGTTAGTAGTTAGATTACAAAATAGTAGTTAACTATGCCCAACACTTAGTAGTATTATTTTGATGAGCCCATCGCCGCTCTATGCTGTTGGATGTATATGTGCAGTCTTTAGTCCGTTCATCATCATAGGCCTCTTACATCTCTAAAAGATGATTTAAACAGCGTCCAATTGCGAGGTTTGGCATTTTCTTAAGTAGCTTGTAAGGACAGCAACGGCCGCATTCTTGGCAGACGAATTGAGTACCTGGACTACCTGGTGAGTTTGGAGGAAGTGCAGCGCGTTGGTGCCGTCTATCACGCTTTTTAGACAGTTCCTCAAACCAAATGTTGTCGTGAACGACAACTCCATCGGCTATGGTTTTCCTCCACCGATCACGGTTGTCTGCGACTGTTTCTCAGTTGTTAGGGTTGATGTTAAAGGACAAACATGTCACGTTTAGTGCTGTCTTTAAAACGTAACATTGGCCGCCCAACCGGACGCTTAGCGTCTGCGATTTGTCCAAGGAGGGTTTGTCTCGGCAACCGAAAAGGCTCCATCCGCTGCACATGCCCAAGCCAACGGAGCCGCCTCTGCTTCACAGCTGCAGCTATGCTGGGCAGTTGAGCGATACTAAGCATCCCTTCCTTAGTAACTCGATCCCTCCACGAGATGTCCAAAATACGTCGAAGACAGCGCATGTGGAAGCTGTTCAATCTTCGCTCCTGTTTAGCATACGACGTCCAGGTCTCAGCCCCGTACAACAGTATGGATAAAATGCAAGTCTGGTAGACGATCATTTTCGTTTTTTTAGTAAGATGTTTGTTTTTCCATACTCTTGCACAAAGCCTCCCTAACATCGTACCTAAATGCTTTGCCGATGCGGATGTTTATCTCTACATCAAGTGAAAGATTGCTCGACACCGTGGAACCAAGGTAGCAGAAACCATCAACAACATCCAAAGGTGTATCATCCAACAGAATAGTTGGTTTCTGATTGTCACCTTGCGCCATTATGACGGTCTTCTTCGCGTTTATGTTTAGTCCGTTAGGGATGATTTATATTAGAGCGGGACGTGCACGGAGCGTGCCCCGTCCGGGTCGTTCTGGCCCGGACGGGACACGGATCATGCTGCACGGTGTTATATGAACTGCTTCATACAAAATGTATGCAACGTCTGAAATCAGTGGCGCCGTCCGGGCCCGGACGGGGCACGCTCCGTGCACGTCCCGCTCTAATATAAATCATCCCTTAGTCGCCTTTTACGACACCCAAGGGAAGAAAGGGGTTGGTAGTATTATTTTGATGAGCCCATCGCCGCTCTATGCTGTTGGATGTATGTGCGTGTGGTTTAAGTGTTCCTTTTAAAAAGTTAATCCAAACATTACGAAATCCAGGAATATTTTAGGAAATAATTGTGAAAAGTTAATGACGAAGATGAAAAAATTGTGAAAAGTTTCGAGAGAAAGTTACGGTCAATTAACTAGAACACTCAATCCGCTGACCTGAGAAAAAGACAAAATCTCGTTTCTCAAAAAGTACTAGATTTAGATATATCATTTTTTGTGAAATAATTGTACAGAATTTGTTAAAGATATTCACAAATATTCAATTGTTTTTAACGGTTTATTTTGATTTTATAAAGGTATCTTTAGAACACTCAATCCTCCTATGGTGCAGATGGAGTGTTCCTAAAATCTCAAACTATGGCTACATAAATTCTTGACATTGTTATTCTATTACACGAATACAATCCCGAATCAATTTATGAAACAAAAATCTTAACGTATAATTTATCAGTTCAAGAGTAAATTTAAAAAACACTTTTTTGTAACGTCCCGTCTGAGTGCTCCATATTTTAGCGTATATTTAATTAACCCGAACTTGTATGCACACCGTGACTACATCAGAAATTGTGAAAATGTTTTTACTAAAATTGAACACGTCTTCTGTTTTTGTGAACGTTTAATTTACAACAATAATTAACTTTATCATGTTTCTAAGCTAGGAAATTGATTAGGGTGACCATGCATATATAAAAATAATGTGTTATGCACTTTATTACAAAAAATATAGATTATTTATTTTATATATTATCTTTCTTTTCTACATCTGAAATACCGTTAGATAAAGAGTGTAAAATAATGGGACCATCTTTACCAGAGCAAATTTTTTACGCTAAATCATCATAGCAGACCATTTGATTGTTAACAAAAGCATGTCCTTTGTAGTGGCCAAGACCATTAGGATTAATTCCTGGAACAAATTTAACGCCTCCCACCAATTTATACTGTCTATCTTTTATAAAAATTGATTTAGGTATTTCCTTTATGAAAATTATTTCAACCCCATCAAAGAATATGAAATCCGAAAGTTCATTTGTGACAATAGTTTGATTTTTACACCATTTACATTCTTGCGCCTAATTAGTAAAACAAATTGCCTCCTCCAGGAAAGAAATTTTCATGATTTAGCGTAAAAAATTTGCTCTGGTAAAGATGGTCCCATTATTTTACACTCTTTATCTTACGGTATTTCAGATGTAGAAAAGAAAGATAATATATAAAATAAATAATCTATATTTTTTGTAATAAAGTGCATAATACATTATTTTTATATATGCATGGTTACCCTAATCAATTTCATAGCTTAGAGCATGATAAAGTTAATTATTGTTGTAAATTAAACGTTCACAAAAACAGAAGACGTGTTCAATTTTAGTAAAAACATTTTCACAATTTCTGATGTAGTCTCGGATTGCATACAAGTTCGGGTTAATTAAATATACGCTAAAATATGAAGCACTCAGACGGGACGTTACAAAGAAAGAGTTTTTTAAATTAACCCTTGAACTGTTATATTTATATGTTAAGATTTTTCGTTGTATTCGTGTTATAGAATAACAATGTCAAGAATTTATGTAGCCATAGTTTGAGATTTTAGGAACGGAACACTCCATCTGCACCATAGGAGGATTGAGTGTTCTAAAGATACCTCTAAAAATCAAAATACACCGTTAAAAACAATTGAATAATTGTGAATATCTTTGTCAAATTCTATACAATTATTTCACAAAAAATGATATATCTAAATCTAGTACTTTTTGAGAAACGAGATTTGTCTTTTTCTCAGGTCAGCGGATTAACTTTCTCTAAAACGTAAATTTCACTATTTTTTTATCTTCGTCATTGACTTTTCACAATTACCTATTTCCTAAAATATTCTTGGATTTCGTAATGTTTGGATTAACTTTTTAAAAGGAATACTCAATCCACACGGACATGTTGGATGTATGTGCATAATAATAGATAGGTAATCTTAAGTTAAAGTTCATGGTTGTAATTAATTTAATATCGATTTAGGCGAAGTCGAAATATTCATCCAAATGTAATCCCTAGTGCCATGGGACCACGTGTAATAAAAAATACCCCTGGACCCGGTAATGGGTCGACCCACCGGGACCGGGTAAAGACTGAAAAATATAATGTGACAACCCTGCGACAATGACGAATATCTACTAGACAATGGCGGCCAGTGTTGCCGGTGCGGATCTTTTGTTCCGATTTCGGAACTTAGAAGCCCTTGGCGGAACTTTAGCGGAACATCAACTTTGTCGAAACTTTTCGGAGCTTTTGACCTAAGCCTCAAAATTTGTATAAAAGAACAGGCTGTATGGCTCAGATTCTTTGCATAGACTTTATAGACTAAAAACGACCTTCACGCACGATTAAAAGTCGCATGAAGTGAGGCGCTGGTGCTCCCTTTGCTTGCCAACATCCCGCTATGGGATGATATTTAGGGTACCGATTGCCAAGAACCCGTGGCGGGTTCACGCAATTTTGGGTTCGGTTTTTATAATGTATTAAATACAATAGAGCATATTTTACCGTGTTCCCTGCGCTAACGTCATATAAAGAAAGAAGCCAGCGATTTATACCTTTTTCACTCTAGTACGCGTCCATTGAACTTTACAGCGGGAAATTCAAAATTAGTGTTTGTTTTCTTTTCGCGCGGTTTATCTCGGCACGTTGACTTTTTAGATAAATATTATAGTCTTTTTACAATTAAAATATCATAATGTTATTGTTTTCTGTAAATATAGTTAATGCACTATCGAATGATAGTAAAATACCTTGTTCACAATGCATCACAGACGTATAATACGTCTGTGCAATGCAATAATATATATTTTTTAAATATTTTGCGTCAAAAATTTTTTTTATTGATTTTGTGATGTCTCTCTTTAGTATTTATACGCATATGGTTTACGTACACCGTTAACTAGATATTTTAATAGATTATTTCATTAAAATACCATAAATATTCAGTTTTGTACATGTTTTCAAACAAGAAATAGGTCAAATTTCGCGTCGCCATTTTTAATTGCTGGCAATTAGCGGCATCGCGAAAAAAAATCTGGCAGCAGAAAGGGTGGTGTGTCATCATGTATCAAAGTAAAAATGCAAATATAGGTATGTAATACAGAAATAGTTTGATTTTTCCAATCTTTTTTTTTATTTTCACTCAGGCGGAACTTTTCGGAACTTTTCAGATGAGAAATAGGAATAAATCGTAACATGCAGCCGGCAACACTGATGGCGGCATTTTGCTTCGCGCAACTTGAAAGGCGTTGGACCACTGAAAGTTCTTAACACTGTGGTACACAGACTACATAGCGTCGGCTAAATACGCTAAATTGCTAACTCCTGATTGTAATGTTCTTGACTAGGTGTACAAATTAGGGACTCAATAAAACAATGTTCGCAGTTTAAGAGTGTAATCCGAACTGCCGCCGTCTCACGAATCCTACCCACATTATAATAATAACTTATTCTATGATTACCTTACATTACATCTCTCCACACCAATTTACAAT
Organism: Scoparia ambigualis; assembly: GCA_963921215.1. Taxonomy (NCBI): domain Eukaryota; kingdom Metazoa; phylum Arthropoda; class Insecta; order Lepidoptera; family Crambidae; genus Scoparia; species Scoparia ambigualis. The sequence continues at coordinate 20,996,751 of OY992511.1, forward strand.
TTAACCTTATTATCTACTTATATTTAGGCACAGTTCTTAATCTACAACTACGTATCGGGCGGGTCGGGAGCGGTACAACGGCAGGCTGTTCAACAGAAGGCAGAGATTGATCTACCGTTACGGTTTCCTTGTTTAACCCCTCGCCGACTACCTCACTCTGCGCCATGCCCCGCTCCGGCTCCAACGACGCCTTCGACCGCTCCGACTGACCCTCGCCTATGGCAGGACTGGACTCTAAAGCGCTCTGTACGTTTCTATCTGGTATAGGATTATCCGAATCTATCGGAACTACTAGCGAGCTCCTCGACCACCGTCTTAACTGATCTACGTGTCTGTGTACGATCCTCCCGCTACTGTCTTTTACCTTAAAATTAGTTTGCCCTAACGCGTCCGTCACGGTCCCCGGTGACCATTTTTCACCCTTCAGGTATTGACGGTACCACACTTCCTCCCCAATACCCACACTCCTCTCCGCTCCCCCTGCGGCGTCTGTTTGACGTTCCTGAGATGCGCTTTCTGTTCCCTATCCGGCTTAAGTGCATCTAAACGCGTGCGTAGACGCCTACCCATGAGTAATAAGGCGGGGCTTTCCCCCGTGGATGAGTGTTCGGTATTCCTATAGTGCAATAAGAAAGTGTGTAACGACCTCTCTATGCACTGACCCTCCGAGGCTGCCCTCTTAATCACTTTTTTGACAGTTTTCACAGCGTTCTCCGCAGCCCCATTCGAAGAAGGATGATAGGGAGACGTCAGTATATGCTGAATTCCCTCACTTTTTATAAAAGATTCAAATTCCCTACTGGTAAACGGCGGACCGTTGTCCGATATTATCTGCCTGGGCGTTCCCATTCTACTCCACAGCTCGCTCAGCTTACTTATCGTACTACCGGCTGCCGTACTCGGTACGTTAAACACCTCTAACCACTTGGATGTCGCATCTACCACCACTAGATAGGTTTTACCAAATATCGGGCCCAGGAAGTCCAAGTGAAGCCTAGACCAAGGCCGGACGGGCCACGGCCAAGCGCGCGGCGCATGGCGGGGCGGTGCGTCAGCGTGAGCGGCGCAAACTGCGCAGGCGCGGCATGTCGCCTCCACCGCCTCATCGATGCCGGCCCACCATACATAGCTGCGCGCTAACGCTTTTGACTTTACAATTCCCATGTGAGGTTCGTGTATCAGTTCTAAAACCTTAGTCCTACACGACTCGGGCACGACCACCCTATGGCCCCACATAACACAACCCAACTCTTCGTATAGCTCGGATTTCCTATTGTAGTAAGGTTTCATGCCTAGAATTTCACACCGGGCGGGCCAGCCATCCCGGGTATAGCTCAATACTCTACTCAATAATGGGTCCCTAGCAGTCTGTTTTTTTATGTCTGTATAATCTAATAGAAGAGCATCTTGCGCAAAATGCAAATAAGTTTGCTCCGGAATACTTCCCTTAGGAATTGATTCCATAGGTAGCCGTGACAGACCATCCGCACAATTCATATTGGTCTTCACATATTCAATGTCATAATTATAGGCCGAAAGAATTACCGCCCAACGCTGCATACGACTAGCCGTCATAGTTGGAATACCCGTATTAGGCCCGAAAATCGAAACCAACGGCTTATGATCAGCACGCAGAATAAACCGCCGGCCGTATAAGTACTGATGAAACTTTTTTATGCTGAATATAATGGCCAGGGCTTCTCGATGAATTTGCGAGTAATTGCGCTCCGCCTCGCTCAATGTCCGCGAGGCATACGCGACGGGTCGCTCACCGCGGCCGCCCGCGTCCGGCTGCGACAGCACGGCCCCTACTCCCCGCGCGCTCGCGTCGCACGTAACTACGAGGGGCGTTCAAAATATTCTCGGTATGTGGATAAAAACAAACAAGTACGAAAAGTTTGATATTTTTATTTTTCAATATACTCCCCCCCTATGTTCATACACTTATAAGATCGATTAATTATTTTTTTTAATCCCTCATAAAAATATTTTTTATCTTTGGTGTAAAAATGCTCCTCCACGGCCGTCTTCAACGCTTCATCGTCAGAAAATTTATTTCCACGCAGATCCTTTTTAAGATTGGGGAACAAAAAGAAGTCGCTTGGGGCTAAGTCCGGACTATAGGGTGGATGAGTAACAGTTTCAAACCCACATTCAACAATAGCTGCCTTGGCAATATGAGCAGTATGGACAGGGGCGTTGTCATGCAGAAGCAGAACACCTTTGGTTAACTTTCCTCGCCTCTTTTCTTTGATCGCATCTCTTAATTGACGTATAACGTTAGCGTAGTACTGCCCTGTGATATTTACACCTTTTTCTTTATAATCGATAAGCAAAACTCCTTCACAATCCCAAAATATTGTGGCCATGACCTTGCCAGCTGACGGGATTACCTTGAACTTCTTGGGATGAGCTGAACCCTTAATGTGCCACTGCATGGACTCCTGTTTGCTCTCTGGGTCATAATGATGAACCCAGGTTTCATCTCCAGTAACTATTTTTTGCAGCACCTCATCGGGATTTTCACCACACAGGTCGATAAAATCTGAACAGCAAGCCACACGCATATCCTTTTGAAGAAGCGTCAGCATTCGCGGAACCCATCTTGCACTTACTTTTGACATATTAAGATGGTCATGTATAATGTCATGTACGGTACCAATAGAGAGATTGGTTACTTGAGCTATAGATTTTACCTTCACTCGGCCGTCTTCCAATATAAGTTTTTCCACTTTATCAATATTTTCTTGTGAGGTAGCCACTACAGGCCGGCCAGGTCTAGGGTCATCTTCAATACTCTCCCTTCCACGCTTAAATTCGCTTGACCATTTTTGAATAGTAGATAAAGAAGGAGCAGACTCACGGTAAACACAATCCATTTCCTCTTTTATGGTTTTTTGATTTTTACCCTGTTTTGTCAAGAATTTTATAACGGATCGGTGCTCTAATTTCGTTAAAATTGTTAATTCGCTCATGGTGTTCATGTTTGTTCGGCAATTGCAGAAAAACAAAAGAACATCTCGGTTCCAATTTTACTTTTTTTTAATGTCAATGGATGAATCTTAGCGGCCAGTAACAAATATATATATAAAAGAGGTTGTAACGTATCAATACCGAGAATATTTTGAACGCCCCTCGTATCAGCGGTCTGTCAGGGTCGTAGTGCGCTAATACATCAGTATGAGTCAATAACCGTTTTACCTCCTGAAAGGTTTGTTCGCATTCGACGCTCCAATTCCACCGTATACCTTTGCGCAAGAGATTATACAAAGGAACTAAAAGTAAACTAAAGTTCCTAATGAACTTCGCGAAAAAAATTACCATGCCTAAGAATGACCTTAATTCGGAAACATTTTTGGGAGGCTTAATTTTCCGGATAGCTTCTATTTTAGACTTATCTGCTTTTATACCCTCTTTAGATACAATATAACCTAGATAAGACACTTCCTTCGCCAGAAAGACACATTTACTTTTCTTTAACTTTAAGCCGTTTTCCGACAAGCGCTAAAATACCGCTCGCAGCGCCTGTAAATGCTCGGATTCCGTTTTCCCGCCTAAAATGACGTCATCCAAAAAGACCTGTACATTAGGGATATCTTGCAATAAATTGATCATAATGCGTTGAAAAATACCAACACTTGACGCTAAACCATACACTAATCGGTTATATCGAAATAACCCTCGATGTGTGTTAACCACCGTATATATTTTCGAGTCATCCAATTCTACTTGGTTATAAGCCTGGGATAAGTCAATTTTGCTAAAATACCGGCTTCCATTCAAGCCCACTAATACATCTTCTATTTTAGGCAACGGATACCGATCGATTAGCAAGGCGGGATTAAGAGTCGCTTTATAGTCCGCACAGATCCTAAGCGTACCGTCAGCCTTATTGATAGGCACTAGAGGCGAGGCCCACTCGGAGCAGTCAACGGGCTCAATGACGCCGGCGCGCAGCATGGCGTCGAGCTCGGCGTCGACGCGCTCGCGCAGCGCGTACGGTAGCGGCCGCGCGCGGTGAAACACGGACGCCGCGCCCTGGCGCACCCGCAGCGTCGCCCGCCCGCCGGTGTACCGGCCCAGCCCGCCGCTAAATAGCTGCTCATACCTGTCGAGAATTTTACAAATTTCCTCTTTTATAGGTTCACTGACTGCACTATTGACGCTATTTATATAATTATTATTACTAAACTTTGGAACATTTATATTTAATTCGGCCAGCCACTGCCTTCCCAATAATGAGGTGGTACCCCCCTCGATAATAAATAATTCTAATACTTTCTCTCGATCCCCGTAACGAACTCGAGGCTTTATAGTACCCAATGGTTTAATTTTAGACCCGTTATAAAATTTTAAAACAATATTTTCACTTTCAATTTTAAAATGCGAAAAATGTTTCTCGTAGGTGACTGCACTGACACATGAGATGGCAGTCCCCGTATCCATCTTTATTTTAATCGGTACATTGTCTATATAAATCGGTACACTCACTGCCTTATAGTCGAACAAACACAAGTGATTTAATTCTTCCTCGATGTCCTCCTCGGAGTCCTCTTCTCCTGAGCCGACGTCGCCAAAATGGAAGCCGCCTTTCCATCCGCTGCTATTGGCCGCGTTGCCGCTGCCACGACGTCCCGTGCCGCCCCTAACCGTCTGTGCACCCCGACTCGGACACACCCGTCGTAAATGACCTGGCCGCTGACACTTGCTACACACAAAGTTCCGATAACGACAATTATTAAAGTCATGGTTGCGCCCACCACATGCGTCACACCCGGTATGAGTATACGGTTCCGCCGGCGCGCGTTGTTCCTGTTGGCCCGCTCCGGCCGAACCCGCTCCGCCAGCTCTGTGTCTGCGGGTACGAAACGGGCGACGGCGGAGCGGCGGCGGGGCGGCGCGGTGCGGCGCGGGGCGAAGAGATAGCGGTGTTTTGCGTGTGTACGAAACAAACTTCCGCGCAGTCGCGCTCACGCAGTGTTGTGATAAACATGAATTCACGTCGAAGAGAACTATTGGAGCCCAGTCTCCTAATGAGAGAATTTTTATTACCCAGAGATGGTGTTCATCCAATAAATCAGCGAAGACGCAGTTTGGGAGAATTTTCTACACTTTATTACGAGCTACGTTGTCATTCAAGAAAGTTCTACAATTACACAAGAATGAGTATAGAGACATTCGATTATGTTTTACAGAAAATTAGAAGTAATCTGGAATCTAACATTTTCGGAAATCGTATAATCTCACCTGAACAAAAATTATTTTTAACACTAAGGTAAGTCGGTAAATAAAAGTAGATAGATTGTTAACATATTTTTGTTTATTAATTGAATAATCAAGATAGGTACAAAAATTCACTATTCGGGTGTTTGAGTTCTATGCCCATGAGACCAGCTAGAACTAGAATTCCCTCTATATGGATCCCCAAACATTGAATTATGTATTTCTTCCATCATTACTTGATTAATTCTATTCCTTACATTAAATTTTTGTAATGGAGTAAATGACTCCATTTGTGGTAACAAACTCATCAAGTAATAATAATCTTCTGATTTACTTTCGCCAGATTGATTTGCGTTTGAATTTTGTTGCAAATCTTTCTCTAACAACAATAACCGTTTTTTCTCTAATTCCAACATTTCCATCCGAATATCATTTGCAGTCTTTCTTTTTAGGGATCTAGAACTAGAACTAGCGGTATTAATTGACAATGGAGTATTTGTAGTACGTACTTCATCATCGCCTACCGACGCTAGTTCCTGGGCATTCACCGAATCTTTAGGCGAACATAGGTTAATATCTGATTCTCTAATTACGGACTCCGATGAATTTGTTTCTGTGCACGGTGAAGACATTGAAGTTAATTGACTATCAACCGTTGTTAAATTTGTGTCTGAATTATCAGGCAGAATTTCAAATCGCAAAAAATTCATTTGTTGGAAAAACTGCCACGTAGACTGAATATTATCTCCTGGATCTCCTGATCTGGGTGTAGGAAGCTTTTTTAATTCTTTTCGATACTGATCCTTTAAATTCTTCCATCGCTTCTTCAAAATCGCAACTGTAAAAAATAAAACATATTTATTACCAATTAATGAACCCTATATTATCTATACTAATATTATAAAGCTGAAGAATTTGTTTGTTTGTTTACCACAGAGTAGGTACCTACTTTTTCGAAAATAATATATGTTATATTTTCCTACTGAGACGCGTACGAAGCTGCGAGCAACAGCTAGTTATTATTATAAAGAGGAAAGATTTGTACGTAGAATAAGAAACAGCTAGTAGTATATAAACTTAATATAAATTATTTTATTTACAGATTTCTATCAACGGGAGTATCTTTTCGAGGTTTAGCGTTTTCCTTTCGTCTTGGAAATAAAACTGTTCAAAAAATAGTGTATGCAACTTGCAGTGCGATTTGGGGAAATCTTCAACAAACACACCTGCCAGTACCTACTACAGATATTTTAAATAACGTTGCTGATAAATATTTTGACAAATGGCAATTTCCTAATTGTGTAGGAGCCATTGATGGCAAACATTGTAGAATAAAAAATCCACCACATGCGGGTTCATCCTACTATAACTACAAGCATTTTTTTTCAATGCATCTTCAAGCGTTGGTTGATGCTGACAAAAGATTTTTGGTCGTAGAAGTTGGAGGGCGAGGAAGACAGAGTGATGGTGGCACATTTCATTATTCAAATCTTAACAAAGCATTAGAAAATAATAGAATGAATATGCCTCTCCCAAGGACATTGCCAGGAACAGAAATAGTTTTACCTATGGTAATAATAGGCGACGAAGCGTATCCTCTAAAACAATATTTGATGCGACCATATCCACAAAGCGTACTGAATCCTCAGAATGAAATATTTAATAAAAGATTATCAAGAGCGAGAAAATGCGTTGAATGTGCATTCGGTATACTATGTGCCAAGTGGAGAATTTTAAATAAAGCCATAGAAACTGATTGCAAACACGCTCGCCTAATAATTAAAACAACGTGCTTATTGCATAATATTATAATTGATCAAGATGGCTCCAACGATTATCATTACTCAAACATAACCTCAAATATCAATGTGAATGAAACTCGCCGACATCGCAGAAACAACCACGCGGGAAATCTAGCAATAAATGTAAGGGAAAAATTTAAAGAGTATTTTGTAAATAACAATTTGTAACATGAAAATTACACTTACCTTCAACATTCTCGAAATGGCGTTTTATTTCTTCCCAACACTTTATTATAACTCTTTTGTTTTTATGGTGTACGTTTTTACTGTCCCATATAGCCGGTTTTGATAAAATAAAAGATATTAACTCTTCATTGTCAATTTCCATAATTTCCATATTATTACTGTGATAAAAATGCAACACTATGTACCCGCGCGAGCGGCGAAACCAAACTAGTTTGTTCTCGTCGCTCCGCGCCGCCCGCCGCCCGTGCATCGCTCGATCGCGCCGCTCCGCCGTCGCCCGTTTCGTACACAGCGCTTAATGTTTTTAGCATTTGATTACATCGCCGTCGCGCCGCCCCGCCGCCGCTCCGCCGTCGCCCGTTTCGTACCCGCAGACTGTGTCCGCGCGGCCGCCCGCCGCGCACGGGCCTCGCCGGCCGGAGCGCGTACACCGCGCCCGCGTCCGCCGACTCCGCCGCCCGTGTTCCTTCCACTGCTGCCGCGTCCCTCTCCGCCGCCTCTAGTGCGGTGGAGATCCTCACCGCTTGTGTGAAGCTCAGCTCGTCGCTCTCGGCGAATAATCTTTGCCTAATGACGTCGCTCTTAAGGCCACAAGCGAATTGGTCCCGTAAATTCTCGTTCAATTTATCGCCGAACTTGCAATGCCTAGACAGTCGTTTTAACTCCGACACATAACTCGCAATATTTTCGCCTGCGATCTGCCTCCTCTGTCTAAAGCGATATCTCTCCGCTAGCGCAGACGGTGTAGGTTGTAAATGTTGACTCATCAACTGATTGGCTTGATCAAATGTCAACTCTGATGGTTTCTTCGGGCTGGATAAGTTTACTAGCAACTCGTAAGCTGCATCCCCTATAGTGGCTATCAGGGTGGGCAGCTTCAATTCCTCCTTGACCCCGTTGACTTTAAAGTACATGTCGAGCCGGTCGACGTACGATGACCACGTACCGGATTTAACGTCAAACTCGCTAAGTTTCCCGATCGACATTATGAAATTGCGCACAACCGTAAGTAACACACGTTATCGCCAGAATTTATCCTCGTCGCCACTGTAATGTTCTTGACCAGGTGTACAAATTAGGGACTCAATAAAACAATGTTCGCAGTTTAAGAGTGTAATCCGAACTGCCGCCGTCTCACGAATCCTACCCACATTATAATAATAACTTATTCTATGATTACCTTACATTACATACTACTTTACAGGAGAAAGAAAAAATCTATTTAAAATTATAATTACTAAACGACTGCAATATCTTAATTCCCGTTGGTAGATATTTTACTGATGCCTATTTTTACACTGATTTTATTTGAATAATGTTAATAATAATACACTTCCGGAACTAAAAATGGAGTTAGCATTTTTTTTACATGCATTTTCTTTTTTTTTCTGCAATAGGTTTTATTACTTAAGGAAATGTATTGAAAAATGAAATTACTTTATAATTTCCTTTATTATTAAAAAAAATAAACACAATTCGGATGTGAATAAGAAATACAACCGGTCATGCGGTAAATTATCATACAACTTTCGAAAATGTGCTGGTAATAGGCCTCTTTTAATTTGCTGTAGGCCGTTGTATTTTTTAGCTTTAACTTTGAGTCTACTTTGGTTTAAATTTTGGATTCATATACTGCGAATACTTTCACAGCTTGTTAAAGTATTGAAAGTTTTATAAAAACCATGGTCCAAATACTTAACATAGAATGGTTTGTTGCGGACAGACTTAATAATTTGAACGTAGCTTGCGGGCACGTTTTCATATTACTAGTTATTACGCATCTTGCGTTCTATTGAGGAAAGCATAGCATCCATCTCCATCTGTGTATGACCGACATCTAAATATTTTTGTTCTATGGTAACTTGGTTTTTAACTGCCAAAAGCTCTCGCAAAAAAGCTAGCTTTTCATTTTTTCGCGGCCACTTAAAAACATAGAATTTTGATTAGGATATAATTAATTGAATAAAGCTTGTTATAGGTACTTTGCCCTAAACTCAGTCAGACTCTGAACTGAGATGAGAGCTAGTACAAAAGTCCTAAACACATTGCAGTTTTTAAAAGTTTAGGCTTCTGTATGTATATTTATATGTTCAGACTGAGTTTAGAACAATGTGTGCATTACAATTTTTACAAGATATAATAAATCCTAATCGAAATTCAGCTACTTATTACTGGCCGCGAGAAAAAAAGGCAAGCTACCCCCATACATAATGGTCATTGTCATTTCGCTTTTGGTAACCACAGCCATCGGTAATCGGTAAGTAATAAAACGTAAATCCGTTTTAATAACAACTTTTGCGAGAATAACTTTTTGATATGAGCTTTAGAATAAGAAAACTCGGCAGATCACTCCCAACAAAGCTTACTCTCGAACAAAATGGCCTCGAATGACTGGAGTTGTCAAAATTGCGAGTGGAGTTTGACAGGTGCGGAGTTAGCATAAAAGATTGTGGCACGTTATCTGCGATTTCAGGTTAGTTTGTGGCGTTAGCATATTTGCCGACGACGCGTTATTTTTTTCTCTTTCGTTTGATACCAAAAAGTCAGTTTACTTAAAAATGGAGTTAGCAGTTTAGAATACTTAGCCGACGATAGGTGGTACATTAGTGACTGTTTACACGCAAGATTTTAGTTAAAATTAACAATTTAATTAAAATATAATTCTTCAACGGGTAAGCGCTTGGCCTTCATCTCACCGTGTTGTCACCTGATGGTAAGTGACAATAAGGCCGAAGGTGGAAGCGCGCTTCACCCGGAATCCTCAACCACTGAGGAACTGGCTATCTTATCTCAAACTGTCGGAACACAACAATGCTATAAACATCGTTGTTATGGCGAGAGACTTAAAGGTAGGGCTTGTGATGTCCGCCTGGCTAGCTACACTAACAGCAGCTAACAGTTCTGAGATAAGATAGCCAGTTCATCAATGGTTGAGGATTCCGGGTAAAGTGCGCTTCCACCTTCAGCCTTATCGTCACTTGCCATCAGGTGAGATGAAGGCGCAGAGCTCACCTGTAGTGGATAAAAAAAAATCAGCTCAACAGCGGCGCGGCAGAACTCCAAGGATTTTAGAGGAAAATAAAATTGGTTATAATACATCATTTCATTTATTTGCTCAACTTACTGACAATTTCGAAAATCACAGTTATTTTGACAATTGTTTTGTAACATTAATATTATTACACAAAAACAGTTGCCATCTATGTAAAAGGGAAGTGGGTATAAAATGGTATTAAATATTATTTATTGGCCACAGTACATTAATTAACATCTGGTATTCATTGATAAATACCTCTACAAATGGATATCAATAAAACATCATTCATATACGTACTTCAGTAAAACAGGAAAGTGTTTATGCTCTCTTATTTCTTTTCGAGAATCGTAATAGAAGAAATACTTAAATAGAAAAATAATAGTCAAATACGTCAATATCGAACTCCAAATAAGACTTTGAAGACAGATAGAAAGTGAGCAAAAATGAAGGGCGAATAAAATCGACATACGTGACACGCAATGTACAAATTGATAAAGCGAAATCAACAACAATACATTTCAATTTTAAATAACTGAGGTGACCTACATACGATAACAAAACAGAAAGCATGTGAGTTTAAACTATGGAAATTTATAAGGAAATCACAATATGCCATTGGAATTACATTCTAAAAATACAATAAAATCGAATGGTGTCAACTGTGATACCACTTACATTAGTACTTAGAAATATTTTATGGTGGGATCGTAGCTCATCTATATACAATACCAACAAGTTCAATAGAATTATTACAATCACTCGAGTCACCTACATCTTCTAAACGTAACACAGTTTTGTACAAAACAAACTTTGAAACTTATTCATACTGAGCTGTGTAGGACAAATCACTGTGCAGGCTGTATTCATTCTGTACAAAACTGTGATACAATCTTTACACAGATTTATTGCATTCAATTACCATACTACTTCAAAATACATTATGTTCAAAAGTGCTACTTTTAAACTCCTAACAAGTTATCTCCGTACAATGTAACTGACCAATTTCTATGGGAACAAGAAACACCAAGGTTTTTTTTTAAATATGCGAATGCGAACTGCACTCGCAGTAATACAATAAAAAAATTTAAATAATCACTATTTTCCGTTCGCATTCACCTTTACATTATCAACGTCGACACGTTACATCCGTACGATTCAACTTCAATGACACCGACGACTCGTTTCACGCAAACTCTTTATATTACTCAATATATAATAATGTACATAAAACCATAACTGCGAGAGACAACGTCCACAGCGATGACATACATATAGTATTTAGAATCCAAGCCTACATCCGAAACTACAACGCGCAAAAAGCGTCCAGCGTCTCATCGTACACATTACTCATACACAATTAACTTTAAAAGCGGTACACTAAACGACCGCGAAACAAATTATTAGGATCGAATATCGTCTTGAGATCAATCATAGTGAACGAAGCGGCGGAAGCACCGCCGCTGACTAACTCACCGCGCCACGGACACTGGCGGCCTAGCTCACAACTCACTACACGCCAACTCACTAACCCACCAACTCATCAACTTATCAACTCATCGGCACACCCATGAAACTTCGCAATTCATGACACGTAACGCCGTTAAATTGAATACAGAAAAACAGTTTGAACAGAACAACAGTTAGTATTTAGTAAGATAAATCATTAATTTATGGAGCAATGATATTTTGCCTTTTCTGATACGAAACACGTTTTTTGACGTAGAGCCTTTGTTGGGGTTAATCACGTGACTAAAAGGATTTGATGAAATTATGTGAAATTTCTTTGAACATACACTCTTACAACAAAGAAAGCTTCCGTTTCACACACTCAGGGCTGTACACTTGCATTCGTACTGACTTCAGTATCTACCACTGTAGAATGACTTAACAATCACAACATGTTTCCGAACATTTTCAGGTATATTAGATACATTTTTGGGTATCAAGGTTTTAATCAGGTTAACTTGATATAGAGCTCTGGATACATTACGTCCTGAGCAATCACAATGAGTACATTCTGAACTTCTGAGGATCGCATGAAGTATCCAGCGAGGAAGCTTGTCTTTGGTACATGGGGGGCCAAGCTAAAGCATATTATAGTGTGGGTGCGACAAGACCACATTATTTTGCTCAAGTTCAGTGAAATCTCCCGAGTTTCCCAGCAGTATGCTAGCATTCACACTTAGCAGGTAGATGCATCGTTTGGAAGGGGATTTTGTGTAAGTGCGAGCATGATCTATAGTAGCGGAACGGTTGCACTTAATTTGCAACTACTACTGGCACATCGTTGAAACAGTATGAGTGTGAATATCCCGGTATATTCTCTGTTAACTGCCATATACTCTTAAGTCCATAGCATGCGTTGGTCTAACGCTTTGGTATTCCCACCTAGCTCAAGTGTGCTCGGTTAGTTCTTTGCTGACTGCCGTATAAAATGCTCCATGCTCCGTAGTCCGTACAGCAGCTTCGGTAGTCAGTGCCCCACCTCGTCGAGAGGGTGCCCCGGCTCGGTCTTGGTCGCCCGCCGCATTCGCCCTGTAGTCCATGGTGTGAGGACTATTTGTAGCTTTGGTAGTCCCCACCAGCTCAACCGGGTCCTCGGTCTTGGTCGCCTGCCGTTTTCAGTAGTGTAAGTGCGGACTGAAGGTTTGGTTATCCCATCGTACAGTCCGTAGTGTGTGAGCGGACTGCAGCTTTGGTAGATCACACGAGGAGTCCATGTGTCACTACGGCACTTGGCGATGAAAACAGTACGAGCGTGTTCTATGGTCCGCACTGTTGCCACTTTTTTCGCGTTCGCGGAAGGGACAGCGCAAGCGTGTTCCGTAGCCTACTTTTTCACTCCGCGTAGGTAACAGCACGAGCGTGTTCTATGGTCCGCACTGTTGCCACTTCTCTCGTGTTCGCACCACTTCGCGTAGGGAACAGCGCGAGCGTGTTCCATGTTCCACTGGCCGTCCGCCCGCACTGTTTGTTGGCATCACTTCACGTAGGTAAGTCACTTCCGATCACGCGTCACTACCGGCATTTGACTATAAGAACTGCGCTCTCGTATCCTACGGCCGATTCTAAGCGGCCTAAAGCGGGGTTAGGTAGCAATCACTTCCGACCACGCGCCACCGGCACTTGGCGTTGAGAACTGGCTCTTCTGTCCTACAACCGGCACTATGAGTAGCGCCGCATATACGGGGCGAGAACTACGCTCTCGTATCCCACGGCCGACACTGAGTGGCGTCGCCTAAAGCAGAACGGGAGCGGGGTTAGCTAAGTCACTTCCACTGTCACATCACTACCGGCACTTGGCGACGAGGCTCGTGTCCCGCGGAGCGGAGGCGTGAACTGCGCTCTTCTGTCCCGCCTAAAGCGGAGCGGTAGCGGTGGCGGGGGCGGGCGCGGCGGCGGCGGCCTAGGCCTGCTTGACGCGCTTGCGCGGCGGCCCGATGGGCGGGATCTGCTGCTGCTGCGTGGCGAGCGCGCGGAACGCCTCCGCGATGAGGTGGGGGTGCGACGAGATCATGTTCTTCCAGCCCGCGGTGTCCATCACGTCGGTCGCGTGGCTTCTGTGAACGGTAAGGGTTATGCTAGAGTATATGCCGTTTGGTTTGCTACTCCTGTTAATAAGGCGGTGTGAAGACTTAACACTTAGAACGCTGCGCCACTAGACACAATAGAAATTCTATTCATTGAGCAATGATCAGTGTGCGGTTGCAGTTGAAAGGTTAGGTTAGGTTAAGTGGGAGATTTCCAGACCAAAGTAAACCCAAAAATCTTAAATTCTTTAAAAGTATCGATATTTCAAAACTAAATATAAGTATGTAAGTTTTGTCTTTATGAGAAATAATTATTGTGAAGCGAAAATTAAACAAACAATTTTTATTAAAATATACATTGACTGAATGACATTATTTTAATTTTGTCAACTTGCTTGCATTGTCATTACCGTGAAATATTTGGTTAAATGACAAGTAAAGGGTATAAAGTACCAAAACAAACCCTTTATTTAAATTTTCACTGACTGCTTGACATTATTTTAATGTTGTTAACTTCCAATGTCATTGCTTTAAAATGTATGGTTAATTGACAAGTACAAGGTACAAACGACCAAAGGACATACAAAGGACCTATTTTTATCACCCAAGGTTGTCTGGAAGAGATTGCTTGTTAGTAATAAGGCCGCCTGTTTTATACTTTGTCTCTGTAAAAACGTTCTCTATAAATGTTATTGTGTGCAATAAAAGTGCTCATATCATTAAATAAATAATAAATCTTTCCTACAATCACACCAATTATCTAGCCCAAGAGAAACTTCGAAGAAACTCGTTAAATGGTTACTAGACAAAGGATAAACATACTTAAATACATACTTATTATACATGGAAAACACCCAGACTCGAGATAATCTAGAAAAACAATAATTTCTAAATTGACCCGACCGGGGATCGAACCCGGGACCTCAGAGATGGCGACACCATGAAAACCGGTGTACAAACCACTACAAGGAGGTCGTCATTAAAGGACCAGTAAAAAGCTCGTAAGCGAAACAGAAAGACTGACGTGTTAATGAAGTCGATGGTCTGCGCCTTGAGCTGGTCCGCGGAGTGCAGATCTGCCAGAATGAGGGTGTCCGCCGCCGTCTCCACTGACAGACTGAGGCATAACGCCTCCTCGCACATCACTTTTAACCGGTCGAGTGCGTACTGGAAATAAACAAAACAGTTTATTTATTTATTTAAGCACACAAACAGGTTACAGTCATACAATAAAAACAACTTAAGTAAGAACTATGTATCGGGAACTAGACCATAACCTAGTACATAGCATGCATAGAGAGTAATTTATCACAACTTACCTACCTACACAATAATCAGTAGTTTAGTGTGTGGTAAGCAACACATAAATTAATATTTTTTTTTTAAATTATACAAAATTGAGTTATAAAATTAATGAACAACGTCATCGAAGCCACAATTTTGAAAGGGAAGTACAAAGGCGAAGACGTTTTGATTCCACGGATTCCTTTGATTCCGAACGACATGCCATTCGACTTTAAAACGGTTGCAATTTCCAATGCGGCTAGCATTTGCAATGTCGATAAATAAATCTCAAGGACAGTCGCTAAGTGTTTGTGGCATCAATCTTGAAAATCCATGTTTTTCACATGGCCAGTTATATGTTGCCTGTTCCCGTGTCGGAATACCAACAAAACTATTTATATACACGCAAGAAAAAAACCTAAGAATGTTGTAAGTATATCATAAAGCATTAGAATAATAAAAACTTTTTTCTAAAATATTTTTTTAATTAATTACCTTTAACAAATATAATTAAATATTCATAAATAAGACAGGACAACGTCTGTCGGGTCAGCTAGTTGAGTTATAAAAATTAATATAGAATTACATCAGAAATTATTTAAAAAAAAGTTGTTAGGTTAACTAGGTACTTTTATAGACTGACTGGAATGAGGTGGTTTAGGATAGAATCTATCCTTATCCTATCCTTACATCTGATGTAAGGACTTGGGGGAAGCCATTTTCCAGAACGGGATAGGACAGTATACGTAGCAGTATAGTACTAGCAAAAAAGGTACCCCTTTTATTAAAGACTAGCGGATCCTCGCGGTTTTACACGCGTGGTACCCGTTCGCATGGGAATATCGGATTAAAATAGAGTCTATGTCACTTGCGAACAATGTAGCTTTCTAATGGTTAAAGAATTTTCTAAATCGGTCCAAATAGTTTCAACAAACAAAACAAATCTGTCCTCTTTATAATATTAGTATAGAAGAAACACATGCTAAATTGCTTGGCCTTCAGATTGCGATCTTGCCAGTTAAGTAATTTTCGCAATGCCGGAGCACGTGATTGGTAACCAAATTGAAAAAAATTCGAACTCTTCCGTGCTTTGGAAAGTACGAAAAGCCGTTTGTTCCCGGATGTTGTCGTAAGATGTCAGTCGTTGTAACCCACCAACCCGCATTGGGCCAGCGTGGTGGGTAATGTCATTGGTTTTTGATGACGTTTTAATTACATACATACATATAATCACGACTATTATCCCCAAAGGGTTAGTCAGAGACTAGGCGATGAGGACAGCAAAAGCAGTCCTCTACCATAGTCCACTTTTCACCAAATAGCGACTACACGTGTGCTCAGCGTGACAGGTGGTGAGCCAATAGCCGCTCTATGCTGTTGAAAGTATGTACAGTACAGAAAGTATGTAGTCCCTTAGTCGCCTTTTACCCAAGGGACAGAGGGGGTGGTAGTATTCTTTCACCGCTACGCAATACGGTTAATTACAGTAATAAATGGCTATAAAACATACAAATAAATGGCTCAACCTCCCCATGTGCTATAAGTCCATGTGGAAACTTCGTGCCCAGCTGTGGGACATTTATAGGCTGACTAGCGGCCGCTCGCGGTTTCACCCGCGTGGTTCCCGTTGCCGTGGGAATATCGGGATAAAAGTATCCTATGTGTTAATCCAGGTTATTAACTATCTGTTTGCCGAATTTCATCCAAATCCATTCAGTAGTTTTTACGTGAAAGAGTAACAAACATCCATCCATACTTACAAACTTTCGCGTTTATAATATTAGTAGGATAATGATGGAGTACTTACTCTCAATAAGGAAAAGAAATGAAAAGTTGGGAGTTGTGTGTGTGAGAAAACTTGTGTTTAAAATTAATTTAAATTTAAATTTTAAATTAATTTATTTAAAATATGGGATAGCTGGATCTGAATACTGGTTATTCAATAACCAAAAGCCTAAAAGGGATAAACAACCCTAATGTACCTATTGTATTGTTGCTGGATTGTTTCTTTCGATAATCATATATAACAGACTACTTTATTTTAATAAAAGTTCAGCAAATAAATTCAATGTGTCGCTAGATTTAGTAAGACGTTTGAAAATTCTTATTGACTATCAGTTGCTGTGTGTAAACTAGGCCGTCCATTACTGAATTCCTTGCTCCAATTTACAAGCTCATAAACGGTTTTCGCGATCAAATAGACCTTCACTCTGATGCTCCTGGCAAATTAACCTCATCAATTTCTAGATCTGACCTAGTAGACTCTAGACTAGACTATAAAGTTGTGTATCTTTCTGAATTTCCATTGCGATTTTCGGATTCTTATTTATTTTACTGGAAAAATGTTTGGAAAAGCTTCTCGTCTGTTGATTTGCTTTAATTAACTCAATTTAAATTTATACTTGTGTATTTAATTATTAAGAAGATTTGCCAATATAGTGGTTATATATAATTCTTCCCATATTTAAATTACTTGTGAACCAAATAAATAAATAAAATTGCAGTGGCACGCACTCGCGAATCAACATTACGTATAATATGTAAGTTTGTACGTTCTCGATAAATAATGTTTATTTTATAAATTGTAATCCTTCATAATGTAACACACTACTGCACAAGTATAACAGTGCCTTGTCCTACATTTTCCTTAAATATGTAGATTCAGTTCAATATTAACATTTACACTTTCTGATAAGTGTCACGGATCGCGGTGGGTTTGCGCATTTCCAATTATTAACGATCTTGGAATAAAATAATCATAAACTGTGAAGAAGTGAAGATCAGGTTCCCTGACAGAGGGCATCAGTACTATCCGGAGGCGGAGGATCCTAGTACTGCTCTAAAGTAGATTTTTCTGGTCCGCCTATCAAATGCAGGGGTGATCACAAACTCGGGCTATGCATTGAGAAATCCAAAACAGATCTGCCTGGGAATTTAACCTAAGACCGCCAAATATCAGACCGAAGCGCGAGGGCACAAAAAATAAAACAATTAAAACGGAAAATATAGACTAGACCGACCAGTAGACCAGTAACTGTAGTCTTAACTGCCCGTCTGTTTATTATTAATAATAATGAACGAACAATAGTTTTACTGATTTAACTAATTAACAATTGTGAGTAACATAACTATGTTATATAACCGCAGATTTATTTGCGATTCAATCAATAGTCACGTTGCAAATTCTGGTGTCGGCCATTAGACACTATCAGTTGTATTCATAATGAATGTTGCTTTAATTAGGAGGTGACAATTACACCCTGTGCAAATATTGCATATGATATCTTCTGAAAACCACTTGGCTTGAGTAAAATTTACGAACCGTTTCTTTTTTATTATAGCAATCATAAACAGAATCTTTCTATTATCGGAGAACATCACCAAATCGTTTTAGTAAATTCGAATCAGAGTTAATAATAAGTACATTTAAAATGACTTTGATTGAAATTGAATACCTAATAATATTGTATAGGTATTAGGTACTTAGTTGAAATTGGATTGAGATCAAGACATAACATTATTATTTAAATATAGTTATTTAAGTAATTTATTCCATCATCATTAGCCTATAAACGGCACAAGCCTCCTACGTGGACAATAAATAACACGTGGGGATATTGGTCCATAACCCACGCTGCTAGCCCAATGCGGGTTGTGGCCAAAAGTAATTTATTTACAAATTTATATACTTATAATCGTACGTGGTAAGTATAAAAGCAATTTTAAATAAGGTTCTGAATCATTTCGTAGACAGACAAAAATTATGTGACAATTCGGTAGATAGGTAGTATGATTCAGGTATCATCCTGGCGGCACGTAAAGGTAAGTGCAGAAGTTTTCAGTGGGTATGCCTTTCATTACCATGTGGGGGAGCCACATGACATAACATACATAATCACGACTATTATCCTCGAAGGGTTAGTCAGAGATTAGGCAATGAGGACCGCAGAAGCAGTCCTCTACCATAGTCCACTTTTCAAAAAAGCGACTGCACATGTGCTCAGCGTGACAGGTGGTGAGCCCATCGCCGCTCTATGCTGTTGAAAGTATGTGCAGTCTGTTAGTCGCCTTTTACGACACCCAAGGGAAGAGAGGGGGTGGTAGTTTTCTTTCACCGTTACGCGACACTGTTAAGGTTAACACGGTCATTTTTGATTATTGAAAGAATACTGCCAATCCATCCTCCAGTCTTAGGTGGTCCTCTTCTACTCTACGCAGAAGGCGACTACGGACGACTGCACATACATCCAACAGCATAAAGTGGCGATGGGCTCACCACCTATCACGCTGAGCACATGTGCAGTTGTTATTTGGTGAAACGTGTCCAGTGGCAGTGCACTTTTGCGGTCCTCGTCGCCTAGTCTCCTAACCCTTTGATTACATTGATTATTTTATATTGATGAATACCTGAACTTCTTTTTTTTAAATTTATATATTTTTATTACCTACCTAGGTACTACATTTTTTTATTTTTATGTCGTCGTTATTTTATGTTTTATTATTGTAATGGAAAGTGCTCTTCTATTATAGGAAGGCTTAGATTAAAACAAAAAGGGAAGATACGGCATTAGCGTCCCGTGAGTGAGCCGCCAAAATTAGGCCTAAAGGCACAATTTCACTTCAGTCACAATTTGCCGAGCGAACAGGCTACATCGCCCTATTGCAGATATTCTACTGTGTGAAAAAGAGAATGACGCTACTCCGCAGTGGCGTCGGAATCGGTCGTACGTACTCGTCTGTTGCAAAGCGACCGAGACGTCAACGCGCTACTCGCTGACTCCCTCGCGCTGACGTTGAAACTTACTTTGTCTCGCTCGCTCGATTTACACTTTATAAGTGTGCGTGTGTGAGTGTTTGCTTAAGTAGTTGAGTAGGACTATATTTTGAATGACTACAAGTAGGAGCATGCCGTATCTTCCCTTTTTGTTTTAATCTAAGTAGGAAGGGCATTTATCAATTCTAATTGACGCTGTTAAAGAAAGAGAAAAAAAAAATGCCCTTGCTGAGTTACTTGCCGGTTTTTTTCAGTCGCCCCATAGATAGACTTACAAACCGATGGCATAATAACATTCATAAGTAAGTGCTGTGATCTTCGATCAACAATACCAACTAGGTAACGCGTCACGTACAAAATCAAAGCTAAATTCTGTCCACGTGAATGAATACTTTTTCAAAGCAATAAATTACTACTGTCACTTAAAAAAGAAAAGACGTCAATAACATTTAGTGGTGAAATCAACCTTAAGGCGAAACAAATAAAGTACTTTTTCCTGTTATGCCGTGAGAGAAAATAAGAGCTCACTTCTCAAATGCGCCCTTATTTACCGAGACACATTTTTAGCGCTGACCTGACATCTAGTTGTTTTGTTGATCGAAGGCTGTGATGATTTTTATTTTTGATTCTTCTAGATTCCTTTGGAGATAATAGACGTGAGTGTCTACCTACAACTACTCGCGACCGCGGCGTGAGACAATGTTTTGACTGGAATTGTACCAACCTTGTCAGCGGCCGCTAATAGGTCGTCGGCCATCTTGTCTAGATTGGGCGCGCGGCCCGTGTAGATGAAGCGGAGCATCTCGCGCAGCACCTCGTGGTCTACGTCGGTGATGTCCACGCGGTTCCGTTTCCGCTCCTCCATTTCGTGTTCGAACATCGCCGCGAAGACGGGACTCCGCGCTGGAAAAAGGTATGATACAGCGCTGTTATGGAAGAACTTCTTTGTGCAGTATGAAAGTTGCTAGTTTTCCCAGGAAACTAATAATCATCATCATCAGCCTATAAACGTCCTACTGCTGGGCACAGGCCTCCCACGTGGACAATGCACGAGGGGATATTGGGCCATAACCCACCACGCTGGCCCAATGCGGGTTGGTGGGTTTTAACGACTGTCATCTTACGACAACAACCGGGACCAACGGCTTAACGTGCCTTCCGAAGCACGGAGGAGCTCGAGATGTTTTAAATTTGGTCACCCATCCAGCGACCAGGCATTGCGAAAGTTGCTTAACGGGTAAGTTCGCAAGCCGAACGCGCTAGCCGCTGCGCCATCGAGCTCCTCCTCAACTAATAATCGCTGTTAAAAAAAATCCTGATCTCGCAAACGACAAATTCTTTTGTCGTTTGCGAGGTCAGGATTTTTTAAGGGAAATTCAGTGTAACTAGCTTCTCCACAGTGGCTAACTAGTCCAACAATTAAAAAGATGTGTGTATTTAAGATTAAACAAAATAACGACACTAGACTGTTTGACTAAATTGTTTACATATTGTTCCTAAAAATAAAAATTGAAAAACATTCTGGTTAAACTACGAACGAACTTCCGTAGATGTTCTAACAATTACTGCCTTTTACGTTTTACACGAAACGACGTCAGGCTATTTGTGATACTTGTTGAAACTGCTAAATAAATAGCCATGGTAACCTTCAGCTTAATCCAAACCACATGAGGAAAACTAAATATTGGGATTTCCGTACAATATTGTATGTTATCTATTGCGTGCTATTATTAAAAAAACTAATTTAAATAATGATGTACCTACTAAGTAGGTATTGATATGAGATAAGGTATCAACCTTTATAGCACAATATCAATAATGGTTAATATACAAAGTATGCTGTGTGTGATAAACTTTAGTACCGCGCCGCCTAAGTAATATGAACAAAATGCAATAGTGGAATACACTCCGCGTCAAAAAAATCGCACCTTTTAAAAATCATCTTTAAAAATTCTTAAACCTTATGTAGAGGATAGTGTTGGGTATCATTAGAAAGGTAACAAAAAGGAGTATCAAAAAACAATTAAATTTAACTTTCTGTTTAATTATAATTATACAAACAACATTAAAATTAATAAAATAATAAAAATCCTTAATTAAGTCCTAATTAACAACAGATAATTTACAAAGAAAAATGTACAAAAAGTGTCTTAAAATTAACTTAAAATCTAGTGTTACCCCCCCTTGCCCTGATCACGGCTTCCATACGGTCCCTCATGGACCTCACCAACTTCAGGAGCTCTTCTTGAGGGATAAGCCCCCATTCTTCAATCACCGCGTCTTGGAGCTCCTGTAGAGTCGAAGGAGCTGGATCCCGAGATCGAACCTTACGTTTAAGATGGTCCCAGAGGTGCTCTATAGGATTCAGATCCGGACTTCGCGCTGGCCACTGCATCACAGAGATTTGGGACCTCTGCAAGAAGTCGCTCACGATGCCTGCAGTGTGAGCGCGAGCGTTGTCGTGCATTAATGTGAACCCCTCGCCAAAAGATTCGGCAAAGGGGACCACATGCACTTCCAGGACCTCAGTGACATAGCGGCGAGCAGTCAGCGACCCTTGTCCGCGAGCACCTCCAGTCCGGGAGACGCAGACAAGGTCGGTTTTGCCGGCAGCAGACATACCGCCCCAGAACATGCAGGATCCGCCACCATATTCCACCGTCTCCTGGATGCAGGCTTGGGCGAAACGTTCACCCTGCCTCCGGTATACTCTTCTCCGTCGGTCGTTGCAGAAAAGACACACTCGCGTCTCGTCTGAGAAGAGAACAGCTCTCCACTGCTCAAGGGTCCAATCGACGTGGTCACGAGCAAACTGCAAGCGGGCTCGCCGATGCGCTGCAGTCAATTTTGGACCCGTAGCAGCTCTGTGGGCCGCTATCTTCTTCTCCTTCAATCTTCTTCTAACCGTAGATACGCTTACGGTGCGTCTGCGAACTGCCTGGAGCTGCTGTTGCAACTCAACAGCGTCGGAGAAACGATTTCTCAAAGAGTTCGACACAACGAACCGGTCGTCTCTTTCCGAAGTGCAGCGACGTCTACCCGAACCGTGTCTGCGGATATAGCCACCGGTCTCTATGAAGCGCTGGTACACTCTTCGAACGGAATAACGGCTCAGGTTCAGTTGCCGGGCGACATCACACTGCCGCACCCCTGATTGCAGTAGTGCAACCACTTGAGCGGCTTTATCAGCTGTGGTATCCATCAAAATCTGTGCGTGTGTCCTCTTCAACGGTTGAATAGCGAATGACCCACATTGAACCCGTGTTGACCGTTTTATACCCACAAAGGAAGCGCAACTAGCAACTCTCACGGGTAGCAAAATTTGCATCGAATTTTTGTGACACTTTATTTGTTGCATTAGGTTTTATTTGATAATGAAAAGTAATGTTTTTTATTAAGTTAATTAAGTAACCTTGTAAATAAAATCATAATTAATGCGACTGCATATGCATATCAAGAGTAAATGACATTTGAAAGTGATTTTCTAAGAGGTGCGATTTTTTTGACGCCGAGTGTAGTATGCAAGTCTTTATATTCCAAACAGATAATGCCTGTGTGGATACAAAAACAAATCAACAAAAATCGAATCGAACGTATTTTCGTGCATCACTTCTGAGCGGCTACACCGTTTGGCTAATTATTTTTAAAATTTTAAACTATCATGGTCACTACAATTATTTTTATGAAAAAACGGGATTTTAACCATGTTTGAGTTGTTTGTTCTAACTGTTACTCCGCTCCGTGATCTTAAGGTGCATGCAACTGCGCCGAAATATCGGGGACTCAAAAACAGCAACTCAAACATGGTAAAAATCCTGTTTTTCCATAAAAAAAAATATTTTAGTGTATGTGATGTGTGTACTTATATATTGTTATTGGAAATTCGTCACAGAATATACGTGGTGTGGTGCTCACGCGGACGAAATCGCGGATGGGCGATAGCATTAAATAAAAAATATAAGTAGGTACATACCAGAGACCATTGAGAATCCTTATTTTAGATCAATGAAGTAAACTTTATTTTCACGTCATTCGAGTGTTTTAATTAGTTTTGCTTTTAAACTCCATTTAAATATTTGTTTATAATGGGGGGCGAAAGTTTTATATAAGCAAAAAGAGTAAACCAACCTGCTAATATAGCTTTATGCGCTTGGAACTCCCGGCCTCCCACCGCCAGCGTGACGTCCGAAAACCTCTCGTTGTCGAAGAGCGCGCCCAAATCGTCGGAGAGTCTGCATTCTGGCACCTTGAACTGCATCACATTGCTCTGACCACTGATGTTGATGCTGTCCGCGACTACTGACACTTCACAAAATATCGTCAGCTTGTCGTCTGGTAACAAACCGTTCGCCTCGTCTAATAAGAAATCTCTGAAAGCAAAGAGAGAGACTTGCGTTTTTAGATGTTCAGTTCAGTACAAATATGGCTCGTCGATATGTACGTATAGTGTACAAATGCAGTTTTAAAATCTTTTGTCTGCCATCACGTCATTCGCATAATACAAAAAAAACTGTATTTAAAATAACACAAAGAAGGGTGTGTAAAACTAAGACAGTAAAATGCAAATAGTGTAGTGTCATACTTCCTGGCACAATCACGGATGATTTTGTAATATCTGTAGACAGTAAAAAATAGTCTGGATTTTTTTACTATTTTTACCACTGTTTTGAAAATTTCTACCAACTAAGATCTAGGAGATACGATGGTCGTGCTGAGAAGAAATACTTCCTGGCTCTTTGTTCCTAATATTATATGCTTTAATTTCATTAGCTGTGTTGTGTGTGTAACTTGAGGAACTATGATCTGTATGTATAATATATTTTTTTTTAATAAAAACAATCACTAAGTTAACCAATTGAAATATCCCTAATAAAAAAATCATTACCTTGTAAGTAGTGACTTTAATTGTAATGTTTTGTTAAAACCGTAATAAATACCTACTGTATCTGCAACTTTCCCTAAGAACCACAGGGCAAAATGTGAGTTTATTTAATAACTTAAGAAGAAACACACTACGTGAAGGTGGCATGCAAAAACCTCATACAAAACACAGATCTAAAACAGAAATACGACGTTTTGTTGTCCCCTGTTTCCTCCTTCAGAACTTGACCAATTTTCATTACTTTTTCAGCATCGGTTAAAGAAAGAGATTTTCTATGTCTGTATGTTTGATTTTTTTAACCAGCCTACAAACAGACGTAGAAAATTTCATTCTTTAACCGATGAAGAAAAAAATCACAAAAATTGGTCCAGTTCTGAAGGAGGAAACAAGGGACTACGAAACGTCGTTTTTCTGTTTTAGATCTGTGTTTTGTATGAGAATTTTGCATGCCACTTCCACATAGTGTTTCGTCTTAATGTTTACATCTATTAAACATTTCATGCTCCTTCGTGTTTCGGAAGGCCGTTTGTCCCGGTTATTACCGTAAGATAGCAGGCGTTAACAACCACCAACCCGCATTATGGGTCAGCGTAGTGGATTATGAATGGCTTTGCCGTCATCTTTTTAGGTGACAATATGAGAAGGCCTGAACCCAGCACTACCCAGCAGTGGACCGTTTATAGGCTGACAAGTAAATAATGTGTTAGTATTTTTTAGAAGTTTGCAATTTTAAACGTCAACTGTCATACTCATCGGTATAGGTTGTATACCTACATTTATGTATCAAAGATTACGACAATACAGAAAAAATATCATCAAACGGACACAAAGATAAATGTCGTAAGTACTTACTAGATCGCAAAAACAATAAGTGAATCATAATTACTGTGCATAATAATGTTCATGGTTAAATTAAATCACTTTTCATTACATAGGAAATGATAATGGCAAACATCTGTCATTCTTCAGAGCTTCCTCCTACAGCAGTCTATTTATAGCTCCAAGGTAACTAACAAATATTGCAGTATTGCTATCCCGAGTGGCATCGGTATCGTATAGAGTTGTTGTGTTATGCCAACATGAAAAAGTGTAGTTGTTCAAATTCGATATTCGATGGATAGGGAAGGGATTATATCCTCTAAGAGTGAGGAATCACTCTTTTAGAGCGTTATACAAAGCTTTATGTTGCAAATGAAGTGCCAAAGTACATGGTTGTAATGTTAGAATCGTAATACTTAGTAAATGTTTACAAACACAGCATACGTAAAATTTGCTACACAGAGGTTATAGCTATCAATATTCTTCTCGATAGAAGACTGCATTCCGAACCGGTCAGTGGTAGAATTATGAGAATTAAAAAAATGCTTCCGACAGTGAGCATACTTGAATATTTTTTGTTTTTACTTCGCTTTACCAGTCGCGAGTCTTTGATGTCCCAGTATAGGGTCGGTTATAACAAACATCTGTCGCTCCTGTGGCACTGTTTAACGGAAAGATACATTCTTGGTGTTATCATAACCTTCTGCGTTATATAGGAACGGACTCAAGGTTTCGTCAGTCGTTTGTTAAATAGGAGCGGATTTAGCTCAAAGGCAATCGTTAGGTAAACTGAGACGGCTGTTATAGCTCTTGTGCTATTTGCCTTTGTCGAGTTAGCGTTTAGCAAAGCTCGTGTTAGCAAATCGTACCCAGCTAATATTAAATTCACTACAAGATCTTTGTATTGTAACAAGTTATGTTATCAAATCATTTTATTTTTTTACATTTAATTTTATTCTAGGTTAAGAAGTGGATACTTGTCACCTGAATAATAATATAGCCCCCAATTAATAAATCTGGCTCCGGAAAATAATACACAGTCAAAAGTATCTCCAGATCCATCCAGAGTCAATATAATGTCAAATTATATCAAAACTAAAAATTGAATCACTATTTCCTTTCCCTTAAATAACAGATCTGTTCTCAAAATGATAGGCTTGACCCGAAAGCATAGATTTGTTCCCAGAATAGCAGATTAGTCGCCAAATAAATCAATTGAAGTAACATGTTATTTTATTATTTCACAACTTTTGGTGGTACTGGCGTGTCGCCAATAATTAGTACCTACCATTTAATTGGTTCAGTTAGCAAAATAACAATATTTTAACCGATTCAATACATGGCTTTATTTTTTAATGCATTACCTAATACGGAGAACAGAAATAGTGAATTGAGACATTTAGATAATTTATGTGATCATAATGAACATTGCTGTTCCCTTAAAATGTATACCTACGGGGTGAGCAAAATTGTAACTAAACTAAATTTAAACAGCTAACACTTTTACAATCAAAATATCGTAAAAAATCATAGGAATGCGTTGTCAACTTTCATCGCAGTATTTGAAGTTACTAAATTATGTTTGAGTTCCATATTCTACATTTTTAGACAGTTGTATTCACAGTTATGTTGAAATATGCTATTTATGAGGCGTAATACCATTTACTACCATAATTAAGCTAATTACTCGATCTCTGGTACGATATCCTGGTGATTTGAAAATTGTTTGATGTCAGATCTATTGATTTTAATATAAACATTATTATTTAGGCCAGTGATAGTCTAATTGATTGGTAACAGCTAAAATCATATCTAAAAATAATATGCTCGTTCATAAAATAAGTCACACAGTTTTATAGCTTTATAAAACATGTGACTTCATCCATGACTATAACAGAGCAGGAGACTGGCACTCGTACAGAGTCAACCCACATGTTATTATCAGACGAAGGGTACATTTGTACCCTACGTTTGTAACTAACAGGGGTTTGGCCCTATTTTACTTGAATCAGGGTTTAAAAGACCTTTTCCAAATTTCACTTTCAAAAGAATGGATAATGAACGAGTTTGTGTCCTTTACTCTACGAAAACGACACTAACCTTATTAAATATGTACTTAGCTATCATCGCTACGATCAGATCAGATTTTGGTCAGCCCCAAAATGTGTTTGACCAGCAAACAAAGTGAATTGAGCTGCTTCTCTAGTGGTCGGCAAAAATAACTAAATTTTAGTTGATTTTTCTTGCTGGTTAAAAATTTAAAAAAAACCATTTAATACTTTCCTTTAATATGTACCTGGTTACTGAGATTATATTATGTACTTAAGTACTACAGTGTTACTAACATATTTCTGTGTTAGCTTAATGGAATTAGCAGTTATTTGAGTTGGTTGAACGTTCGTTGTAAGCAAATGTAAAACAAATTAAACATGTTCAAAAGTGTTCTTAAACTAGCAAAAAATACTCACCTTCTTATAAATTTTTTGAACCCCCAATCCTTGCCTTGTACAAATCTGTACGCTCGTTGCGACTCCATCGCTTTTGTTTCCTCTCTTTTCGCGTTCAATATTGAGAATTTGAACTTTGCACGCACTTCTGATTTATTACATGACACTAATAATAGATATAACGATAAATAGTCTTTGCTCTCCTCATCAAGTCCTTTAGGATTAACGCGCAGACACCATTTTAATTTATCACTAGCACCGGCTGAGAAAGTCGATGATTTTAACACTTCACCCATTTCTTCTCTACAGAAACTAAAATTATTTATTGTCCACATGTAACTGAATTTCACCACTTTGACCTGAAACAAAGAAGATTAAAAGTTAGAGTTGTCGTAAAAACACCAAAATATCCCAAATAAATACAATACTTAATTGAAGTTACTTGGACGACAATCACAATTTGGACCAGCCCAAAAGTTTTGGATAAGAATTCTTAGTTGGAATTCTAAGAAGTAGTAACAATTTTCTTTATCTCTTTTCATTATCATAAGTTTTATTCAAAGTTATTGAATTACTACACTTAACTAATGGGTATTTCTTATCTCAAAACACATTAATTACTGTAGCAATAAAATCATTATAATACATTATCATAATAAAATATCACATTTTAACGTAAGTGGCGGTATGACAATGACATCCTAAGCTATGCTATAGTTTTTCATAACGACCGTCCTTGTAACGGGCAGTGTGGTCCGAAAGCAATAAATCTAACCAGTTACGAACTCGGGTCTATTATACTCGTGCTACTAACAATACGTATGCGCTTTGTCACTAAATGCCTCGTTGACAGGTATCAAGTAAAACAAACATTTGGCCGGCGGGGTACGCGCTTACGACTTATTTATGGCAAATACAGTTCGCCAAACAAAGCACTCGCGCATGACGTAACGTAAGGCTAGTTAGTAGGATGTTGAGATGTTTCATAACGTGCCGGTACGCTGTTTCTATACTTTATAAATCAGTAGCACCGTATACAAATTATTGCGTATTTCATTTAATGCATCGTTTTATCAACACACAAATGGGTGTCCGTCCACATACTAATATATTCACATTTAGCAGCTTCTGTGACTGTCTCTAAAGTATGATTAAGAGACTTGAGTGTCTATAGCAAAATTTTTTGAGCTTCGCCTTTATTTTATTAAATCGCAACAACTCAGATACCTATTATAGAAACGTTTTGTTTAAATAATAAATAAATAAATAAACTTTCCTACACTCACACCAATTATCTAGCCCAAGAGAAGCTTCGTTAAGAAACTCGTTAAATGGTTACTAGACAACGGATAAACATACTTAAAATACTTAGGGTGGATTCGACCAAACTGGAATAAGGTCTTATACCTAGATTAAACGCCGAATTTGTATAGACTAATCTCGGAGTAAGTCTTATTCCAGTTTGGTCGAATCCACCCTTAAACACATACATACATACTTATTATACATAGAAAACACCCAGACCCGAGACAATTTAGAAAAACAATAATTTCTAAATTGACCCGACCGGGGATCGAACCCGGGACCTCAAAGATGACGACACCATGAAAACCGGTGTACAAACCACTCGACCAAGGAGGTCGTCAAAAATGTTTTCTACAAACTATTTAGACCTCTGTATTTTGCTTTAGCATGTAAAGTTTTTGACACATTGGCTCACTAGTTTGTAAAATGTTGAACTTGGAAGTTTGTGTGAGAATTGGAAACTGAAATGCGTAAACCCTCATAGCATCATCGCCAGCATCGACTACCGTTGCCAAACGAGGCGAATTTTGCCATACAAATTTCTATTTTTGCAACACGCACTAGGCACTATGTAGCTGTGCAGTTCCTAAACTTCAGCGCATTTGCCACACTCTCCTAGTGCCGTGGACGCAGGGACTCAGGGTGGGCGGCCGAAGGTCAGGAGATGGTCACGGCGCGCGGTGGCCGCCGGTCGTTGCCCCCGACCGTTGCTTGGTTGCTTCGCTTGCGGTGCTGGTGGGGTCTTCGGCCGGTCGCCGACCCGTGCCAAGGCCGCCCGGCGCCCGCATCATCCCCGCTCGCGGACCGCTGAGATAACGTCCGGTCCGTTTGCAGATTTTTCAATGTGCTGACTTTTTGTATAATGTAAGTATATCAGCGGAGGAAGCGTGATTTGTTTTTGAGCGTAATTCACAAGTTATTTATCACCCTAGTTGCTGTTGGGCTGGGATGTGTTTCGTTATTCGGTTGTTTGGAGAGGTTATTCGATTGTTTCTTCAGTTGTTGAGGATTTCGGGTGAAGCGCGCTTCCACCTTCGGTCTGATCTCCATTTAGCACCGGGTGAGATGAAGGCCCAGTGCTTACCAGCAGGGAATAAAAAAAGAGATCTGCTTCAGTTTACAACCATGACAGGTTCGTTTGATTATCCAAACGAAGATATTTTTGGAATAGTTGAACATTTTCTTTATTGACATAAAAATTAATTATTAACATAAAATAGTTGGCTACGCAACAAAGATTTTTATAACTATCATCATTAAACTAGGTACACTTACATAATCGCCATCAACAATCTAGCGATAATGGAATGAGAGCACTGCAATAAATGTAAATGTTGAAGTGATTCCATTTTATCTACTTCATCCTTATCAACCTATAAACATACCACTGCTGGGCTCTGTCATTACATTATGTACCATAAGCACGTGGAGAGATCGGGCCAGAGCTAGTAATGTGGTGTTCGACTGCCATTTTACTATCCCAACCGGCACCAATGGCTTAGCATTCTGAAGCGAAGGCAGCTACATGGCCACCCATCCAATGATCCGGCGTGAACGAGATCGCAACACAAACTCGCTAGCCACTGCACCATCGATCTTCTCTCACGTCTACTTAACTGAACAAATATTTTTCTGCAAACTGGAACTTCATTTGAAGTGAGCATTAATGCAGACGATAACATGCGAGGTTTATTGTTGACGCATTTCCAAGTAATGAAGAGTGGTTATCGCGGCACGTGTAGGGGCAGGCAGGGCGGTGAGGTGACGACTATAGACGTATATTATAACAAGAGACGACAAATCGAAGCCACTTTATGCGCACATCCCCAGTATACGGCACATGGGCTGCAAACGCCTCAGTGATTGTGAAGTGATCCAAGCGATTGTGGACTTTCCGGCCGCAAATTAGAGCGCAAAAACTTGCTTCGCGGTGTCGTCTAATTATAATACCATAATGATGACGACACGTGCTGGCTGTAGCCCCGCCGAGATTCACGGTTATAGATGCGGAAGTAGCTATTCTCTTACTACGCTACAACACAATAACGTAAGGACGTCTGTCCTGCGTCACAGACAATTCTTGCAACTGTTATGCCTAACCGAACATTAAGGTATACGTACCGTTATTAACGGTCTACGATACAAACCATTATCAGCGCGCTCGTCGAAATTTGATAAAAAAAACACAAACGTCAAGACCTTAATAAGTATACATGCCAAAGCGTCGGCGTGCACCGAGCGAAATGATGTACCGTTAACGTTCGCGAACTAAATAGATTTTTCGGCAAAAAGCATTAAAAAAGGTAATACCGGGTCGTTGGCTAAGTCGTCCAACGGTCGACCCAATTTGTCCTGACCACTAAACATTGGTGTTTGCAGCTAGAGTTACTTTTTAA
Organism: Scoparia ambigualis; assembly: GCA_963921215.1. NCBI lineage: Eukaryota > Metazoa > Arthropoda > Insecta > Lepidoptera > Crambidae > Scoparia > Scoparia ambigualis. The sequence goes on from OY992511.1 coordinate 21,028,436, forward strand.
AAACCAACATTGCTAACCAATATTATTCTATACAAAACGCTTGCAGAACGTAGAAAATTCCAAGTGATGAATGTAGGCAGTCAAATTAAATCTATGACGTGGGCATTGGCTGGCGAACGTAATCTCGTTTATGTAACAAAAAAAGGTAAATAGTGATGCGTACATCATGCGAATTAAATACATACACGTACATGAGCATTTTATCGAACTTCAGTATCGCATTCGCATACCTTTACTATCAATAAAGCTACAACGTGTCAATCGTCACGTTGTTTGTCTTTTTAACTATTCTGTACAGTACAATACAGTAATTACATTATACAAAATGCTGGTTTCTTATCATTACATAGTAACACATAATTTAAACTAAACACTAAAAAACATTGCAAGAATCTAGAATCGTCACAATTCACAATTACGAATTGCTTATATCAATGTAACTTATGTTGGAGAACTGAATCAATATTGTTTCAATTCAACAGATAAATAATATTTATTGTATGGCCAGATATTGTTATTTGTTGCAATATCTTTGTCATCATTACCAGTGCTTATAAATAAAGGTTGAGGACATAACACTACTACAATTCATCCATAAAGCATTACTACTAAAGTGTCATAAATTATTATAGTTTATTATAATATTTATTTTAAAAATAAAATAACCGTATCTGCAGTGTTCTTTAGTTCTATATTAGTGCCGTGACGTGACGCACGGCCACGATTCACCTCTACAAGTACACAGATGTGTACGGTACGCATATGTTGTGTATAGCATAGCCAGATAGCCACACTTCCTCGTTGGTTCACAAGTTAACACAATCTGAGCGATCGTTTCAAGTTCACCGATAACCACTTATCGTCCCCAGTGCCACACCACATCTGATGAGATTGTTATTTACGACACACCGTCGTTATACTATACTCTTTATACTGTGGTCTGACCATGGACACTGCTTAAAAGCCGCGAGAATTGTTCGCTTCGAACATGTCTGGTTGGCAGTGTAATCTTTTCAAGAGCAAAGATCTGCTGCTGACTTCCTTAAAAAGTTGTTTGTTTAAGAAATCGATGCAAAGTCAGTAATAAACTGCTTCATACAAAATTATAGCTATTTATGTATTTAATCTGGTTATGTGAAATTAAAAGTGATATTGCCAACATACGAATGGCCATAGTTTAAACATTTGTATTTTGTGATATAAAAGAACGCGAAACCTAGGTAGATGGAACAGAAAATACAGAACCAGATAATCATTATAAATAACAATAACGCCCACTTGTTGACGTAAGCGTTATGTAAAAGATTGTTCAAACAGAATATTTAAACAACTTTTTTGGAGAACACGAAAACACATTATCGACATAAAGTCTGCTTGTATAGCTAGATAGACATTTCTTTTGTACCTTTTAGATTTTTGGAGGACCGTAATGCATGGGAACGAGCCATCTTAAATGTCAAGGCTAATTTGTTGCAAAATGGTGATTAGCTGGTGCCTATATGATTTGCAGACAGACCTTCAATGTAAGCGACCAATCAATTATAGGTACGTATTCTTGTGAACGTTCAAAGCGTTATGTTTATTATCAATATTAGCTTTTGAGTTGAGGCTACACGAATTCTAGGAAAGGTGGAATGTGTGTCTGTTATAAGTACTGCGTTATGCATTTTCCTGCTACCTTTGTCCAAGAACATCAAGCGCATGTTTACCAAGATGCATCGCTGATCGAGCAATACAGATAATGTTGCGGAGAAGCACTGCTGCATAATGTAAAATTACTAGTAGTCTAGTAGGTAGGTTTGATGTTTGTCTGTCTCTCTCCGAGTATAAAATAAATTCCAAGCAGTAGAAAAAATTACCATCGAGAGCATTAACCCTCGTTATCTCTTTCGGTCCTCAGGTTTCGAGGATTTACAGATACCAGTAGTTTTGATGTCTTTCTGTTTCTCTCCTGCTCTTTCTCTCTTAGCTCCTTTGTTCTTTAGGTCCTAGGAGTTATACTCACTGTTAGATTTAATTGACTTCATATCTCTTTAGCTTTTTGCTTTTCAGGCTTCAGGTTTTAGTCCCTAGTATCTTTAATTCTACCTCAATACGTATGTAACCACACACACACAGCCGACAGAAGCTACCTATGAAATGACGTCTTGCGTTGAAATTAGATGATCTCTCACTCACTCTTCAGCTCTTCGCTCTCAAACATTACGCAAAACAACAGAGGTCACACAATTCTACTTGTGTAAAGCACCAGTTCTCTGCGACAGGAGTATTCCAGTCGTGCAGCGGGTTGGGCACACATTGTCTTAATGTCTCCTCCCTCTTTAGCTTAGGCATTAGGATTTATAGTCACTAGTAGCTTTAAATCTGCCTCAATACGTATTTCCCTTACACTTTATCTTCTTCGCTCTTTAACTCCTCCCTCTTTAGCTTAGGCATTAGTATTTATAGTCACTAGTAGCTTTAAATCTGCCTCAATAAGTATTTCCCTTACACTTTATCTTCTTCGCTCCTTAATATAACCCAAAAAAACCAAACAACAAAGATCACACAATCCTACCTGTTGCTATTCGGTGAAAAAAAAAACTAGAATGGCAGTGGTCTGCTTCCGCGGGCAATGAGGATTGCCTGGTCTCTAACAAACACTTGGAGGATTATAGTCGTGTGTATTAGTTCCTACCTGTGTAAAGCACCAGTTCTCTGCGACGGGCGTGTTCCCGTCGTGCAGCGGGCTGGGCACACGGCTCACCGCCATGCCGCCGGCGCCGTTGGATGAGACGCGCGCCGACTGCGGTGCGGGCGCGCCGCCGCCCGAGCCTCCGCCGCCACACTCGCTGCCCGACCCAAGCCTGTCGCAACACAAATGTGACACTTAGCCGAGATTAACATTATGTAGGGATGCCAACATACTGTTAAAATAATAAACGAAATTAAATTAATGAATAGGTACGCAAACTTAAATTTTAGTTTTTACATTAATTTTTAAATTAAAACGTAGTTATGACAATAAACAAAATTAAATTTTTGAATATGCAAATGTAAATTTTAATTTTTACATTTATTTTTGAATTAAAACGTAATGCAAACAGTTTCTTGCGCCCGTTCTTCTCCACAGCTAAAGGACTTCCTAAATTCGGGTGCCCATCCATCCAAATAAATTTAGACGATTCAAAATGCTTATTTTAAGTTTATTGGATAAAGAAATTTTAAATTTTGAATTTTTGAATTTTGTTTGATAAATGTGGGTAATTAAAAAACTACGTTTACTTTACAGTTTAAAAGTTACCTACATACAATACGTTTACTACTTGTTTAACATGAATTTAAAACCTAAGACATATCCGTGGAGACCCGGAGGAGGGATTCATTGTATGTAGCCCTAACATAATTATTATTTCTGCTTCATTGGTTATAAACCTTATTGGAAGTTGATAAGGTTCATATCTAGTGACCCAGGCATGTTTCGGCGATTCATCGATTGTTAATAAGATCAACATAATTCATTACATTAGCCTAATTTAAAAAGTGGGACTCGTCTGCGACAGTAATGATCCAGTAAAGTTACTGGACATAAAGGCACGATATCTAAGAAAACATTGAGGGTTGGCAAAGCGCCATTTGTACCTATGTGGTGTTAAACGTCAATAAGTTAAGAAGCATGCTTATATGGTATATGGTATGGTATGGTAGACACGTTTGTTCAATTATAAAAAAAGAAGCGGTCAATGGTCCATCCGGGGTTAGGAGAATATGGTGCACCATTTAGTGCTGAATGCATCAGAAATCATCATTCACAAGGCAATATTACAAACATAGGAGATCGGCGCGCCTATTTATTATAAACTCGCGGATAACAAACAACCATTATATCATCACTGAATATTTTATAGTAATAGTAAGTTTGTAAATAGATAAATAAAAAATATTCGTTTGTAAATAGGTTAGGTTAGAAAGTTTTATAAGTGCTTGTACTATCGCATTGGATTTTGTTTTTCTGTAATGGTAGTATTAAGTTTTGTTGTTTCAAATAAATAAATAATAAATAAATAAATAAATAAATAAATCAATCACATACCTTTTAATCTACTGCTAACGAATTCTAAGCTGTGGCTAATAGAAACAAATCACATCCACGCTTTAAAAAGTTCTATTTGAGGCTTCTCTTTATACTTGTATTGCTTCAAAATAATCGCCTGTTTTAAAACAATTCTAAAGTAACGGGTTTACATTACAGCACAACCAACAACTCAAACAAACAAGACTTTTGTGCCGAAGTAAGAATCAAAACCACTTTTCCAGCTAAAACGTGAAATAAAACTCTTCAAAAGTGAGCAAAGGGGATTTTTATTGCAAACAACGTCGAGCGCATTATAATAAATCTGCAGAAAAAAGGTAACGAAATTATATAAAAATACTGTCTCCTTATTTTACCTGCTGCAAGAGAAAGAACAATAAGCAAAGAGCGTCTTTTAAAAAAAATGGGATATCTTCCATTACTTATCTTATCAATAAAAATACTTATCTAAACAATGGAAAGGTGGCGTAGAGTGTTCTATGGTCTAGTTTGACTATATCGTAATCGCAAAAGAATTAAAACAACAATCTTTTTACATTATGTATTATTCTGGTGCGTGCCAATAACTCGAAACTATTTGTTTCATGAGAATCCAATACGCAGGTTTTGAAGTAGTCTCTACAAGATTTAAGTTGATATTGAAATATTTAATGCAAATAGTTTGTAAAGCAAATCTTGAAAAAGTTGAATAAAATTCAAAAATGTAGACGAAGTAATGACAAATGAATATCAATTTTAATATCGTCAATACCTATACCTTTTTCAAGTGACAATACTTTCGAAGTAAGATTAGACTCATGGCGTAAGTGAATTATGGCCCCAAAAGATTAACTTTTAAGTATTTCAGTAAATATTCCTCACGTTGACTCAATATTATAATTTATAAGCAAGGCCTACATTTGTAAATCAATGTATATTATCGGTACTACGGTACCAAGTGACCTACTAGCCGAAAGGCAATACTTCTCATGGAATTGAATGCAAGGCGAAAATGTAGCAACATCGTAATACACCAATCAACGATTGCAGTTTCGCTTCCCAAAACTGGGACGCGAACACAATTCACACTAACACATTTACTCCGGTACGCGCGCACCGAGAGCTGCTGTGCGCGGACAATAACAACACAACGAAAGAAGAGTTAAGTATCATTTAGCTTTTGGGTTTCGGTGCCGTCAAAATGTCGAGAGTATCTCTCAAAGTGGGACGTGTACAATGCGTGAGATATGGCCGTCCTGCGAGACTTTCACGAGCTGTAGTTGGATTACCAAATACGCGTTAGAATCTGTGTCAGTTTCATCACCACACTGTGCATCCGCTTACGGTGAGCGCGCTCGTTGTGTGGTGATTTCACGCACTCCCTTCGCCCATAGCCCCCTGACATTCACTTCGGCAAGCGTATCCTGCAACTCTACACCGAGAAGCCGTGGAAGCTCTCATTTTTCCAATTAACTGACTTTCAATGCTACTTTTTAACGCCCTCGTTTCTTACCTTCCTCCGACAGTGACGTACGTTAATTCGTAACAATAAACTAACGAGTATTCACGACAAACGCAGCTCATGCCTGCACGTGAAGGGGAAATCGAATTTACATTTCACGCCCACTATCATGTTGGTATATTCAGCGTTGCCAAATGAAATTGCAAATGTACATTATAGGTTGCAAGCGCGATATGCTGAGTTTAATTCAAACTGAAATATAACAAAAGCTTCCCGATTGTGACGACACAATAGACAACGTTTACGGCATTATGTTATAAAATGAGAAAGATATTAATCAGCGGTCAGCTAAGTTTACTTTCTAGTGAGTTAGAGACACAAGAGTAGGTAATCGATACACGTGCAGTAATGACTTATTTATTAGGTACAGCCGTTTAATTTACTGGGCAGACGTCACGGCTGGCTTGTTGTTTCGCTGAGCTCACTGTCGTTACTGTATAAACTCTGGGAACAACGGATAAGTAACAAAATTGAATCCCCCAATTTTCATGCATTTGGTACAACTTTACTGAAATGATTCAAATGAAACTATCTGCCATGAATTTCCAAATCATAGGTTATCTTAGAGCAATTAAATGATGTCGAGCGGCCATTATCTAGAGACTAAGCTCAAATAGCATTGAGCAAGATGTGTGACGAGGGCAGTTGCACATTGAAGACGGTGGACCATAAACAAATTACGCGACGCCAAGGCCGAGCTACAACATGTCTGAATTGAACAAACGTTTATCGATCATCGGACTCAGGAAAAGCTTATTTGGCATAGAAACAGTTGGGATAATTACAACGATGAATCATTTGATATAATAAATGTAGTGTATTTGAGCATAACAATTATGTCAAGTATAAAAAATTGTCACAACAGAAAATAAAAGTAGGCTAAGTGAATTAATCGGTGCGACCCAGAAACGGGTTACGATGACGGAGAACGTCACTGTGATGTGATAGCCACAGTCATTCGGGATTATTGTTAAAGTTATTATAACTTAAATTAGGTAGGTACCTAAATTAATTTAATAACAGCTAGTCAACATAAAATAACCTAAACTAAAAATAGGCATGGTTAATTCCAGTCTGTAAATTTGTTAATCTGCATGAAACCTTCAAGTTTTTCATTGTATTGATTCCAACAGATTAAACATAATGTAAAGGGAAGGTTATGTTATGGTTTATATACGAGTATTATGTATATAATATGGTTGGGCTTAACTTTTAATGGTGCAAGTGCTATTGGTGATGATAAGATATCGCTCGAAATTACTCGTCCGAGGTCGATCAACAATTTGCCACTGTGACAAATGGAGCGGCCCGACCGACCTACATTCGGTTACAGTATACCGCTCCTATGACGATTAACAATAGATGAATCATCTTATCACGCATCAAGTCTAGTACTTGGTGTACAACCGGGTTACAGATATTCGAAAAATACTTTCAGCTGGAGATAAGAGAGGCGCATGGTCATGTTTCACTTATTTTGCGCTTCACATTGGGTCGGGCGGGGCGGTGTGATTTCGGATTCGGACCACCCACGTGGTAAGAACATCGCCATGGGCAACAAAAAACGTAAACCACTGAAAGTGGACTTTGACGAATCGTGTTTTTCTTATTTAAATTTACTTAACCTTAATTTATCATTCTCTGATTTAAGCATTATGGAATTCAATGCTCTTTAAGATACGAAGACACTATTGGTTACAAGTTATTTGTCTTTGTTTACCGAATTCAACATATTTGTCAAAATAATTTAATCCATTTCACCAAAGTAAACTAAAACTTTACATAATGACATTGAAGCTAAGGCCGATATGCCGTGTCATTGAAATTATTTATTTTCATTTCTTTGTTAGTCGAATACGTGTGAATATGTGAATGTAATTTGTTATGAAGTTAGGAGAATTATATCAAATTTATAATTAACACAAACTTTGCGATAGCGGCAAAGTTTATTGTTTTTATTTTGTATTCGTTTATAAAATATATGAGTGTGAACTTTACTTCGAAGTCAACAACCCGTGAAAGCTTGAGCAATCTACGTAGTACATATCACCGGTCTCCCGCGGTCTTATTATAGATGTCACCCGACCTGCTCGCATCCTCTTCTATTTTTAAGTCTCCACGGCGTCGTTTCACAACATTTTTGGGGTAGCATTATTAATTATATCTCTATCTTCCAAATGTGCAACGATGCATCGCCATCTTTATCTTGTCGTACGCCCTGATTTGGATTAATTTGTATTTGTATTTGAATATGAAAATAAATGACTTGTTACGAGTATTTCAAGTTCTTTCAAGTACCCAATTACACTTAATTAAATTTACGTTATTTATTTGGAATAGTAAGCTATGCATTAGGTCATGATACTTTAGAACTAATAAGTTTGATTTCGGTATAACGCTTCGAGTTATTTAATTATACTAATTTGAATGTATCCTTGTCACGTTATTTAAATAAACATTATGGCAAATACAAAACACTCGAAGGTTATATAGCGGACCTGAAAAGGTTGACAATAGACCATGGGCTACCATAAATTCGCAATCAATAATAAAAATGGCGGCCACTTGGCGAGACAATAGAATCAGAATAAGGACGTGTAGAACAATGAGCGTCCTGATACGCATATGAGTGGTTTTATTTTTTAATCATGGCTCATTGATGCATCGGTCGGCTCAAGGGGGGAGGTAGCGAGTGAGCAATGCCCTCTTTACGACGGCTGCATGCAGTGACTCAGACGCCCTGAGGACGACCCGACATTATAGGGTTCTCGACTGTACTGTGCTGAACTGTGAAGGACGGCTTGTTTACTGCGGGCAAACGGTCCTATGATATCAGACAATTTCTGTAAACATTGTCCGCAAGTGTTCGACTACATAAAAATGTTTTGTGGTACATTCAAGCTCGGTACGCGGCTTTGCCTATGTTAAATTTGGTTTGCCAAGAGTTACCGAAGGAAAGATGTGATTCCAGCAACAGCCAATGCAAATAATGAACCGATTCGTGGACCCTTTAAAGTATATGCGATGAGGAAATTTGGTTTGCCAAGAGTTACCGAAGGAAAGAGATGTGATTCCAGTAACAGCCAATGCAAATAATGAACCGATTCGAGGAGCCTTTAGATATGAGGAAAAGCAAACAAACACACTTTCACATTTATAATGTTAATTATAGGAGAAATAAAAAAATTACCCTGTCGCGTAGCGGTGCAAGAATACTACCACCCCGCTCTTTCCTTGGGTGTCGTAAAAGGCGACTAACATACTAAAAACTACACATAGGTACTTCCAACAGCATAAAGCGGCGTTGGGCTAACTACCTGTCACGCTAAGCACGTGTGCAGTCGTTATTTGGTGAAAAGTGGACTATGGTAGAATTGGTAGAGGACTGCTTTTTCTGTCCTCATTGCCTAGTCTCTGACTAACCCTTCGGGAATAATAGTCGAGTTCGAGTTAATATGTATGTATGTAAAAAAAATATTTTTTAGCAACTTCGTACAAGGTGACCATTAAATAATCTTTCTATAATTATTTGCTTTCTTTAAAGATTAGTACACTTATAGACGTTTAAACTGAGAACGAGGTCATCGTCCCCTTTGTACCAAACGAGAATAAAGTTATGAGACTCATGATTTACAAACCTAACCACATTGTATCGTTGTGAAACTGTTATACTGGGGAAAGTAGGATAGTAGTAGGAAGGAATAGGTATAATAAACGAATTCATAAATAAATTACTTGTGAGGTAATGTGAGGTAATATATGGGTTCAACAAGAAATATACTTACACCGATTAGTTTATAAATAACTTGTCATACGGCATTTTCTCAATTACACTGAAACTTTATAAGAATAATGGCAAACAATAAAATTAAACAAAAATACTTTAATTAATTACATGGTAACCTACTTAATGATTAGCACAAACCAAATAAATAAACATTCATACTTATATAATAATTACATATTATAAATAAACAATTATCTATTATGTGTTTTTCTAAAACACACAGCGTTATGGTGAAGAAAGCTGATGCAAATGCCACCGGTTATACAGTTTAACCATAGACAATCTATATTATAGATTGTCTATGGTTAAACTGTATAACCGTGTTTAACCATTTAACCAGTTTAACCATAGACAATCTATATTATAGATTGTCTATGGTTAAACTGTATAACCGTGTCGCGTAGCGGTGAAAGAATACACCATCCTCTCTCTTCCCTTGGGTGTCGTAAAAGGCGACTAATGGACTAAAGACTGCATACTTCCAACAGCATAGAGCGGCGACGGGCTCACCACCTGCCACGCTCAGCACATGTGCAGTCGCTATTTGGTGAAAAGTGGACTATGGTAGAGGACTGCTTTTGCTGTCCTCATTGCCTATAGTCTGACTAACCCTTCGGGGATAATAGTCGTGATTATATGTATGTATGTCTATGATTAAAACATACCGAATTGTCCATGGTTTTACACCTGTCTCTGTCACTCACCAGCAGGCATCCTCTTCTAATGAACAACATGCGAATGATCCATTTACTATTTTTTTAAGAAATCCTACAACATTTTTCTGTAAGCATTCTTTAGGTGAACTTTCTACAGAGTGTGACGAAAAAACAATCATTCCACAAGCTGACAAAGAACGATTGCTGGAATTAACTAAACTTCATCTTGGAAGGGCATACACTGACTGGCAGACCAAGTCACTCACTGGACCGTAGAGGAAGAAAATTTGTTAAAAAGGCTACTTTTTAACAAATTTTCTTCGGCGTCGGCGGACATCTACCTTAACAATGTATACTATACATTGTATAGGGCCCCAATAAAGGTTGCTTCACACATATCAGTGAAGCCACAGTTCCGACACAGTACCGGCACAGTGTTTTTCATACATTCTCTATGAACGCATCCCCACTTGTCAGTGATATGATAATGCTCCCAGTGTCAGTGCCGCCACCGGCAAATCGCGGACGTACTCGTTTTGACAACGTTCATAGTGAATGTATGAAAGAATATTTTTCACTGTGCCGGTACTGTCAGAACTGTGTGAAGCAATCTTGAAAGTAGCTGGCGGACATCTACCTTAACAATGTATAGTGCCCCAATAAAAGTAGCTGGTGGACATCTACCTTAACAATGTATAGTGCTCCAATATAAGAAGGGGATGGTTATCCTGGTGTAAAACCAATAGAATAAACCCAAAATCATAAGAAAGCCAAGCTAGCTTGATTTTGGTAAAACTATAAAGTTACATGAAGAAAGATTCAGAGAATAGCCCTGAAAATTCAACTTCTACAGAAGATGATACATACATGATACAAATACACACAGACAGTAAGGTTGGTTGTTGCGGAAACGCCCAGACCATAGTGACTGCCCTGTCAAACAAACAAACTACATAAAAGTAAAATCTGAAGGTAGAAGAAGCACAGGCAGGACCAACACAAGTTTATTCATTTTTCTATCAGATAAATTAAAACCTGCTTCAAGAACAATGATTGCTTGTTAGAAATATAGTCATTTCAAAGATGCTCACACAAAGAGGCTTCTAAAAGTTGTTTTGTAAATAAACCTGTAGTACCTACAAGAAAATACTTGATAGAGGAAATTGGAAAAGCATTCAAACATTTTAAAAATTTTACTGTTGTCCAAACGTGTCCAGTAAACAGAGTTGGTAATGTCAACTCTAGTGTTGATTTATTGCATTAAATTTTTTCTAGTACTTATATAACTGGTAATACTTTTCTTTTTTTATGTGAAACATTTTAATAACCTATTTCTTGATTAACCTATTACATTATTTTAATATTACTTATTTGTTATTATTTAGGTTTGTTGATTTTAAGAAATTTATTGTTGTTCTAAGTAAGAAAGTGTATAATGTGTAGGTATAATGTGTAGTGTGTAATGTATTAAAACTGATTTATATTTCAGATCTGTTTTATAATTTCATTCATCATAGCGTTTGAGTTTATCACCAGCAGATACCAAACAAGTCTTCACCACAACGCTGTATTTTAGAAAAACACAATCATTAGAAGAGGATGCATGCTGGTGAGTGACAGAGACAGGTATAAAGCCATGGACAATTCGGTATGTTTTAACCATAGACAACCAACATAAAGGCGGATTTGCATCAGCTTTCTTGACCACAACGCTGTGTGTTTTATTCAACACACTTAATACTAGTTTTGTCGTAATGCAAAACAGTTATATTATTAAAACAAAATCGAAAAATAAACACAAAAGAAAAGTGATCTTCAGATAAGATCAGAGAAAGATTGTTAATAGACCATAAGAAATGATAAGGAAAATAAGAAAATCAGTCTAATCCTATTGTAATACGATTTGCGAGCATAAAAAAACTAAATATATTTATTTATCATTTAAGTGCTGCATAAAACTATTTTACGAGTATCAAGTAATGTTATTAGCACAATGCACGCGAGAAATTGTTGAGCAGTCAATAGATATGTCACATACAAATGTTTTTCGAACAAAAGTCAATAGTACTATACAATGCGATACTGTTCTGTTCACAGTTTCACACAAGACAAGACGTGTTTATAATAAATTGATGTTTACGACTAACCGCAACCTCAAACTATGACGGGCGCGCGTGGTATCTTTTAACGCTTAAAACAATTACCAACCAACCAAAAATTATTACTGAAGTGATCAGAAACACACATTTAGTTACATTATTAATTTGTTATCGGTACAATACAAGTAAGAAATGACTAATGATGACAAAGAGCTTCTAATTGAACAAGCGAGTGTTAATGTTAGAAAGGACTTAAAAATATAAATATTCTCCGGTATCAATCATTATTTGTTTATAATGAAATAAACTTAGAAATACAAAACTAGTTCAAGTTTAAGAAATAAAATATAGAGAAATATATTAGGCTTTAACGCCATCATCATCTCAACTAATATGGTTAATGACAAAAAGTCCGAAGGGGAAACACTGGGGGAACTAGCTATCTTATCTCTAACTGTCCGAACACAACAACAATTATGGCGACATACTTAGACAAGATTGGGTTTCGTAGTCAGATTCTGGGAAGAAGCTTACCGCCAGTCAAAAGTGGAGGGAATATGAGTCGTACAAGTCTTGACATCGTTGATAGTCCATCAAGTCTTTCTTTAAATGAATGGTTGTAATGCAAATAATAGGTGTGATGTGTAGAATAATGAAACACGCGACATTTTCAAGGTTATGGCAGCCGTCACCACTGTCTAGCAAGCCGTTGCAAAATGTAACAATAACTACCTACCTACACAATGTCGAAGCCAATTGCCCGTGAGCAATGTACAAAATTATTGAGGAAATTCTCATAAAAGTTGTTAGGCTCACTCGTGATTTCATAGTCTCCAACTATAGGTACAGATAGGGAGAACTATATTGTTGAAGATTGGCGTAGATTGGATAATATAAACGCATATACATCTAGTATCATATCAGTGTTGTAAAACGAAATGTAAAATAACATATGCGAACAGGACATTGACAAAACTGTGAAATCGTTCAGTTTTTACCTTGAAATTTTAGGTTGAGGAACATGCGAATGTAGGCATATGTATGACAAACCGTATAAGCATGAAACAGTCACTGTCGTCATGCCGGGTATCATGTGACGTGATAAGCCATCCACTTTTTTATTATTTTTATGATAAGTTTAGTTGAATTTCCAATAATACTATGATAGAATAACCTTTAACGCAACAGCGTAAGTCAAAATTGGCTGTTATTTGGCAAGAACTTTACAATCTTATCGATCATGAGTTCACAAGATTACATAACACATTTTTTAAAGCAAGCTCTACAAATAATGAATTAGCGTGAATTTGTTTGAAGAAGCCTAGTGATGTACAAGGTAACGTCTGCATGACGAAGAGCTACAACATAAATAGACGTTTCGCCGTCGAAGCGGAGTAACTAGGTACATATAAATGTACGCGGAACTGAATGCCACCTCTATTCGTCCGAGATGCTCGGGGACGCGCAAGGTGACCGACGACGCACAGCGCCGCGCTACATGCACAGTAATCCTGCTACATGCGAGTCGCATGATGCGACCAATACTGGAACCGCATAGCGATGCCGCAAGCTTGAGGGTAGGGGAAAAAATAACCAAATTTAATACAAGTTGTAAAAGTAAACAGAATCAGATGTCGGTAAAGATTATAAATGAATTTTTTATCAATAGTAGGTATAAGGATATACTTAACAAAAAAGAAGCACATTAAATAATTAAGGTCATCTTTACAATCATAATTATCTCAAAAACTTTGTGGCAATTAAGGAAGCCAAACGATGATATAATCGAATGACAAATATACGATAGGATACGATATTAATATTTATACGTTGTTATCGTTTTGACATTAAAAGATAAATAAATATTCAATGACACACACGAAAATGTGAATTGATAGCTAGTTCTTGCGATTTTATACATAGATACTTGAATATCGCAAATTCACAATGACTATACTTACACAAATATATTGAAGAAAGTTTCCCATCAACTTCTCCCGCGTGAATTCAATAGAATGAGAGGTTTTTTCTAGCAACAAATAAAATACCTACATTATTTATTAACTGTGTAGCTTTCTATTAGTGAACAAGTTTTTTTAATCTGTTCTGTACTTTAACAACATACCATCTTTATAATATCAGTGAACTTAAAAGCAGAAACTCCCTAAGTTTGACTGACAGATCAGAAAACATAGACTTCGGGTAGCGATTATAGTAAACGAATCGTGTGCCAGCCAGCCAAGTTTAAAGTAAGTCGTTGTACTTACAGTCACAGTATAAAACGTTTATATACATATAAATGAAATGACGAATCATCATACGAAGCCTGATCTTAGTGATTTTATTTATTTTCATTATGAAATATTAAAATTATTTAAATTCAACTCTAATTTTTTTTTAAGTGACTCGTCATTGTGACTACATCCTGTCCTGCCTGATAGTAAGCAGCCGATGCAGTCCAAAATAACGAGAGCACTCCTCACCGTGGAACAAGTACGGTAACAAGCGCACCCATTCATGACGGCTTGAATAAATGCCGTTTCACGCCCCGCTTTAAAGACCCGGGACTATAGGAGCTGAGAAACACATGCGCCGGCAAAGAATTCCAAAGCCTAATGGTCTTACATAGGAACGACTTGCCAATTTTTTTGGTACGAGTGCTGATAGTCTGCATAATATGATGGTGGTTCCTAAGACCAGCGCGTGTAGTCCGGGAGAGGAAAGGAGAGGGCGGGATTAGTTCAAAAAGTTCTTCAGAACACTCTCCGTAGTAATTCCGGTAGAAGACACTGAGAGAAGCAATGTCTCTACGCAGCTGGAGGTCCTCAAGAGGACTGTAACCTCAGCCTCTCAAAATGCATACCGCTCGCCTTTGCAGTCTATCAAGTGCATCGAGGAGGTATTTAGCGGAGCCGTCCCATAGATGGGAACAATACTTCATAATCGATCGCACCTGGGTCTTGTACAGCAAACAGCGCTGCTCGGGAGTGAAAAACCGCCTCACCTTATTGAGAACAATCAACTTACGGGAAGCAGTTAAAATAACACTCTCGATGTAGCATTTTGGATTTAGTTTCTGGCCGATGTCCATGCCAAGAATGCTGAGGTCCACTGAAATGGGTAACTTAGTGTTCTGAAGAGGCTAGGCCGTGATTTTTTTAGATCCCCACTTAGAGACACGATCGTGAGTCAGGTTCAGTTTGGCAATCAGTTCTTGCCTTTTCACCACGATATCGGCTTGCCGCAGTATGTCCCAAGTACCGCTCATGCACCGCATAACAATGAATATTGCCCAACACCAACAACATGTCATTGATATGCAGAAGAAATAGAGTAGGTGAGAGCACAGAACCCTGCGGCACTCCGGCATTGACTTTGTAGAACTTGGAGGAACCCCTCACAAAGGACACGAATGCTCCGCTCTTTTAAAAAGTCTGCATCCCAGGCGCACAAACAGGGCGCCGGCGCGGCACACCGAAGGCCGGCAACTTGGAAAGAAGGGAACGATGCCACACTCTATCGAAAGCTTTGGCGACATCCAGGCTCTCTACTTTCAATAAAAAATGATTTTGAGAACTGAATGGACCAATGAATATAAAGAATTGTACTGTAGGTGGAAAGAAGGGAGACCTTTGCCCAGCCCTCATCATCATCAGTCTATAAACGTCCCAATGTTGGGCACAGGCCTCCCACGTGGACAATAGCACGTGGGGATATTGGGCCATAACCTACCACGCTGGCCCAACGCGGGTTAGTGGGTTGGTGCCTAGCCCTACTTGTGGTTAATTAATTATTTTCTATGTTTACTTAAATATTCGAATATTGCATCATTAATATACCACAGAGTCCCTATAACAAGAAGATATTTAAGACACGTCTTCTGAATACCACTGAAGTTCCACTTGAGCGTTGGCGTCCGTCCAAAGTCGTAGGGATCAACGACGGCTTTTGTATACAACTATTATGAAACTAGCTTTCTATGGGAAACACAAGGTCGCGTTACTTACAGCACAACACACGTATTGTGCTTACAGCGTACATTATACGAGTCGAACAGATATCACAATACCTGTTATGATTAAGCATCCATATGATACATTTCCTGATCGCTTAATTCAACGCAAAATTGATCTTTATATATGTCTTTTTTCCACTTCATAGGAATCGCCTCGGAGGAAAAGAGACGTAATTACAAAAGCGAACATATAACCTCCGCTGCTGTCGCTTTGGCCTCGCAAAGAATCTCGAGCGACGGATCGACAAACTAAATAATAGTGAGACTCCACTATTACGTCACGGCCTTCGCTGGCCGTTGTCGTGACGTAGTCGCATCCATGCCTGGCGGTCGGCACGTGGCATATTAAAGTAACACTAATTGTGCATTAACCGCGGCAAGTACTTACTTACTAAAGAAATAACAATAAGGACGAAACTGATTTTAAATAAGTATTATTATTATTATTCAGCTCGGCTTGTCCCACTGCTGGGCAAAGGCCTCCCTACTCTAAATAAGTATATAAAAGAGAAAATAAAATATTACGTACTTCAACCAAGAGGAGCGCGCGGTTTGCTGATTATACCTAGAAAGGAAATTAATAGTTGATGAAAAGCAATAACTTAGTGGGATGTTGGGTAAGGTCTACTAGGATCAAGGTTTATATCACAAAAGATTATTAATGGCACCGCGAGGCGAGGATAAGCAACGAGGCGGAAGCGAACGAGCGAGGCCGAGGACATACAACCAATTCACGAACCGAACGTACTGCGGCTGAAGCGGTGAACATTCCATCCGATACACTGTATCCACGCATAAACCTTGTTCGTAATAAATAAAGAACCAATCACCCGTCCATACAGACTACATAAATATATGTACACATCGAAACACATTTTAAATGTAATGCGAACAACAAAATCGTCATTAAAATGTTGGCTAGCGCTGTTAGATGTCGACGTTTAGAAATTCAACGCGCAAGATAGTGTGCTATCGCCATATCGCGACCAACACTGAGTAAGATAATTTTGAAATGATTACAGCGACATTTAATAATTTAAATAAATACCATTTTGATTTAAAATATTCAAAATTTACATAAATTTTTAATAATAACAAACAGTTAACTCCCCACTCTACTACTAATGCGCCCGATCGGGTCCACTGCGCTTTAATTAAATATTAAGACCTATTATTTCCAATGTTGCATGCAAAGACATTGAAACATTAACATGTTTTAAATACAAAGAGTGATGCGATGCGAGCAAGAGTTTACACGGGCGATTATGCAACATACCGCGAGCCGCGACACATACTCGACGGACGGCGGACGGTGCAAGGTGGTAGAGTCGAGCGCGGGGGACCGAAACCGGCACACTCCACGCCTCAACCATGCAACTAATATTTGGCAACATCCATTCGAAAACGAAACATCGATAGTCGCATTCGCATGATGCGGCGTGGATACTTTAATCCGCACAAATACATACACAAATAAATGCACACCTGTTTTCCAAAGACTCCGACCCGCATTTTGGCTAGCATTACGGCCTGATATCCCTATTTGCTATTACTGATTTGGAAAGGCCTGAGTCCAGTATTGCACGTTGATAGACTGATGATGAGGCAGAGATCACGAACTTCCACTTGCGGTCAATACGGTCCTGACTGACATACTGAATTCGATTCTTCCTTTAGATAAGTGCATAAAAATACACCCTGGTTTACGCATGGTATATTTGATCTGGCCTTTCTATAAAATGTATATATACGACAATATGCGTACTCTATCTAATTAATGATAATAATACACACTAATCTAACAGGGATAGATTGATTTATGGCTCAAACACGAAACTGTGCCACCTCGGCCCTACTGCATCACGTCACGTTCCACATTGTTTTACAATGAATATGCAAACTGATCTCGAGTCAATGCAAAAGTATTCTTGCACCCACATATATGATGCTTTACGAGAGTTATCTTTATGGAAAGAACAATCTAATAATACAAATAATGTTTTGAGCACTTCGTAAAATTAGTCAAGATGAAAAGAATATAATAATAATATAATGAATGACAAAGGTCGCCATTGTCTCTGGCCTTAAAATTTGTTGTCCTATGAATGTACTAGATGACTAAAATGATTGGGAAGACCTTGAATTCAGCCTAATATAAATTGTATGACCCCACTTCCTCGAACATTTGCGAGGGTCGTCTGTCAATTACGTTTAATTCCACCTCGCGTTGATAGCCATCGTCGATGTTCTCCAGGATAGAGCAAGTGCACGAAAGAACAAAGTTGTGGTCGCTACTTTAGTAAAATGGTTTGCTAACCCTGACATGTCGGCGAGCCGTGGGTGTGTGTTTGAGTGGGGTCGCGTGCGGCGGTGTGCGTGTGTCAAGCGTGCTCAGTGAGACGCTGCAGTCGGTACCAGCCAGCTAGCACAGCACGGACATCGAGAACGCGACCCGGTTCGCTGTTCGAGAAAGCATCGACAAAACTCGGTTGAGGTCGCGCACACAACCGGGCGGACGTACACTTTCAGTCTTCGTACGCAGGCCGTGCATCATAATATGCAATTAGGAAATATTAGAAAAATAAAAAAACATGAAAACTTCCGACACTTACTAAAGCAACCAAACGAGGCGCGCGTAATGCTCGTCGTTCTATTAGGGTTTTGGAAATAAGTTAAAGTTGAGTAAAGCCTGTATACACTGTCCCACTGCAGCACAGAATAATATTACTAGACTGCAGGCCAAATACCTCTACAATTGAAATATAATGAAATCAATTTTGAAAAATAAATGTGGTAAATATATTAATTATGACATTATGTTTATTGTTTAACGTTTTTCTTTTGTAATTAATTTATAGGTAAGTACTATAATATTGACCTTCATATAAAATGAAAAGGTTATCCATTCAACGCACATCAATATTGTTTTATAGATACAATGATAATAATAAATTCTTGTTTCATTTATTTTTACACATTTAACAAACAATAACCATCATGTTATTATTATTCAAAATTAGTGTGCAACAATCATGTTATTATTCAAAATTGGTGTGCACAAATGGTTATTGATGTGAGAATCTGGAGCCTGGTTCGTTTAGACTCGAGCCAGCACTAGGTCGCTACTCGCTAGGCTCCAAACCTGACGGTTGGTGTAACATAATTTATTAGCAGTTATTGTTTTCTAAAGATTACGCGAACTCTACATAGGTATTCAAATAAATCACATTAAACGGATCTAATCGCGCTGGGTCAATAATTTATTAATTTGAGGAAACCAACATCTTATAATAAAAAAATAATAATAGGTAAAAAACTCGAAACCGTAAGAAGTATAAAGGTACAACCTTTTAAAATAAGATCATGAAGTATAATAACTTTCAAACAGGCTATATGATACTATGAAAAGAAATTCTG
Source organism: Scoparia ambigualis (assembly GCA_963921215.1). Lineage (NCBI taxonomy): Eukaryota > Metazoa > Arthropoda > Insecta > Lepidoptera > Crambidae > Scoparia > Scoparia ambigualis. The sequence continues at coordinate 21,047,983 of OY992511.1, forward strand.
CGTTTACAATGAAAGCTCCATACTTACATAATTTCATTAAATGTTTATCGAAACTTTCATTGGTATTCTAGAACTAGTAACAATACTACAGAATAATATACTGGACAATTAAATGTGTTCTAATGTAACTTGATGTCACTACAATACTATTTGCTCCTTACCGTGACCAAATATAAATGTAACGTATTGTTTTCATATTAGACATTCCAATTGCAGGGTTTATTTACATTTTTGCAAGATCATACTACACTTTATACTTAAACTCTATGTACTAACCTGCATATAATTTGCTAACTACAAGCAAATTATATGCAGATGCAGGTACATTTATGGAAAAATTGGAATGATACAAATTTTGAATATTATAAAAAAAGACTAACACGGGCTGATTATGATGATGATGATATGAAACCTGTGGTCTCTGGCTACCCCTCCGGGAAACAGGAGTGATGCGTGTAATTTTTTAAGAAACAACGATTTAAAACAAAACTAACACGAACAGTGAAAGAGCAAACATTTTGATAGTTGTAAATAAATTAGTTTAGTTGCGTACGATAAAGCCTTCGACTAAATGCCCCCGTTCTACTTTCTTACATCCTAACAATGCGTTAATCACCATCTGTCAGGGAGTTATAAATTGGCATATATATACATATAAGAGAACAAATCATATCACAAATAGCTTTTGAACGTAACATACATAACATTGGGATAGAGAACGACCGGGATTTAGAGTGAAAGATGTCTTAGAAATCAACATAATAGCGTCGTTTAAAATTAATTTAGAGGTTTCCTCTTTTGTATTGTAATCATTTAACAGGGCTTTTATGTTGTAATTTCTAAATAGCACGGTACTCAAACTGTCGTCAGCATCCTATGATATAAATCTACGTTGCTAGGTTAGTAGTACTGTAATAGCGGAAAAAACGGGGTCAAATTTGGCTTTGTTATGCATTTGACCTACATGATAAACGAGAGGCATTTCGAAAAGTATAAAGAGCAATCGAATGTTGTATTATGTGAATGAGTTTTAATAGTTTAATGTTATTAATTAATAATTGACGGACGGTGAACCAGAATAAATATCCTATAATTATACGTGTAGAGTTTAAAAAAAAATAGAAAAATACTAACTAAACTCATAAACCTAAAAGACTAAATTCTTATCATCGGCACTAATATATCCACTAACTATTTCCATAATTTTAAAACATATTTGCTCAAGAGTCACACAGAAATAAGTTGCTCTTCACCTCATAACAGCTTCATTGGTTTTGGGTCAAGCCACAGTTTAAGGAGCACAAGGTAAAAGATGGTGCATTGAAAACGGCCTTAAGCCCAATAGCGATCTGCGTGTCGCTTCCTATTGGCGTCGAGGTGACAATGCCAGCGTCGGCTGCCACGAAGGTGAAGCCACAAAGGTCGATCACCACTCGAACGCTAACCCGGAGCTTATTGGTTGCAGCAAATTATTGTAATGCGCCTACAGATACAGACGTCACGTATGTAAAGTGTTCAAATAGTCAATATTTAACTTTCGAAATAACAGAAGAAATAAACCCTTGAAAGTAACTGTTGAGCGCGAATGGATCGACCTCTAACGTAGACAACTTTTCTTTTATCATCCAAGGGTGGGGGCCCCTTCTAAAACAGGTAAAGCTTACCCATACATTGCGGAAGTGACTAAGCTTCGTCATAAAATTTGGTGATAAAACTTGCCACTGGAGTAGTTTGAATTGTTTTTGTAGAATTTTGTAGACTCAGTAGCTTTTCTGATTATTTTGTATCCGATTTTTTTAGAAGTAATTTTTCTTATAGTTTTATATGGTTGACAGTGTAAACTTGCATAATGTTAATATCACCAGCATATTTTCAATAGGTGTAAAGAAATTAAAGATTATAATAATAATCTTTAAGTGTATGAGATTACTCAGTAAATGGTAAAGAATAGTGTATAATTATAACTTTATTCAGATATCAAAACTACGTTGTCAAATGTAAACAATCATAAAGATCCTTTTTTAAGTTTTTAAAATAAAAAATTAAAAAAGAGCAGTGTAAGATGTAATTAAAGCAGATTTCGAAACTAGTAAGTATGGAAAAGAAATACTCGTGAGACCACATAATTTCGAAATCAGTTTAAAACAGTAGGTACTGGGTACTACATTAACATATACTTACTATTTCAGAGTAAATAAATAAAGACTAACGCCTTAACGTTGCCCTATTAACTACCCGAAATAATATAAGACTGAGGTAAAACACAAATACTTGAGTTTACGGGTCAACTGTCACAGGGGCTGACTGCCAGTGGGAGGCAGTGGGGTTCGAAGGGCGTAGGGCCCGCGCGGGGAGGACCCTGACACAGATCCAAACTCATCAACGAACGCTGCGTGGCTTCGAGATTCGGCTTCTATATAATCATCGATTCCTCCACGCACCACGCGGTGTTCGCACAAAATGGGTCAGCGCGCTCGTCTCTGTGAGCCGTTGGAGTACGCCCGATGTCCCCGTTCCGAATTGCTCCCTCGGCAAATTAACGCCTGCTGCCGTGCTCCAAATCGGCCACGGATACAATTATACAGCTACACGTATACGTACAAACGGACTTTATCATTTTTTTTATAACATTATTATTGCTAAAGAGGTCTTCGAGATGATATTTTTAAACCAATTGGCGTACGACTGTATATAACACACCACACGGATTTTATTGAGAAAGTGACTGGGTCTCGTCACAGTTTCATGTGTTACTTTCAGCTTTATAATGACAGCGGTTTGGCGTTGCAGCAACATTGCGAAACTTCGCCGTTCCTTTGGTATCTTTTGAGATAGCATCAGACAAATTTAGCTGTGGGAAATAGGAACCGGTAGACAGAGACAAAAGCGTAGACAGATATCATGTGTGACGAAACAATGTTAATGAGACTTTTAAGATCCATTTTCTTAATTGCAAGCACATTAAGAAGGTTTCGGTTAAACAAACTTTTATGCTAATAATCTGGAGGTTGAAATAAGTCTTAACGACCGACGGGTTTACATAGTAAACGCGGCACGCGCAGCGTGCTAATAAAAGCGGGACTTATTTATTAACAGATTTTGATGTTATGTAAAATACATTACAGGCATTTCTTATTTTTCACCGAAAACATATTCTAAAGAATATGTCATTATGATTGTCATAATGATTTACGAATTATCGTTAAATATTTAAAAAAAATCATATCAAGCAAGTGTCACAAGGGTATTTAACATTGAGGATAGAAACAACGATAGCAAATAATGGAGTAAACAAGCACTTTCGTCAGTATTACGAAAGGGTTCGAGTCCATACCGAGGTAGTACTTTTTTCATGTTATACCATTTTAGGTACTTATTGCATTCGACTAGAAACTAAAAAAACACAAGCAAAGTTACTAGTGAAGTAATAAATTATTGATCACCTCTTACTAAAATAAATCCATGGCATTTTAGAAAAGTTTCAAATGAACTTCGTGTCCCAGCAATAACAACAAGAAGGAAAAGCCATGACATTATGTTGTTGGAATGGCTTGAGACGTTAGCGAAAAGAAAAGCGAGTCGAGTTGGTGAAACTATAATCGAGATCATCGCACAAAAGAGAAGGCGCCACGCAACGCGCCGAACAAACGACAACGCACTTTCCATCGACAAAGACGCGATATTTAAATTATTAAGTTTCACTAAGGAAATATATTGTGTGAACCGTTCTTTCACTTCTAAAAGAGATGGTAATCCATCACACAACAACCGTGAAACTCATCAATAAAGGTTCACATTGAAATACTAATGCTATGGTATATGTTATTATATATTGTATGGGACCAATATTTTGAAACCGAAGGCATACTTCCTTAATACATTATTGAAACTATAAAAGAAATTAAAGGTAGTAGGAATGAAAGTTTCGCGTATCGTTTCGTTACCAAACGAAATTTCTCAAACAAATATAAGCCGTGTTCTTAAATAGCCTTGGCCTTGTGGAACGTACACAACGCGATAATAAAACTCAGTTGGAAACACATAATGACTGCAAACATATTTAAAATGATGAACGTTGTTACGTAAACTGTTGTATTAGGTAACAAAACCTATTTGACTGATTAAAAAAAATAAAAAGGTTAAGAGGAAACACTACGTCGACATAGCATGCAAAATTCTCATACAAAACCTTGTTTTAATCTAAGCACAAAACACAGAAAAACAACGTTGCGTAGTCCCCTGTTTCCTCCTTCAGAACTGGACCAATTTTTATTACTTTTTCAGCATCGGTTAAAGAAAGAGATTTTCTATGTCTGTATGTTTGATTTTGATGCTGCAAAAGTAATAAAAATTAGTCCTGTTCTGAAGGAGGAAACAGGGGACTACGAAACGTCGTTTTTCTGTGATGCCACGTCGACGTAGCGTTTCTTCTTAAGCTTGTTAAATAAAAATGGAGAGATCGGTGAACGTTCATGATGGCGCGGCATTAGAAATTGGATTGAAGCCAGGGTGAAGCAAAAGAGCTTATGACTCAATGTCTACATTCTTCAAGATTTGCATTACATTATTTGAAAGCAGCACCGTTTCAATTCGCCTAACGGACGGTTCCGTTTAAACGGGCGTTATCTTAACCAAAATACGACTTGTGTGCCGCCAAAACCCACTTTAGTTATCGCATTCCGCTGTCAGCGAAACAGGAGCACCGAGCGGGCCACAATCTCTCGCTTTGTAACGCTCACCGGCCCTCGGCTGAATTGATACATTCTTGCGAAATAACCTCGCTCAACTTATTTGAAACACAATCGAAACTAATAGAAAGGCTTAGTTTCGACTCCATCGCAAGGTGATAATGTGTGGGAATCAACATGGATTATCATAACAATACATGTAGTGATGATAGTGATTATCAGTAATTCGTTCGGCGATTAGAAATCAAAGCATTATAAATAAGTAAGACTTGTGTATATAACGTTTTTTTTTTCTTAGTAGATAGAGTTCAGTATTATATAATTATCAGTACATTAATGTATTAAGTGAGCCACGTATTAGGCGATAAATATAACTGAGTTAAAGAAAGCTACAAATTGATCAGATATTGTTGGTGTGATATAAATTACGCTCGCTCACTTGAAAATGGAACTGCCCACTGGCGTCCTGAAATAGAACACGAGAGTTCAAAGTACAGAATGTGCAACGGGTATCCTAGTTTTGAACGATGCAATAAAGAAAAATATAAGGTCGACAGGAGGTGAATAGGGGTCGAGTTGAGACGGTGCCACCTACCCGCTGCTTGCAGTTCGCCTGCTCTTCCATGGCATTCTCTGCCGAGTTCGTCGACCCCCGCAAGGCGTATCTCCGCAAATCCTTATTTCTACCCACAACGATACATATAACTAAGTACAGTTTAGACGTCGCATGCTTTGGGGGAGAAACGAAGACGGCAAACGAGCAAATATCTCTACATTTAAGTTGTGCAGAACATCAATGTTTTTCTGAAAACGATAGCATTTGTTGAAATATTTGGGATGGTAAACACATTTTACGGAAAAATATTTAACTTCTAACCGATTTATTTTATACTTTGATGTCGAGTTGGAAGCAGTAAAATTAAAAATATGAGAAACATTGTTGAAATGAGATTTTCAGTAGCAGCTTGGAAGATTATGCGACGATATTAACAAAGGAGGGAACGTTTATGTGCCCTTAAAAAAAGTAGGCACGAAAAAATTGTATTGGAAGACGGCGGACGCTTTCCGGTTGATCGTTTACTACCTGCTTAGGGTGAATCGGGTTCTTCGTGTATAGACAGAAATCTATATTATAGCCTTTCTGTTACCTCCTAACGCTTTTAAGACTGTTTATTGATAATCAACTTCGCAGTAAAAATGCATTTTACTAATAAAGAAGTAAAAATTTTTCATCAGTGTAAGAGGCAGTTAAGTACCGATTTATTAATCAGAAAAATAATTAATGATACAATAACGAAAGCAAATAAACAAAGCTGCATTGAATGTTAACAAAGGACTCTACTCAATATTAAAAACCAATATTTATGAGTAATAGATGAAGAAGAACATGATTTATGAGTAATAGATGAAAAAGAATATAAGAATTAAGAAAACATAACGTCAATTATGGCTTTTAATACCTTTCATTATTGACATCTACTAAACATCAACATTAATAAGTTATTAGAAGAAAATTAAAATAATAGCAATCATACAGCTTAAGTATATGGTTATTCTTGCATGAGTAATATCTTAAATTAAACACACCATCAAAATAAAGGAAATACAGGGGGATTCAGAATTACATAGGGTTAGCGTTACGGACGAGGGTGCGAAGAAATAAACAGAAAACATACAAATATAATCAACGACACGCTTTCGTGAACATTTTGGGGAAAACCAATGCTGTGGTAACGGTTCTGGTGTTAATAACAACTAAGTATTAGTTAATTGTAATGATTTAGTTCATTGTTCCTTAATGATAATGGGTACAGTAAAAGTGACTCGATTTCTAAATTGCTCCCTCTACTTACTACCAGTCGTTTGACGTTTAGCTTACACAACAAGGAAAGTTAAATGCGCGTGTGGGGCAAAGCCACTTTCGCCCATTGTAGCGTAAGTATAAACGAAATCAACACACCATGATTAATAATAGCACACGGAAGGATTACTGTAACTACTGGAACTACTCAAACTTCATCAATAATAATATTCATAACAGTGTAGTTGTCCTTGTTTCGCAAAACTAATTCCGTACCTGTCTTCGAGATCTTTACATCAAATAATGACCCAACCGACGGAAAGTCCTTCGATGAGTACGATAAACTAAACTAGTTCCGTGTTGACTCCAACAACCAAAATAGCTTACCTGGCTAAGGCCATTATTCGTTCGTATAATCCAATTTTCCAAAACAGTGGCACCACTTTGAAAACACAAACGAACACAAGTCAATCGTCAATAAGTCAGTGTCCACTGAGACTGAACACCGGTATGCGAAAGTGTTTCACGTTTGACAGTTTCACTTCACCACATGGCTGTATGTTTGCGAGCGTTGCCGTTACGAACGTGCGCGACGCTCGACGTTTGACGGGCGACTGGAGTTGTGAAGTGGCCGTGTGGCGCGATTGGGGGGTCGCGGCAGTCGCGTCGCGGTGCGTTGCGAGCTCTTCTCGGAGCGGAGTGGAGGCGAGGGGTCAGCGAGGGCGGAGCGCCCGCGGGACAGCTGCGCGCCACGGACCCTTTCTCCACCTAGCCTCCATTGTGATGGTGAAAGCTTATGCATGTTCACATGCCCTGAACTATTTTGAAACAAATTTCCATAACTGACACGTATTTTTAACGACTATTTTAGACAATATATTTACTGTAAAAAAAAGAGGTGAAAAGATAAATTACTTAAGGATTTTTCGCAGAGTACTTAACATACAATAACATAAATAAAAATAAAAGGGTATAAACTAAAAATATTAAATACGGTAAGTAATTAAAAATAACCCAAACTTTGTAAAAGTAGACTCAAAGACCTATAAATTGTTGAACGGTACGAAATGATCCTTTGTCGGTGCCACAAAATCTGGCATTTCCTGCAATCACCTAACACAACGGAGCACATAATATTTAATAAAGACACAATGGAACAATCTTAAATATTCAATTGCAAGTATAGCTTGGTTCAGTGCACGAAGGGAGAAGTTGTTGCCCCCGAGGAGCCTTGAGTTGCCCTGTCCGCCGAAGCTCTCTTTGCATACATTGAGGCAAGCCACTTTCAACGTAAGGCCCTTCGTACACTAGGCTACGCAAATCTTCGATACTAATGTTGTATACTACATTAGTATCAAGTCGCGAGTATCGAGTACACACGACATTGGATCGCAATACGCAAATTGCCTTAATTCTGCCACATAACAGGCGTAGCGGCTAACTAAACAGATCACACGTTTACAAAATGTCTGACACAACAAGTAATGATGAAACTATAATTTTGTACTATTTTTACCGGAAACAAATAAATCGTCGTAACAGAAGATACTGGGTTCATCCGTATATTGAAAGAAACATAAATTGCAGACTGAGCAAACAAATTTAAAATTTAATAATTGCTCTGCCATCTTGGAAATCACTGCGACTTAAATAGCGACGATGGCGACGATCTCGTCTGGCAGGTAGCGCACGGCAAGACTGGCGCGACGCAAGTCGCGGGACGATATCGGCAACGCGACTCGTGTACGAAACTACGAACCTCAATGGATTTGTATGGCGGTAGTCGCTTGGAGACTAAAATCGTCGAGTATCGAAGATTTGCCTAGCCTTGTGTACTTGTGGCCTAAGACGAAGAATTAGGGTCGTTGACAAATTAAGAGAGATAAATTCCATTAACTTAATATAATTTGTGGAAAGCTATTGAAAATTGAATATTCATTTATCTTAATAACAAAATACTCGTATTTGGACAAAAAGGAATTACTCACGTAATTACTTGCCCATTAGCTCGCTTAATTTAATCCTTTAATCACGAATCACGAAACGCTAATAACTCATAATGGCCTTTTTTAATTCGGAGAATTAAAATTTGGGAATAAAGATGCAGTTTTATAAGTTTTTTTTAATAAAAAAAATCACTTAAAATTAATTATAAATAACATACAATTTAAAAAAAAAACGTCTAATGTAATGTAACAAGTATCGTTGCTATATTTTACTATCAAAGCATTAATTTTAAATATGACTAATTTAATGACATATTCGATAATATAATGACACTACTAAACTATTTACGAGACATTCATAGTTAGCAAGGGCATTGTATAAAAATGTCTACGTTGTACTCAGTTCAACGCTGAACAAAGCATGTCAATGTATAATGCGCCTACAAAGCCCATCAATATGACTCACTTCGAAAAAACGAAGAGAGGCAGACGAAGAATCGCTTGGTGCAGTCATAACGCGTGCATTGGCTGCGACAGAATATAAAGCGACCGAGAGGGTACATCAAAGTCATCCAGTCATATCCCTTCAATAACGTCTCACCCGTCGACCTTGGCTCGGGCTTCAGGGTTAACCTCCCAAGGGGAAAAAGGCCCTTCAGCCTCGAATTCCACAGCCCATATTACCTGCAAATAATACGGTTAGATCTTTTGTTTATACCGAGGCAAAGATTTTTGTTTGACATCGTCGAAACAACCGACAGCGATTTGAAACTTATAACATTGTTTATTCAGGTATTTTGTTTATGTTAAGATTGTACGTTTATAATTTTAATATAATGCAGAAAACTTTGAAGTGATAAAACTAAACTTGTAAAGACAGGAAGATATTTTAGAGCTCTTATATTTTATGTGCGTTTTAAGTTAATCATACAAAACTGTATTTTTAAAGTAATACACAAAGACACTGAATCATCGATAACAAATGCTTTAGGCACGTTTCGTGAATCGTCCGGTCTGCGTTTTACAAATTACAATAGTCATCTTTATTGAAACGAACGTGTCTTTTTTTAGTTTTTAGACATCCGCAATGACTAATCATTTAGTACAATCTTACTTTATTAGTATTACTGTCACATAATAATGATATAACATTGACAATTGTAAAAAATGCTTAGTCACAGTTTTACGATCCGAAGTAAAAACTAGGTAAGTCCTCTTCAAAGAAATCGACAGTTATCATCAACTTAATTATTGAACAAGTTTAAAACTTAAGCCTTCATTCAGCACAGCACTGAAGTTAACAATAAGCTTCAAAAAAAATATATGAATAATTCCAAGTAAGTCTATCAGCTATTTTAAGAAGTTTAAGGCTAACGTTACGTTATTTAAAAAAATATTCACAGCTTAAGAAATACTAATATTGAGCTGATATTGCAATGGGTTCCAGCTAGGCTTGCCAACCGTCCCGGATTTTCCGGGACGTCCCGCTTCTGGGTCAATTTTGGGCCGTCACGGCGTGACCCCTTGCGGTTTGTCCCGAATATCAGTGATAATATGATATCTCGTATCAACTCTACCTTTGCGCTTCGGGTTTGGCTTTTTTATTTTTTTATTAAATTATAAAAATAAATATACGTATTTTTTTACTAACCATTTTAAATATGTTTTGTATGGTTGTGTCCCGCGTAATATACCCAAGTCCCGGATGTCGAGCTGGGTAATCCCGGAAATGTCTTTGTTGGCAAGCCAAGTTCCAGCCCATATTAGTCTTATAGGCAATGAGACTGCAGGCAGACCTAGTGTCGAAAGAAGCGGCTAGTCAGGGCGACTTGTGTAATTATTTGCGAGACTATTCAGAATATGTGCCTAAGTTTAAAAAAAAATGTCTTCAAAAATGGAAACCGAATTTTGATATAGTTTCTTATAGATATAAATCTATACAAGAAGAACCCACTCGTATACCATGGTTTGAAGATACTTACCAACTTGAATAGAAACTATATTTTGCTCTACGCTTGCGTTCGGGACACTATCCATCTGCGAAGTTTGCATATTTAATGAAAAAAAAATGACTCTCCTAATTGCAGTACTTGTAATAAAATTGAAGACGTACACACGGCGTCAGATCAACCTACCCAAAACTGTCAAATTTCTACAATCAATTTTGAACTTTATCGTTTGGAGCTAAGGGTCAATATTAATTGGATAAATTTGACAGTTTAGGGTAGGTTGATCTGACGCCGTGAGTACAACATTTTAAGCCGGTAGGGAATTACTGTTCAATGAATTTAAATTAAATATTAAAGACGTCGGATTAATTCAGAATATTTAATCAAACCCTAAATCAGATCTGGCTAAAAAAATTGTAAGTTGGTTAAGATTGCTCAAAAGTTATTCCTGTAGCAATTAATCATGTATTTCATTAGTTTAAGAGTGTAATTGGGAAGATACCACGGGGCTGGCATATCCACGTGGACAAAAACCCCGGGGCTGGCATATCCACGTGGACAAAAACCCCAAACTAAATAAAGAGAAAAAAAGGCTAACGTGTAAGTTATAAGGATGTTCCAATTCCAAATAATATGTATTTATTTCCGCTGGCAAAATAAGCTACCAAGCTTCTTCTGACTAAAAGAAATTACTTATTTTTTAAAAGTATTTTACTCGGATTTTTCCGTCCACATTTTGCTATTAGTTTCTTAGTTCTTTAATGGGAGGTATTTCGAGCGCTTCTCTCTCGCTCTCTCGATGGTACGACGGTAAGGGACGGGTATAACAGCGAAGCGGAGCGGAGCGAATAATCGCGTTTTATATTTTAAAAAAATGATAGATGTAATAAAAAAAAACCGGCCAAGTGCGAGTCGGACTCGCCCATAAAGGGTTCCGTAGCAGCAAGTAACATCATATAAAAGTTCTTGAAGGTCGTTGTAACTTTGATAGATGTTTTCATAATAGTGTATTTTTTTTAAATTAATTAATATATGACGTATTAAAAAAACTACTAACTAGATCTCGTTCAAACCAATTTTCGGTGGAAGTTTGCATGGTAATGTACATCAAATATTTTTTTTTAGTTTTACCATTCTCTTATTTTAGAAGTTATAGACACACACACACACACACACACACACACACACACACACAAACATTTTAGCACTTTGGAAGTGTCTCTCGCGCAAACTATTCAGTTTAGAATAAAATTATATTAGAAACCTCAATATCATTTTTGAAGACCTATCCATAGATACCCCACCCCACACGTATGGGTTTGATGAAAAAAAAATTTGATTTTCAGTTCTAAGTATGAGGAACCCCCAAAATTTTTTTTTTCTATTTTTGTGTGAAAATCTTAATGCGGTTCACAGAATACATCTACTAACCAAGTTTCAACAGTATAAGTTCTTATAGTTTCGGAAAAAAGTGGCTGTGACCTACGGACGGACAGACAGACAGACATGACGAATCCATAAGGGTTTCGTTTTTTGCCATTTGGCTACGGAACCCTAAAAACGATCGGTTATAATCCTTCAAGTTATCTATGAACTTCATTTTGGTAAATGACGCATAATATCAAATCACTTATTTTAAGAATAAAACCTAGAAAAGAAGATATAGAGATATTACACAAAAATATGTAACTTTGTGAATTTATTCTATCGAGCCAACTTTATCAAATCGTGTTTCCATCGGGTCCATTCCACAGAATAAAGCCTCAACAATATTTTATAATTTTCGCAGATTTTACCTTTACTGTTTACTACTTCAAAAATTAATTCTAAGAACGTGTTATTTTAATTTTTCACTAACACCTAGCCTTAAGAGGAGGTATTTCGAGCGCTTCTCTCACGCTCTCTCGACGGTACGACGCGACGGTAAGGGACGGGTATAACAGCGAATAGGCGCGTTTTATATGTAATAAAAAAAACCGGCCGAGTGCGAGTCTGACTCGCGCACGAAGGGTTCCGTACCTATAAAACTTTGATCGATGTTTTAATAATAGTGTATTTTTTTTTTATAAAAGAGGGAGGCAAACGAGCAGGCGGGTCACCTGATGGAGAGTAATCACCGCCGCCCATGGACACCCGCAAAACCAGAGGAATCGCAGACGCGTTGCCGGCCTTTCAGGGAGGAATAGGTTTAAGGAAGGAATAGGAATTGGGAGTAGGGGGGGGGGGGGGGAAGGGGCCTCCGGAACCCTCACTGGTCGGACGAAACACAACAGCACCAAGCGCCATTATTTCACGCCGAATATTAGTGAGAGGGTGGTATTACGCCGGGCGAGCCGGCCCAATGCGTGCTGCAACGCAGCGTGGCTCTACCACTCAGTCAGTGTCACTCATTTAGCACCACCCAGGGATCACGTGTAGGGTCTCAAGGGTAAACCTACGGACGCGAGCAACTTTGACCCCCAAATTTTTTAAATTAATTAATTTATGACGTATTAAAAAAAAACTACTTACTAGATCTCGTTCAAGCCAATGTTCGGTAAATAACTCATAATATTAAATCACTTATTTTAAGAATAAAACCTAGAAAAGAAGATATACTCGTAATGACACAAAAATCTGTAACTTTGTGAATTTATTCTATCGAGCCAACTTTGTCAAATCGTGTTTCCATCGGGTATTATTCCACAGAATAAAGCCTCACCAATATTTCATATTTTTCGCAGATTTTAATTTTACCGTTTACTACTTCAAAAATTAATTCTAAGAATGGGTTATGTTAATTCTTCACTAACACCTAGCCTTGGGCGGTTCGAAGGATTTTTTAACAAACGTAGAGAGATGAAATGGCAAATGAAAATATCATCTGCTGAGACTAAGAGTTGTTTTCACCATTCGATTACGATAACAATAACAAGAACTTGTGTGGCAATGTCTGGTGACAAAAGAGATGAGCTGCAATTTTTCCATACGAATTTAGTTCTTGCTAGTCAAACTGGCACTAGGCAATCGGGAGGCGCAAATCAACATTCTGGGGGCTTATTGTATAACTTCAACATCTATCACAAAATCTGTTATGTTCTCTAGTTATTTTAAAATTAGTTTTAAATAAGCAAACTAGTAAAGCAATGTACTTGTAAGTAGGTACTTAAAAGGTATTGCGATAGGTGTTGAAGTTAGACAATTAGCCCCCTAGTTTTTGCTTACGTCTTAGACGTAATTTGACGTAAGCAACGACTTCAGAGGCACTGCTCCAAGGCTCCAATGCCATGTCAATTCCTTTCGTCAACGCTACCGAATGGTGAATACACTCTGTGCCCTTCAAGACAAGTAAACGCTCCCTGTCTATTCGTTAGCGTTTGTTAATAGTAAGTTGGTAGACAAGTTTACAGACAAAGATACTTGGCGAATGCTAACTCTAGTCGGTCGCTACGCTACCACTGAATAAATAAATAAAGAAAGATGATACGTAAATTAGCTCTTAAAGAGATTAAAAATGACTTAAATTACCAAATTGGCGTTCGCTAAAAAACGTAGCCGTGACTTAAATCCCTTACATTCATCATTCTATTCCACGTGTCAATGTGCCACTTGTCTATGCCCCCTGGAAGTCTGGACGCGTTCGCACGTCACACGTGAACAGACCGCTCATTGCACCATTGGAGCTTTGCTAGCCACCTCGTGTCGGCGGCAAAGTTGCTAGCAACGCTGGGACTTGGGTGCGGCCCGCTGCCTGCGCTGTGACCTGGATCCCTGCATCAAGGTCACCGGGCCGCAGCGTAATCCCTCGCCCGGTACGCCCCGTACGCAACGCCCTGGCACACCTCAACTTTTATGGTGTAACTAGCTTTGTACACACACTTGAGTGGGCTCGATTTCTGGATAAATATAATTTGTGCCTGTTTTTTCCTACTGGCAGGTTGATTATGTTAAGTGGCAGTAGACTGCTTATAAGGTTCTCATTGCCTAGTGTCTGACTAACCCTTTCCTGCCCCGCAGTCGAACCCACTTAGGTTTTGGTGTAATACAAAAAATATGTAAATACTATTTACATATTTTTTGTATAATTTGACAATAATTGACACACAATATGACATAGGTACGCGAAGAACGTCAAGAATCTTTTGTTTATTTATTGTTCTGTTCTAGGTCGTAAAATGGTGTCATTTGCGTAATAATGGTATGAAAATATCATAAGTCGACCACATTAAACATATTATTGACAAACACCATATTCAGAGTATGTTTTTTGTTACGTTGCGTTACATTACAAGCGAGGAAACCACTGCTCGCTTTATACTCGTATATAACTTCCATTGGCTATAACTATTATAGTTAGCTACCTAATTATGCGAATATTAAACGAGTATATCAGTAATAATCTTTTCACTCCTCTTGCTCAAAAAGACCGTCATTGTAGCGTTCTAGAGCGAGGCTAAAATAGCTTTTCTCGGCCTAGGGGAAAAAGCAATTTTTAAAAAAAAATTTGTCTGCCACATGACAATGAGCCTACAAAAACGAAAAAGTATTTAGTCATAAGTAGAATAATCATGAATAAAGACTCGACTTATTACTGTTTACTTAGATCAACAACTTTTTTGAGATAGTTATTATTAAAGTATATGGTAAAATTGGTAATCATTTGAATCTATGGACAACACAGACCACGCCCACACAGTCCACGCTTCAGCAAGAAACAACTGCACAATCTGCACATGCGCTTAGGTAGTGAGCCTTTAGCCCGTTAGTCGCTTTTACGACACCCAAGGGAAGAGAGGGCTGGTAGTATTATTTTGAAGAGCCCATCGTCGCTCTATGCTGTTGAATGTATGGTGCAGTCTTTAGTCCGTTAGTCCCCTTTTACGACATCGAAGAAAGTTAGGGGTTGGTAGTATTATTTTGATGAGCCCATAGTTGCTCTATGATGTTGGATGTATGTGCAGTCTTTAGTCTGTTAGTCGCTTTTTACGACACCGAAGGGAAAAGAGGGGTTGGTAGTATTATTTTGATGAGCCCATCGCCGCTCTATTCTGTAGGATGTATGTGCAGTCATTAGTCAAGAGATGGAAAGACTACACATACCTACTATCCAACAGAATAGAGCGGCGATGGGCTCATCAAAATAATACTACCAACCCCTCTCTGCCCTTGGGTGTCGTTAAAGCAACTAACGGGTATTTTTTTATAAAATAAACCAAGTCATATTGTATTGGATTGTTTTATTTTTTCGCATTCGTAGTGAAAAGCAGAGTGTAACACACGGCGCTAAAAACCCATTAAAACTCGGTTTCTATTTACTCCCTCGTTAAAAGCTCGGGAGTAAAACTACCTAGTATATAATGGGTTATTTTAGCCCCTTGTATAACAATCTACTATTTCATTCCTCATACTCGGGAAGTAGGTTTGAACTTGCCTGAGGAGCGGGTGGAAAGTAGTACTTTTCCGCCCTAGGGAGAATCGTTTAATGACATGTGTAATTGTAACTTATTATTGAAATAATACTAACAACACATCTCTTCCATTGGGTGTCGTAAAAGGCGACTAACGGATCAAAGACTGCACAGACATCCTACAGCATAGAACGGCGATGGGCTTATCAAAATAATGCTACCAACCCCTTTCTTCCCTTGGATGTTGTAAAAGGCGACTAGCGGACTAAAGACTGCACATACAACCAACAGTATAGAGTGGCGATGGGCTCATCAAAATAATACTACCAACCCCTCTCTTCTCTTCGGTGTCGTAAAAGGCGACTAACGGACTAAAGACTGCACATACATCCAATAGCAAAGAGCGGCGATGGGCTCATCAAAATAATACTACCAACCCCTCTCTTCTCTTCGGTGTCGTAAAAGGCTACTAACGGACTAAAGACTGCAAATACATAGAACAGCAATAGCGGCGATGGGCTCATTAAAACAATATTACAAACCCCTCTCTTCCCTTCGGTGTCATAAAAGGCGATTAACAAACTAAAGACTGCACATACATCCAACAGCATAGAGCGGCGATGGGCTCATCAAAATAATTCTACTACTTAATCCCTCTCTTCTCTTTGGTGTCGTAAAAGGAGACTTAACGAACTGAAGACTGCACATACATCAAACAGCATAGAGCGGCGATGTGCTCATCAAAATAATACTAAAAACCCCTCTCTTCCCTTGGGTGTTGTAAAAGGCGACTAACGGACTAAAGACAGCACATACATTCAACAGCATAGAGCGGCGATAGACTCATCAAAATAATAATACCAATCCCTCTTTTCCCTTCGGTATCGTAAAAGGCGACTAACGGACTAAAGACTGCACATGCATCCAACAGCATAGAGCAGCGATGGGCTTATCAAAATAATACTACCAACCCCTCTCTTCTCTTCGGTGTCGTAAAAGGCGACTAACGGACTAAAGACTGCAAATACATAGAACAGCAATAGCGGCGATGGGCTCATTAAAATAATATTACCAACCCCTCTCTTCCCTTCAAACCCCGTCTCGGGAATGAATGCTACTTTCACCCCTAGTGTAACAATGTACTTTATTGTTTGTAAACTTGTGACGTATTACATTTTTGCGTAAAATGGCCAATTTTGGTGTTATGGATCTCAGAAACAAAAATACATTAACAATTTTGACTTAGTGAATATTTATTTATTTATTAACTTTACTTAACTTTTTTAACAAACCCAAAATTGCAGAGAAAGATTTTCATAAAATGCGCGAAGGCACTTTTTTGAACTCCTAGATTGAACTAACTGTTCTAAACAAATGGAATTAAAAAAAACCGGCCAAGTGCGAGTCGGACTCGCGCACGAAGGGTTCCGTACCATTTATCTATAAAACTTTGATCGATGTTTTAATAATAGTGTATTTTTTAAAATTAATTCATTTATGATGTATTAAATAAAAACTACTGACTAGATCTCGTTCAAACCAATTTTCGGTGGAAGTTTGCATGGTACATCATATATATTTATAAGTTTTATAATTCTCTTATTTTAGAAGTTACAGGGGGGGACACACATTTTACCACTTTGGAGGTGTCTCTCGCGCAAACTATTCAGTTTAGAAAAAAATTATATTAGAAACCTCAATATCATTTTTGAAGACCTATCCGTAGATACCCCACACGTATGGGTTTAATGAAAAAAAATTTCTGAGTTTCAGTTCTAAGTATGGGGAACCCTAAAAATTTATTGTTTTTTTTTTCTATTTTTGTGTGAAAATCTTAATGCGGTTCACAGAATACATCTACTTACCAAGTTTCAACAGTATAGTTCTTATAGTTTCGGAACAAAGTGGCTGTAGCATACGGACAGACAGACAGACATGACGAATCCATAAGGGTTCCGTTTTTTGCCATTTGGCTACGGAACCCTAATTAGAATGTTATCTCTTATATAGTCGTATAGTGCGTAGCGGCCTCGGAATTTCCAGATATCATTGATTTTATATAAGGCGACTGCTAGAAACCGCAAGAAACTTCAAGGGCTGGTCAGGTCAAGTGTTTTAAACATGACAATGTTATATTATTTCTATCATATTCTAAACCAAAAAACTTCGAAAATCGCTTTAAGTTGAATTAAAGTAAAAGTAACTGTGAATTTCTCCTATCTACGATAATATTATTATTCTATTTCGATAAAAACGATAAATACAACTGCAACACAGTCGAGATGTAATAGGCCTTTTTATTACATCTCGACTGTGATTTTTGCGTAAAATGGCCTATGGCGTTCTTGAGATTTCAGAAATAAAAATACTGTACTATATTTACTTATTGAATAGTGTACAATAGCTATTGGCATAGTTCGTAGCTGCCTCGCTTTTTGTAAATTTTGCTTAATTTTTTAATTAAACCCAAAATTGCAGAGAAAGATTTTCATAAAATGCGCAAAGGCACTTTTTTGAGCTCCTAGATTGAACTACTGTTCTAAACAAATGAAATAAAAAAATCAATGTTATCTCTATTAAAGTCGAATAGTTTGTAGCGGCCTCGGAATTTTTAGATATCATTGATTTTATATAGAAAAAAAATCTTATTTTAAACCAAAAAACTTCATAAATCACTTTAAGTTAACTGTGAATTTCTCTTACCTACGATACTTCATGAGGAATAAAGATTTTATATAGAATTTATTATCCTTTTTCGATAAAAACGATAAATGCAACTGCAAAATTACTAAAAAAAATGCAAAAATGGGCATTTTACGCTAAAATCACAGTCGAGATGTAATAGAGGCCTCTTAAGTACTTACCTTTCGCAATGGCAGGTGATCGGATCGGATTGGTGACCAAACAAAAAGCTTGTTGTCGTAAAATTGCAGTCGTTAACTACTAGGATCTGGAGCCCTTCTGTTGCCTCTTATTTTTATTATATATACCTATAAAGTATATTCTTGTTACTTTAATCTTGCTATGCAAAATTAGTATGGGAATTTGCATATTAAGATTAAAGTAATACTGCTGCTTGCTGTTGACAGGAGGCCTACTGATCTCACCACGTTATGTGGGTAGGTTTAACCCTGCATTGGGACAGACAGATAATAAATTATCTTTTTACTGGTCACATCTCAAATGCAACTTAAAAACTAGTGGTGTTTCGTGTATTTTTTAGAAAAGGCAACAAGACAAGTGCCTCAGATCCGCTCGCGCGCACTTTCCTCGATTAACTTTCTCGTTTACAATTCGAGTTGACCTTTCCTTTCTATGGCGCTCACTTCGAATAAGGGTCAATTGACAATTCTAATTTACTTTATTACTGCAACTTGATGCCTTAAGACTAGTAAAAGAGTAGTCAAAAAAATCGTACAAAACAATTCACAAATTACTTTCTTACCAAAGGAATACATACATAGAGGCTTATTAAGACTAGAAAAAAATAACCAAAAAATCGTACAAAAAATGAACTACTTACTCAAGACAAATTCAAGCTTCTATTTAAGCTCATCTCATCTCATGAGTATCCTAAGATTTAAATACGAAAGTGAGTGTATTTGTTACGCTTTCACGTTTAAACAGTTAAGCGAATTTTGATGAATATTGGTATCTATGATCGAAGATTGGTATAGATCAGTCCCTAAAAACGGTTATGGGCTACTTCTTACTGCAAAAATGTACGAGAGCGAAACTCCTGGCAAAAGCTAGAGATATATTACACATAGTGGAATTTTGTAATGCCACCTGAAGGGAAAGTACTCTAATACTGTAGATAGAAAATTTTTCTCAAAGAAAATATTACTTTATATTTGAAAAGAAAGAAAAATGCATTCAAAGATTTTCGAATATTCGCTTGCAACACCCGGGAATAAAACCGACTAAAATCTGTAAAAATTACATCTTGTACTTTTATTGCATCGAACGTTAGGGTCAATTATAAGGATGAAATCTCT
The DNA here is from genome assembly GCA_963921215.1 of Scoparia ambigualis. Lineage (NCBI taxonomy): Eukaryota > Metazoa > Arthropoda > Insecta > Lepidoptera > Crambidae > Scoparia > Scoparia ambigualis. The sequence continues at coordinate 21,067,752 of OY992511.1, forward strand.
CTAACATACTTGATAAATTAAAAGAAAGGAAACCATGAAATATTAAATTATTTTCAAAAAATGGTAAACTAACTAAATACCTGGTTGCTCGAAATGGGCTTTATTTTCTTGCATACACAAATTAATTCTTCTAACGAATTCATTTCTAGTAACCTTTAATAACGTGTTGTATTATAAATCGTATTTTGAATTTAGGAATTTCAAAAACAAAAAAAACAAAACCCTACAAACATTTGCAAATTGCACTCGTCTTATCTAACGGATAGAGGACGTCAATGATAATTAATTATTAATTAACTAACATACGTAAATAGATGGATCTTTAAGTAAAAGTGCTTTTTAACTTGGCCTATTGAATTTATAAGTCCAGATTTCATGGTCTCCTTTCATTAAATGTACCTATCAAGTTTGTTAGAGTGATTTAATCCTTATACCCTGACCCTAACGATCGATACAATAATGTAATTTTTACAGATTTTAGTCGGTTCGATTCCCGGGTGTGGCAAGCACATTTTCTAAAATCTTTGAATGCAGTTTTTTGTTTACAAAAATAAAGGAATGTTTCCTTTGAGTAAAATTGTCTATATCCACAGTATTAAGAGTACTTTTCCTTCAGGTGGCATAACAAAATTCCACCCTGTTTATGTATTATTAAAAGCATGTTGAATACTCTATCTACGTAATTCTCTAGTAATAAGTGCACCGAATAAAACTTGACATCAATAACAATTAAATAAATTAAAAAATAAATTTTAATATTTAAAGCTTCATTATAAGGTACTCGCATAGATAGAAGTGTTAATAGCAAATTATTACACGAAGCAACCATCGAGCCGAATAAATTATAATAATTTTACTAAGCCCTTACGGTTATGAAATGAAGTACTTACTGCCATTTGTAATTGAGTTTTTTTTAAATAGTCAAAGTAAAACTGTACACTGAAAAGAAAACTGACTTATACATAACCAAACTTTCGTGAACCTATAACACAAAAAAGTGACCACATAACTTTTTGCAATATGTAACCAAACCCAGTTGGCTTATTATTCTGACAAACTATGTGTGTTGTGTATTGCAAAACAGTTTTTGCTACGTGTTATGAAAAAGCTTACGTTACTTATGGCCTAAAATTGGTTACAAATAAACAATTTGTTTGTTTTCCATTTGTAAAACACTTAGACTGGATGTAGCCAAAATAATTGTTACTTTTTGGGTTTATTTAAATTCAGCAAAACTTTTGTGTTGATACATTGTTTACAAATCTTGTGTTAATTATTTGTTTACCTATAGCAAAACATTTGTGTTAATATTTTGTTTACGTGTAGCAAAACTTGTGTGATAGTACTTGTTCACGAATAGCCAAACTTTGTGTTAATATTTTGTTTACGTATAGCAAAACTTTTGTGTTAATACTTTACTTAGGTATAGCAAAGCTTTTGTGTTAATACTATAGCAAATAAAAATTGTTATCCTTAACGCAGCTCACATACCTGCAAGTTCCACAGTGAAGCTTACAGGCACGTGAACCACATTAAGAATATCAAATTTTATTTGCTAAATTCGCTAAAATCGCTATTTCTAAAAAGATGTAGTTGATGGAATAAAACAAAAAGATACATAGGTATATCAAATGGTTTATTAAATTTTACAAAAACAGTTATGTATCAGCCTTTCTTTACTTAATTCTTCATTAATTAATTAACCTTAATTAACTAAAAAATAAGTGTTTATATATAGGTATTATACCTAATACCTATATAATTAAATTTTAAATACTAATAATAATGAATATTAAAAAAATAACTACATTAAGTATATAAAAATAAATACAAAATATTATTTATTGTTATTATCATTTATTTCTATTATTTATTATAGGTAATTGAATATTAAATATAAAACGCTCTCGTAACGTAAATGGTTCAATATTATGTACCTTGAGGTTATCTCTTTCAGTGATGAACGCAAAGTCCATTTATTGAACTTTTGTTGGCGACTTTGTATGGTTTCTTCTATCTCCGCAGCGCTTTTTAAGTAGCAGATGAAGCTATCCAAGACTTAAAGATTTCTCCACTTTTTCTGTCTTGTTTGTTTTCAGCAAGGATGTTGTCATTAAAAAGGGCAGTAGGTACCATAAACGTAACAACATTCAAATCCTCTTCCGTGTCTGTAAGAGATAATTTAACATGTTAATGACTGTCATTGTAATATTAAAATACTTAATAGTAGGTACTACGAAAATTCGAAGAAAATTATCTCTGGAACTGAGTTCTTTTACTGATAAAAAAAATCGATGACGCACCATGCTGGTTCATCATTAGCCTATTGCAGTCCACTGCAGGACGCAGGCCTTTCCCAGGGAGCGCCCCAAAGCCCGATCTCCCGCTTTCGCCATCCAGACAATGCCAACTACCTTTTTTTAGGTTATTGGTCCATCTGGCTGGTGGACGTCTAACACTACGTTTGCTGAGCCGTGGCCTCCACTCAAAAACCCGTCTACTAAATTGGTCATCGGTTCTGCGACAGATGTGACCATGCTGGTTGAATTTGATATAAAGAATAACTTACCTTTGAAAGAAGCGATGTACGTTTCCAGACCCCATAGACGGAGATAATTATCTCTAAAGAGTCTGAACGTTCGTCATGCAGGCACTGGAGTCTCTATTGAGGTTCAAACCTTTTAATAATTGACGCACATTCACCACAAATATTACAATAACTATAATCTAGCAACATCGTGACTGTCTTTGCCGGCGCGTAAATAAAAATGAACGAACACGAGCTGTCAAGTTTAGCGCCGATTCGGTTACAAATGTAAACAAAATATTTTGTTAATACTAAACGAAAGTTGGGCTTGATATAACTAAAGTTCCTTTATTATTAAATAAACGTTAGGCAATATGTTCTAACCTGCAGTTTTGTCATGCACTACAAAATATATTATGCTATTTGTTACAAAATATTCATTTATGAATAAGCACATTATTGCTGAACTGCTTTTTGTTATGGCTTACAAAAACGTTGGCTGTACGCAAAATAAATACTTTTGTTGCATGTTATCAAAGATAATGCCTAAAATGGACAAAACGGTTTATTAGCCTGTAACCACTTGAGTTTGTCTAATTCAGTATGTTTAGAGCAAATCAAAGGTTTATTTACTAATAACCCAACTTGAAATAACATAAGCGGTTTTGTCTTATAAAGACAAATCACTTTTGTTAAATCAAGTTAACTTTATTAGAATATTGTCAAACTTTGGTTATTCCTGAAATAGCCAAAGTAGTTAGTTTAAATATTTTTTTCAGTGTAGGTGTAGCAGTGCCAACAGTAAACAATAAGAAAACAAAGGAGCTTTGAACGAAAATATGAACATTTATTTGGATAACGTAACCTACCTCTGACAAACTTCGTAGGACATAATTTCTACGATGTATCGTAAAGGAAAAACTGTATGCGCATGATGTATTTACATCATGCTCATTCTGACTTACTAAATCTTTAGGAACATGCAGTCAGTCAGCACTGCATTGTTAATTCGGTGAAACCATTTTTTGCTAATGTAAAACGACGCGAAACTTTTAAAGTTAAAACTCGCGTTAAATTTCTACATAAGTAGGTAATGTTGTTTTATTCTGACGAAATGTCATATGTAATATTCCCTGAAACTACTACTTACCCACTCTGTTGCCAAGGTTTTTAATAACAACCGCGGACTTAAGAGGCCTATTACATCTCGAATGTAATTTTTGCGTAAAATGCCCATTTTCGCATTTTGTAGTAATTTTGCAGTCGTATTTATCGTTTTTATCGAAATAGGATATTAATTTGTGCATAATATTTACAAATTTCCATTCTGTGAGCATAAGTTGAATTCGGACGACCGGCACATCGCATTATGTAGTAATTTTGCAGTTGTATTTATCGTTTTTATCGAAATAGGATAATAAATTATTTATAAAATCTTTATTCCTCATGAAGTAACAATTACTCTGGTATAAATTTTGCTCAATAATATTATCGTAGATAGTACGTATAGACGGACGGACAGACTGTCATGACGAATCCATAAGGGTTCCGTTTTTTGCCATTTGGCTACGGAACCCTAAAAAGAAACAACGTCATTCTAAACAAGCGTAAACTTAAGTCCACGTTTATTAGTAACAGGGCTAATGTATAATATAAATGTGGAAGTTCGCAAATTTGTTTGTTTTTCAATAACATCAAAACGGCTAATCGCATGATGAAATTCGGTGTATAAGTAGAGCATATTCTGAATAGGTACTTTTTATTCCAGGGAAACGCGTTGTTCCTCCGGGAGTTTACACATTGTGACAGATCGGATTTAGTTTAGTAATAGCGGGTTTCCATTAATAAACCCCCTTTCTCCTCAATTTGTATAAAATTTTACACCAATTCTTGTAAATAATCCTCGCGCCTATATGGAAACCTTCGTCATTACTAGAATTCCGTTTAAACGCTATCTCCCTTTTTACATTAACAACTAGGTTAACAAATGGCTTTATCAGAAAAATGCCCCGATAACATATTAGCACAATCACTCATGAGATTATCTTTAGTCACCTTTTAAGATATCTTCGTGATGAGAGGAGATCTTTACGTACTATGTTGAGCTACGTGGCGTACTCCCCCCAACATCAACAAAACGTAACTACGCTCCTCTTTTGTTTATTGTTTTAAAAACGGCAGTTAGAAAGTAAGTTGGTAGGCAAAATTATAAATGGTACATCGTGACGACTGTCTCAATAAATTTCGACCGCAAACTCTGAATAGAGAACGGTGTTATCAACTCTCTCGGTGCTCCCGACGGCTGAGAAAGCTCGCTAGAGATCGGTGAAAACCCTACGGGTCGGCGCAAACGCATGTATCACACTCGTGCCTACCATTAGGGGGACTGAATGTACACCTAAATTATTAAAGTTTCATAAGTTTTTCTCTCAAAGAAAACATTCCTTTATATTTGAAAAGAAAGAAAAATGCATTTAAAGATTTTCGAATATTCACTTGCAACACCCGGGAATAGAACCGACTAAAATTTGTAAAAAATGTGTAAAATTACATCTTGTACTTTTATTGCATCAAACGTTAGGGTCAATTATAGGGATGAAATCTCTCTAACAAACTTGATAAATTAAAAAAAGGGAACCATGAAATGTTAACTAATTATCTAGTTGCTCGAAATGGGCTTAATTTAAGTTTTTATTAATAACGTGTTGTATTTATAAATCGTACTTTGAATTTAGGAATTTCAAAAACAAAAAAAAACAAAAAACCTACAAACACTTGCAAATTGCAATCGTCTTATCTAAATAATAATTCGTCATTTTAATGGATAGATGATGTCAATGATAATTAATTATTAATTACTATTAATACATAATTAAATAGATGGATCTTTGAGTAAACGTGCTTTTTAACTTGACCCATTGAATATAAGTCCAGATTTCATGGTTTCCTTTTATTTAATTTATCAAGTTTGTTAGAGAGATTTCATCCTTATACCCTGACCCTAACGATCGATGCAATAATGTAATTATTACAGATTTTAGTCGAAAGTAGAAAGCTCGCTAGAAATCGGTGAAAACCCTACGGGTCGGCGCAAACGCATGCATTACACTCGCGTACCATTAGGGGGTCTGAATGTACACCTAAATTATTAAAGTTTCATAAGTTTCTTTGCCGTTTTGTGAACAAGCTTTGCATTTCTAAACATAAAGGAAAGTAACAGAATAGATACTTAGATGTTTTTTTTATTATAATTAGATCTGTGAAATTTTATGTTAAACAAGCGGCCGCTCGCGGTTTCACCCGCGTGGTTCCCGTTCCCATTCCTATATCGGGATAAAAAGTATCCTATGTGTTAATCCAGGTTATAAACTATCTGTATGCCGAATTTCATCCAAATCCATTCAGTAGTTTTTACGTGAAAAGAGTAACAAATATCCTTACATTCTTACAAACATTCGCGTTTATAATATTAGTAGGAAGTAGGATTGGTAAATAATCATCAATCATCATCAGCCAATAAACGTCCTCCTAGGCACAGGCTGTCCCGCGTATGCTATGGAGCCAATATGGATTGGCTCACCTAAAGCTCTTCACCCGAAATTGTTCTTCCTACCGATTTGTAATCCGAATGATCACACTTCCTAATTTTTTTATATTTTTCTTCCTAAAGTTTCCATTCATACAATTTGTAGTACTACCGACGATGTCCATAACACTCCTGTTTCCTATCATTAATGTAAATATATTTAAATTATTCCTACAGTTGTTTTTCATAACGCTTTTATCCCTAAAAATAATTTCCATAATATGACCTACAGGAGTAGGGCAGGGCAGCTAGTATTTCTGTTGTCTAATAAAAAAAATAACCTCGATATTCAAGACAATCGCTACGCTGCGCCTCGCGATTGTCTTAAGGGGGTCCTGCACGAAATTGTGAAAATGTACGTATTTTTAAGTCACATGTACTAGGCGCTAAATTAGTTAAATACATTAAAATAACTTATGTAAGTTAGCCTGATCATTGTACAAGGTCATGGCCTTGTTGAAATTTAAAACAAATACTTTAAACAATAACAAACAATACATAAATCTAATGACTCCTAAAAACATATTTTTTCGACAACTTTCTTAATTTTACGCATGAAACAATAATTCTTCATGAAAATATTTGTATTGATATTCCGCAGTTCACCCCCCTCTTAAAAAAGTAAATTTTAATTTTTAACACATGCGCGTGATGGTTATCCACATTTCGCAGAATAAAAACATTGCTCTAATTAAATTACTAGGTCTGAAACTTCAAAGCACAATTGTTCTAATTATAAATATAAATAGGATTGATTTTGCTTTGAAGTTAATTAAGAGAGGTATGTCAGTTTTTGCGATCGCTCGGCACCCCCTTAAATTTCTAACCTATATCACGTAATGTACAGGAGTAGGGCAGCTAGTATCCTCAATCATTTGAATAATAATATAAAAGACAGTTTTGTTAAGAAAATATAGGAAAACAAATAGTATAAAAGATGTTTATTGCTACTGACATTATGAAGTTAAATGATTCGGAATTATGAACATTAGAAACAGAGTAGTTAGGAATAGTGATTCGTTAGTTTTGGAGTTTCGATTACCGGAGTTGAAAATTTAGGTAAACTTTGGCGCATCCGGCTGTCACACATGGACAACAGCAGCTCATAGAGCCTGGGTTCCGAACCTGGGGGTAATTAAATTACCCCCGCGGGGGTAAAATAGTTATTTTGCGGGGTAATAAGGCGTAGGAAAAATTTTGTGGTTTAGAATTTATCTGCAGTAATAGATTCACTTGAGTAATATTTTCTGAACATAGATCGTATCGATCGATCGTAGAATCGTCAGTCTAACTCTTGGATATTAAGATAATTTTCTGCAAGATTTTTTACGGAGGGGTAAAATCAGTTTGCCTAATAGATCATAGGGGTACCAAGATTAAAAAGGTTAGGATAGGACCCACTGTCATAGAAGGATATTTGATTTTAAAATTTCCTTTTCAAATATTTAATCTAAGAAGACTGAATAATTAATCTATTGTAATAACGATAATATTATAGAGTTCTTGAGTCTTGACGTCTTAAACAGAAAGTAACATTTTGTTTATTTTACATTAACTAAAATTTGTGGTTCCAAATAATGAAAACTATTCGTAACAAATTTCAGATTGTGTAGTTTTATTTCTGCTTGCAAATTGAAAGGCGAAATTTATAGTGAAAGTGCATCACCGCGACGCTGCGCTTGCGCATCGCATTCAGAATATTTTCAGTCGTGAGGTGAGAGGGAGAAACGTAAGAAAGCGCCACAATCCGGCGAAGGTATAGTAAAATTTAAAAGCGCCACACAATAGCGCGTTGTCGAAATTGGAAAGTTGAGCGGCGCGCGACGATTGCGCAACAACGACGGAGCTCTTACGGTCTGCGGTGACGCTGACGAAAGGTACACGGTGTGACGTCACCGCATGAAAGTGCATCGGCCGCCGCGCGCCGCCCCCGGCTGTTGCACGTGCAGCCACCGCTGCACTTCCTGCATCGGAGGACTTTCTAACGCCAGCACTCGACAGCTCTCCTATTGGGAAATTGGACTCTCACGCGCGCCGCTCGGCCACTCGAAACGAGCACGAGATGCATCTGATTGAGCAATGACACAGGCGACTTTACGTTGCGCTTACACAACCGACTTACACACACGGCCGGCTATCTGAGGGTTTATGATTTAAATAGCCGTGGGAAAATTCACTGCTTTCTATTTGGGTGAGATAAGGTACTCACACTTTTGTAACGCTCGCGGACTTTTGGTGACGCCTGAAACAAAAATAAGTAATATTATTTAGTGGAAGCTTTTTACTATAGATAAATGACCTTAATTTATTAAAACTATGTGACTCAAACATATAGTTTAAATAGGTATTCGTATTACAACAAGAAGTCAATATTTGTTGCACAATTTAAATCATTCACAAAGTAAACATAATGTTGATGCTAATATTAAACATATTATATTGATGTTTATTTTATTTATAAATGACACAAATGCTATTTATTATAAAATCAATTGTGAACCCATTCGTACTGATTACAACTTGAAATCAATATAAGCCGCCTTGACACTGTTTGCTTTTACAGATCGACATACCGTAGTATAATAAAATGTCCTACATTGATAATATGAATACACAGAAGGATTACTAAATAAATATTGTTGTTTATTTTATACGTAATTGCATGCAAATATAAATGTAGTTTACATAAGTATATTTAGAAATTGTAAGTGCTATTGCAATGACCGATTTTATTGTGACAATATAAGCATTTACCATACAAATGTCACGCTGATTAACCAATAAGTAAGAGAGTTTAAAAAATTGAGGTCTCAACGCGGGACGCTCCTCAAAGGAGTTCATGGTTGAATGGAACATGTACAGTGTTCAAACATTTCGCTATAATCTTAATCTATGCCGTTTGCCATAACCTTAAGGCTCACAATCGCGAAACACGACAGCAGCGGTTCCTAATTGTCAGATTGAGAACGCCCGCGAATAAATAACGATTTAATCTTTATGTACTCATCGCTAACGTTCGTTTTTGTTTACAGCGTTGCGGCATTCAAGAAGTAGGTTGAGAGAACGCACGTCTAGATAGGCCTGTATATCACAAAAATTCATTAACTCATCAACATGTGATGGCGGGTCCAAAGAATACGTGCTTCGTGACTGGAGTATCGAGGATTGTGTTGACATGCGTTACGTAATTACCGGAGAAACGGAAACATATACATTATGGAACATTTACAAGGTTTACATTTTGTCATCATAATATAATAAATGATAGAAATACAATAAACAAAAATGTCAAACATTTCTTAAAGTCATCGAATAACGGAGTGCAAATTAAAAAAAATGTAAACTTAAAAAGAGAGTAACAATTGAATTATTTGGCGATAGATAATAAGAAAGGCGAGTGGTTGGTGCACTTTCTATTAGAACAGTGAACAAAAGTAACGAGCAAAAGTTACGATATCTCGTGTGACATAACAGCTCGCGGCCGCTAGATGCAATATAAATCGGCCGCCCCGACCGAGCACAGCGATCCAATACGATCCCCGAAGAAGAACGTCATGTCTGCGATACAGCTATCTTGCAGATATGACGTTATTCTTCTCGGGACCGTCGGTCGCAATGATCCAACAGCTTCATGCCAAATTCACTATTTCGAAACAATTTTCTAATTCGGAAGATGATGGAAACTTGAATAGAGATTTTTACAATTTTCAAATGCTTGTGGAATATGTCGAGGCCACAATATAACCGTGATTGTTGATAATGTAAAGAATAAGTCTGCTAATTGACATGATAACACTAAAAATATTAGATTAAATATCAATATTTGGCACCTAGTTTTAACAATTTGATAGGTAAATTAAATTTGAACTATAGGTAATACTAGGTCTTAAACGATAACATGAACACGATACATTTTTCAATCTGTACTTACTTAATTGAAGTAACCGGAAAATATAAGAAAGATTTCATTAAAAACTATATATCGTCGAGGTGTGTCAACCTACACTATCAAAGGAGATCTCAAACTGACAGTATCGTACGCAGTAGGGATAAACATATAAATCCGCAACATTAGAAACTTGCAGAACGGGCTGTTTCAAGTTATGAATATCTAACAATCTGACTACGCCACATTCTCCAACAAAGTACTGGCTGGTAAATTGCAAGAGATCACAGCGAGAAATACGTTCACCGTCCTAGATGCGCGGTACTTTCGTTTTGAAATCGGCGCGCACAATTGGCCGTATCGAGACAGAGGCGAACCAGCTCAGCTGCAGCCGCGTCGAACAGTAGCGGAACGCATTCCAGAGTTTCTAATACAGCCACTCGACTCATTGACGTTGCAACACTTCCTAACACTAAAGCAGAACCAGTTAAGGGTCTGACACCTTTGAAACAACGGCCCATTTCGGAGAGCAAAACAATAATCGCTACAGAACGAGGAGCTATGAAAATAAACGCAGTTGTCAGTGATACAAAATATTACAAAACAATAGGTACCTATATATATAATATAAAATCTTTTTTTGGAATTTTGTCACGGTAAAGTCGCCGTTGGGTGGAATATATATAACTTCTTCACATTATAATAACAAATAAAATTGTCTAAAGTTAAATAAGACTTTATACTTTCAAAGCCTTTTAGCGAAACTTCATAGTATAATCGAAATCACTCCAACTCAACTCCTGATGTGGTTGTAGAAAAGGTTTAAATGAATTTGTCTTGCAAAAATAAGAAGACACGTGCTCATCAAACAATCTGCCTGTTTCTATGCTTAAGATTTCATTAAATTCGTTCCTTGCGAAGAGAGAATGTTTTGCAATCATTGCGAAAAATTCGATTGGTTCCCTCAAACTCGTAACAAAATTAAAACCCACCGAACTAGTTAGAATTTGATATGCTTTCTCTGGTTGTTTAAGACAATAACAAATTAATTGTAATTTAAAAGATAAACTGCGTGCCACAAAAATAATGGCGAATCTAATTATTAGAACTCAAACTCAAACCACATAATACGTAATATTAAAACATAAATTACGAATTTTTATTAAACCCTATATTTTCTTTAATAAACCAGCTTAGTGCGACTCGGACTCGAGTTGGCTATACGTACAGGTACAGACAGACGGATAGACCAGCTGCAATTTACTAGAAAATGAAGATTTTTAAAATAGCAAAACAGAGTCTATTATAAAATAATCTTTAACACAAACAATAATAAGCACAACTATAATAATCACGTATTGACACATGATTATTTTATGGTTCGTTTTTGTCATTTAAAGTATAAATGTATCAAATTATCTGCAGTAAAATTATCTCGTTTAACGCCATTTTATTTAGTATACTTTATCGAAGAAGATTTTTATAACACACGAATTCACAACTTAGCGTTAATGTGCGTTATGTACGATTTACATACAATTACACAAAAAAAAATCAAACAGAGCTGTTTCATCGAATTGGATTGATCCACGGGAAAGGTGAAATCATTACAATATGTAACAGTTAAGTTTCCATTGCAGAATGCTGCCTCGAAACTTACGTTGTGTGAAATCGGTGAATGGCAAAATCACGCATTTCCAAACACATTATTATCAGTTATCAAAGCGATTAACTTTTATTTACGTACCTAGTTTTTGCTTAGTACAGTTATTGGATGAAAAGTATTACAAATGAAATCAGTTATTTATTTATTTCTTAAAGGAAACTTATGTAACTTGTATGCTTGTTTGACACTTAAGTGGTAAAAAAAGAAAGAATAGAAAATGGTGGAGAACAGTGCTCTAAGAAAATGACTCTTGGGGTGATACTCAACAAATTACCTCGTTTTAATAAACGATGTCTATATGTAATGATAGTACTTAATTATGATAAATAAAGCACCAAAACAATCATATGTTTTTCAAAACTTCATACAGTTTTGCCGCGAAGTAAGTATCTCAACTTTACTTCGAACTGTTCTTCAAAATGTCTTTAATTACTCGCATGGCCAATAAAAGTTTCACGTGGATTACAATGGTTATGCCCTAGTTCAGAGACCAATATTTGAATACTTTTTGCACAGACGGGTTCATATCCGTTATACCACTTTAGCGAGTAACTCTCTCTCTCTTGCACCAAAGTTTTCGGTTAACCTGAATAATAGTGCGCGAGACATCACCGTTGTTGCAACTCGTATTACATTACACGGCGAATGTGACATAATTTAGCTAGATCTGCGCTAGTGGTTTTGAAAGAACTCAACTCGCAATGGCACGGGCTTTGACATGGTTTCAAGCAAACTTGAGAAGAGACTGTACTGTTAGGCGCAGGCCGCGTAAGCGTATTACACATATAACTAACCTTTCCCATTATTAATATAATCTGTAACGATAAAAAGATACCAGACTGTTATCAGTTTGAACCTTCTAAAATATCGATATTACTCTCGAGAGATATTTAATTAAAATTGTAAATAATAGCCTCACTAAGAGCTCACTATGAGCTTCAACTTCATCACCAGCCTATAAACGTCCCACTGCTGGGCACAGGCCCCCCACGTGGACAATAGCACGTGGGGATATTGGGCCATCATAACCCACCACGCTGGCCCAATGCGGGTTGGTCTTACGACAACAACCGGGACCAACGGCTTAACGTGCCTTCCGAAGCACGGAGGAGCTTGAGGTGTTTCTAATTTGGTCACCCATCCAGCGACCTGCCATTGTGAAAGTTGCTTAAACGGGCAAAATCGCAAACCGAACGCGCTAAAAGCTGTGCCATCGAGCTCCTCCACTTAGGAAAGCTGTAATATTTACTTACTTCCAAAAAAAGTATTTTACTTCTAAACGCTACTTAGTTTGGTAACCGATTCGGCCTATACAAATGAAGCTTTTTAATTAAGTAGCCAATATCATTGCAAGTAGCACACCGTTCTGACAAGGAATAAAAGTATTCAGAGACGTAAACATTGGCCTCAAACCTTTGCGTAGCATGACAATCTTTTGGTGTTATCTAAGAATTCCATTTTGTAATCAAATCAAATTAATTAATTATACTGTAAAATTATAATTAATTGATGTAAGTATAAAATTATTGAATTAACAGTATTTGTCAAATTGGTAACACTTTAAAGCTGATCTTATCTAAAACGTTTTGTAATGATAATTAAATTACATAAAATTTGTAAAGCAAAGTATTAAAAATAATGGCTTCAAAAACCTCCAATTTTTAAAGGCATCTGATGATGTTAATTTCTTTATTTCAAGTTAGGTAATTTCGGTAACCAGAAAAATATCTAAATAAATCAAATACATCATGTATTTGGGACCGCGATTATGGGCCTTGCAGTGACACTATTTAGCTTGACGAAGAATATTCTAAATTGCATAAGTAAAAAGAAAGGTTTTTGTAATCTCGTAGTCACCACTACTCCAATAATTACTAGAACAATTTTAACAACGACAGGACAAAGAGCCAACACATTAGCAAAACGTAGCAAATTTGTTGGCTGTCAATTAACAAAGTCAAACATGGTCATATAAATTGGCATTTCATGTATGCAGCCGGCGTGCGCCAGATTTCATAAGCGATCTCTCTACACCCTGATCTAGGTTAGGTGGTCGACATCGGCGGCAGCGGTGGCGTATCGAGCGCAGTCCGATGTTAACCTACATAGGTACATCGGCGGCACACTTACACCGATCGGCTGTAGGGTACACGGGTACACCCGTCGCGGTACCCGTAAAATTCGTGACCCGGCCCTACCCTTGTACCCCTACTTCCTACCGCCTACGCTCCCGCGGGCGCCTCGCATTAAATATTGTTAGATAATAATATATGTGATTTGCGGAGCTCGGTTGGTAGTAGTAGCGCGTTCGAGTTCAGGAACGGGAAAGCAAGGCCATTTTCGGAATGATTAGGCTGGCCTCCGGAATGGCTCTCTGGAACTGGATTCATAATCTAAATTCCGGCACCTTGCCTCACACATATTTTAAAAATTCAGATTGATCAGTAGTCTCGTGATTCCCGGCACATGCAAACGTCTTTAAGGAAGAGGAATTAATACTAATCACGTTGCTTTAGGCTCTACATAATAAAAAAAAGAAATGCCAACGCAAACGCTGCCGCTCTATTAAAATGTATGGGAATATGCGCGTTATGAAAATATTCCGACCCGGAATTCAGACAATCGTCAGTATCATTCTTACAGATCGATCTGAGAAATTCATAATCTGAAAAAATCAGATACTATGTCTGTGGAGCATACAGATATTGTATGGTATTCCGGTCTTTCTGAATTAATAATACGAATTCAGATTATGAATCCAGAGAGCCATTCCGGATGTATGAGGCCAGTCTTAGTATATCCAAACAATCTGTCTGTAGAACAACTCTTTCGGACCCGTCCTAATAAGCTCTTTCAAAGAAATTGTACGAGTTATGACGTCACTGTTATGCTACACCAACTGAGTATTTAGTCACGTTTTAGGTTACAGAAACTTCGTGTTTAGATCAATTAAAAAAAAGAAAATTGGAGAGCTGTTAGGTTGTATCATTCATACACTGTTTTGGAGAGCTATTATGAGGCGTTATTACGAATTAGTCAACTTACTCTTTACTCTCAACATCCCTTTCTTGGCCCGACATCCCGAGAATAACTCGATATAATTTTCTATGCATAGACCGGGTTTGTGATAACTAGTGATAAGTAATCGGTAACTGATCTGATCACCAACAATTGCAATACCCGTCAATTGCGGAAATGGTTTTATTACAAGGATGTTCACCTCTATATAGAGTTATTTTTAGTTATATCGAGCTCCTAGGCCACCAAAAACATTTGTATTTGCTCACCGGTAGTGGGCTAGCCTTTCTCTCATACGAAGTGGGATAATTGTACACTGATAATGAGATAAGAGATTGATAGGCCCCAAAGAAACATCTACCAAATCTAAGAGCCCAGCGTCGTCGTCGAGTGAAACCGTGAAAGTAGTTGTCGAAAGGCAAACATTAGCGACTTCAATATGATATTATACAAACGCAATTACTGCTCAAAGAAAGCGGATGTTGAAAAATCCTATTTAACTTTATCGAATGTGAGAATCGTTAACACGTGGGTTGGAGCATTTAAATTTAATCATTATAACATTTGTGGCCAGTAGGTGCCGTATCAATATCATTAATTAATTATTAGAACTGTGTAGCGTAGCGTCGAAAGAATACTAGGTACCACGACCACCACCTCTTTTCTCTTGGGTGTCATAAAAGGCGACTAACGGACTAAAGACTGCACATACATCCAACAGCATATAGCCGCGATGAACTTACCACCTGTCACGCTGAGCACATGTGCAGTCGCTATTTGGTGAAAAGTGGACTATGGTAGAGGACTGCTTTTGCTGTCCTTATTGCCTAGTCTCGGGGATAATAGTCGTGATTATATGTGTATGTATAAATTATAGAAAGTCCTAATAAAACCAATTTTAAAAGTAAGTATCTAAGTACCTACTTTAAAAAGCCTTTTAAAAAAAGAACCGTAAAGCCATAAAAAAAATTCAAAAAGCTTTTTACATAGACAAAAGAAGAAAGTATTGTACAAACTCCTTGGTAAATAAACAAAGCAATTCCGAGAGAAAAACACAATGGAGCAAAGCAACAGGCAACTCTACGACTTACGTAGCCGATTTCCGTAACGTTATCAAAACAAGAAACAATGTAGGCGGTAGGACTCATACAACAGCACAACTCATACATTCCTTATTTAATAAAATTTGCAAGTAGTTAACTTAGTGAGGCCATTATTAAATATTAATTTACCCCTTTCACATAGTTCATAATTAGTTAGATAAGTAGTAACAAAAACCTACAAAATCAACTAACATTAATTTAAGAATGACAACGGCCAGGCACGTCAAGTGAATTCAAGCTCCATACATAACGTATACCACTGTGCATCACCTAACTTTTAAAATCCAACTAATATTATAAACGCGAAAGTGTGTAAGTATGGATGGATGTCTGTTACTCTTTCACGTAAAAACTACTGAATGGATTTGGATAAAATTCGGCATACAGATAGTTTATAACCTGGATTAAAACATAGGTTACTTTTTATCCCGATATTCCCACGGGAACGGGAACCACGCGGGTGAAACCGCGAGCAGCCGCTAGTAATACATAATTTTAGTTCCTTAGCAGAGACTATGGATCGCCATCTGCTACGGTCAAAGAGAGTTTAAGGTCTTTGGCTACGGTCCTTTTTTTTATAGTAGGAGGCAAACGAGCAGGCGGGACACCTGATGGAGAGTAATCACCGCCGCCCATGGACACCCGCAAAACCAGAGGAGTCGCAGGCGCGTTGCCGGCGTTAAGAAAGGAATAGGAATTGTGAGGAGGGGGGAAGAGGGGGGGGGGGGGGGGGAAGCGCCTCCGGAACCCTCACTGGCCGGACGAAACACAACAGCACCAAGTGCCATTATGTCACGCCGGATATTCGTGAGAGGGTGGTATTACGCCGGGCGAGCCGGCCCAATGCGTGCTGCAACGCGTGGCTCTACCACTCAGATCCTTCCTTGCACACTACATTGTCACTGCGTACACCAGTCTTTTTTAACAGAACACATAACCAACTAAATACACATAAACAAAAGCATAAACATAAAAAACAATTGCATTTCATATTTTTAGTAGGTACGGGAAAATGATAATATTGAAAAGCCCCTCGCAAAGGGCCGGGCCCATCAAGTGCCACTGTGCCACACACAAGTCCACGGCACAACGTGTGCATCGCTGCAAGGGTCGACGGCCGGGCGGCCGCGGCCGGGCCGACCGTGTCACAAACTCCAATCGATAACCCGATTTGCACACCACTCGTCATGATTCACTCGATGCTAACCGAATTACCGATTAATT
Organism: Scoparia ambigualis; assembly: GCA_963921215.1. Classification (NCBI taxonomy): domain Eukaryota; kingdom Metazoa; phylum Arthropoda; class Insecta; order Lepidoptera; family Crambidae; genus Scoparia; species Scoparia ambigualis. The sequence continues at coordinate 21,084,762 of OY992511.1, forward strand.
AATGTAGTCACATTCAACTAATCGTTTCTAATGGCTGCGGAAAAGCGAATGAATGCAGTATCTACTCGTATGTTGTCACACAACTCACAATTAGGAAAATTTAGCAATAACTTCAAATCTTTTGTTTGATAGACTTTCTTTGTGACAGTTTACTTTTATTGTGACAATTTACATAAAACACAAAACATAAAAAAACAAGTACAATACACAGTTACAACTTGGCGGTCTTATCGCTATAAAGCGATTTCTTCCACCAGTGTTTGATGAGGTTCTTAATTTTTTTGTCGTTATTGTCTACCATTACTGGGCAAACGCGTCCCCTCAACGTTTCCCCTCGCCCTATGCCGGGCTACCTTATACCACCCTGGCAAATACATGGTTGTGTCGTCCCGCCATCTCTTCCTTGGTCTGCCATGTTTCCGGTGTCGGTCACAAGGAATAGAACCCAGTCAGTAGCGATCAAATCCTACTAATATTATAAACGCGAAAGTTTGTAAGTATGGATGGATGTTTGTTACTCTTTCACGTAAAAACTACTGAATGGATTTGGATGAAATTCGGCATACAGATAGTTTATAACTTGGATTAACACATAGGATACTTTTTATCCCGATTTTCCCACGGGAACTGGAACAACGCGGGTGAAACCGCGAGCGGCCGCTAGTATAACATAAATAAACTTGAAATCATCAGTGATCGTAATACAATTAACTCCGTAAAGAGGGTTCAATTGCAACCTCAAATGGTAATATTATGCAACTTTGAAATGATTGCAAGCCGTTGCAAGCGGGTATTGCACTGCGGGACGTTTCGTCAACACTTAAGTCGTCCTTTGCAATGGTTTCTTAAACAAACCTAGACTGGTTTAACTACGATATTAAAAGAGAAGATTTTGCAAACACTCGATAGGCGGAGGATGGCATAGTGAAATGTTGTGTCTATTCTATATGTGCACTATTTAAGTCCAAGCTTTTTATTTAAAATTAAACAACTTGCATGTTGACCGTTCATCCAGACACTTTATATTTTTCGACCAGAGTTTACCTTCAAAATGGCATTACCTACGCGTTTATGCGAAGCTCATTAGTCGTGTTTCTCAACAGGCGTGAACACATTGGTCAAGCTCTATAGAGCTAATTCTAGAAGCTTCGATTCAAAGCACGCATTACGGTGCGATGTCAGTTGATGTGACAATGCAAACTCTGGACGCGTGCAATCAGAGGTCGATGAACTCCAGCCCGAGTTACCGGGGATAGTGACCTGTCCATTACTGTGAGCGAATTATCATCAGCGTTATAATTATAGGGAACAAACTTTTTATATGTACAGTAAGTAAGGGTAAAAGACAACCGTTATTTAATTAGCTGAAGAAAGTAAAACTTTTTAAATCGTTATTGATATGACAGACACAAATTATCATGAGCTCAACTGTCGTAATACCGGACACAATAGAAATTCAATTGTAAGCAATATTTAGGAGTCTTCGTGACAGACAAGAGGTTAAAGTGATAGAAGTTAGAGAGTAGTAAAATTAATCCTGCTGACAAAATACAAAGAAAACAAAAAAGAAGCGTCACCATAAAATAAAACTTAAAAAAAAAAGAAACGATAGTAGATTCGTACCTATAGTTTCTATGTACAGTCACCAGCATTAAGATGTGATGATGCAACAATATTTGATCATTGGTGGAAGGCATAATAGGCATGGCATATACATGCCTTCTACCAATGATCAGATATTTTTGCAGGCCGTCGATAGTCACATCTTAATGCTGGTGACTGTACTATTTATTAAGGAAGCCAAGCTAAAGATCTCAATTTAAATATTCATTTAAAGTCAGTAACGCCTGTTATTTTAGTAGCAGCAAAAATGTTTCAAAATATGATTTAAATTCTTCGTAAACAAGTGTTACTTTTTTAGACATGCCCCACCACAATGTATTAGATGTATGTAGTGATGGGAAAATGCCCAGATTGGGAATATATTTCCAATAAGCGCCCATAAATTCCCGTCCAGTGGGCATTTATTTATTTCCTAAATTAATTAACAAATTTAATTTTAGCATTAAAAAGGAGTTGGATTACTCGTTTTTATTTTAACACTTTAGATAAGATATGTTTGTAAATCATATAAATCGTTTATAAATGTTACGAACTTATTGAAAACTGTAAAAATACATTTGAACAAAGTGAGGCACTCGTGGTGATAGGTGCAAGGTAAGGTATAAACCTATTTTGCACTTGTTCTAGTAAGTAAAGGAAAATTGGCACACGTGCGAAAATTGTGTAATTGAAAAAGTAATAATAAGTTGTAAATTTTTAGTACTAATCGGAGATACGCTTGAAATTAAAATTAAAATTCAGAAAACACGCATTTCTTTTGTTGGTTTTTTGTGTATTCAAATTAACTCTAATTAAATGTGTCTTTTTATAAAGGTATTCATTATTGGTAATTAATTTTATATTTAGTTTAGTTCAGAATTCATGTTTATTTCATTTTCACAATTTCACATAACTACGCTGATTTATTATACAGTCATTTAAATATTAAACCAAATGTTAATTTCTAATAAATATTTGTTAAATCACTTATTTATTTACTTATTTCTTTAATAAGTTGTGTTTTAAACATCGTTGGACAATCAAATCTTCCGCCTTCAGATTGGGCATTTATTTGGGCAAATAAGATTTATTCACAAAATGTCTGGATTTTTTCCCAATTGGCCCACAGGGCGAAACACTTTGCCCATCTCTAGATGCATGTAACTCTCTAAAACAATTTATTTGTTTTAGTAGGAATTAAATATGTATTGGCAAAAAATGGTGCTTTACGGGTTCTATAAATCATTAATGCCATAAGAAAAAAACATTATGCATGTAAATAAAGCAAATATACAGTCTAGAATAGTCTAGATACATAAACCAATCCCAAGGACTGCTGCGGAGCGCCATCTAGGGCGATCGTAACTTCACTTCACATCACTCACATATAGGTACATCATATTACATACATAACGCAGTACATTATACAGAAATAAATACTCGATATCCATTTAATTTTAAACCTATTATTTCTGAAATGAAAAACTAAGCAGGATAAATGATCAGGAAAAAGCGCGTTTAAGTACGAGTAACTCGGGATGCGACTGGAAGGCAATAAATGTTATGAGTTAAAGATCACATTTCCAGCAGGCACTGGACTGACGCTGATGTTGGTGATTATGATTATACGAGGGCCACACCGAAATGATCGGGAATAGAAAAAACTACAAAGATAACACAATACTATTTACTTTCATTGTTTTTCGAAGTATTCTCCGTGACAATCAATGCACTTTTGCATTCGTTCAAACCAATTATTGTAACAGTAATTCCAGTCTGAAGTAGACATAGTCGAAACGGCCGATTTATAAGCTTGGACTGCCTCTTCTGGACCTGGAAACCGTTGACCACGTAGCAAATCTTTAGTTCTTGGGAATGTAAAGTAATCGTTGGGGCTCAGGTCAGGGCTGTATGGAGGATGGTCCATCAACTCCACGTTTTCCTGATTTAAAAACGCGATCGTTTGCCGAGCGGTGTGGGAACTTGCATTATCGTGGTGAAGGATTATGCGACGGTTCGGATTACTTTTACGAAGTTCTCTTATGACTTCCGGCAAACAAACTGTTGTGTACCATTTAGCAGTAACCGTTTTCCGTTCCTGTAAAGGAATTGTAGCCACATGTCCGGTTTTCGATACAAACGAAGCGACCATTTTTTTCGACACGCTACGAGAGCGCACAACTTTTGTTGGTTTGACCTCACCTTCGTAGACCCAAACAGCCGATTGGTGTTTTCTTTCGGGCTCATATGAATAAATCCACGATTCATCACCCGAGACGATATTGTAAACAGCATTTGAGCTCCCTCTATCGAACCGTTGCAGAGAAGACCGACACCAATTAACACGAGCCGACTTTTGTTCTTCGGTCAAGCGATGGGGCACCCAGCGGGAAACTAACTTCCTGACACCCAGTTCATCATGCAATATTATTTGAATGGCTGTCATACCAATGCTGAGGGAAGCCCGTATCTGCTCGTATGTCACATGTCTATCTTCTTGTATTAATTGGCGTACAGCATCGATGTTTTCTTGTGTTACCGCTGTTTTTGGCCGACCAGTAGAAGGAACTGTGGTAAGAGATAAACGTCCTCGACGGAACTCAGAATACCAGCGATATATAGTCGTTTTACTAGGTGCTTCAAGTTCATAAATAGAAACAAGCTCGGCAAGACATTGTTCTTGAGATAAACCTCGGCGAAGTTGTGAAAAATTATCGCACGGAAATGTTCCCGCGTAAGCTCCATTTTCTCACTGACTTCTTAATTTGAAATAGCTACCACTCTTCTTTTATTGAAAATTTTTATTTTTCAAAAATGGAATTAAGTTCGTAAGAATACTAAATTTCAAATACCAAAAAGATTTTAAGTCTAATTTATTCAAAAGTATTCCATTCCCGATCTTTTCGGTGTGGCCCTCGTAAAAGAGTACAAAGAGACTTTGAATGAGGTCGATCATTAAATAAAAGAGGAAACTCCTTCATGATTGCTCTCGATGCAATTTTAAAATTGAATATCAGTTTAAGCGACTGTTAAATTAACCCTGAAGAAACCCTACTTGCAGAGCTAACAAGTAAAGACATGGTTCCACTTTAACGAGTGAAGAGAAGAGTGTTCAAAATAAATTAATTTCACATGCAGTTACACAGTAGTGCAACTAACTAATCTATCGACCATGTTAGATAGAATACCCGATCTAGATCGAGGTAAAGCGATTGACAAACACGATAACGACACGATAGCTTATCTAACAGACACACTATGCGAAAAGGTTTGTAGTTCAAAAGAAGGGTTCAAAACACGGTAGTATCATGTAGAACGCATACATTAATAAATACATACATAATGCCTTTTTCCCGGAGAGCTAGGCCAAACCAGAGACCATAGCTTTACATTTGCTACGTACGATCCACACATTACTTTGGTACCTAATGAATAAGGATTATATTATTAATGAGTTTTACAAATTATATGACGACTTCGTTGGTCGAGTGAGAGTTTTGGCGTCGGTCACGTCGTCGCCAACTCTTAGGTCCCGATCGAGGAATCGAGGGTACGATTGCCAGTCGAGTCAATCTAGAAATAGCTGTTTTTCTACATTGATTTCGGGTCTCGGTGTTTCTATGTACAATAAGTACGTTTATTCGTTATCTAACCAATAAACACAAGCGAAGCTTAAGTAGAGCTAGAAATTGGTGTGAAAGTCGAAAAAAAAGTAAAAAGTTATATGCCTTTCTTCTCACCCATTGGTAAGTGAAGATAAGAAACATAAAAGCGCAAATCTTGTTACTGAGGAACTGGTTATAGAAACATCGATTTCATTTGATATCATACAATTTAATAGTCTCCTAACATTATTGTTAATAAAGACTTAGTTAAGATGGTGGCAACTAGACAGGAAAGCTTAAAGAAAGCCCTGCCCATCAACACCGAGTAGGTAATATACTATATTATGTACCCTTTGGGAATCAAATCCGGGGCATATGGGTCAGAAACCGGTGCGGTGTTGTTATCACTGGGCCACAAAAGCGGTTCTCATTATAATAAACATCCACATTTACACTCTTTACAAGTTTCCAGAGAATTCTGTCGATCTTCATCTATTTTTATAAGTAAGTAATTCTATTCAATTGAATTGAAGCCCGTTGAAGGTAATAATTACTAACAGGTAGGCGCTTACAACACAACTGCAACGATTAATCTTTATACCTTCCTAGCTAATGTCATAAATGCGATCGGTGTGTATGTTTGTATGTCTTTGTTTCACGTGTCGGAACGGAGCAACGCATCAACGTGATTGTTTGCGCAGATATATGTATAGTCATGAGAACCCGGGAGTGGCGTTAGGCTAGTCTATGTATTGTATACATAGACTAGCCTAATATATTGTCACATGTATTTCCAAGGAACGCGATTAAGACTATAGTGACAGACTGAAAATCACGCGGGCGGAAGCTAGTTATTAGGTACATAACATTGTTTAATATACTATTATGTACTTTATGATTATAATACAGATTCCGCATATCAATAATTGTTTTATTATGTATAATTGTTAGATTAAACAAGGTAAATAAGATTACTCGATTAGAGGAATGCATAATATAATGTAGTCGCAGTTATTTTACCTAACCTTAACCTTCTAACATACATGTTTCTATATCGAAAAGGCCGATCGAAGGGTTGCGTGTCAAACACTGTCTTCACACAAACAGTTTAAGACTAAACAAACATTATTACATAAGTAACAATAGCTTTGTATACAAAATTTCGTATTCAGGGCATCCCATCACAGTAGGCAGGAGCGACCTAGAAACAGGGAAAGATTTTCATTTATCATGCGCCCTTAGTCCTTGAAACAAAACTTGCTCAGGGCCACCGGATCCCGGAAATACCCTTCAACAGGGAGAGCAGCCCTTGTGCCTACAACACAAGGTCGAATTGACATGATTACGGTGGCCGTCGACAAATCCGACGATCAGTTGGACGACGCAAGTTAAGGTTACAGAAATGAGTGCTGGCTGGCTTGGTAACAAAAATATGTCGAATTTTTGCTATTTGTACTGACTCACTGACTGACTTACGATGTTAGGCTTTCGTCCGACCTACGTGTTAAAGTAGAACGCTTTTATGCATAACTCATGTAGGACGATCATACCTATTACGAGTTAGGTATATCATAATTAGACGCAAGCGGAAAAACCGCCGGGTGGACCATGTTATCCTACTAATATTATAAACGCGAAAGTTTGTAAGTATGAATGGATATTTGTTACTCTTTCTCGTAAAAACTACTGAATGGATTTGGATGAAATTCGGCATACAGATAGTTTATAACCTGGATTAACACATAGGATACTTTTTATCCCGATGTTCCCACGGGAACGGGACCCACGCGGGTGAAACCGCGAGCGGCCGTTAGTAATCTATATAAATAAAAAGAACAAGGTTTGTATGAAAATATTTTTTTTTTATTTGTCACTGGTGTTTACGCGGACGAAGTAGCAGGTGGCCGCTAGTTAATTCACTTAAACAGTTGTTATTACTAGCACTAATTATGTTCATAATAGTAATGTCAGGTAAAGTGGTGATGAAAGCCTCCCTACACCCCAAATGTTGGGGCAAATATCTTGCACATTTATGTGGTCTGGGAGAGAATCCTTCCACGCTGGACATGATAAAAACAGCCTCTGTATGTCTCCTGAAGGACTTTAATCGGCATGTGAGTTTTTTAATGAGTTTTCATACCATACAACAAAGTTCCTTGATGTGATACTGATACATGTTGAAAGACAAGAATCTCATAAAGGATTAATATATATTTCTATATGAACATTGTATTCAGAATAACTACAATAATAAACATAATAAAAGTGAACATAAAAAATACTAAAATGTAGCAATTCCCTTACAGGGTCTATGTTTACAGATTTGTTAAATAAATAACATTTAATTTTTTTTGTGTATGTATTAAAAAGTTTCATTACCTAATAAATCATCAGATCAGTGAAGTAACATAAGAATTGATTTCATAAAACACTAAAGTACATCTCTAACAAAGACAGAAGGGGAATACAGTGACAAGGTAGCAATTAAATTACTATTCAACATTGCTGTTCCAGCAGGGGAAAGGGCTCAATCTCTCTACTTTAATAAAATCTTCTGGAGAAAATCATTAAACAAAATTATTAGCTAAATAAATTTATTTAAAAAAAAAACAACAACTCAGAGAGGAAGTTTCCAATTCTCTTTGCCCATTTAATCTACCCTGGTTGTTTACACAAAAACTATAGTTACATAAAATAATACTAGTAATAAAACAAGTTGATAGAACAGAAAATGAAGTACACATTAATGGAAACATGAACATGAACCCTTTTTAGGGATTAGGTTCATTTAGCACCGGATTGAGACAGTTGTAAGAAAGGATAGACTATCGCTTAGCAAGTATTAACAGCACGGAAGTTTTTAAAATTCTATCTTAGCAGATGTTTATACTAGTCTATAAAGTGGGTATAGGGATATCAAAATTGATGATCCCATACAATCATATACTCATACAAAGAATGCTAATTGTATAAATTCAACATCTATTACAATCCCTTTCAAGTAGAAGTACATTGCATCGCTAGTTTCATTATTTTAAAAATGGTTTTAAATAAGCAAACTAGCCAAGCACTGTACTTCTACTTGAAAGCGATTGCCGTAGATGTTGTAGTTAGACAATTAGCCCCCTGGTGAAGCTAAGAGTCACCTGAGAGTAAAATATTGTAATAATTTGGACATGGGCATGGATGGAAGAAATAAAATTAATGTAACCATTTGAACACTATTAGAAAAGACTAAGAAAGGCATTCCAACACGTTCATCATCAGCCAGAAGACGTCCACTGCTGGACAAAGGCCTCCCCCATGATCTCCACCACGACCGGTCCTGTGCTGCTTGCATCCAGCGGCTACCCGCGACCTTCACCAGATCGTCGGACCACCTTGTTGGAGGCCTGCCCACACTGCGTCTTCCGGTGCGCGGTCGCCACTCGAGAACCGTTCTGCCCCAACGGCCATCGGTTCTACGGGCGATGTGCCCTGCCCATTGCCACTTGAGCTTGGCGACTCTTTGGGCTATGTCGGTTACTTTAGTTCGTCTACGAATCTCCTCATTTCTAATTCGATCACGTAGAGAAACCCCGAGCATAGCCCTCTCCATTGCTCTTTGCGTGACTTTGAGCCTGCTAATAAGGCCCATAGTGAGCGACCACGTTTCGGTACCGTATGTGATCACTGGCAACACACACTGGTCGAAGACTTTCGTCTTGCGACACTGCGGTATTTTGGACGAGAAGATATTTCGTAGCTTACCGAACGCTGCCCAGCCGAGTTGGATTCGACGATTGACCTCTTTCTTAAAGTTGGACCTACCTAGCTGGACTGTTTGTCCCAGGTATACATATTCGTCAACAACTTCAAGAGCAGAGTCTCCAACCTTCAGAGGAGTGGGTACGACACGTGAGTTAGACATGATTTTCGTCTTCTCCATGTTCATTTTAAGGCCCACTTGTTGAGAGACCCTGTTGAGATCACCGAGCATTGTGCCCAGTTCCTCCAGGGTCTCAGCCATGACTACTATATCGTCGGCAAATCGAAGGTGACTGATGTACACGCCGTTAATATTGATGCCGAGTCCTCTCCAGTCCAGAAGCTTAAACACGTCCTCCAGTGCAGCAGTGAAGAGTTTCGGAGAAATGACATCTCCTTGTCTCACTCCACGCTGCAGCTGGACTGGCTTCGAGCTCTGGTCCTGAAGACGAACTGTCATAGTGGCGTTTTCGTACAAACACTTCAACACTTCGATGTACTGGTAGTCAATTTGGCACCGCTGGAGAGACTGTAGCACGGCCCATGTTTCGATCAAATCAAAGGCTTTCTCATAGTTCACAAACGCTAAGCAAAGAGGCCGGTTATACTCTTCGGTCTTCTGTATAACCCGCCGCAGCGTATGTACGAGGGGCGTTCAAAATATTCTCGGTATGTGGATAAAAACAAACAAGTACGAAAAGTTTGATATTTTTATTTTTCAATATACTCCCCCCCTATGTTCATACACTTATAAGATCGATCAATTATTTTTTTTAATCCCTCATAAAAATATTTTTTATCTTTGGTGTAAAAATGCTCCTCCACGGCCGTCTTCAACGCTTCATCGTCAGAAAATTTATTTCCACGCAGATCCTTTTTAAGATTGGGGAACAAAAAGAAGTCGCTTGGGGCTAAGTCCGGACTATAGGGTGGATGAGTAACAGTTTCAAACCCACATTCAACAATAGCTGCCTTGGCAATATGAGCAGTATGGACAGGGGCGTTGTCATGCAGAAGCAGAACACCTTTGGTTAACTTTCCTCGCCTCTTTTCTTTGATCGCATCTCTTAATTGACGTATAACGTTAGCGTAGTACTGCCCTGTGATATTTACACCTTTTTCTTTATAATCGATAAGCAAAACTCCTTCACAATCCCAAAATATTGTGGCCATGACCTTGCCAGCTGACGGGATTACCTTGAACTTCTTGGGATGAGCTGAACCCTTAATGTGCCACTGCATGGACTCCTGTTTGCTCTCTGGGTCATAATGATGAACCCAGGTTTCATCTCCAGTAACTATTTTTTGCAGCACCTCATCGGGATTTTCACCACACAGGTCGATAAAATCTGAACAGCAAGCCACACGCATATCCTTTTGAAGAAACGTCAGCATTCGCGGAACCCATCTTGCACTTACTTTTGACATATTAAGATGGTCATGTATAATGTCATGTACGGTACCAATAGAGAGATTGGTTACTTGAGCTATAGATTTTACCTTCACTCGGCCGTCTTCCAATATAAGTTTTTCCACTTTATCAATATTTTCTTGTGAGGTAGCCACTACAGGCCGGCCAGGTCTAGGGTCATCTTCAATACTCTCCCTTCCACGCTTAAATTCGCTTGACCATTTTTGAATAGTAGATAAAGAAGGAGCAGACTCACGGTAAACACAATCCATTTCCTCTTTTATGGTTTTTTGATTTTTACCCTGTTTTGTCAAGAATTTTATGACGGATCGGTGCTCTAATTTCGTTAAAATTGTTAATTCGCTCATGGTGTTCATGTTTGTTCGGCAATTGCAGAAAAACAAAAGAACATCTCGGTTCCAATTTTACTTTTTTTTAATGTCAATGGATGAATCTTAGTGGCCAGTAACAAATATATATATAAAAGAGGTTGTAACGTATCAATACCGAGAATATTTTGAACGCCCCTCGTATGTGGTCTATGGTGCTAAAGCCTTTTCGGAATCCGGCTTGTTCGATAGGCTGGAAGTCATCAAACCTGCGTGCGAGACGATTAGTTATAACTCTCGAGAACAGCTTATAAACGTGACTTAGAAGTGATATGGGTCTGTAGTTCCTCAGTAGGGCCTTGTTGCCCTTCTTAAAGAACAACACAACCACACTTTCATGCCACGCTTCTGGCGTTCTACCTCCAAGTACGACGGAATTAAATAGTCTCTGAAGAGTTGCGAGTACCGGTCTTTCGCCTGCTTTCAGAAGCTCAGCCGTAATTCCGTCAGCACCCGATGCCTTCCTGTTCTTAAGCTACTTGAGAGGCATACCAATCTCGTACAGGCTGATGTCCGGGATATCTTCGGTGTAGTGTCGGGTTAGCTTAGCTCTAGGGTCTGTAGCTAAGCTTTGTACAGGTGGCCGCGTGGATGTGTATAGCTGTCCATAGAACTTTTCGACCTCTCCCATAACTTCGGACCTGGACGTGACAGTTCTGCCGTCATCGGTTTTCAGCGTCGTCAGTTGGCTCTGCCCAATACCCAAATCTCTTGCAAACACTTTTGAACCTTTGTTTCGCTCGATAGCTTCTTTAATACGGTCGGTATTAAATCGGCGAGTGTCGCGAGTCAAAGACTTCGAGATCTGCCTATTGAGCCGCCGAAGCTGAGACGAATCGTCCAAAGAACGCAGACCATCACGCGCCGCTCTTCCATCAGTTTGAGAGTATGGTCCGAGAGCTTTTTAGGTCCTCTTATACGGTGGGTTTTGAAGAACTTAGACCCAACCGCATGGACAGTTTTTACAAACCTGTTGTTGTAATCGTCCACGTCTACGCAATCCTTCAGGCATTCGAAGCGATTTTTCAGTTCGAGCTGGAAGCTTTCGGGGTTTTGGATTTGGATGGGTGCAGGGCGGAGCGTAGATTTCATCAATCGACGTCTTTCAAGCTTGATATTAATGTTCAATGTGCCTCTTACCAACCGGTGATCACTGCCAGTTTTGAACGCGTTGATCACAGAGACATCATTGAATATTTGCTTTCTCGTCGACATGATAAAGTCAATCTCATTTTTTGTTGCACCATCGGGACTTAGCCAGGTCCACTTGCGGTGTTCAGATTTCCTAAAAAGGAGTTCATCATGAAGAGTCTCTCCTTTTCTAGAAACTCTGCCAGCAGTTGGCCCCGGTGGTTCCGAATTCCGACTCCAAATCGTCCCACTTTCAGCTCATCGCCGCTTCGTTTGCCCAGTTTTGCGTTAAAGTCTCCCATGACAACGGTGTAATGAGTTTTGGAGACTTGTATGGCTCTAGAGATGTCCTCATACGTAGCCTCCACCTCATCGTCGGGGTGTGCCGTAGTCGGAGCGTATAACTGTATAACCTTCAACGAATACCGTTTGGTTATTCTGAGTATAAGGTACGCTACCCTCGACGACACACTTCCGGTCTTAACAACGTTGTTCACGAGAGAGCTGTGGATGATAAACCCGACACCACCCTGGGACAGTTGTTCGCCCTCCCGGAAATAGAACAAGTTACCAGACTTCAAGATTATCGAGTCCTCCCCCTCTCTTCGGACCTCCGATAATCCCACAATGCCCCACCGTATCTTGCTCAATTCTTCCTCCAGTTCGCAAACCTTCTCGTCGGTTCGCAGTGTACGCGTGTTGTAGGTTGCCAGGGCCAAAGTTCGTTGCTGGCGGTAGCCAGGTCTCTGCCGGAGATTCTTAGCACCCCCTGCCCCGTCGCTGCCTTGGCCGCTACCGTAGCTAGGGCGAGCGGGGCCGCCGGGGACTAGGGGCCGGAGTTTAGTGCTGTCGTTCATGTTGGGGGGAATGTTGCCATAATCGCCACGCTTGGCAGGCGGGTTGGCGATCGCAGTATGACGGTGTTAATCTCAGAGGATGCTGCTGCCCATCCTCTGGGTTCCAACACGTTGACTGCCACAAAACCAGACACAATTGAAATTAATTGCCTGTCGGTCACTGGTGACCTCCATGACGCTTAAAGTCTTAAAAAACTTCTTCTGCTAAAAATATCGTGCGTGTGACATTCATCGCAAACTATCTAATATTCTTCTTACAATGCGTGTGACGTTTACAGTAAAAATACGTATAAAAAATCTTTTCCTACAAAACCGAACCAAGAACTGCAGAACGAGCCTCAGATCGCGTCTCCTTAGAAAGCTGGTTGAGGTAAGTGTTTTTTGCCATATTATGGGTAGTTGCCAATGCAGATTACAATACCGAAAGCATTGTGTGATTTAATAGTTTGATTCCAACAGCTAAGTATACAGTCCACTCTTTAAATTATTACCTTGGTACTTTGTTGCCACATTTTCTGGTTAAATTTTTTTAATTTTTTTCCACATATATACAAAATATACAATATACAAAAAAATGACGAACACGAATATGTTTGGTGCGTTTGTGGAATTCTGGGTTGTGTGCCAGTCTTATTGCTGCTTCATTGTCGACCCTAAGAGTTGGCGACATTTCTTGGTCTTGAGACAGGAAACTGAAGACTCGTTTTAGCCACACGAGTTCTTTTGCAGCTTCGCTTGCAGCGACTATTTCTACTACCGTGATCGATATAGCTACGGTTGCCTGTCTCTGGCTTAACCATGATATTATCCCTCCTGCGTACAAGCATGCAACACCTGAGGTAGATCTGCCAGTAGAGGCATCGCCAGCATGATCCGCATCACTGTATCTATAGTCCCATCTCCTTTTCCAGCATGATATTTAATGCCGAGGTTCAAAGTGCCCTTTAGATATCTAAATATTCTTTTCACTTTGAGCCAGTCTGATTTTAAAGGATTCTCTAAATGTCTGGATACCACACCCACTGCGAAGGCAATATCAGGGCGAGTACCTGCCATTAAGTACATCAGAGCGCCTACTGCTTCTCTGTAAGGGAAGTCACAAGCTTTCCCTAAATCTGTATCCTCTCGTATACATTCCAACTTTTCTATAGGCGTTGAAACCGGATTGCAATTTATCATGTTAAACCGTTCTAGAATTCTTTTTATAAGACGCCTGGTTGATAGTAATTGCTTTATTTTCCTGTCTAATTTCTAAGCCCAGGTAGTAGGAAGCCGGTTTTGAGGTGATCTTCAGTTTTGATCGCAGATCGTCTAGAAAGCGATTGGCTAACTCTTCATTTGAAGCTGCCACCAGTCCGTCATCGACGTAGAGGGCTAGCAGAATTTTTCCTTCTTCTACTTGCTTCGCAAAGAGGCAACCGTCAGCCTCGCACTGCTTGAAGTTTAAGTCTAGGAGGATTTCCTCAAAGCAAGAGTTCCAGCAGCGCGGTGCCTGCTTTAGGCCGTATAGACTCCGATTGAGCTTCCACACTTTTGCCGTTTCATCGCTAAGATCTTCTGGCTGTTTCATATAAATGTCCTCTTCAAGTTTTCCGTTTAGGAATGCGGTTGCTACGTCGAACCGGATCAAGTGCATGTTTTCTCTAGCACACACACTAAGTAGTGCTCTTACTGTGGCCATTCTGGCGACTGGGCTAAAGGTTTGATTATAATCAATGCCTTTTCGCTGCCTGAAGCCTTTCACCACTAGGCGAGCCTTATACTTCTCTATGGATCCATCAGGTCGCGTCTTTATGCGGAAGATCCACTTATAAGGCAATGCCTTTTTGTTAGGCGGTAAATCGCACAGTGTCCAAACATTGTTATCTTTCAAAGAGTTGATCTCCTGCTTCATGGCCTGCATCCATGCTTCATGGTCTTCCCTCCTCATGGCTTCTTCAAAACTGTTAGGGAAGTCATATAAGGAAGCCACTGTGCAGATGGTAGAGTCTTCGTACCGCTTAGGACGCCGTAGAGTATTGCGATCCCTAAGATGGGGATTTTTATCCGTGCGGTGACGGAGAAAGAATACCAATCGCCGCCCCTCTCTCCGTCCGGTGGGTGTCGTAAAAAGCGACTAACGGACTCTTTCGAGCGATGATCTGCTCCACTGGTGGTAGGGCTTGACCCGACTGGTTGGTGACCACCGTACGCATGGTGTAAAACCCGTCAAGTGACTGATTGTCGGTCGCGTTTCGGGATCAGCCAGCGTATAACCAGAGCTCGAGAGGATGATGCTGCGATGTATTTGGTCTGTGGAGGCTTCCGTCAAACCAGTGCCAGGAGGACTTCGTTAACCTGCCGACCAGGGAGACCCGTAGAAACGGTTGTCCCGCTGGCCGCCCGTGGCACAGTACAGGGGCCCAAGCGAGCCTAACCAGCTCGTGAGGCTGCCTCACCATGCCACGCATAATCTCGGGGTGGTCCGTCGTGCCGGTTGGTGACCGGAAGGTGGGGTCCCGGCGGCCATTCCCGAGGGGGTTCAGGGGCCCTTCCGTAAGGCAGGTTAATAATAATCGTCTGTGGGCAAATTCCTGGGGAAACAGGCCACCACACTTTGACCATTCGCATCGCGGCATCATTTTCTCGATTCACGCCTCTCTCTTTCCACTCCTAAAATGACAGCGCCTAACAACAAAACTGGTACTACAGCGGTGCACACCCCCACCACAACCTTACCGTTTGAGGTGGAGTTCGCTAACATCCGCGGACTCCATGCAAACCTCAATGCCGTCCACCACCATCTCGAGACGGCACGGCCAGCAATGTTGTTCCTGACGGAGACGAAAATAATCCGCCCAGCTGACACCACCTACCTGAACTATCCCGGCTTTGTGCTTGAAGAATCCTTCAAAGCCAAAGCCGGAGTTTGCTTATTCGTTCGGGCGGATGTTTGCTGTCGCCGTCTGCGCTGTCTGGAGGACCCTTCCTTCTCCCTCCTAGTGGTACACGTCGACTTAGGCTCTCATTGCCGTGTCTACGTCTGCGTTTACCGATCCCATAACGGCGACATGGAGACAACTCGACTAATTGAACATCTTAGTCGGGTAGCAGATGATGCGCAGGAGCGGTTTCCATCGGCGGAACTGGTGTTTTTGGGGGACTTCAACGCCCACCATGAGTTGTGGTTAGGTTCCTCCAAAACAGACCATGCTGGTAGAACTGCCCACGCATTCGCTCTCACGCATGACCTGACGCAACTGGTGAACCAGCCCACCAGGATCCCAGACATAGTTGGCCATGCGCCCTCCTTACTCGACCTTCTGCTGACGAGTCGCCCAGCTGGATACCGGGTGGAGATTCGAGCTCCTTTAGGTTCCTCGGATCACTGCTTGATATCCAGCACAGTGCCCTTGGCATCGCGCCCGCCAACAGCGGTTTCGAAACGCCAGATTTGGCACTACGCGTCGGCAGACTGGGACGGTATGCGGGAGTATTTTGCATCCGTCCCTTAGAGGCAGCGCTGCTTTAGTGAGAAGGACCCAACCGCTAGCGCCACCGCCGTTGCTGATGAGATAGTATTAGGAATGGAATACTATATTCCACACTCCTATGTCATCAGCAAAGGCAGACGCAACCGCTGGTTCAATCGCGAGTGTGCCAGCGCTGTTGAAAGCAAACAGACGGCATACCGCGCTTGGATCAGAGGTAAAGCTCATGGGGATCCCGAAACCCGCTCGCTAAAAGCAGCCTATAATAATGCCACCAAGTCGTGTAAGAGGGCCTACATTAGAGCGGATGCCCAGCGCGTTGCACGAGTAGGCCAAGAACTCCTGACGCATCCTATGGGCAGCCGTAGCTACTGGCGTCTGGCCAAAGCCGTGCAATCCAACTTCTGCCAACCCTCGCTGCCACCACTGAGATGTCTTGACGGAACTTTAGCTCACAAGCCGCAGGAAAAGGTCGATCTCCTGGCCAAACTCTTTGCGGCTAACTCCCGGATCGATGACTGTGATGCACAGCCACCCTCAGTTCCTCACTGTGGCCACACAATGTCTGATATTAAAATCAGGCAGTGTGATGTCCGTGCGGAGCTGCAGTCAATCGATGTCCGGAAAGCTAACGGTCCTGATGGCATCCCAGCAATAGTTCTGAAAATGTGTGCAGCGGAGTTGTCCCCTGTGTTAACGCGTCTGTACCGTCTCTCGCTCTCTTCGGGTTGTGTGCCGGAATCTTGGAGAGAAGCTAATGTGCAACCGATCCCTAAAAAAGGAGATCGGTCAGATCCGACTAATTACCGCCCTATAGCCGTAACTTCAGTGTTGTGTAAGATCCTAGAACGAATATTGAACAAACAGCTTATTCGATACCTAGAAGATCACTCCCTAATTCACGATTGTCAATATGGGTTTCGGCCAAAACGGTCAACGGGTGATCTTCTAGTGTACGTCACACATCTCTGGGGTGAGGCTATTGACAAGCGTGGCGAGTCACTGGCAGTTAGCCTTGACATAGCCAAGGCTTTTGATCGGGTCTGGCACAAAGCTCTTCTCTCCAAGCTTCCGGCATACGGTTTGCCCGCTCAGTTCTGTACCTGGATTGCCAGCTTCCTGCATGAGCGTAGAATCCGTGTCCTTTCGGATGGATGCGCTTCGCGGTTCATGTCAGTGAACGCTGGTGTTCCTCAAGGCTCCGTTCTATCCCCCACGCTGTTCCTTCTGCATATCAATGACATGCTTCCTCTTGGAAACATTTATTGCTATGCAGATGATAGCACAGTGCATGGGGGATATAACGGTCACCCAACGGCTGGGCGGGTAGACACCGAAATGAAGCGAGCAAATCTTGTCATTGAGCTCGATCGGGTGTTGGATCTCATTTCTAAATGGGGCTCCGATAATCTAGTGGAGTTCAATGCCAAGAAAACACAGGTGTGCGCGTTCACAGCGAAAAAGTCGCCATTCCTTCCCCTTCCTTCTCTTCAGGGTACATCTCTAGGCCTGCAGAGCAGTATTAACATGCTCGGTATGGATATCCGCTGCGATCTGAACCAAAAGGACTACATCGAAACCGTGATTAAAAATGCCTCACGTAAACTCGGTGTCCTGAACAAGGTGCGGCGATTCTTCACGCCTGGGCCCCAATTCTCATTTTACGAGATGTAGTCTCGAATCGAGTTTTGATTTCGATTTCTATCTCGATAATCGACATTTTGTTCACGAATCTCCTATTCTCAGCGCTAATCGAAATAGACTTCGAGTTTTTTTTTGATAAATATTGCCATTCTTTTTATTGCAATCAATTTGGGATGCGTTCCGTTTGACACGTTTCATCCGGTTTTAAACCGGTTGCAACTATGTACCTCAAATATTTTTACTAAAAGCTATTTAAATGTATTGAACTTGCTTTTTAATTAAAGAAGTAAATTTTTAATAAGTATCGAAAAATCATTATATTTAATGTGTTGTGATCAAATTTAATTTCCTTATACAACTTGTATTGTTTAAAACGTGACGTATCGTCGATAAATTTTATGTTTTTTGTTTGTGGTTGTGTGCTTGTTTGGTGACGAAACGATCATTTTAGTATTCACAAGACACAATGTCAACAAAAAATACCCAACGCCACAGCAGAAGCAGCTCCTTCTACAAATGTTGGAAGCCGATATACAGTTAAGGAGTAGAAAGTTTTCTTCCACTTTCTTAAAAAAAGAGAGCGAGCTCTCTCAATATTTTAAATCACTTCCACGACAAAATTGGAAATTAACTCCTCCATATCCACGCTAAATTCGCCGCTATTTGACGTTTCATTAGCATCTCGTAGTCGAAATTACGTCTCGACCACTGCTGACCACTCGAAGCAATTCGAGCGGCTCTCGTTCGAGAAATGTCGAGTTCGAGATTTTCAGAATAACTAAATTGGATTACCACACGATAAAGTTTGAATTCGAATCAAACTCGAAGTCCATTAGCGCTGAGATTAAGAGATTCGTGAACAAAATGTCGATTATCGAGATTTTATGGTCGAGAGAGATCGAAATCAAAACACGATTCGAGACTACATCTCGAAAAATGAGAATTGGCCTCCTGATCAGTTGTGTCTATTATACAAGACACAGGTGCGGTCTTGCGTGGAGTATTGCTCTCACCTTTGGGACGGCTCCGCAAAGTACCTTCTCGATGCCTTGGACAGATTGCAGCGCCGCGCTGTGCGCATTATCGGCAATGCGGAGGTCACTGAAACTCTCGAGCCTTTGCAATTGCGTAGAGATATTGCGTCACTCAGCGTCTTTTACCGTTTACACCATGGCGAGTGCTCTGAAGAACTCTTTGACCTCATCCCTCCTTCTCCCTTCCTCCATAGGAGTACGCGTGCTGCTCTCCGGAGTCACCAATTTACAGTCTCTAACATTCCATCACGCACAAAGAAATTTGGTGACTCGTTTCTTTGCCGCACTTCCAAAAGATGAAATAGTCTACCAGCACACGTATTCCTTCCTACCCATGACAAAGGGTCCTTCAAACGAGGCGTGAAGAAGCACTTTGTGGGCCGGCAGAGTGAGGATGACTGATGCTACGTCTCTTACGCTGCACCAGTTGTCCTCGCGCCTGGACCTCATTTCCACTTAACATCAGGTGGAGTGGGGTCATTTGCCGGGCTTGGTATAAAAAAATAAAAAAAAAGGTGGTATCTAGGTTCCTGTATCATAATGTTTCCTGCATCATCACAGTCGAGAAATACGTCTTCATCTACTTGGCTATTCTCCTCATCGACTCTATTGTGACGATCGACTTGATCGTGATCTCCAGAACTATCTCCCTCTAGATCACGTTCTTGTTCGTTTGAGGCTTCTAAATGCTCGTTTCCGGTCTGACATGCTTCATCGCTAAAATTAACTCCCTCATTGTCTGCAGGGACTTGATTACGTTCGCTTGTCCTTAATGAAACTTTAAATTCAACTTCACTCGCAAAGGTGATGTCTCTGGACCGGGTGGTTTTTGTTCCATCCCAAATGCGATAACCGTCGTTGTTTTCATATCCGATGAGCACTCCTTTGATAGCCTTCTTGCAGAGCTTCTTTCTGCACTGTTTGGGGACGTGAGCATAGCACTGGCTTCCAATTACACGTAGGTGAGATATCTTTGGCTTCTTTCCGAACCAAAGTTCAAAGGGAACCTTATCCTTTTCTCTAGTTGGCCCAGTTCTGTTGAGAACATAAGCAGCAGTATTTATTAGTTCAGCCCAGAGTTGCTGCGGTAGTTCACCTCTTGCATGCACCAAGTTCTTGCGGCTTCGACTAGAGTGCGATTCTCACGCTCGCTACACCCGTTTTGCTCCGGAGTGTATGGCATCGTAAGTCGCTGATCAATCCCGTGTTTACTCAGAACTTCCTTAACTTCTTCGTTGTCAAATTCTCGTCCATTGTCACTTAAGAGGCATTTGACACTATGGTCGGTCGTTCTGACTTCATTTAGCATCATCTTTAATTTATCTGGAACTTCAGATTTTTTGCGCATGAAGTAGACTAGACGGTAAGAGGAGAAGTCGTCTTTAAAAAATACAAAATATCTATATTTAGATACACTGGGATGTTCGAAAGGTCCACAAACATCAGCGTGTATTAAATCACCAGGTTTGGTTGCTCTTTCCCTTCTTCCAAACGGTTGCTTATGGGCCTTCCCAAATATGCATGCCTCGCATTTTACTTCATCTGCTGGTAAGTTAATCCCAAATTCTCGCTTGACAAGGGCTTTAACATGTCTTTTATCTTGATGAGCAAAACGTTCATGGTATACCTGTAGCATATTGGTGCCCGTGATTGCGTTCACTTCAATTGAGTTTGATATCTTTGATGGAGCGATTGTCTTCAACTGTACTTTATACAGTCCTCCTTTGGGTTCTCTTTTCCCAACAATCCTCGTAACTCCATCGATATCTAGCTGACAACTAGTAGCGGTTGATGTGAACATACTATTCCGCACTTTGTCTTGTGCTGCCAACGTCGAAAAAAGATTTTTCGTCAAAGATGGTACAAGCCAGACATCTTCCATTCGTATAGTTTCCTTTTTGTTACCTACAGTCGATTCAACCATAACAAGTCCTTTTCCTAACGCTGGAATGACTGTTCCATCTGCCGTCTTCACAGATTGGTCTTCAGAATCGAAGGGTTCAAATGTGTGAAACACGTCTCTTCTAACAGTGATATGTGTCGTTGCACCATTGTCCACAAACCAATTCTCTCTATCTTGATTTGTGGGTTGTGACCATGCATTAGCCACCATTAAAGTTAAGCTTTGAACAGTCTGATTTGACCTGTAAGGCACTGAGCTGCTTGGCTTAGGGGGTCTCCCATCCTTAATCCACTTCTTGCAGTTCTTTACTCTATGTCCTATATGAGAGCAGTAATTGCACTTAACTTTCTCATCTTTTTTCTTTTTCGACTTATGGACTTCTTGTGTGACTAGCGTCTCTTGACTAGTCCCTTCTTTGCCTTCGAGTGCTTTTTCATACGAGCAAAGTTGAGTTGTGAGCTTGTCGATTGTTCTATCGGTCTTGTTCAAAAGTAACTAGCTGGATTTGAACGCGAAAAATCTTTCATCGAGAGTTTCGAGGATCTTACATATCAGGAACAAATCAGGCAGATGTCTAGAATCAGTCTTGTTGATTTCAATGTTCAAAGTGTTCCAGATGTTCTTCAATTTTGACATGTGGGTGGATACGTGATCCGACATGTTGCGTTTAAAACAAAAGAACTCCAGGCACAAGTTGTAGACTCTGTCTTCGGATTCGCCGTCAAATAATCGGTGAAGCTCTCGCCAGACTTCATGAGCTGTCTCAAATCTCATTACTTTTTGTAACGTTTCTTCCGTCATGTTCGTAGTCAAGATTAGCAGGGCGGTACAGTCGGCCTTTTTGAAGTTTTCTAATGCTTCATTGTAAGCGCTGACATCTGCGTCCCCTGCATCTTCTGGAAGAACTGGTTTCGTCAACTTGCCTTCAACTACCTCAATGGCATGTTTGTTTGCGCGCAGTAAAATTGAAATTTTGTACTTCCAAGTTATCCAGTTCAATTTTCCGTCGAGATGACCAATCGAAATTTTTGTTGAAAAATTTTCCATTATGCAGGCCGTATAACCTATTAAAAGCAGTGGTTTACGCACAGTAGAGTTTAATATGAACACGTTGTAATCCGATATAATATGGTTTAATTTATTTGTTTTACAAATCTATTTTCACCAAAAGTCACAATACGACAGCAACAAATTTTCTTCTCAGACAGACATTTGACACACAATAATATTTACGAAATAAAGAAGTCTTTGTTCTCAAAAGAGTTTGTACATAATCAGAAAAACTCAACAAATTTATATTATGGGAACAAGCCAGACAGACATGGTAAAAATACCGTATTTTAATGTTTTTAATACATTTTAGCGCTTTATTAATGCATAAATATAAAATTTTAAACTCTGAAAAAAGACGACACCACCTCAGGTGAAAACCAGACCTTGGTAGCCGAATAGTTAGTTAAGGCAGCCGCCCGGAATGCGGAAGGTGCGTGGTTTGATTCCCGCCTGAGGTTCTCGACTTTTTTCAGTGTTTAAAATTTTATGCCGTATTTTCATAAAAATACTTCTGCTTTAGTAAGTTTGTTTACTGTTTTTCCAAAAAATCTAAATGTTTTAAACCTACATTTTGAGTTGTCAACAGCTGGATATTGGGCCATAACCCTGCTGGCCCACTCCAGCCCCCTTACTCTTGAAACCGATCGCTATTGGATCGGATTGGTATTGTGAATTTCCGTACTCCTAAGTTACGACACCAGGAGTTAGGCGACTAATGTGTATATTGAAAAATGGTATTAAAATGTCGACATCTCAAATAATGATGAAAAATAACAAAGACTACAATTACTTTTGTCGATGTATAATAATGTCAACATATAAGCTAATATGGATTCATGTTGCGTGAATATTGAGTGAAAAAAGTGCAAATCTCAATGTCATTTAGTTCACTCAATATGAATCCAAATTAGCGCTGGTGTAGTAACTTAAAAATACGAAAATTCACAATACCAATCCGATCCAATAGCGATCGGTTTCAAGAGTAAGGGGGCAGGTAGATGGTTGTGTAGATTTAAAGTACCTACCATATTTCAAGCTTAAGTTATTTCCCTAATAGGTCCATTCACATTCCTAAATGAAAATTTAATTTGTTTTGTTGGATATATTATAAGGTGGTGAATGTAAGTTATGGCAAAAGAACCATGGGCGGTGAATAAATAACTCAGAAATGAGAGTGATATGAGTATGTGTAGTATTGTGTTAGAAATAAATAGCAGTATGATTAGCGTTGTCAGGCTTCCGGATAAAGCGGGACATAGGCTTTTTGATTGCATGTCCAACCAAAATAAATGGTGTCCGGACCGGCTTGTCTGGCTTTTGTTAGGTTAGAGAGTTCCAAACGTGGCCGAGCGCAGGTGAGTCGACTGTCGGTCACTCCTGCTACCAAAAACGGTCCGGCCTTTTTACCCAAATGTCCGGCCAAACTGGCTGGTCTGTTCGGCTATTAGGTTCGGTGACCTGGCAACCCTAAGTATGTTTATGGAAAGAATTGATAATGACATTGACATGACATGACACAGCAATGAATGTAAAGAAAATGTTAAGGTGGTTTGGTTATGTGAAAAGCATGTGGCATAATAATAACTGACCAAATTATAGAGCACATAATATGGCAGAGTTGGTAAAGGTGAGCATGTCCTAAATCAGATGGAAGATGTTCTAAAAATGGCTTGTTCAGAAGATTGTGCCAAGGAGCAATAATACTATTCTTTTTTAAAAGAGTGCTTTGTAGTAGTCTGGTATATATACTTAAACTGGGAAGAGGCATAGAGAATAAGAAATTGTTGTATATATGACAATTAAGTGTATAAATATATTTTTTATAATGATAGTTAGGTATAAGTATAACTTTTTTAATTATTATGGTGCTTAAGATGAGAGTAATTAAGAGCTACAAAATATAATAATAATCCTGTTGTGAATTAACTACTTATATTAAAAGAAAGTTGTAGATAATATTATTTATTTACTTTAGATCAAGGACCTGTTTTTAGGTCCGTGCTTTAGATAGGGTGTAAAGTAATTTTTTAGATTAACTATCAATGAATGAAGCTTTTGGGTACCCCCATTGGGTCGCTGATATGACTTCTATTAATTAGGCAGGTATAGGTTGATTGTGAGAATAAAAGGAGAGATGCAAAAGTATAGAATATTACACAAAATAAAAAGTAAAGTGATAAAGTAGAAAACACAAAATAAATGAAAAACTATTGAAAAGGCAAACGTCAAGGGCGAAATCAGTAAAATCAAACCTAAGTAAAAATTGTAAAAAAAGCTTGTATCCTTACCAAATTCGGTAAATCCTGTGATAGACGTAAACTGACACTTATTAAGAATAGGTTAGAATAGAAATAATAATTTACACAAAAGATTTTTACTAAAATATAGAAATAAAAACAAAAGGAGAGACAGCGCAAGCACACTTCACTTCAGCCACCATAGACAAATGACGTTTAACGTTTCGTTTCACCCGTCCGTCACTCACTCTCAGAATAATAAAGTTATGTCAGAATAATAAAGTTATTATTCTGACTATTCTGAGGTTTCACTCCAGTGAAGTCGTTAATCTAACTAATTATAAATAGTTGATTATGGCGTTATAGGTATACAGAGAGCAAAGGACATATTGCTAAAAACGTCGAATGTCTAGCGAAACAGGTGACCATTTACGAGTATGATACAAAATTCAAAATTCAAATTCGAATGGTGACCAAACCGAGTGCCCACTCGAAAGTCATAGCACTCCTATGCTTTAGTTAATAGTCTGAGAATTAAACTTAGAGTATAGATTATGATATTTATGGTACAAATTATGACAGCGAACCATTTTGATATTTGCCACATTTAATATTTTAACAAGGTTATGTGGTAAAGGGTTATTATTAATTATTAATGAATTTCGGTATTTATTAACACAAAATAGAAAATAAAAAGCAAACAATAATAAATTAAGTATAAACTATAGTTAAACAACTTAATGAGGAGCTCGATGGCGCAGCGCAGCGGCTTGCGCGTTCGGCTTGCAATCTTACCCGCTAAGCAACTTTTGCAATGTTGGGTCGCTGGATGGGTGACCAAATTTAAAACATCTCGAGCACCTCCGTTCTTCGGAAGGCACGTTAAGCCACAGAAATCTATATATGTGCGTTAAGCCGTTGGTTGTTGTCGTAAGATGACAGTCGTTAAAACCCACCAACGCGCATTGGGCCAGCATGGCATTACCCAATATCTCCACATTGTCCACGTGGAGGCCTGTGCCCTGCAGTGGAACATTTATTAGGCTGATGATTAAATAACTTAAATAAAATTAAAACCTAATAAGTAATATTATCTTACAATAATGAAAAAGATCTATAAGCAAACCGCTGCCACGCGGCAAAGTCCCCAAAATTGGCTTGCCCTGGACCTGGAAACGTTGCCATTGCCAATGAACTAATAAAAAAATTATTTCATTTTAAAATAATTAAGTCATGAACTAAATAAATATTAGGCTGTATAGTCATGATTCTTTAGCATGTCCCTGATAGTGGCGTTAATTATGACGTCAAATACTGGGCACAGGGGCCGAAAAGGCGGCAATTTTAAAATGTACAGAATTTTTGTATTGGCTTAGTTTCGTACTCGGACCAATTGTGATATTTGGTCCGAGGTTTCGTAGACTGAACGCTTGGTTTGTTTCGAGCACAGACATATAATAATATATGTCTCTGTCTTATTTAGGTATATATTATAATATGTAAATATGTATATAATACGTTTAAGCATATATAAATATATAAGTAAGTATATGTATGATTTATGTACAAGTTAAATCTATATAAACACCATGACTGCCCTTTCAATATTAACTGTTTCTTCTATCCAGTCCAACATGGTTGCCTGGAAGAAATTGCTGTTTAGCGATAAGGCCGCCAATTGTATGTACTATGTTTTTGTCCTTTTGTATGTTTTCTGTGGTGTACAATAAAGCATATTTTATCTTTATCTTATCTTATGTCTGTGGTTTCGAGTTTGTTTGTAGCTCAGAATAATGACCGTACACAGAGAATTCGTCTACAATAATCTATATTTTTTTGCTCCGTGTACAACCCTGTGCCCGCGGTGCTGGACGTAGACGCTGCCGTTGCTTCGGCGGGTGCCAGCAGCGCGCGCGTTCAGGTGCACGAGCTGCGGGAAGCAGACGTGTGCCGCGCGCTGTTGAAGCTTAAGCCAAAACACTCCACGGGCCCGGACGGTATACCACCTTTTGTGTTTAGAGATTGTCGTGAGGTACTTGCTGCTCCGCTCGTACACATCTATAATGTTTGTCTCGATTGTGCAGTTTTTCCCGACCGATGGAAGTTGACTAGAGTTGTCCCGGTGCCCAAGAATAGTGGTACGGAATCAAGTGACTATAGGCCGGTGGCAGTCCTGAGCACAGCAGCGAAGGTTTTCGAGTCAGCGATACATCATTCTTTGTTGCTCACAAGTTAAAGCTCAGTTATCTGACGAGCAGCACGGCTTTCGTCCCGGGCGTAGTACTACGGGGAATCTACTCCAGCTGATGATGCAGGTGGCACCAGCGGTGGACAGAGGTAGTCAGGTGGATGTCATATATTTCGATTATCGAAAGGCATTCGATACAGTCGACAATGATATCCTGCTCATGAAACTGGCTCATGTGGGCTGCACGCCGAAAACGCTCTCATTTTTTGCCAGTTACATGAAGAACAGACGTCAGTATGTCAACTGGGACGGCCATAACTCGGAACAGTATTATACTAGATCGGGAGTCAGTCAAGGGAGTAATTTAGGACCTCTTGGATTTGTTTTAATGGTAAATGACTTACCGGGTGTCACCTTAGATTCAACTTGCCTTCTTTTTGCTGATGATCTAAAGCTGGTATTGGAAATAAAGCATGCTTCCGACTGCGTAAAAATGCAGGCGGATATTGACAGGGTGGCGGATTGGAGTCGTAGGAACCGGCTGAGCTTCAATATTTCAAAATGC
This sequence comes from Scoparia ambigualis, assembly GCA_963921215.1. Taxonomy (NCBI): domain Eukaryota; kingdom Metazoa; phylum Arthropoda; class Insecta; order Lepidoptera; family Crambidae; genus Scoparia; species Scoparia ambigualis. Next base: position 21,111,598 of record OY992511.1, read on the forward strand.
TCAGTAATGTCATTCACTTTGTCACGGGACCCAGTTCGTTTCCAATATTGCTTAGATGCTGCTCCTTTGCAGCGGGTGACGAAGGTGAGAGACCTTGGAATCCATTTTACTACCAATCTGTCTTTTAGAGAGCATGTAATTAAGGTTTGCAAGAAAGCATACCGTAACTTGGGATTTATGTTACGTTGGTGTGAGGGATTTACAAATTTAAATGCAATTAGAGCTTTGTATGAAGCGTTGGTAAAAAGCCACTTGGAATGCAATGCATTTATTTGGAGTCCTCATTCATGAGGCGAAATATAAATTAATGTTGGAGCGAATACAAAACAAATTCACAAGATTTCTTTATTTCAAATTATATGGAGTATATCCCTTTTACCCATTAATGTATCCGACATTATTTGTTCTCGGCATGGTGGGCTACAATAAATTGGAAGTCCGAAGAGAGTTAGGGCTGGCTATATATGTAATAAAACTGTTACGTGGGTATTTGTTTAACCAAGGAGTATTGCAATGTATAAAGCTGTGTTTGCCGGACCGGTACGTGTGGCGCAGGCGGTTTAGGCGCAGAATGTCCAATTCGCAAAATGTCCAGCGGTCGCAAGAAGTTCAAGTCGTCATTATTTATTTAATTTGTCCGGCACAATAAAACGGTATCCACGAGTTATTTTTATTGTGCCGGACAAATTAAATAAATAATGACGAATTGAACTTTTTGCGACCGCTGGACATTTTGCGAATTGGACATTCTGCGACTAAACCGCGCAGGCGTCGGCCACCACTGCTCGAGGTGCCAAGGGCGCGGACTAATATTTTAAAAGAAGCGCCATTTACCCGAGCCTTGCGCACTATTAATAGGGTAGCTAATGATGTTGACATATTTAACTGCTCTCTGAATGAATTCACAAAAGTCACATTGTTTGTTCTTTGTTACAGAAGTAGCTAAAAAGTAAGTAAATACACAGTGTAGTTACTTACTTTACTGAATGTGTCCTGAATATTTTATAGTAATAGTAAGTTTGTAAATAGATAAATAAAAAATATTCGTTTGTAAATAGGTTAGGTTAGAAAGTTTTATAAGTGCTTGTACTATCGCATTGGATTTTTTTTTCTGTAATGATAGTATTAAGTTTTGTTGTTTCAAATAAATAAATAAATAAATATTCTTAGAATAATAACGCTATAGAAAGATAGTCTTCATACAAGCGCTCTGTCAAAAATGAAGCACTAAACCGATTCACACACGCGTGACGTGCGCGCATGGCCGTGATCTGCTGTCTCTTTCCAATTCTATGAATATGAAAGAGACAGCACTGCGGCAGCCGCTGCTACCGAGGCTTTAACTTAGAGAATCACACTGCAGTACGTTTATATTTTGACCTAATTAACTACAAGATACTATGAAATACTGAAAGCTTACCTGTGAAAAGTGATGTTATTACACTTCTTTTGTTTTTCAGATGTGTTGTGACACAATTTAACTGCACAAACCGTCATTTTTTTTTTGTTTTCGCGAGACACGTTCGGCGCGCTGTGACATTGAACACTACGGAACGGTCCGGCGTTTGGTGCCATTTCTGGCTCCAATTAATGTGCTTCAAAATAGGCGCGCGAACTTGGTTTCTATAGCGTTATTATTCTAAGTCTATATTGATAAAAATCTATTTCCGAAATGTTTGTACGCGCATCACTTCGAAACGGCTGCACCTATTTGGCTGATTCTTTTTTGTTATGTTCGTCTTGTTAGGACAAGTTTCGTTCATAGGAAAATTTTGGTTCGTCACGGGGTACTGGGGTCCACACAGACAGTCGCGAGCGGGCCGCTAGCTTATATTATTCTGAGGTTTGCAGTGTACTTCAAAGAGTAGTTATTTAAGGTAGATCAATGATATTATTGTAGTTAGACGTAGATGCTATATGCACTTGATAGACTGCAAAGGCGAGAGGTAACTACGCATTTTTGGAGATACAGAGGTTACAGCCTCTCTTGAGAACCTCCAGCTGCGTCGAGACATTGCTTCTCTCAGTGTCGTCTACCGGAACTACTACGGAGAGTGTTCTGAAGATTGAACTAATCCCGCCCTCTTCTTTCCTCTCTCGGACTACACGTGCTGGTCTTAGGAACCACCATCATACTGGGCAGACTATCAGCACTCGTACCAAAAAGTTTGGCAAGTCGTTCATAAGTACCTAAGACCATTCAGCTTTGGAATTCTTTGCCAGCGCATGTGTTTCCCAGCTCCTATAGTCCCGATTCTTTTAAGCGGGGCGTGAAACGGCATTTATGAGGGGCGTGAAACGGCATTTATGCAGGCCGTCATGAAAGGATACGCTTGTACCGTGCTTGTTTCACGGTGAGGAGCGCTCTCCTTATTTTGGACTGCATCGGCTGCTTACCATCAGGCAGGATGTAGTCACTATGACGAGTCACATTATAAAAAAAATGTCAATGATTTAATTATGAGGTTAATTGTTATGAGTTTCTTTGATCACATATACAATTGTTTTTATAAATATGTGATCGAAGTAGAGTACCTACCTTTAAATACTTAGTTAATTATTCTAAAGTAGAATATTAATTCTAGGTACTTCAAGCACGCTTTAAGGCTTAACTTATCATCATCTCATCTCAAGCCTTCTTCGACCAATTTGGTGTAGGCCTCTTTCAACCCCCTCCACTTCGCTCTATTTTGGCTATCTGTATCCAATTTTGGCCTGCAACCTTTCTGATGTCATCTTTCCATCGTATTGCTTTAGTTATTGTTCTGAGGTATCAGATCTGCCAACTGGTATTTTATATTCCCACGGTCACCATTCCAATACGTTTTTGTACCACGAGCTACAACCTGCTTAAGCAACATAATGGTCCTTCGAGCCGGATTCCTACCAAGCGGCGAAAACAATAGGTGCCAAAAGACTGCATACAAAAGGATTTCTATTCATTATTGCCTATTAGCTATCAATTTTACTCTTTCGCTCAATCCAAACGATTCTACGGATGTACTATCGTCACAAGTAGGCTGCCTAGGATTCAACTGCCTACATTATGCAGTGAAAACGCAGATTGGTGGAAATAAATATATATTTAAATAGACAGAGATGAACAGTCGTAGCAAAAGTTTGTGACAACAGTATGTCAAAATAAGAGTCTATCAACATTCAAATACTTACATGACAACACTATAAAAAACAGCCAGTGTCCTTATTTTAGTAAATAGTTTTTACACCTTCCCGTAATAAGGACACCATGTATCTAAGTAAATAAAACTAACAAACACAATACTATACACACCTTAAAACTATAAACACAAGACATTTTTAAAACAAATTGATAACTACATACAACACGTAATACAAACAAATGACGGCACAAATAAAGTAACATTACAAACAAAACTAACTTAACCCTAACAATTTTATGCACTTCTGATGTTTGATTTTGGGCAGAGGTTTTGTCAAAACATCAGCAGGCATGTGATTTGTGGGGATGTAATGTAATGAGATGAGTGTGTCGTCCAAACAAGTGCGTATGAAATGATACCTAATGTCAATGTGTTTGGATCGAGAATGATAACTGTTGCTGTGAGATAGCTTTAGAGCACTTTGATTATCACAGAACAGTTTTATGGGTGTGACTGTGTTCATGAGATTATTTACAATGGACTTTATGGAAAAATAGTAAAGTACAAAGCTAGACTTGTAGCAAAAGGCTTCACACAAGTCTATGGCATGGACTACGGTGAAACTTTTTCACCAGTCGCAAGACTATCATCCATCCGAATCCTACTGGCTTTATCAGCTAAATTGAATTTAAAAGTTGACCACATGGATGTGGAGACTGCCTTCCTGAATGGCGAGTTGGAAGAGGAAATCTTCATGGAGCAACCTGAAGGTTATGCTCCTGAAGACAAAAATAAAGTGTGTCTTCTTAAAAAGTCACTATATGGCTTAAAACAGGCTCCGAGGCAATGGAACCTAAAAGTTCGTGAAGCCATGGCGTGTCTCTCAATGACACAACTTGAGACTGAGCATTGTGTATACTTCAAGAGAAATAAAAGTGATCTTTTAATTGTCGCTGTATTCGTTGATGACTTTTTTCTTTTTAGCAACAATGAATATATGAAAAATGACTTCAAAAAGGAGCTACAGAAAAAGTTCATCGTTAAAGATTTAGGCCAATTAAAAGACTGTCTTGGAATGCGTGTAACACAAGCCGGAGGGACGTTTACACTTGACCAAACCAGTTACATAGAGAAACTAATACATAAATTTGGCATGAACGACGCCATTCCTGTCTCAACACCTCTTGAACCTGGACTCAAGCTGATTTTACCTGACAAAGAAGCCGAACGCCCAGATCTTCCATACCAGCAGCTCATCGGCTCCCTAATGTATGTTGCTATAGGCACGAGACCTGATATAGCTCATGCTGTGTCACTTCTCAGCCAATTCAACACACATTACGGGGAGGTGCACTGGCGAGCCGCTAAGCGGGTCGTTCGCTATCTTAAAGCGACAAAATCAATGGGTCTACGATTTCAAGACGACAAAACATCGAGCCTCAACATTGCGGGCTACGCGGATGCCGATTACGGGTCGTGTCTCGTAGATCGTCGGTCGTACACAGGGTACGTATTTACGTTCAGTGGAGCACCCATATCTTGGGAGTCCCGCAAACAGCGTACGGTTGCTCTCTCGACGACGGAAGCCGAATACATGTCACTGAGCGATGCATGTAAAGAGGCTATTTACACATTATACTGGGAGTAGTCGCGCCGCGCCCGCGTTTGCACTCTGGCCGAGCACTAATAGAAGCACCTATATATTTTATATAGGTGCTTCTATTAGTGCACCTTAGTTTAGTCCGGGCCCGGACGGCGCCACACGCCCCGTGCACGACCAGCTCTAATATAAATCATCCCTTACCGTGTCGCGTAGCGGTGAAAGAATACTACCACCCCCTCTATTCCCTTGGGCGTCGTAAAAGGCGACTAACGGACTAAAGATTTCACATACATCCATCAGTTTAGAGCGGCGATGGGCTCACCACCTATCACTATGAGCACATGTGCAGTCGCTATTTGGTGAAAAGTGGATTATGGCAGAGGACTGCTTTTGCGGTCCTCATTGCCTAGTCTTTGACTAACTCTTCGGGGATAAAATCGTGATTATATGTGTGTATATATTTTAACATATTTTTATGAATGTAGGTACTTTAAACCTTTTTTCCTTGATAGTACGTACACTTTTAGTTGATAGTTAATGATTTTTTTATTAATTTGACAAATACATTTCAATATAATCAGAATGACATTAATAAAACTATGAATATAAACAATAATCATACTATATTTTTACAACCTACTGACGAAAATGAAATTTTGGGAATTATTAGATCTTATAATAGCTCGTTAGATTAGTTATTAAGTTTTAACTATAAGTTAGTTAACTGTTTTTTTATTATTATTAGTATTGACGTCAATAAGTGCCTGTAAAGGTTTACATTGAATAAATAATTGGACTTTGAATAATTTGACTTTGACTTTGAATAATACAAATTCTACAGGACCAGATGGAATTTGTACAAAAATTATCAAATTATCAGCACAGCACATATGTAAACCATTAAGCTATAATATTAATCTATCATTTGAACAAGGAATGTTTCCAAATGTGTTAAAGAACTCAATTGTCAAACCCTTACTAAAAAAAGGTGACCCTACTGATGTCCACAACTATCGGCCTGTAACTCTTATCCCAGTTATAGCTAAAATATTTGAAAAGGCTATTCTAAAAAGACTGTGGAATTTTGTAAAAAAACACGACTTACTTCAGCATGACCAGTATGGATTTCGTGAAAATAACACTACATCTCTTGCTTGTTTTAATTTAGTAAGGGTCATTACAGAAGCAATTAATATTAAATTACCAATTACAGCTTTGTTCCTTGATATGAGCAAGGCATTCGATTTTGTGGACCACAAGCTTCTACTATATAAATTGGAAAGATATGGCATAAGAGGAAACGCACATACGTGGCTCTGTAACTATTTACAAGATCGAAAGCAATGTACAGAGATAACAAAAATTGTCAATGGTATAAAAACTACCGTTCGTTCTTCAAATAAACAAAACTTTTTTGGTGTACCACAGTCCACAAGGAAGCGTACTAGGTCCATTCCTGTTTTTGATGTACATTAATGATCTTCCTAATGCCACTCATCATAGAACTATATTATTCGCTGATGATACAACACTACTTATAAAATGCAATTCGAGAGATGATTATGAGAATGATATAAATAATGCTTTAAATAGTGTCGTTAAATGGCTAAATCTTAGAATAATAACGCTATAGAAACCAAGTTCGCGCGCCTATTTTGAAGCACATTAATTGGAGCCAGAAATTGCACCCTACGCCGGACCGCTCCGTAGTGTTCAATGTGACAGCGCGCCGAACGTGTCTCGCGAAAACAAAAAAAAAATGACGGTTTGTGCAGTTAAATTGTGTCACAACACATCTGAAAAACAAAAGAAGTATAATAACATCACTTTTCACAGTAAGCTTTCAGTATTTCATAGTATCTTGTAGTTAATTAGGTTAAAATATAAACGTACTGCAGTGTGATTCTCTAAGTTAAAGTCTCGGTAGCAGCGGCCTGCGCAGTGCTGTCTCTTTCATAATCATAGAATTGGAAAGAGACAGCAGATCACGGCCATGCGCACACGTCACGCGTGTGTGAATCGGTTTAGTGCTTCATTTTTGACAGAGCGCTTGTATGAAGACTATCTTTCTATAGCGTTATTATTCTATGGGCTAAATGCTAATAATTTAAAAATTAATGTAAATAAAACAAAAATGATTCAATTTAAAACCAATTCAGCAAAACAAATAAACCTTAATATAAAATACGGCACAAACACAATTGAACAAGTAAAAACTAATAAATTCTTAGGTATAATTATGGATGAACACTGTGATTGGAAAGCGCATGTTGAGCATACTTGTGACAAATTAAACAAATTTGTCTTTGCAATAAGGCGTTTACGTATTACCGTTTCTGCCGAAGTGGCGCTCAGTGCATATCATGGTTATGTCTCATCTGTGCTTGCGTATGGATTATTGCTATGGGGCAATTCAGTCGAAGCAAATAAAGTATTTATGGTTCAAATGAAATACGTCAGAGCCATATGTGGTGCATGTTCATGGAAAGTTGTAGGCCATTGTTTAAAAGACTAAAGATACTTCCGTTGACTTGCATGTATGTCAAGGAATTGTGTATGTTTGTTAAACTACATCCAAATTATTTTAAAAAACAGTCTGATGCCATTTCCCGGAACACAAGACATGTACATAAACTGTATATACCTGTAAGCAAATCAGAGATATATAAAAGAAACGCTTACCTTATGGCTATTCATGTTTATAATAAGCTACCAAATACATTTAAAGACTTACCTCTTGTCACTTTTAAAAATAAATTAACCAAATGGCTCCTTGAAAATTGTTTTTATAGTATGAATGAATTTAATAATAATAAACATATTACGGATTAAAGGACATTAATAAATGATATATAATGTAATTCAATATTATAGATGCTGTATGATTTAATTAATTGTGTAATTTACTATTTCATTATTATTGTGATTGTCTTAATTATTATTTTTTGTTTGGATTCGTTCTTTATTGTTGTTATTATTATTATTATTAATTTTTTATTTGACATTTGTTGCTTTTATTATTTTTAAAATAGACAATTTTAATTAGTAATCACTAGTATAGTGACAATTTCTTATTAATATTGTGAATTAGATTTTTAAATATTTGCACACCAATAAATTGGTAGAATGCATTGGCTCGAATGTGAAAATGAACAACTGTACCTGTACCTGTATTTTTGCAAATAAAGATATTATGATTATGATTAGTGTTACTGATATGTTTTTCTCTTTAGATTTTAATAATTCCTTAAGTTCTTCAGTTTGGTCAGGAGCTACGTCTTTTATTTCTTCATATTGGACATTACGTTGTAAAACATACCTACTCATCTCGGCATTATTATTATCAATTGTTAGTTTTTTACATTTTTGGCATTAGTTCTGCCTGAACTACAAAACCAAGTAAACACAAAAGAAGGACATAAGCTGGCTGGGCCACCTAGACAATATTTTATTCTCTGCACATTGGATTTCACAGTCCACTCAAGTCATTTGAGATGACGTGAAGGAAAACCCATAAAATATTTTATACAAGCCCGGTAACGCTGTAAAGGTCATCTGCGACCGACAGCACTCACACTCAAAAAAAAAAGATTTTATCTTACACATAAGACAACTCTGTAGGTTATGTCACTCACTAGCACTATATTATTTTAATTAAAATTACTAATTGAGAGATTGTACAGGTGCGTATTTATTTATATTAACCCCCTTTTTAAGAAGATTCAAAGACTGAACTGAAAAAAATACGTAGTTGGAACTCAATTGAAGAAAACATAAAATTTGAATGGATAGAAAATCTATTCAAAGTATTTTTATTACAATCTTGTAAAACGTAGGTAGTATGAGTGTTTAATTTATCTTAATTATCCACATTAATTCGTAAGGGTGGTTAACGCTGCTACAACGTCACCTCTGTGTTCTCGTAATGTTCTTTCAGCCAATGTTCTAGATATCTCCATTTCTTTGACCTGGAATATAAATTAGAAGTATAAGTAGTATCTCGGATTTTTTCAATATCTTTCTTTTTGATTTCAAGAGTTATTCCTAATTATTATTATTACTAAACTCACTAATATTATTATATAAATTATTCTTATTTCATTAATTATTTATATTTTTAAATTATTTCTGAAACTGATGTAAATGAAAAATCAGGTACATGTAAACTTGTGATTATTGAATATACTCTATTTAAAGCATAAAAAAAAATTTGAGTTGTGCATTTAAGCTAGTAAGCCTTGTATTTTTAAACTTAAAGCCCCTTGGCATACACAGGTTACAAACAAACCATCTAAATTCGATTGCGTCTGTACAGTATTTGTGGTGCTCACATCTAATGGCTAGACGTGGGTGGACTGACTGACAACCTCTACTTTAGAAGGTCCTTGGAGACCTGCCTACACTGCGTCTTCCGGTTGTTGTGGAGAGCCTTTAAGAAGCCTTTGTACAGTGGACTTCCTTCTGCTGATGATGATGATATAATATTTACACAAAGTGTGTCCTAAATAATGTGTTCTCGTATTTTTATGCTAGTTCCTGATTATCTGGTCAGAGGGATTATTAATATGTTAACAAAAAATAACATTTATAAGCTATAATGTCAAGAGGTCTGCATTTCAAAATGATGGTTAGCTAATAATTTAGATTAGCGCGATTTTATTAAAAATCGGCAATCATAGCTTGTTAGCTCCTTGTCTGTCGTGACTAGAGGATACTATTTTAATTTCTATTGTGTCTGGTTTTACGGCAAGTGAGCTCTTATGTTAGGTATGGGTTAGGCTAGATCAGTGACAAAAACAGATCGAGCGAAGCGCGAGAACTTAGTAGTTCTCAGGGCTTGAAATACCGGTATTTTTAATTACCGGTACCTGTGACTTAAATAAGGTACCGGTATCGATTTGATCCCGGTATTCATATTACAGGTTACCGATGTGTACCGTACCAATGAGTATGAGTAGTAAGTAGGGTTGTAGTAGTACCGGTATTATACAGATATATTACTGATACTTATACCGGTACCAAGTAACCAAATTCAATAGTGCGAGCGAAAGATACCGAGTAGATAAATAAGTGGCGCTTGGATTGGCTAACTGCACTGCATATCACGAGATAAACAGACTGGCAAAGTCGCAAATAGATACCGGTATTCACGGGACAAACAGACTTGCAACGTCGCAAATACCTATCGGTATCTAGGAACTGAAATGGAAAATACCGGTACGTATCGATATAATACTGTATTTTCGGTACCAGTTCCAAGCCCTGGTAGTTCTTTTAGGCTATAAATTAGGTCTCAATCAAAACTTCGTAAAAATCCAAATCACGATTTGCTGACTTGTTAAAGTATTTCTGCAGATCTTTTAATATTACATAACTCACTGATCAATTTAGTTATTTTTGCCAACTGCTAGCATAATTCTCACTTTGTTTGCAGGCACACCACAATTTGAAGCTGACCAAAACCTCTTTAAATTAAATGATAGCCTTTAATAATCAAACTAAAATAATAAATTAAGGTACGAATGTGCTAATTGAGTTTAGCTAGTAAAAAAACTGCTTACTATTAATTCAATGTCATCTTTCTTTACATAAACTTTTTGAAGTTCCTTTTCTTTTTCGAGGCGTTCAGCGGCTTCCTTATTTCTTCGATCGCCAATCAGTGAGAGTGCCTGGAATTGAGAATAATATAATTATATTCAGAGAAATTAGAAAAGTTGTAGTTCCATTTTTTGCTTTGTGGTGGGGCCTTTGGGTGTCTGACGACGAGGCGAATAACGGACGGATGGACTTAGGACTGCACATACGTCCAACAGCATAAAGCGGCGATGGACTCACCATCTATCACACTGAGCACATGACTGTGCAGTTGTTATTTAGTGAAACATTGACTGTCCCCATTGCCTAGTTTCTGACTAACGCTTCGTGAATAATAGTCTCTTAAGTATGTAAAACTGCTTTTAGTTTCAGTATCAAGATATTTAACCACCTCGCTTCTAATATTATTAAGGACTTGAACTGAAAAAAATATTTAAATTAAAAGCTTGGTTTTAGAAAAGCTCCTTATAAAACATTTCCAAATATTTTAATACAAAAAATGATCATTCTATTTGAGTCATATAATTTTAATTTATTAAAGTTTGTAGTTTAGTATTATTGTGATACCTTTACATAATATATAATCACAACCAAAATAGTTGGGGGTAATAATTACCCCCATGGGTTAGTCAGAGACTAGGCAATGAGGACCGCAAAAGCAGCCATAGTCCACTTCACCAAATAGCGACTGCACAATGTGCTCAGCGTAATAGATGGTGAGCCCATCGCCACTCTATGCTGTTGGATGTATGTGCAGTCTTTAGTCTGTTAGTTGCCTTTTACGACACCCAAAGGAAGAGAGGGGCGGTAGTATTCTTTTAATAAGCCACTATGCGACACGGCTCTGTTACCTTTACATTTATGTTTTAGTTAATTACATAACATTTTATTATATTGCATTTCCAACACGGTATACTGCCCTTTTCAACCGTATCATCTGCATAATTTGTACACAGTATTGGCAAAAAATTATATTGTATTCTACTCTATTCACACCTTTCTATTGTTCAAAATTTTATTTCTAAAGGTTTTGCTAATGTGTACTAGTGTAGATTAGTTTCTGAACTTTTCATTACCCAATGAGACAGAAACTATACTCAAGTGGCCTGCATAAATCGATTCTACTTTTAACACACATAATTTTATTTACGCTCTTGAAAGTATACTGCTTAAAAAACATTCAGTCGAATTAAGAACCTCCTCCTTTTTTTGAAGTCGGTTAAAAATTACTATGAGTGTGCCCTAACATAGTAAGTATTCACTTTCAATAAACCCTATACAACAATAAAATTAGAACTTTAAGGCTATAGGTAATAATTTGAAGAAATAATAAAAATATAAATTATTTATTTGGTACAACACAAACAGTTAAAACCGTAGTATCTTATTAAATTAAACACAAGTATGATATTAAGTTGATTGAGCTAACCTCACAAATTCATGAAATGAAGTTTCTAAGCACTTACGCCAGAGATGTCCTGAGAAGAGATTTCTTTCTCCTCTGCATAGTCTGTGACTTTTTCTAGGTCTGCTACCCCACTGTCATGTTTTGCAGTCTTCTTTTGAGTTTTATCTTTATCGTGCTGGATGTCGTCTGTATCACCATTGATTTCTTCATCCGCCATTTCTGGTTATATTGAGTTTAAAACTGATTAATAAGGTACGTATGAAATGAGATGAATTTGCGTTGTATTTTCCAGTTGAGTAAAACTTTAATTAAATTATATGATTGACTTGCGTGCTTGGATTTACATTACTTTTACTGCAGCAATTTGATTGATTTGATTTGACTTGACTTTTCAACTTTATGACATTGACATTAGTTTGATTTTTTTTTTATTTATATTAGTTCCATGAAGGAACAGGCTAAGGTCTGAGCCATACTGCCTAGTCATTAGTTTTTTATTTGTTTTTTTCCCTTGATGATAATGAGTGGTGATTAAGATGAATGATAAATGATGTTCCCCAAACCCCTTGAGTCCTCAGTAAAGATGTGGGACTTTACTGAGGTCTCACGCGGACTACTTAAGAGAATTTGAAAAGTGATGTTGCACTATTTTCATAATCCACTATTATTTCACATTAATATTCGAAAAAACACAAATGTTAGAAAATAAAACAAAACTGCAGACATGACGCTTCACTTTCCCGCCAAGAAGTCGACATTAGTTTGATAATTGACATACCGTGCGGTCCGAGCCAAGCCAGTTTATTTTTATGAGAATTAAAAAAAAGGAAGTGTATGCACTATTAAGCAGTATACAGTGCCACAAGCGGCACTGTATCTCAATAAGTTTTGCGGTTTAATAGTGACGTCGCGTAATCTGCCGTAAAGTTTTTTATTAGACAACAGAAGTACCTACAGTAGCCGCACACTCACAATAACAAGCACAGAAGATGTAAAGCAAATCCATTTAGTAGAATGTCAGACGGAATCCTTTTCGATATGAAACAGGGACATAGCTCTGAAAAGAGCTGCCATAATGAAATAAGAATATATCGATATGAAACAGGAACATAGCACTGAAAAGGGCTGTCGTAATGAAATAGGAATGGAGCTTCGTTAGCAAGCAAACAGCATCTTCATTCTTCGCCACCATTCTCAGCTGCGTGTACACATCACTCGTAACAGCGCCACAGTTATCGCCATCGCCGCACGCCGCACGCCACGCATCTTCACTGCGTCCGCTCCGTGGTCTGTCGGCCGTCGAAATGGCCGAGCGCAACGAACGTCGCCAGTTTTGTCGCGTGCGTGTTTCCCCGCCCGCACTTCCCCGCGTCGCGAAGCCCCGCGCCGCGTGTTCCCCGCACCACGTTGCATAGCGACCGCGGGTGAATGAGACACCCGTTGTTCCTCTCTCTTTTGCGTAAATGACTAAGTTAAGCAACCTATGTTTTTAAATATAATAATTGTAATATATATGATCATTATCTAAAATAAAATATCCATTCTACGTCTGACCATCCAGAGTATAATTTCTCTCTAAGCTTCGCTTCAACCCCACTCGCTAAACTACTAAAATAGCTGCCATACTCCTGTAGGTCATGGTGATAGGTTAGAAACTTAAGACAATCGCGAAGCATAGCGTTGCGAATTTCAAATTAGTGATTTTCAAAGTATTTTTTTTTAATTAGACCACAGAAACCTAACTCCATACAAAATTATCTTTTGAATATTGTTTTCTGAACATTATGGCAGATAAAAAATATGTTAGGGTTCGGAGATACAATTCCGCTTATGGCACTCTTTACACTTTGTACTAGGATGCCGTAACTATTATACGGCATCGTAACCGATCGTACTATGTTGCTGATTGTGGCATCTATACACTGCCTACACTTTGTACTAGGAAGCCGTAATTACGGCATCGTAATAACCGATCGTACTAGAATGCCGCTTGTGGTTGTGGCACTCTATCCACAGCCAATAATTATTTGGCAGGTCAAATAATGACAGCGATTTGTTTGGGTCCAAGTGCGGCAGGCCCCATGTAAAAAGTTGCACATTTTCATCGACACGGTCCTTTCATCTTATGTTTTACTTAGTGTAAACATGATATGCCGAAACGGAACCAAAATAGTAATGGATAAAGCCAGAAAGAGATAGCAAACTTATGCTCTCTCCATAGTTATAAAGCTCAATGGCTCAAATTGTTTCGCATCGCCATTTTTAATGGCTGGCAATAAACGGCATTACGAAAAAAAATCGAGCAGCAGAAGGGTTGGTCTAAATTCAGATTTTTTTTAAAAGCCAGATACGTGAGAAAAAGTTTAAAAATAACAATTTTAAGTTTGCGGTTGGACTTTGTTTTTTTAAGTATTTCGGCATCATACAATCATTTCTAAACATTTTTGTTTCAATTAATCATTCACAGACCACAACACATATTTATTATAAAAGAAACTTATAATCAAGACTATACATGAGTTTCATTAAACTAAAATTAACGAAACGGACCACCTCAAACAACAGTGACAGAAAGAGAGCTGACAACTGACAAGTCAGAAATACGTTTCGTTTTACCCACGATAAGTTTAACCGTTTAATCAATGTATTTATTTTTTTATTGATGAATTATTGTGTTGTTAATAAATATTCATAAAACGTTAAGCGTATTTAATTCAATTACAAAAATTCTTATAAAGGAGAAGTAGAATATAGTTTCATAAACATCAAAATAAACGTTAACAGCTAAGAGGCGGAACGAAACGTTTTGAATGGCAGTGTGCGTTCAAAAACCTAGAACTACCCGTTTTTCCTGACTTTATAGGGAAACTATAAAGCATTGAAATGAAACACTTTTTTACGGACTAACTCGCGTTTAATTTACTATTTACATAGTTTTTATATTATCCTGACGTTTCGAACCCTTTACAGGGTCCGTGGTCACAGGGAGACCTGAGGTGTCAATCAAAATAAATAAACCAACCTAAAAATTAAACTAAAAACAACAAAACTAAAAATCTAAAGTAAATAAACCTAAAATCAAATCAAAATCGATTTAAAATAAATAAATTAACTAACGGCACCTTGCTTTAGTGTGGTTTTGACATTCGCGCGTGCGGGGCGGCGGAAATAATTCTTTATTTCTTTTCAAAGTGTACACCTAGACGTTTACTACAATTCAGTTGTCAAGTAAGTGAAATTAATTGTTAAATCAAGTAATTACTATGTAGTTCTAACGTATGATTAGAATAGAAAAGATATTTTTTTAATTAATGTTATTGACAATCTATTTGGGACGCCATCTTGATACACACTACGTTGTCTTTAAGCGATCTGCCGTGCGATTCTGTAAGCTAAAGCCTTGATAGCTGCGGCTGCCGCAGCGCTGACAAATGACTCTGTCTCTTTCATATTCATAGAATTCGAAAGAGACAGCAGATCACAGCCATGCGCGCAGCGTCTATGTGTCGCTTAGAGAATCGCATAGCTGGCGCTGCGGCGCTGCGATGTCTGTCTGTTGGTTAGACGAAATTAAAATGTTTAAGCGTTGCAGCGGCTGCAGCGAACTTTAGGTCTCTCATTCCATAATTTGAACAAATGGTTTGTATGAACGTCTTGTCTATACTTCTAGGTCAATGGTAAAAAGAGTGTTTCTTCTTTCCCAAGTCATGCACTTATCAAACCGCCCTCGTAAGTAGAATAATCATGAATAAAGACTCGACATAATTATTACTGTTTACATAAGTCAACAACTTTTTTGAGATATTTATTAAATTTTATGGTAAAAGTAGTAATCATTTGAATCTATGGATAACACAGACCATGCCCACACAGGCCACGCTTCAGCTAGAAACAACTGCACAGTCTGCACATGTGCTTAGGTGGTGAGCCTTTAGCCCGTTAGTCGCTTTTACGACACCCAAGGGAAGAGAGGGGTTGGTAGTATTATTTTGATAAGCCCATCACCGGTCTATGATGGTGCATGTATGTGCAGTCTTTAGTCCGTTAGTCGCCTTTTACGACATCGAAGAGAAGAGAGGGGTTGGTAGTATTATTTTATGAGCCCATCGCCGCTCTATGGATGTATGTGTAGTCTTCAGTCCGTTAGTCGCCTTTTACGACACCAAAGGGAAGATGGGAGTTGGAAATATTAATTTTATGAGCCCATGCCGCTCTATACTGTTGGATGTATGTGCAGTCTTTGATCCGTTAGTCGCCTTTTACGACACCCAAGGAAAGAGAGGGGTTGGTAGTATTATTTTGATGAGCCAATCGCCGCTCTATGCTGTTGGATGTATGTGCAGTCTAGTCCGTTAGTCGTCTTTTACGACACCCAATGGAAGAGAGGGGTTGGTAGTATTATTTTGTGAGCCATCGTCGCTCTATGATGTTGGATGTATGTGCAGTCTTTAGTCAGTTAGTCGTCTTTTACGACACCCAAGGGAAGAGATGGAAAGACTTCTTACCTTTCACATACTTATATTTTGTCGATTCATACAGCGTCTTCTTGTTCAATACTTATTACTTTGAAAGTTAAAAAATAAATATGTCTATTTCTAGTTATGAAGAACTAAATTAACTGTCTACACCGCCGGAAATATTAGGTGAAGCACAAAATTTCATTGGCAGCCTATTACTTCTTAAGTCCAAAGAAAAATATATGTTGGCTTACCAAAGAGTATGAGACTATGACACTAGAAAAACAACAAAAACACGCAGTCATTTTCAGAAAATGTATTTTCCTCACAAGTGTGTTGAAAAACGTCGTATGAAACGCGTGTGCATTGGTAATTACAATCTTCGGCTCCATTAGGCCCTTGCCTTCGGCTCGGGCTCATTACCCGCCAGGATTGTGATGACCAACATTGCACACTTGTATCATAATGTACTATTAAGATTTTCTTCGTTTTAAGTAAAAGTTTCTTCTTCTTCAAAACGATAATTAGATATAGGGTAGCCAATAAAACTCAACCTATTATTAGTTTGATTATAAAATTTATAAGAACCACAATACTAAAAAAATAATCACAGATGTGTTCAGTAGGTACTAAAGCATTTAATACAGTTTTCAAATGTGTGCAGACGTACTTTGATTGGTTTCATTTTTCAGTTCTTCGGTATAAGGCGGAGGTGGTATACTGCCATCAGGAATCTGTAAATATACATAATATCATAATTAATAGTACATTGTTACCCTAGGGGTGAAAGTAGATTATCTACTCCAGAGACGGGGTTTGGCGCCCGAGCGTAGCAAGGGGGCCAATAGTTCGAGGGAGTAAATAAGTCTTTCACCCGAGGTAAACACTGTGCTTTTCATTACGAATATAAGGAAAGTAAATACAAAAACATGAATGTCTTTAGTCTGTTAGTCGTCTTTTACGACACCCAAGGAAAGAGAGGGGTTTGTAGTATTATTTTGATGAGCCCATCGCCACTCTATGCTGTTGGATGTATGTGCAGTCTTTAGTTCGTTAGTCGCCTTTTACGACACCAAAGGGAAGAGAGGGGTTGGTAGTATTATTTCGATGAGCCCACCGCCGCTATATGCTGTTGGATGTATGTGCAGTCTTTAGTCCGTTAGTCGCCTTTTACGACACCGAAGAGAAGAGAGGGGTTGGTAGTAATGTTTTGATGAGCCCATCGCCGCTCTATGCTGTTGGTTGTATGTGCAGTATTTATTCTGTTAGTCGCCTTTTACGACACCCAAGGGAAGAGAGGGGTTGGTAGTATTATTTTGATAAGCCCATCGCTGCTCTATGCTGTTATTTGTATGTGCAGTCTTTAGTCCGTTAGTCGCATTTTACGACACCGAAGAGAAGAGAGGGGTTGATAGTATTATTTTGATGAGTCTATCGCTGCTCTACGCTGTTGGTTGTATGTGCAGACTTGATTCCGTTAGTCGCCTTTTACGACACCGAAGAGAAGAGTGGGGTTGGTAGTATTATTTTGATGAGCTCATCGCCGCTCTATGCTGTAGGATGTATGTGAAGTCTTTGATCCGTTAGTCGCCTTTTACGACACCCAAGGGAAGAGATGTGTTGTTAGTATTATTTTAATAATAAGTCACAATTACACATGTCAGAAAAACGATTCTTCCTAGGGCGGAAAAGGACTACTTTCCTCCCGCTC
Source organism: Scoparia ambigualis (assembly GCA_963921215.1). Taxonomy (NCBI): domain Eukaryota; kingdom Metazoa; phylum Arthropoda; class Insecta; order Lepidoptera; family Crambidae; genus Scoparia; species Scoparia ambigualis. The sequence continues at coordinate 21,129,494 of OY992511.1, forward strand.
CTCAGGCAACTTCAGATCTACTTTCCGAGTATGAGGAATGAAAATCATTTGACATTTTGGATTTGAAAAGTTAATAGAATGTGAGAGAATAAAACCGTTAAATGTAAAATGCGTCGTTGTGGTGCTTATGACAATAACACTTCGTAATGGGATCTTAACGTAGGTAGTCAAAATTTAAGAGCGTTTATTTGTCTTTTTAAAAACAATTACAAAAATTATATAAATGGAATATATTTCTAGAGTGGCTGATTTTGAGACCTTACAAATTAAAATGAAGAGGTCTGATCGATTTGGAGATCCAGACGCTAATGATTCTTCGTTGCCACCTCTCCGGCAATCCCGCTCGTAATACTTCTAGAATCTTTTGTTTAGCGGTAGATAAAATGTCGACATTCATGTCATATTTATAAAAATTATGAACTAGACTTTGGTTAGGCTTGCTATCTATAGCTTCTCGTAAAATTGGAATTCCGGTTGACTCTAAATTTGCTGCAGAATGTATTGTATGCGATTTATTTTTCTCAGAGGGTGACTTTACAGGATATTCGGGAATACTTTCAGGGCCTGATCCATCCGAGATGGGTATAGGGCTCATTGATGCGGTTCTACTTTCGTCTGGAATGGATATAGTTGAAGAGATTTTTCGGTTTTTATCAGAATTTAATTGTTCTATATTTTTAATGACCTCGGCCATCTTTTCTCGGAGCTTTAAATCCTGTTCGTCTACGTTAACCTGCATTGACTGCCCTTCGTCATCGGAATCAAGGGCATTAACCTTTATCCTTGAAAGGGCATCTGCGTTTGTGTTCTATTTACCATTTTGTATACTATTTCGAAATCAAAGTCTTGTAAGTGTAACCTCCACGGGTAAGTTTACTATTTGGGTCTTTACGGGAATTAAGCCACGCTAAGGGTCGATGATCTGTATATTTATAAAACATACGGCCATAGAGAAAATGTCTGAAGTGTTTAGTTGTCCATATGATTGTATGTAACTCTCGTTCAATAGTGCTATACCTTGATTCAGTGTCACTTAACGTTCGACTCGCGTATGCGATCGGTTTATCGCTTCCTATTTTGACCTTGCGAGAGTACCAACTGCGCCTAGAGCGACATTTGACGCGTCTGTGGTTAATAAAAAAGGCTTGTTATAATCTGAATATTGTAGAAGAGTCATGCCCTTCTTAATTAATAACTCTTAACATTTATTAAAGGAATCTATATACTTTTGATCTAATGTGATTTTATTTCGTTTTTTTAAACAAGATGTTAAAGGTTGTGTTATTTTGGCAAAGTTTTGTTTATATCGCCTGTAATATCCTACTAATCCAAGGAAACTTTTAATTTCCGTTGTTGTTTTAGGTATCGGAAAATTTAAAACGGCCTTGATAATCTCGTCTTGATTGTGTTTTATTACAGTAAGCGGTCGCTTAACTGTGTGAACTAATTCTTGATCTGTTGTATTTTGAATTATTGTGGAGGCGTATCCATTAATACAATGTACGATTGCACTTGGCATTCGCACGCCTTTATAAAACTCTTTATAATTTAGTATAATAGCTTCGCCTGAAAACTGATCTGTGGGCAATTTTACGCGTTGTTCACATCGCGGTTGTAAAACTATGACATAATCGAGATTATTATTAATTATCGGTATACTAGTCGAATTTGTTTTAAAGATAAAACTTATGGCAATTGTTACTTTTAAATGTTGGTAAAATTGGTATTTGCATTGTTTCATTGTGTTCACTAGAAGAGTGAGTACTTACTACGTTAAATGATTCAGGGCGTATGTAATTATAAAAAAATTGTAAGTTTTCCTAGGGCTCATTAAAGATCTGGTGCTACCAGTATCGATCAGCATTTTAGCATCTATTTCCGGTAAATAATAGGTACATGGAAGTTTAAGTGTTGGATCACAATTTAATTCTATGTTTTCTGATATTTTGCGGAGGCTATTAAACAAAAAATTTCATCTATTTCATTGTTAAATTGCTCAGGAGTAATTTCTTCACAATGCGAGTCTAAACTCTCTAGCGGACAATTATAACATGGGTTAAAGTGGGTTTCTTCGTCATAACAGTTACTATCATAATTATAGTCATAACTATTGTCGTAATCTGTTGTACATTAGCCATGCACATCCATAAGACATAACTCGTTTACCTTTAACTTTTAACTCGTTAACCATAAGGTTTAACTCGTTTAAGATGGTATTGGCTCTTGTTTCAATGGTGCTGTGCGCGTCGAAACGTCTGTGTTGTGAGGTGGTTTATAACCAAACTGTTGAGGTTGCTAATTGTAGGCGGTAACCAAACTGAGGGCGGTACCCAAATTGTGGAACCCTGTTTGATTTTGTTTGTTAAAATTATTATTAAACAATTGACGGTTATTAAACTGCGGGCGGAACCCTAATTGTTGGCGAAAGTGTTGGTTTGATTTATTAAATATCGGAATTATTGCAGACTTGCCTCCAAACTTTTGTTGTGAAGTTGGTTTAAATTGTAGAGGTGCATTATTTATTGTTAGAACTAGCTATTTGGAGTAATAGTTAATATGGCACAAAAGTTGTAGGATTGCTCCGAGCCAAGTTATACAAGTTCATTTCATAAATGTATGAAAATGATGAATCTTCGAACTTGTATAACTTGGCTCGGAGCAATCCTACAACTTTTGTGCCATATTAACTATTTCTCTAAATGGCTAGTTCTAACAATACGTACCATTTTTTTTGTTGGCTGGCACTTTCAGAAAAGGAAAAAAATGATGTCCTTCTGATACTGATTATTCGGTACAAACGGCTTATTATGTGACTTATTGTGTAAACAATAACGCTCGTGATAGTTCACCTCTTTTAAGACAATTTGTAGTGCTTGCTCTAAAGTTTTTGGTGAATTTAATCGGACTATCCTAACCATATCATCTGGAAGGTTATACATAAAAACATCTAGGGATTTGCTGTTGCTAATTATGATTTTCCTGCTTTAAATTTTCGTCATCTCACTTATTAATTTTAGACATTAAATTTGATATGACAGATTGAGTTCTATTACATAAATCTAAAAATGTTTTACTGCATTTAATCTTTAAGTTTTCCAATTCAATCGCGATACATTCCTCGCTACGCGGATCTCCAAAATGTTGTTCTAATAATTAGCACGGTCCATGATGCACGCAACATCTTCCCGTAACCTAACCCAACCAAACCAACCAATAAGTTACCGGTACATTTAAAATAAAATTTGGCAAAAAAAATAATTTAAATTATTAAAATAATAATAAATAATAATTTTTTAAACTCAAAATTAATAAAATAATTGTAATTTATTAAAAATAAAAATTAACTAAAAATTAAAATTAAACTAAATTAAATAGCCCAAATTTTGGCAAATTGAAGATGGCAGCTACCGATCGTCGCCAATCTCGAGATGGTGCTTCCTCCCGAACGTAGTGCAACGCCCATCCTAATAATCCTGAGGCAGGAGAAGGTCAAGGATGTGCCGACGTTTATGGAAGTGGTCGGCCATCTGTGCTTTCAGGTCAGGAGAGCGGTCACCGCTGGGAAGTCGGTAATTAAGGCTCATAAGGAGCTGATAATCGATGCGGCCAACGAAATTGAAAATTGCCTGGAACTATTGCCCACTGAACCGCTCAAAGTCTAAATTGTCCGTGAGTTGAGCAACAAGCTCGACAATAGTATGGACGCGGTCATCAGCATCCAGAGTGAGATATCCTTGGAGGTCCGACAGGAAGTCTTGAAGAAGGTAGACGAGCTTATTAAGCAAGGAGAGAGATTCGAGGACCTCGTGCGCCTCTCAGGAAATATGCTGAGGGCCGCGCTCAAGGATCAACACCCATTGGCCCACAGTTCAATGACCGAAGCCCAAATTGCCCCAAAAGCCCCTACCTATGCCAGCGTTGCCGCTAAATCTTTACCCCCAACTCCCGAAACCTACCAAGCCATAATTGTGAGCTCATCTGACTGCACTCTTAAGCCCCCGGAAGAGATGTCCCTTTGGAAAAAGGAGATATACTTCCGGAAGCACAAATATGCCCCCGTGAAGATCTTGCCGATTCCGAACGCCAAGCTGAGGGTTGAGTTCGAGCGCAGAGCAGCAGTGCGAGGAAACCATTGCCTGTCATCACCAGAGCCCTAACTTCGCCACCGAACGGGCGAAGCAACGACCACCACTTCTATTCCTGAAGGGAGTCTCTAAATACGTGACCCGCGTGGAATTAGTGGAGATCCTTATGACCCAGAATGGCGTTGGGGGTTTCCCGCCTCTGCTTTCTGACCTCGAACAAAAACCCGGCGCTGTACAAAGCGGTTGTAGAGGTGAACCCCGAGATGCGTAAAACTATCCTTGCTCTTGGGAAGCTCAATGTGGACCACAATAGGGTCCATGTTGAGGACTTCAGCCACTTTGTGCAGTGTCACTAGTGCCTGCAGTTCGGGCACACGAAGGCCAAGTGCAAGGCCGAAAGGAAGCCCTGTGCCCATTGCACCAGCCCGGGACACCAAATCACTGAGTGCCCAAACAAAGCAGATAAGACGAAGTGCTATAACTGTTCAGAACACAATCTGCGCATGGGCACAACGGTGGACGCCGGTCACAATGCCACGCATGGTCGCGAGTGTCCCCGAATTCAGTCTATGGCTCTGCGTTTGCAGAACCAAACTGACTACGGCAATTAGACTTAACAAAATTTTAAAACTGTTTTGCTCTTATATTAAATTAAACCCGTTTGAAACTTTTAATTATCTTTATTAACTTTAATTTAAACTAAATTTACAAAACCATAACTAAAATTGTTAACACTATGCTAAATAAATAAAAATTCAACTTACAGTACATTAATTTACAAAATCTCAACTACAGATTATCATTCTAATATAACAAAATATAACTAAAATGTACCAACTAAAACAAAATTCAACATTAATACTTCTTCAAAATTATCCCATCTTAATTTTAAAACCCCCTACATTCCCTAAACCAATTAAACCTATGAAATTCAAATTTACTAAAGATTCTGTAGACTGAGTACACAACGAAAGCTTTTTGGCTAAATCACAACTTTTCAAAATTCACCATTACTCAATTCTAATAAAAATAAATCGGTAAAAAACTATTGACTCAGTGACAAATGTCAAATTTCATTAAAAATACTTTACAAAACTTTATTTAAAAATTTAAATTCCCTTCCTTAATTTAATTAATTTAATAAAACCAAAAATTTTTAAATTGTGAAGTCCCATTGATTCCTTTCTGTTTTTTAAATTCTTTTTTTCCCCTTTTTCCCTCCTCACTTCAAAATCTTTGGCATTAAATTAATAGTTTCTAAATTCCGGTTTCCCTAATTTTCCCAAAAATATTTCCAAATATCCCTAAATAAACCCCTTGTCCAAACTTGATCCTCCAAAACCGATCCTCGTTTTAATCATAGCCTTTTTTCTATCTGTCTCGCACTTATCCCATGTGGAGAAATACCCAAACTCTATACTGCACCGCCATAAAGGAAGTGTTTGCCCTAAAATTCTTCCCATTCCTAAGAGCGCGGCGGACTTCTTGGCGGAAAAGTGAAGCGTCATGACTGCAGTTTTGTTCTATTTTCTATAATTTGTGTTTTGTCGAATATTAATGTGAAATAATGGTGGATTATTTACTGAACGTGCATGAGTGTTGGCAAATAAAACAAAACAGTGCAAAATTCTCTCAAGAAGTCCGTGTGAGACCTCAATAAAGTCCCACAGCTTTATTGAGTCTCGATGGGTAAATCATGGAGGAAAATCATTTACCATTAAACGTTCATTATCATCTACATAATGTAAAGAAAACAATAATAATTACTATTAAAACTTGACACTGGCGAAATGTGCTGATCGCACGAAGCCATTATTTAAGAGAAAAACAAAAGAGCGCGGCGGCCGGCGGCGCGTGGCGCGTCATCGGTACACTGCCTCTATACTTTGAAATTACATAGGTTTTCACTTTTTCTGACGAATATAAATTTATATGGCGTTTATCTTCTCCGAAAACATTTCATTAGGGATTGCCCTAATTTGTTCGATTCCAAAAACTTCCGACTCCATGGCCATGGTAAAGAAAATCTATTGGTACACGATTTAAAATAAATTAATGATTGATAAACTTATTTCAAACCTTAGAATAATAACGCTATAGAAACCAAGTTCGCGCGCCTATTTTGAAGCACATTGATTGGAGCCAGAAATGGCACCAAACGCCGGACCGCTCCGTAGTTGTTCAATGTCACAGCGCGCCGAACGTGTCTCGCGAAAACAAAAAAAAAATGACGGTTTGTGCAGTTAAATTGTGTCACAACACATCTGAAAAACAAAAGAAGTGTTATAACATCACTTTTCACAGGTAAGCTTTCAGTATTTCATAGTATCTTGTAGTTAATTAGGTCAAAATATAAACGTACTGCAGTGTGATTCTCTAAGTTAAAGCCTCGGTAGCAGCGGCTGCCGCAGTGCTGTCTCTTTCTTATTCATAGAATTGGAAAGAGACAGCAGATCACGGCCATGCGCGCACGTCACGCGTGTGTGAATCGGTTTAGTGCTTCATTTTTGACAGAGCGCTTGTATGAAGACTATCTTTTTATAGCGTTATTATTCTAAGTTTCAAACATTAAAGCTTAATAAAGTTATGTAAAAAAATTTATGAAATATAATTAAATTAAAGTTTAATAATTATTATTATCAAGTAAAAGTAAAAGTTAGTTACACTTTAACTTCAACTCTTTTTCAAGTTTCATTAAATAAATACTTTTTAATCTTTGATTCTTTTAATTTCAATTCAATTCTATACAAAAACTTTCTTGTTTCTCTTTTAATATTTAAAATTTTAATAATTTTCTTTGTTTTTCTTAACTACTACGAGTATAGGTACTACTAGTAGAGTTTTATACCAGTAGTAGATAAATTAGTCTATACTACGTGTTTAGTTTTATACTCGTTAGATCACGTTAAAATGAGAGAATGCTTATCTCAATACTTACACATAGTTAGGAATACAGGATCGTGAAGGAAGGCAAAAAGTTCTACTCACCAACCGACCGACGGATCCCATACTCGTTATTCTCTGCCACTCACTTTGACAAATTTATCTGGTTCGACGGATTCGCGATAGCGTTTTTCGCTAATTTGTTGCAAATTCGCTCCGGCTGCGCCAGTCAAATTTTAAGAGCGTTTATTTGTCTTTTTAAAACTATTTCAAAATTATATTGATGTGTTCCTAGCACGGCCCCGCTAGCTAGACACGTATAACTAATGGCAATATTGGCAATGCTTCAGTTGCTCAGTTGTACCTCACCGTTATGACAGAAATTTCGAGTAAGGTAAGTTCAGGAACAGGTAACATTTGCTGCAATGAGGGTACCTGTGATCTGTGAATAATTTAGCTGTAGGTACTGTTATTTACCAATATCATAATTTTGTATCTAAATTTGGTAAATTGCGAAGAACTAAGAGGTACACTGGAAAAACATAAAAATGGTATACTTTTTTTATTCGTATTCACTATGATTACAGAGGGCTCCGCTAGGAAGACAAGACTTTGAAGCTGAATATCTTCTGTTCTAATTAGGATTTCTGGAATTTAATACATAAATCGGGAGGTACATTAGATCAGTATATTTTTTATGTATTTCGAGCGTTATACAATACAGCCGAGGGCCCAGCTGGGAATATCAGGCATTTTATCGTAATTTCTGTCAAAACGGTTGAGCTCGGTCCGATTTTTGTACACAGTGCGCTAACTGCGCCTACTTGTTTCCATTATTTTCTATAGACTCACGTAGGTACTCTATTAATAGTTAAAACTGAGGGTTGAAATGACATAGGTACACTGTGTTCTCGCACCATCGCAGGCAGATCTTATAAACACTTTGGATACGTCTTGCTTGATCGTTTGTTTTGATAGTTAGGCCACTGCTCAATAGATGGCAGGCAACGCTATTTTTGTATGGTGGTATTTGCCCTCAGAATAATAATAGAATAATAATAATATAATAATTAGAGGCAAATAGGTACCTACTCAGATAATATTATTCTGAGAAGGTACCTATTTGCCTCTAATTGTGAAAATCAGAGCATGTAATGTAGGTAGGTACGTGGTACAGTCACCAGCATTAAGATGTGACTATCGACGGCCTGCAAAAATATCTGATCATTGGTGGAAGGCATATATATCCCTATAATATGCCTTTTACCAATGATCAGATATTTTTGCATCATCACATCTTAATGCTGGTGACTGTACGTACAGAGTTTGGTAGTGTTTATGTTAAAGCATAGTAGCCACTGTTCACCTTTCTACTTATAGAAATACAGAGATGAAAAAAGATACTTACAAAGCATTCGTTGTTAAATGCTATTGGAGTGATTGTAGCTATGTAGGCTGGTGTAGCTCCCGAATACCTGAAAGAATAAATATACAAGTTTTCAGTAGGTGTAAGAATATTTCTTGCTAGAAGTTCCTTAGCAATTACGGATTCCATGTAGGTACACTTTTGGCCACCACCTTCGGGCCTTATTCGGCCTCAAGTGATATGAAACGAGAGTCTGCTGATTAGTTATAAGTACATCAATGATGTTACAATAAAAATATATTATTATCATAGTTACACTACCAATAACAGTAGACTCTCGTCATGTTATGGTACTCCGTACCTCATAACTGGTTAAATAGAAGACAAAATATTTCACTAAATAATAAAAATCTTCCAACCCGCATTGGGCCAGCGTGGTGGGTTATGGCCCAATATCCCCACGTGTTATTGTTCACGTGTGAGGCCTGTGCCCAGCAGTGGGACGTTTATAGGCTGATGATAATGAATAAAAATCAAAATCTAACAATGAAGTAGTGATTATGTTTTACTATTGAATTAACTTTTTTTAACCGCCTCTGTGGTCTAGTGGCTAAGCCACCGGTTTCAGACTCAGAGGTCCCGGGTTCGATTCCCAGCGGGGGGTACATCTTTGTGTGCTCGGTTTGGTTGGTGGTAGGGCTGTTAAGTCCGCCTGGCTAGCTACCACCATCTTATCTAAGTCTGTCGCCATAACAACGATGTTTATAGCATTGTTGTGTTCCGGCAGTTTGAGATAAGATAGCCAGTTCCTCAGTGGTTGAGGATTCCGGGTGAAGCGCGCTTCCACCTTCGGCTTTATCGTCACTTACCATCAGGTGAGATGAAGGCCAAGCGCTTACACGTTGCCAATAAAAAAAAAAAATAAAAAAAAAACTTCGAAATCACGATACATTTTGGCCAAATACTTAACTTTGTTAAAGTAACAAAATAACATAAGGTAAATAATATTTTGTTAAATATTTCATCAAATATCTAAAAATCTATGAAGAATTTTCTGATATAGCAAATGGAAGAATGATAGGTTATTTTAAGGTCTTTAATAAAAAATAAAAAACTATTCGTGATTTTTGTTTTTAATAAAAATGTTATTTTTTTTAATCGCAGCAGAAAATTAGTATGGTTAAAAAATGAACTCTTCATAAAAAAGTATTAAGTATAATTAAAATTGTTTTTTTTATAAAATCTAATTATTAATAATCAGTGTTGCCACCTCTTACATTAATTACACATCGACATCGATTGTTCGTACTTAAAATTAAATTGTCAATGTCTTGCTGCGGTATGAGGTTCCATGTTCTTTGCAAGTGTTCGTAAAGTTGATGTTCCGATGTTAAATTTGACGGGAAATCTCTCGAAGCTTGTTGCAAAATGTCCCAGGCATGCTCGATAGGATTTAAGTCGAGCAACTGTGCAGGCCAATCCAAAACTTGAAGATCGTGGTCTCGGAGAGCGGCCGACACCAGTCGTGCCGTATGCCGTGCCTGCCGTCGGGAAGAAGCATTATCGTGCATGAGTACAAATTCCTGACCCATTTGGATTCTGTGTGGGAGAATAACAGGCTCTACTACCTCCTCGTAGTATTTTTGTGCAGTCATGCTGCCTTGGATCCAAACGAGCTGGGTTCGTCCGCCAAGACGAATTCCTGCCCACACCATGATTGTTCCGCCTTGGTATGAGTGGACCTCCTGAGGGTGCCGTAGACGGCTTACTCTCCCTGGAGTTCTCCAAACGCGTGTTCTTCGTGAATCCGGACGAAACCCAAGCCGGGACTCATCGGTGAACAGCACTAAAGACCATTGTTCGTCACTCCATGGTAAATGATCCCGAGCCCACGAAAGCCGCCGACCGCGATTGCCGCGTTGCAATGCTGGAACACGTAGCGGTCTTCGAGCATGAAGATTGACTTCATGCAACCTCATATGCACGGTTTGGTCACTTACCAGTAGCTGGTGGTCCTCCTGGAGCATTTGTACTTGTTGCATCGCTGTGATATTGGTTTGTCTTCTGGCGGTCATTTGGAGAAATCGATCCTGTCTCTGCGTAGTTACACGATATCTACCCGTGTGCCGTTCAGCCATATCCCCAGTATTGCGATAACGTGACCACAACCTTGATATCACGTTTTGGCAGGTGTGTAGGACCTCAGCACCGACGCGTTGAATGGCACCATTTTCTAACATGCCCACGGCTCGTAACATTTCATCTCGACTCAAATTTTGAGTCGAGATGAAATGATTAATGACGACTTCACATGACTCTTAAAGCTCACACGGCACTTTTAATTAAAAAACAATCTAAGCCCTTTTTATTAATTAATATTAATAAAACAATTTTAATTTTCCTTGACGTAACGAATTACTAACAATTTGGACGCCGTATTTTGTTTATTTATTATGTTTTTCCGAAAAGGAGAAAACTTTAATATTTTCGTTTTTTCGCCTGCTCGTTTTCTATTTTGTTGTTTACCTATATTATATCACGCAAGATTCTAATAAAAGTATATAAAATAAATTATTGTTTTACCAAGAACCTCTTGTGTGCCTTGAAGGGTTATCGATCTTGTCTTTGACATTGAATACCTTTGTATTCTGTATCAATCTCTACGTGTTGGAGATGTAATGATTACCTAACTTTTTTATGCAATTGATATGATAAAGGTACTTATCTAATAATATTACCTGTTATATTACGCGTTATGTAGTCTGTGCCTATAGCCGTTTAAAGGGTTATTGACGTCCGAAAAATACTAGTCCTAGTATTTTTTTTAAAATTAACCTATAATGTCCCAATGCTGGGCAAAGGTCGCTCTCACTTCCTTCCAGCTCTCTCTCTCCTTAGCCAGCTCTAACCAATTAAAGTAGTAAATTAAATAAAAAAATACTTTTCCACTCTCGCACCATATCAAAGAAGCATTCTACCAAGTTGCTTCTTTTAAAACTATTTTTATTGTTTAGATGGCGGATAAACATACTTAATACATATAAAAACACCCAGACCCGAAATCAATTTAGAAAAACAGTTTTTTCTGAATAGACCAGAACGGTAATTGAACCCGGGAACTCGGAGATGCTTATTTAACGTAACGTACTAACCATTCGACCATGGAGGTCGTCAAACTAGTAAACATGACTATAAACTGAAATTCTGTAATACGTAAAGTGATCCAATCTTGACTACTGTAATTTATCTTAAGCGAAGTTTATTAGTTTTTTCTTCGGTTCTACACTTGTGTTAAAGTGTAGTAACTCAAAGGTTTGCATTGCAGTGAATTGCACTTGCATTGCACATAGGAGTTTGATTGATTTAAAGACTTTCCTTGACCTCATTTAATTCTCATAAATAACGATTAAAAATATGTCATTATAGCTTAAGTAGGTATAATAAAAAAACGTTTTTGGAATTTATTGTTAATTTTTAACTTCCGGATAAGGCTAAAACGAGATTGTCGCAATTCTGTCCTAGAGACGTTTCACGTTTCGTTAGTGAAACATAGCGTGCCACTTGATAAACATAATTTCAAGAAATTACAGTTTAATTTATAGTAAACGTATTTATATATATATAATATATTATAATATATATAATAGATGCTTCTTACCTAGCCGTGTTTTAAGTTATGTTGAATATTACGTTTAAAAAGGAATTAAAGTTAGACTTACGTCATTTCCTATCTACCACATCTGTCATTTTGTAATAATTTATGGCACTGGCATCAAGGATTTTTGAGCCTAACCTTATAAATAAATAAAAAAGGAAGTGTATGGAGTGCCACTGTATCTCCATCGGTTAGGGAACCGCTTAGATTAAAACAAAAAGGAAAGATACGGCATTAGCGTCTCGTGAGTGAGCCGCCAAAATTAGGCCTAAAAGCACAATTTCACTTCAGTCACATTTTGCCGAGCGAACAGGCTACATCGCCCTATTGCAGATATTCTACTGTGTGAAAAAGAGAAAGACGCTACTCCGCAGTGGCGTCGGAATCGGTCGTACGTACTCGTCTGTTGCGTTGCGAAGCGACCGTGACGTCAACGCGCTACTCGCTGACTCCCTCGCGCTGACGTTGAAACTTACCGCTTTGTCTCGCTCGCTCGATTACAGTTATAGGTGTGCGTGTGTGAGTGTTTGCTTAAGTAGTTGAGTAGGACTATATTTTGAATGACTATTTTTTTTTATTAGACAACAGAAATCTAACTCCATACAAAAATAGCTTTTGAATATTATGTCGTCTGAACATTACGACAATTGAAAAATATGTTACGGTTCCCGAACCGATTGAGATAGAATGCCGCTTGTGGCACTCTAGTATACGCTTCGTACTAGGATGCCGTCAAATTACGGCATCGTAACCGATCGTACTAAGTTGCCGCTTGTGGCACTCTATTCACTGCCTACACTTTGTACTAGGATGCCGTAATGACGGCATCGTAACCGATCGTACTAGAATGCGGCTTGCGGCACTCTATCCACAGCCAAAAAAAAATTCTAATCATTTGAAAGTTAAGAAAAAAAGATAAAGTTCGCAAGTAAAGAATTATGTTTTCAAATAAATGCTGTCTTACTAGACGTTTCTTCTAATTTATTTGAAAACTCATGCCAATTGTGCTAAGCACAAATTACGTATCACATTAGGTATATTAAGTCTGTATGAGATTAATTCCTTTGCTTTTCCAATGTTTAAAAATATGAATTGTAATAAAATATAACAACGAAAAAATATTAAATATTTATTATCTTTAAAACCTCTCTATTTACAAAGATAAGTACTATTGATTCGAAATCAATACAGAAATTCAATTTTGATCAATCAATCTTTTTGTGGGGCGGACAACATCTCCATGTTTCGTTTTTTTTTAATAGTGGTTTCGTATTTTTTATTTTTGTCGTATAGTGACCTCCATAGTCATATTCTCCTTTTACTCCAGAGCCCATTTAGGCTATCCCCAAAGTAAGTATAACCACAAACCTCGGGGGAGCGTCTCGTAGCCTCTCATCCACGTACATTTGCAGGCTCCCTACGGAGAGTCTGCCGTCGCTGTTAGCTCTGTTGCCCAACGGTCTGAAATAGCAAACACATGGTTTACGCATTTCGGTTTTTCCAAGTTCAAATATTCACAAAAACAATTTTTACGATACTGCATTATTTGCAAAGTTTCATAAAAAAATATTCTTTAAGCTTTGATAAGAAACCTACTGTTGCTATAAAAAACATAAAGTCAAAAAGCGTTGAATAATTTCGTCAGGTCTAACCAGTACCTCGGTGGCGGAGTGGTCGACGCCCGGATTGCGGAGGATGATGGTTCGTTCGATTCTCACCTGAGGTAGACATTTTTTTAAAGTTTTTTTTTTATTGGAGTGTTTTTTAATGCCAATAATTAAATATTACGAAACTTTGCATGTTAAAGTAATACAGAGAAATAAGTTTGTAGAAAACATAAAAAAAAACGTTTAATTAGCTGAGTTATTGCGATTTACTTAGATCTTAAACAAACTTTTTTTAATGTTTCACTCAGTCTGTGCTCTTACCTCAAGCTAGACACAGCACACAGTTTGAACAGCAACATGAGCGTGGCTATGATGCCTAGGATGAGAGCGGTTCCCATGATCACCTGGGTGGTGGAGACCAGTAGGAACTGGTCTACGCTGTCCCTGAAACAGCAATTTTTTTAATATTGAAGTTAGGTACTAAGTACTTACATTTACTTTTTTATAGGTATTCAGGTTAGTTAGATATCTACTAAGTACTTTTAAGTACTTTTTGAAGTTTGGCACTGTTATGTAACTACCTAAATTACACACATACATATAATCACGACTATTAACCCCGAAGGGTTAGTCAGAGACTTAGACAACGAGGACAGCAAAACTAGTCCTCTACCATAGCACATGAGTAAATTGTGACCATAGTCCACTTTTCACCAAATAGCTAATGCACATGTGCTCAGCGTGACAGGTGGTGAGTCTATAGCCGCTCTATGCAGTTGGATGTTTGTGCAGTCTTTAGTCCGTTAGTCGATTTTTACGACACCAAACGATGCTGTATAAAATGGACGGTAGCGAATATATAATTTTTTTTTGATATTTGGCTCCATGTGTGAACGGTTGTATCGCCTATTTGTCTGTACGTCGAAAATTCTGGCAAATACGCTAACATACAATCACAAATACAAATAGCCATGTGTGGAGCCACCATTTAACAAATAAAAGGTACCGCCATATGTCTGCAGTGGCAGTGGGACGAAATAAGCTGACAACAACAACAACATTATGCCAGGCTACCGTTATTTTATTCTATGCCCGTAATGACAGGAAGGTCATTCATAAAGTGCTTAGAAATTAGGTACAAAACTCAGAACAATGGCTAAGCTTTTGTTCTGACTGTCTCAGGTACAAACAGGTACAAACAAACATAATGTTAGAGTTGCCAAGTCCAGAAATAGAAACGGCGCTCTCTGCAAACGTTTAGCAATGAAAGCCAGACTAGCCTACCTATCTAACAAAGGCAGTATCTATTTGTTATCGTTGCCTTATTTATACATAACAAATGTCGGAAAAACCGCAAATATCCAGATGAACACGATCCTAAAAGGTCAAAGATGTCCGGCAAAACGCCGGGTGGTCGAGTGATCAGCGACCCTGACTGCAAAACCCACGGTCGCGGGTCCGAATCCCGATAGGAGCAAAATGTTTGTGTGATGATAAAATTTGTGGAGTTATGGAAATTTATAAGTTTTTTTTTATCCCACCAACCCGCATTCGGTCCAGCGTAGTGGATAATGACCCAATATCCCCACGTGCTATTGTTCACGTGGGAGGCCTGTGCCCAGCAGTGGGAGGTTTATAGGCTGATGATGATGATGATGATGATAAGTTTTTTTCTTCGATCATAAAAACTATATAGATACACGATTGCTGCTTGAAAAAACGGCACCACGAAACAAGGCACGAATCAAAAGCGTACTTAGTTTTTTTTTATCAAAATTTCAAATTTAAAACTTTGTTACTTAGCTTGAATCTAGCAAGTTTAGTCTCCAATAGTATTTTTATGAATTTGTACTAGTTATAATCGAAATAAGTAGTAAGTATAAGCTATGCTTAGTTTGGGGCTACATGATTGATGTGATAGTTGAAAAATATAAAAAAGCTCCTAAATATATGGACAATGACAATGAATCGTCGAAAAAAACGTTTTATGTAGTTTTAATGGGATTGACATGTCAAGAGACAAAAATACCCAAAAATAATAAAGATTAAAAAATTACCAGTAAACATTTTTCAACTTTTTCTTGTAAACATTTTATCCTATTTCTATATAGCATTGTGAATGCAAAATTTCAAAAATAACAAATAACTATTAGAAAAGATGTCAACATCATTATTACCTATAAGCGTATCACATCCGTCTGTCTCGTCTTAAGATTACGAATACATTTTCTATTGTATTAAGAATAGGTACACCTGTCATATCACCCTCTTTACTTCGGGAGTGCCATCATAAACTTGATCAAACCCTTTATAAAAAACTCACAGATTTTGCATTCCCCGCAATAATCGGAACCGCATTGAAAATTAATAAAAAAAATTACAAAGAGGATATATTTTATTCTGAATAACACATTACAAGTTGAATACTAAGAAATTATTAGTGAGATATACTTTCTTAAAATTACACAACTACATTACTTACAAGTCGAATTATAACATACGAATGTAAGTACGAGTATAACACTGCACAACACAGAGAAAAACGTTTTCTTTTCTTTTACAAAATAAGTGGAATTCATTCTGTCAAATGAATTTCACTTAGATATTCGAAAATCCAACTCGAATGCACTTCTCGCCTGCATATCCGCATCTTTTTACACCATTACCATGACGATCGGGAGTCATAGAAGCCGTTTTTCTACAATTCCAAATCTAAAGGGACCACCTACAGGTCACAACTATTTTTTATTTTGCCGTTTTGTAGCTAAACTAATACCCTAGAACCTTTTTTGAATTTTTTCTTAAGTCTGTTTTTTTCGAAATATTTACAATTTAGTAAGCAAACACCCCCTCAAAAAACCCGTTTTTTACATTTTTCTAAATTCAAAAACAAATTTACCAGCTGGTTTTCAAAATTCAAACTCTCACACGTGTCTCGATAAATTCCCTAACTCTTGGTATTATTCACATTTCAATCTTCCCAAAATCCTCGGAGCTATGGCCAGAATACGTCTTTACAATTTGCATCTGATAACCATTTTAAATGGTAAAAAGGGAAGAAAAAGGTGTTAAAATTAAAAAGTACCTGCAACTCCATTCTCCATAAGAGTCGTAGCAAGGCTGGCAGATGCCGTGCCAGCACTGGAGGCTCACGTTGCTTTTGGAGTTACAGCAGGTGCCGAAACATTGCTCGGCCAGTTCTGGAAAACCACCAGCATTTGCATTGAGGTATTATAACTAGAGATGCCGACAAACACCACGAAGCAAGTTTTAGCGCACTGATTTGCAGCCGCAAGGTCCACAATCGCTTGAATCATTAACAATCACTGAGGCGTTGCTCATGAGGGAAATACAGGTTCTAATTTCGCGGCAGGTCAGTTAGAACAGTCGTAGGTTCCAACGAAGAAAGTCCTCCTTTTTCAAGTGCCATCAAAGTTTTTTATGATTATAAAAAGCGTAATTTTATGCCAGATGATTCTGATAAAATGAATAACGACCGAAATAAATCAAGTTTTTCAACCCATTTTACTTATGTATTGCAAAAACAATAGCGACATATCCCATAATAAATATTGAACTAACTTCATAAAAAACCCAAAATGTACCCACATCAAGTCGAGTTACTAAAATGTGCCGTTTTTTCCTGCGGTTTCTATCTCTTACACATACAATGTGATAGGGTTGGTACTTCTAACCCGTTAAGGCTAAGTACTACATCTAAATTCATCGACAAAAAAAATAATATGGGGGGTCCTACCCCCTCCTCCTATAATTTATGAACATTTTTACTTTATGCGATATCAAAGGTTTCATACGTCGGAGAAACATGAAAAAAATGGCAAACGGTAGCTAATGACACTGGCTAACTAATAAATTACTTTGTTTTGTATGTTTGAGATTATTTTGGTGAGAAAAAAAATCATTACTTAATTATCTTGTGATTTAAAATCACTTCTTTTTAAGTCCATATTTTTTTGTCGATGAATTTAGATGTAGTACTTAGCCTTAACAGGTTAGAAGTACCACTCCTATCACGCATATTCACGACTAATATTCCCGAAGGGTTAGTCAGAGACCAGCCAATGAGGACCGCAGAAGCAGTCCACTGCTACAGTCCACGTTTTACCAAATGATAACTGCACGTCTGCGTGACAGGTGGTGAGCTCATCGTCACTCTATATAAGGTCAAATTTTATCAACCGCAAATATTTTGAGGATAAATTTAACAACATATATAAACTATTTTTTTTTATGTAAGAAGGAGGCAAACGAGCAGGCGGGTCACCTGATGGAGAGCAATCACCGCCGCCCATGGACACCCGCCAAACCAGAGGAATCGTAGATGCGTTGCCGACCTTTAAGAAAAGAATAGGAATTGTGAGAGTGAGGGGGGGGGGGGGTAGGGGCCTCCGGAGCTCTCACTGGCCGGATGAAACACAACAGCACCAAGTTCCATTATTTCACGCCGGAAATTCGTGAGAGGGTGGTATTACCCCGGGCGAGCCGGCCCAATGCGTGCTGCAACGCAACGTGGCTCTACCACTCAGTCAGTGTCACTCACCTACGGACGCGAGTAACTTTAACCTCCAAAAAGTTTTATGAAAAAATCTTACATTTTTATACGCTTGTTTTTAAGAAAACGCCAAAAGACTGACGATTAAACGTAAAATAAAACATCCCCTACGCACTTTCGGTAGTTTAAATTCAAAGGAGCCAAAACAGAGAGGCCGCAATGCCTACACCGCTTACACGTGCCCGTAGTTTCATTCAAAGGAGCCTTTTTAGGGTTCCGTAGCCAAATGGCAAAAAACGGAACCCTTATAGATTCGTCATGTCTGTCTGGACAGACAGACATGACGAATCTATAATCCGTATGTCACAGCCACTTTTTTCCGAAACTATAAGAACTATACTGTTGAAACTTGGTTAGTAGATGTATTCTGTAAACCGCATTAAGATTTTCACACAAAAATAAAAAAAACAATACATTTTGAGGGTTCCCCATACTTACAACTGAAACTCAAAATTTTTTTTTCATCAAACCCATACGAGTGTGGCATCTATGGTTAGGTCTTCAAAAATGATATTGAGGTTTTTACTATCATTTTTTTTTAAACTGAATAGTTTGCGCGAGAGACACTTCCAAAGTGGTAAAATGTGTGCCCCCCCTGTAACTTCTAATATAAGAGAATGATAAAACTAAAAAAAATAAGTGATGTACATTACCATGCAAACTTCCACCGAAAATTGGTTTGAACTAGATCTAGTAAGTAGTTTTTTTAATACGTCATAAATTAATTAATTTAAAAAAATACACTAGGTATTAATTAAACATCGATCAAAGTTACAACGAATTACAAGAACTTTTATATGATGTTACTTGCTGCTACGGAACCCTTCATGGGCGAGTCCGACTCGCACTTGGCCGGTTTTTTGATTTGATTAGATATTTTTTTTATTAGAAAAAGTAAAAATAAAAACTAGCCTGATTTTTTTAATAATACTAGAGCCTTGTTTCTTGTTTCTCTGATATAATTAGATGTTTTGTCAACTGCCTAGACGTTTACTAAAATTCAGTTGTCAAGTAAGTGAAATTATTCAAGTTAATTGTTATTCAAGTCATTATTAGGTAGTTATATAGTATTATTAGAATAGAAAAGATATTTTTTCTATTATTGTTATTGACAATCGATTTGGAACGCCGGCCATCTTGATACACACTACGTTGTCTTTGACCGATCTGGCGCTGCGGCGCTGCGATGTCTGTCTGTTGATTAGACGACTTAAAATGTTTAAGCGCTGCAGCGGCTGCAGCGAACTTTAGGTCTCTCATTCCAGAATTTGAACAAATGGTTTGTATGACCGTTCTTGTCTATACTTCTAGGTCAATGTTTACGACACCCAAGGGAACAGATGGGGCAGTAGTATTCTATTAATGAGCCGCTACCAGCTCAGCACTAACATCTCAAGGCCTCTTCTTCGTCTTGCGACGTGACCAGTGTAATTCTAGTTCATTGCACGGTATACTACAAGTAAGAAATCGCCAGTCACGGTTCGATTCAGTTCGGGGGTCAAAGTCACCTGTGTCCGAAGGATTACCGTTGAGACCCTGCCCGTGACCCCTGGTTGGTGCTAAGCATGGACGTAATAGTATATTACGTCCATGGTGCTAAGTGACACTGTCTGAGTGGTAGAGCCACGCTGCGATGTAGCACCAATTGGCTACTTGACAGTTTTTGGAAAAGTATTTTAAAAATTACAAACGCTTATTTTATACCCCGTACAATAATATTTTTCTCGTAAAAGCTTTATTTAATAGAAAAAAAAAACATATTTTTCTTCATTAATTTCATATTTTGCGCGAAAACGGTTGGTCACGTGACATTTTGCGCTGTGACGTCACATTTCACTAAACAGAAATTTTAGCTTGAAACCTGACAGATAGTGTTTGTTTATTTGAGAAATGTGACGTCACTCGGAGCTCAATCATGGTCGCTCGTGTTTAGGGTCTTGTAATCCACAGATAAAAAAATCTCAAATAATTGTAAAAATTAATTTGCGATTTTTTATCTTATTTATTGTTACTACTGTCAAATAGCCAATTGGCTATTTGACAGTATAAAATATGAAACATGTCGGAAATGGTAGTTTATGATTTAACAATAATTATCCAATAGTTTTTTTTAATTAAGATAATTTGTAAATATTTTATTTTTACAAAATAAGTTTGCAATTTTTTATCTGTGGATTACAAGACCCGAACCACGGGCGGCAAGGGGCGGCTATGATTGCTTCATGTGACGTCACATTTTACAAAATTATCAAAAACTATCTGTCAGGTTTCAAGATAAGTTTCTATATTTATTGAAATGTGACGTCACAGAGCAAAATGTCACGTGTCCAACCGTTTTCTCAAGAAATTTGAAATCAATAAAGAAAAATATGTTTTTTCTTTTAAATAAAGGTTTTTTCGAGAAAGAAAATATTGTACGGGGTATAAAATAAGCGTTTGTAACTTTTTAAATACTTCTTCGAAAACTGTCAAGTAGCCAATTGGGCGGGCTCGTCCAATGTAATGCCACCTTCTCATGGAATGTCGGCGTGAAACAATGACACTCGCTGCTGTTGTGTTTCTACCAGTGAGTGACAGTACCCGAGGCCCATTTCTCCCCTCTCCAGCCCTCTCACAATCTCTTCTCCTTCTTTAAAGGTTCCTACTACTTCCTCAAAGATCCTCCTCCCTCAAAGCAGTAAACGCATCTGCGAATTCGCTGGTTTTGCGGGTGTCCATGGGCAGCGGTGATTACTTGTCACCTGCTCGTTAAATAAAAAACACATAAATAAAAAAAAAGTCTTGCAAACTGCCAGTGGTCGTGGCCAAGGGGTTACATTACCTGGACATTTCACGCAAGTGGTCTGGAAGTAGTTTGGGATGAACCCATCGGCGCAGTAGCATTCCCCCTGTAGGCATTCGTATTCTTCACCTGTGCACCTTGAAGTGCATTTTCCTGCAAGATCATGAGTCATTAAAATAAAAGAAAAACTTTCAAGCTATGAAAATTCTTCTTTCAATCAATTCTGGGAACTAAAGCTTTTCTATTGATATTAATAACTAGAGGCACGCCCGGGACTATGTCCGCTTGGACACTGTACCTCGTGTCAACAAGACCACCGTTTCCAAAATTTTTTTTTACTTGACAGCAAAATCACAGAAAAAGAAAATTAAGAAGTAGTAGGTCCCTACTTATTTTCATACTGTACTCGTAAGTACCTCTAACTGTAATCTCAGAATAATAACTATTTTATTTTGAGCATATTACTCTGAACTAGTAACTATACCACATACAAAAAAAAAATCTTAATCTTTTCTCTTTTCTAATTAGTGTGTAAATGCAGATGAACTTCCCTAAACGTAATCCTGAGATGGCGACCGGGACATTTAGAGCAGAAATAGGGTAAACCTTGGATTATTCACAAACTCGGGTATTAATTAAGAAACTTAAAAAAAACGAAGTCAACTTTTTATCTACTCTACATTCGCAGTGACACTTTTCTTTAACCATTCATATTTTTCGCTAGATTTGACCTTTTTTAGTAATTCCTTTTCCCCTTTAACGTAATTATAAAATTCTGTGCACGTCATTTTATAATTATTTTAAACGCATTAAATGATGCTTTCGATTGTGCTTACACTGATGGAATTTCGTTCTTTAGTCCACTGAGATGAAATTAACGAAACACTCGTTCCACATGACATGAGCATTGGGCAAAAATATATTGACACATTTTAAGAATATTAGCTTTTCTTTCATGTTCTTCAGTTTTATTAAAAAAGTATTTACATTTTTACAGTATTTATATCTTTAGCATTTCACTCATCAGTTATTACACTTTCAAGAAACGATTTTAATTAATTAATTTAATAATAACTTCATAACTCCAAGTTTTTCCACAATTCTTTCACTGTGTATGCAGCTAGAATGTGGAATAAATTACCGCCTAGCATTCGTAAGAGTTCATCGGTTGAATCTTTTAAACAAAAGCTAGAAGAGCACTATCTATCGCACTAAAACGATTATCAGTAAATTGTTTATTAATTTGTATATATGTATTTAGGTATTTTTATTTTTTTATTTATTTATTTAATCGAACACCAATACAATGAACACCAATAAAATTTACACAACAAAAATACACTTAGGATAACACAAGCCAAATGTCACTGCAATTATAGGTGCGGACTACATGCAACAAAAATGAGCAAGTAAACTAAGTAGGTAAAAAACAAATATCAGACAAAAAAAGTACTAAATTAAATCAAATTGATAATTAAATGACTGTTCACAAAACAAAATCAATTTACTAATAAAAATAAGAATGAATTAAATTAAATTACTGAATTTACGAATAAAATTAATCTCATTCTTTTCAATAAGATTTTCCATATAATTTATCGCAACCAAAATAGCTCTTAATCTTCATGGCATTATCAGCGAAAACATCAATAGTTTCTCCTTTAGAGAGAGCGTTGTACTGCCTAACAAGTCTAGACATAGGTGCGTGGTATCCCAGACATGACTTAGAACCCTCCAATTTGAATAAGTTGAACCTAGATGCTCTTGGTAACCTAGACGGAGCGCATTAGGAAACCAAAGCCAACAAATCAGGAGCATCAAGGATACCGTTCACTAGTTTGTGAAAGAATGTGGTGTCAAGCATTCGTCTACGATCCGACAGAGATAACATTTTAAAAGCAGCCTGTCATCGTAGCTCAGCAAGACCTTACCTAAATGGCAAGAATACGTGAGGTGCCACAGGAAGCGCCTTTGGACACTTTCTATCCTTTTTCTGTAAACATCATAGAAAGGGCTCCACGCTACACAACCATACTCCAAGCCACTACGGACAAGTGAATTGTAAAGTAGAATTTTAGTCCTTGGAGACTGAAAGTCCTTACAGTTGCGCAAAATAAAACCAAGGCACTTGAATCCCTTGGTGACAATGTTATCAACGTGGGCATTCAGGCAAAGTTTGCTATCAAGAGTAATTCCCAGATCGCGCACTTCGCTAACACTTTGCAGGGTTTTACCTCTGAGAGTGTAAAGTGGAATGTCAATTTTTTTCCTACGCGTGAATAAAATTGAATGACACTTAGAGATATTTAAAATCATGTCATTGACGTTACACCAAGTATCAAGTCTGTTAAGGTCGTCCTGAAGCAGCGCAACATCGACTCTATTGTCAATCGAACGAAATACTTTAAGATCATCGGCGAAAAGATAGTGATGAGAATTGCGGAAACAATTGCCGATATCATTGATAAAAATGTTAAAGAACATTGGGCCAAGATATGAGCCCTGGGGGACACCGGAATGAGCAGGGAACGGCTCAGAAGTATAACCGTTCACCACGACTCTCGACTCCCTACAAAGCAAGTACGAACTACACCAACTTAGCAAAGGTTCGGCGATACCGTGCAAGGAAAGCTTACGAACAAGTAACGTATGGTTAACTCTATCAAAGGCCTTACTGAAGTCGGTATAGATCGCACTGACCGAAGAATGCCTGTCGAGGGTTGAAGAAACTTCATCAACGAAAGAAACTAGATTTGTGGAAGTGGACCTACGCTTCATGAAACCATATGTTGCCTGGTAGAAATAATGTTTCTAAAGTGCCAAGACAGAACAGGATGCAGCAACTTCTCAAAAACTTTAGCAAATGTAGGCACTATGGATATGGGCCTATAATTATTGATAAGATTCGCATCCCCATCCTTGTAAAGCGGGACAACCAAAGACTCCTTCCAGGCGTCCGGAAATGAACCTGTAGCCAGGGAAAGATTAAAAATGAGGCGCAAAGGAATTGCTAAGACTGAGGCACACCTGAATACGAACACTGACGGAATACCATCAGCACCGGCACCCTTGTTACGGTCAAGTCTTTTTAACACCCTTAACACCTGACTATCCCGAAATTTAATGAGAGTCAAGTAATTGCTTGTATGATAGGTAACTTCAGCGGAATCAGATGGCTTGGTACGAATGGAGCCAGAAGTGTAAGCCGAAGCGAAATTTTTTGCAAAAAGGTTACAAATCCCGCTGCCATTATCCGCCGACTCGTCGCCCAACATCATATGTGCTGGATAGTGACCATGACCCTTCCTTTTGTTTTTAATGAATGACCAAAATAGTTTGGGATTAGAGCGTAAGCTGCATTCGAGACGCGTAATGCAGATCTTATAACATTGTGACATTAATTTTAGGGACCCCTCCTTGGCATGCTCGAAAGAAAGCTTGTCACGAGGGTTCTGGCTAAATTTGCGCAATTTTTGGTGATATTTATGCGTTT
This sequence comes from Scoparia ambigualis, assembly GCA_963921215.1. Taxonomy (NCBI): domain Eukaryota; kingdom Metazoa; phylum Arthropoda; class Insecta; order Lepidoptera; family Crambidae; genus Scoparia; species Scoparia ambigualis. The sequence continues at coordinate 21,153,938 of OY992511.1, forward strand.
CGCGCAAGAGTCCAATAAGCGCATTGGAAAACCCCACTGGGTACCTTTTTGAGTGCGGTCTAGAGTAAGGCACATGCTTTCTTATGGCTTCACGAATAAAGCCATAAAAAACAGTGACCATATCGTTAGCAGTTGTGCAGTTAGCGAACTCAGTATCCCAACAGACACTAGAAAGGTCACTGATGATACTCTCATAGTCAGCCCTGTGAAAACATAAACGAGCACCGCTACAAACAGGATGTATATATATAGACAGGTATGTATATATGTATTTATATTGGTGTGATGTGTATATGTATTTATGTTGAAGTATGTATTTTAAGTAGGTTAGGTATGTATATAAGTATAGCACAAATTAGTCCCGCTCTTATATTTTTCCCATCACAACTAGGGTTGACTGGAAGAGATCTCTTCTAGAGATAAGCTCACCTTTGTATAAGTCCTGTGTAACCTGTGTGTAAATGTAATTTCTTGTGCAATAAAGTATTAAATATTTATTACTAATACATAAATTGTTTATACATTGAATCATCTACTACTGCTTATATTTTTTTCATTTAAATATCTTATAGTTTCTACTACTTACTTGTTGCCATTAGGGAACATCATCTAAAGTCATCCAGGCGAAAACATCAAATTTTGATAACGGTTCAGTCCACTGTTCCAGGTAACTGTTATCAGTGCTGAACAAATCTTCCGTTGCTTTGTCAAATATTTCGGATGGACTTGTACGAGTATGTTGTGAAGGCAAAATTTTGTTAGTAAAGCAGTGGACTGGCAGAGTCGCCATGTGATGTGGGGTGCTCAGAGCTGCCGAAAGGCAGCACTGGCAGGGTCGCCATCTGATGTGGGAAGTCGGGAGACGAAATGATACGACGAAGGTTGGTTCTTAACTAACTTTATTTAGGGAAAAACAGTGTTTTATAGTGTTATAGAACAAAGGAAAGTATTGACTGCCAGTTCTGAGTAATCGGTACAATTTCCCCTAATTACGTGTTTGGCACGTATTTGCATTTATTTTTCTAATGATCAATTTTGATTTATAGAAACAAAATCTAAAATATTCATTATAAAAAATTGGGATTATTAATATTTTTAAAGAAAACAATCGACAATAATACGCATTCAGTCATATGACATTACGGAAATCAGATGCCGTGACGTCACGCCAATCGCCAGACGTCAATGCTAAATGCCAATTTATTGTTGTGACATTTGTATATAACAAGCCTCAAACGAAACGGTTGTTTGGCACGGCGTGACGTCACTCAACGTTACGTCACGCCGTGCCAAACAACAACGTTACTCAACGTGGCGGTATTTGCGGTAAAAATGCAAAATAAATATTTTAAATGATCGATTTTTCGAAAAATAATGTATTTTAGGGTAAAATAGGTAAACAGGTAACGTTTTAATATGATTTTGAAATTTAGTCAACTAGCCTTATTGTTTGTACGCGCAACACTTCAGAGCGGCTGCACCTATTTAGCTAAATCTTTTATTGTTGTGTTTGTAATGATCAGGACAATGTTTGTATAAAAGAAAATTTCTGATAACTCGCGGGCGGGCAGCTAGTATAAAAATAAAAACAACTGAAAGGTCTTGTTGCCAGATGATACCGCCTCTGTGGTCTAGTGGCTAAGCCACCAGTCTCAGACCCAGAGGTCCCGGGTTTGATTCCCAGCGGGGGGTACATCTTTGTGTGCTCGGTCTGGTTGGTGGTAGGGCTGTTAAGTTCGCCTGGCTATCTACCACAATCTTATCTAAGTCTGTCGCCATAACAACGATGTTTATAGCATTGTTGTGTTCCGACAGTTAGAGATAAGATAGCCAGTTCCTCGGTGATTAAGGATTCCGGGTGAAGCGCGCTTCCACCTTCGGCCTTATCGTCACTTTTCATCAGGTGAGATGAAAGCTAAGCGCTTACCCGTTGTAAAATAAAAATAAAAATACGCTAGTCTGTGCGCTATTTGTCTGCACCACAGATATTTGAATTTCTATGCTCTATAGAGTGACTCTGTAGAGTGAACAAAAAAGTCTCCACACTACTCCGATTCGCTGGCTGATGCCTTCAGCTGAGTATCCTATCAGCGTCAGGGCCTGGTTATGCCATAGTACAATAATTATCGGCTGCCGAAAGCTAGCGACTACGCATCGCAGCTGACGTATAGTCAGTTCTGTATGAATGTTCAGCTGAATTTCTATGGAAAATCGGTAATCCGGATAACAATGCTCGCTCACATTCGGCCGCTGGCTAGCTGTAGGTACGGTTTGCCTCAGCGTTAGCCCCTATGGTACCATGTCATACCAACATTATTATTATTATTATTAACCTATATTTTCCCACTGTTGGGCAAAGGCTTAACAGTGTCGCGTAGCGGTGAAAGAAAACTACCACCCCCTCTCTCTTCACTTGGGTGTCGTAAAAAGCGACTAACGGACTGCACGCACATCGCACATACATCTAACAGTATAAAGCGGCGATGGGCTCACCCACCTGTCACGCTGAGCACATGTGCAGTCCTGTCGTGTGCTCATTGCCTTGTCTCTGACTTATCCTTCGAGGACAATAGTCGTGATTATATTATGTAGTATGTAAGTATGGGCAAAGGCTCCAAGGCTCTTTTTCCATTTTTTGAGGATTAATATCGATTCAAAATCGAAATCAAAATCAAAATTTCTTTATTTAGTAAACTTAAAATAAGCATTTTGAATAGTCAAAAATTTAGGTTTAAATTTACATCTCTATATGGATGGATGGCACCCACCCACCCCACTTATTATGGACGTATCTTTTAGCTGTGGAGAAGAACGGGCGCAAGAAACTCCAGATCTTTATAATAATATAGAGTTAACGACATTTACAAAACAATATGTCGTTACCAAATTATACAATCAATAATCATAAAACAATTTTAAAATAAAAGAAAAAAATAAAAACAAAAGTGAATCTAAAAGTTTTACTCGGGCACTATGAACGCATTAGAACATTGAGTGCGAAATTAGAGGAATGTTAATTCCATGCATTTTTGTCATTGATGTAATCGCTTACAATGTGATAGCCCTTTTCTAAAAGTCTGTCCTTAAGATGTGTCTTAAATTAAATCAAAGGGCTAAATTATAATATATAGATATAATATAGATTAAAGAAGACAGTATTGGACAGGTGGTGGACTACTGAGTACATTATTATCTCTATGACAGGGTAATCGTATCGATTCTACACTTTATCTTTTTTCAACTGCGACGAGATAGAAATCAAAATGCCCCAGGATTAATTTATCAATAATTTGTATAATAACGGTGTCGTGTAGCGGTGAAAGAATACTAACCCCTCTCTTCCCTTGGGTGTCGCGAAATGCGACTAACGGACTAAAGACTGCACGTACATCCAACAGCATAGAGCGGAGATTGGCTCACTACTTGTCACGCTCAGCACATGTGCAGTCGCTATTTGGTGGAAAGTGGACTATGGTAGAGGACTGCTTTTGCTGTCCTCATTGCCTAGTCTCTGACTAACCCTTCGGGGATAATAGTCGTTATTATGTGTATGTATATATTTTTTTTTAAATAAAATTAAAAAAAGTAAAGCATAGCTTACTACTGTCTCACTGCTGGACAAAGGCCTCCATCATTGAAATCAAGTCATCGATACAATTGATGGGTATTGGCTTAACTCTCACTCTCTTCCCGACCTGGGAATTGAACTCTGGACCTACGGTTATTGGGCCGAGTGCTTAGCCATTCGGCCACCGAGGTCTTAAATAAGGAAGACGAAGAATAAGGAGGTTTTATTTTATCTCCCGATCAGAGGGTTCCGGAAAAGAGAACAGACGAATTCCAAAAAGTCTCAAAAAGTTTGATAACCACAAAGGTCCAGAAAAAATAAGGTTTTGTGATCACATGGAGAGAGCCGTGACGTGAATCGCGACCGAGGCCGACGAACCGTAGACGCCAAACTTTATCAATTAATAGTTTTGCGTAATCTAAACTTGTTCTTACAAAAATTGAGGATATCTAATTAATAACGTGCAAACAAATTCTTAATTAATATGCAAACATTACGTTCTATTAGTCATTTTTCCTTTCTTCGGAATAAAGCATATAAAAATATATTATCGACAACTTTTTGTTTCCAAGACAACTACTTAGGTATTAATTACTTAATTACCACGTTTGCCAAATACGGGTTGGTGATCACAAACAAGGATTAGGGGAAGTCAGCTCAATGCCGTCATAGGAGGCAAAGCGGCCACACCCAATTTTTCGGTAACCAAAAATGATAGCGCGACGTTGCCTTTCTGCCTTATCGGAGCAAACGCGTGGCTGCGGCGACATGTGCAAGGGATTTGTGCATTTTGTAAAAAAATCGTAGGTAAGTTCAACCTGTTTTGATCAAACCTCTTTGGAATTCAATCTTTTTATTACACGTCTATTGTTACTTACCTTGGCTTTGAATGTGTAACATTTGTTCCGACATGGGATAAATAATGTGAGCTAAGTTTATTTTTAAAACAAAATGGTGGAAAAAGGCAAAGCGGTCCGGCAAAGTGGCCTAGTGACCACTTTGCCCGTATTCACATTAGTGATCCGTGATGGATAAAGGCAAAGCAGGCAGTTGGCCGCTTATAATAATTTATGTTTTTGTATATTATGATTAGAATGTTTTATTATTTTTTTAGATGGTCAACAACTACAAAAGAAAAACTTCGCAACTACTGGTTCATAGATTTAAGTAAGAAAACATGAAGACTGAAAACTTTTTCAAAATCGATTCTATAGTGGCATTTTTTTAAAGTCAAAGTTAAGGTGGCCGCTCTGAGCTAACTCCCCTATGCATTGAAAAACCCAAAACACACTTTGCCCGACCTAGGAATTGAACCGAGACCTCCAGCTATTGGAACGAGCGCTTAAGCACTTTGCCAACGAGGTGTAGAGGTTTTTATAACATTCATCATCATCATAATCAGCCCGGTTAGTCCATTGCTAGACATAGGCCAGTCCCAATGCGTGCCACTAGTGTTTATATGCTTAATTAGGAACCAAAAAACTTTGTATGTCTACAATCATGATCAACAATCTAATAACATCGTAATCAGCCTATAAAAGTCCCATTGTGTTCCCAAATAATCATTAGAACATAGTGGGATCGGGCCCTTGACCCACCAAGCTGGTATGGTGTGTAAATCAGTGGTAAGGTCAGCTAAACTGGATCCGTTCACTTATACTTTATGTCAATCACACAGCAATTCCGACACCGAGAAAGAAATGATTAATAGCGTTTAAACCAAGCAAGGCAGGCATCCACATTTTTTTTACGAAAAAGTTTTATCTTCAAAAATTATTTCAGTTGAAAGAGATTGATAGATTATTTTGATTGTCTCAATATCCAAAGAATTATCTGCACTCTCTGATTCTGATTGATCGATCTGATTGATTAAGTCTTTGCTCATGTTATGTTTTTGGTGAAAAATTACTTCGTTAAGAGTAAAGGAAATTCTGATGACCTTTCTTCTTAACTTAGTATAAGTATACCTACTTACATCATATTTATATGAAACTTTAAGTTGTTCACACGCGTAAAGATTATGTTTGTAAACATAGCTACATACCTTTCTCTTCTTTAGGCTTGGCGGCAACTAACACAACCAAGAGAAATAACGTGAGCCAATTAAACATTTTCACTATAAAAATTCGCACTGTCACTGCATTTTAGGTGGAATTGAAGTTTGCAATTGAGAGTAGTTTGTAACTACATAATACTCTTTCTAGTTTGACACAACGTTGGACACATTTTGCATGAAATATGGCTAACCGCTGATACGTTATCAGTGATCTACAGCGCAACGATACGGTATTATCACGAATTATACGTCACATTCACTGAGACGTATCATGGTAGAGGAAAAACAAGCATACACGACTATTGAATGGTAGGTGGACCGAGGCATAAACATATGAATGAGTTATAATAGGACGTATACACAACCTGTCACAGAGTAAACGCACCTCCTGAAAGTATTATGTTTATAATCTGCCACTGAATCGATTCCAGTCATTAAAAATATATGTAATACTTTTTCATAACAATAATAAAACTTATTACAATAATTGAGGAGTGACTGTAATTATTACAGTCACTCCTTCGTTGAACAGTCGAAATATATGAAAATTAATTTTATACAAGGCAATAAGGTTTTTTAAAATACATTCAGTAGCAGAATCAGTCGATCAACAAAAGAATAATTAATAAGTAATGAGCTGTATGATTTTTTTTACTTGTATAATTTGTTTCTTTACGGTAAGCACTATGCCTTAATCTCACAAGAGGATAGGTGATAAAAAGGCCGAAGGCGAAGTTGGAAGCAAACTTCACCCGGAATCCTCCATCTCTGAGGTCCCGGGTTCAATTTCCGGTCGGGTCAATTTAGAAAAAACTGTTTTTCTGAATTGATTTCGGGTATGGGTGTTTTTCTATGTTCTTGTATATTTATCCGCTAGCTATAGTTTAACCATGTTAACGAGTTTCTAATAGAAGCCTATCTTGCGCTAGATGATTGGTGTGAGCGTAAATTTATTGATGGGCGATATACTATTCAGATAAAATGGTGGAAGCTAGCCAGGCGGCAGCTAGCAGCTTGATTTGAAACAGGCCATACTACTAAACAGTACAAATATGTACCCCAGGAAACGAACCTCTGACCTCGAAGTCTGAGACCAGCGGTCTAACCACTAGTCTGTAAAGGGAGTTAGTTTCTACTTTAACGTTTGTCAAATATTTAGGAAACTTTTCTAGTGTTAGTACAAACCTATTCAAAGAAATAAGATTTAAGAGCCTATTACATCTCGACTGTGATTTTTGCGTAAAATGGGAAATATTGGCGTTGTTGATCTCGGAAACAAAAATACATTAACAATTATGACTTATTGAATAGTGTAGAATAGCTATTGGCATAGTTCGTAGAGGCCTGGATTTTTGTAAATATTGCTTAACTTTTAAATTAAACCCAAAATTGCAGAGAAAGGTTTTTATAAAATGCACGAAGGCACTTTTTGAGCTCCTAGATTGAACTACTACTGTTCTAAAAAAATGAAATAAAAAAGACAATGTTATTTAATAATGTTACGACTATATAAGTCGTATAGTTCGTAGAGGCCTCGGAATTTTTAGATATCAATGATTTTATACTGAAAAAAAATCTTATTTTTTAATCTTATTTTGAAAAAAAACTTCGTAAATTGCTTCAAGTTAACTGTGAATTTCTCCTACCTACGATAATATTATTGAGCAAAATTTATACCAGAATAACTGTAACTTGAGGAATAAAGATTTTATTATATATTATTATCCTATTTCGATAAAAACGTTAAATACAACTGCAAAATTACTACAAAGTGCGAAAATGGGCATTTTACGCAAAAATCACAGTATAATAGGCCTATTAAGTTACTTGGGAAAGTACGAGTGTAAGAGGACTCAATACAATATTTCAAAAATTGTGAAATGATTTTTTATCTGTAAATTTCATTGCATACCTAACGTTTTATTGATGAAGACTTCAATAAAAAGGGATATTTACAGTTACATGTAGTAATTCACCGATGTTATCAATAACTATCTATCTATCTTATCAGCCTACATTTACCCAATGCTGAGTATGTTATTACTATATAGCAAACCATACTCATATTTCTACAAAGAAAAAAACATTGTTTACTATTTAAAATCGCATAAAGTAGCAATTTTTTTGTGATAGAAAGTCTTTTTTCGCTTAACCGCCTCTGTGGTCTAGTGGCTAAGCTACCTGTTTCAGACCCAGAGGTCCCGGGTTCGATTCCCAGCGGGGGTACATCTTTGTGTGCTCGGTTTGGTTGGTGGTAGGGCTGTTAAGTCCGCCTGGCTAGCTACCACCATCTTATCTAAGTCTGTCGCCATAACAACGATGTTTATAGCATTGTTGTGTTCCGGCAGTTTGAGATAAGATAGCCAGTTCCTCAGTGGTTGAGGATTCCGGGTGAAGCGCGCTTCCACCTTCGGCCTTATCGTCACTTACCATCAGGTGAGATGAAGGCCAAGCGCTTACCCGTTGCCAATAAAAAAAAAAAAAATTTTTGGAAACGGTTTCATTTAAATTTTCCTTTTTTTCAATTTATTTAAAACAAAAATAATACAAATTAGGTACATTTTGGGGGTTAAGTTACTCGCGTCCGTAGGTTTACCCTTGAGACCCTACACGTGACCCCTGGGTGGTGCTAAATGAGTGACACTGACTGAGTGGTAGAGCCACGCTGCGTTGCAGCACGCATTGGGCCGGCTCGCCCGGCGTAATACCACCCTCTCACTAATATTCGGCGTGAAATAATGGCACTTGGTGCTGTTGTGTTTCGTCCGACCAGTGAGGGTTCCGGAGGCCCCTCCCCCACCCCCCTGTTCCCAATTCCTATTCCTTCCTTAAACCTATTCCTTCCTTAAAGGCCGGCAACGCGTCTGCAATTCCTCTGGTTTTGCGGGTGTCCATGGGCGGCGGTGATTACTCTCCATCAGGTGACCCGTCTGCTCGTTTGCCTCCCACTTTTATAAAAAAAAAAAAAAACATAGAAACCGCACCACGAAAACCTCGTATATATTAAAGGGTTTATCTGGATGTCGGTGTGTCGCTATATAATTTAATAATTAGCAGAAGATGTCAACGGTGGGTTATTCCCACCGAGGATCACATTCCCGAGGATCCTGTCCCGGAGGATCACGAATGCGAAAACGATGATTACATTTACTTTTGTTATTTTTTCTATTGCGTTTAAGTTGTACTGTTAACAAAAATATATTAATTTATAAATATATATATATATATTTGTAATTAGGATTTGTTAAGGAAATTTCGCAAATGCATTATTCAGTTGCAGCGAATTTTAGAATCGCATTTTTAGCTAATCAATATTTTATGTTGGATATATTTTGCGAACGCCTTATTTAGCTATGTGATGAAAAATGCTACCTACTCTGAAATTTACTGCAACTAAAAAAGGAGATCGCAAAATTAATCTAATAATAAATATACCGGAACATAAATAAAGCTTTCGCTAAAAAATGCTACTCAGAAATTTACTGATACTTACTAAAAAAGAAGATCGCCAAATTCATCTAATAATAAATTATAGGAACATAAATAAAGCTTTCGCTAAAAAATGCGACTCTAAAATTAGCTGCCACTGAATAATGCGTTCGCGAAATTCATCTAACAAATCATTTGCAGTTGTATTTATCGTTTCTGTCGAAATAGGTAATTCATGCTTAATACAAATCTCCGAGAATAAATTGAGTTCGGACGGCCGGCGTATCGCATTTTGTAGTAATTTTGAAGTTGTATTTATCGTTTTTATCGAAATAGGATAATAAATTCATTATAAAATCATATTCCTCATGAAGTGACAATTATTCTAGTATAAATTTTGCTCAATAATATTATCGTGGATAAGAGTTATTCACAGTTAACTTAAATCGATTTTCGAATTTTTTTGGTTTAGAATAAGATTTTTTTTACATAAAATCAATGATATCTAAAAATAACGAGGCCGCTACGCACTTTACGACTACATAAGAGATAACATTAAATTTTTAATTTTTTTTTGTTTACAACAGTAGTTCAATCTAGGAGCTCAAAAAAGTGCCTTCGCGCATTTTATGAAAATCTTTTTCTGCAATTTTGGGTTTAATTAAAAAGTTAAGCAAAATTTACAAAAAGCGAGGCTTGTACGAATTATTCCAATAGCTATTCTACACTATTCAATAATTCAAAACTGTTAATGTATTTTTGTTTCTGAGATCAAGAACGCCAAAGGAGGTCACTAAAATCTGGCCAGTTAATGTACCGAGGTACACCTTATGGAAAAAAATACTCTATAAAACGCTGAATAATATAGCATGCCTACTTTGTTAGTTATTTGAAAAAGACAAAAAATAATAATTTCGTGTAAAAAAATACGCTATTTTAGACCCTGTCTATGTTAAATAATCTGTGATACGATTATGAATAAAATCTGTTTTCTGGATCAGAGTGTCAACAGGAACCAAATCACGAGGAAAAACGAAATAACACAGGGAATAGCCAACTTAAAGCCAAATAAAAATACGAATCGCAAACAAAAACAACGAAGCACCCCGAAACGAACTTAAAGAACGGAATGATATTTATTATGACATTTTGTTGTATTTTGACATTTTCTAGCATTTTGTTACTTGCAGAGAGACATTTATTTGCTCATTTTAATAAAAAATTTTTTATTTATTATTGTTTTACGCCCATTAAATTATGGATTGATAAAAATGGACGACAAGTCGATGCATTTAGCAATAATTAACAGCAAATAAAATATTTTTTAACACTCTGTAGTGTTTTGGTGAAGTCTTTTAATAAACCCATTTGAACATCCAATGTTACTACATTACATATATTACAAGTAACTAACAACTTTATTAATTTATTAGGTATCTAGTTTTATGTAATTAAAAAAGCAAAATGATACGTTTTTCGGAATCCTCGAATTTTCCTCTACATTTTGGTATCTATCCTCAAGGTACAAACATGGCCAAAGATGTATGGACTAATTAGTGACCTCCATTGGCCATTTTACGCAAAAATCACAGCCGTGATTATATTATTTGTATCGCAAAAAGAAAAATTGTGATAATAAATCAACCTGTGATTACTACTTATAGCAGACTTTTATTTTTTTTCGATTACTATAAGTATATTAAATTTGATTGACCACTTTTTCTGCTGACGGTTCTTATAAGCTAAACATAGTATTGATAAGTTCATGAAGATAAAATCAAATCGTGATCCTCCGAGACATGATCCTCGGGGAATGTGATCCTCGACGGTAATCTAAGTTGATAAAAATCAACCCAGACCTCCGCTAACATCCCTCGCCATTATGTAATGCTTTTTAATTCATACAACTATTATGCATCGATTAACCATTGTAGACATTATGTCATGGTAAGACCGCACTCAAACAATTACTTAGCATCATCATTATTACTATTTATAATTAATATTATAAAATAAAGTCCCCGTTTTCCGGTGTCTATGGCTCCACTTTAAGGCCTTCACACATGGCAGCTATAATGTAAAGATGTATATTATAGCACGATACATCTCGCTACATCCTTCCATAGAAATCGTCAGGAGACCACACACGACAGCTGTATATTTTAGCTGTCGTGTTATATCCCGAGATGTAATGTACATTAATATACATTGTAGCTGCCGTGTGTGAAGGCCTTTATTCTTGGATAATAATATAATATAACCACACAATGGATTTTTATGCAGATTACGCTAATAGTAAAAGCGATAACTGAGGATGGTTGTTGTTTATAATTTGAAGATATTAGTACCAAATGGCGTATGACGGTATTTCTAAGTTAACGTGGACAAAGGCGCTCGCCGCTAGTGATTGTATAAATTGTTTGTACTTACAGAATTTCACTAATAATAACATATCTTATCTACCAAAAATTTGCCACACACGATCCATTGGAGCAAGCAATCACATTAGCGGATTCGCCGCGCTTGGCCGCAATTCGATTTGTCTGTCTTTGCGGTCACATTCCGTTTGGTTGCCGAATGGCAGATGGTGCGAGGTACCGAGTTCAATTCTTAGGACGGGTAAAAAAGTATTATCTACTTAGAATTTTCAATGATATATGAAAAAAACAATTGTTTACTCTGCGGTCACATTCCGTTTGGTTGGCGAATGGCAGATTGTGCGTGGTCCTGAGTTCAATTGCCAGAAAAGGCCATTTGCCCAAAAAAATATTAAGATTTTCAATGCTATAAGCTTCGATCATATAAAGAATAGAAATGAAATAATAAAATAAATATACCTCATCATCAACCTATATCAGTCCACTGCTGGACGTAGGTCTCTCCCAAGACGCGCCACTGAGCCCGGTCTTCGGCTCTTCTCATCCAGTTTTTGCCAGCTACACTCCGTAGATCGTCGCTCCATCTCGCCGGAGGGCGTCCTACACTACGCTTGCCTAAACGCGGTCTCCACTCCAGTATCCGTTTGCTCCAACGGTTGTCGGTTCTTCGGCAAACATGGCCGGCCCACTGCCACTTCAGTTTGCTAATCCTTTGAGCTATGTCGAACACCTTAGTTTTCTGACGAATAACATCATTCCGGATTCGATCTCTCAAGGAAATTCCGAGCATAGCTCTCTCCATAGCGCGCTGAGCGACTTTCAGCGTGTGGACCAGCCCCACTGTCAGCGTCCACGTTTCAGCAGCATAGGTCATAACAGGTAGGACACACTGGTTGAAAACTTTCGTTTTCAGACATTGAGGGATGGAGGACGAGAAGACTTGACGAAGTTTCCCAAATGCAGCCCAGCCCAGCTGTATTCTCCGGTTTAGCTCTCTCTCGAAGTTGTGTCTACCTAACCGCAGCGTCTGCCCGAGGTAGACATACTCCTGCACAACTTCGAGAGGCATTTCGGCAACGGTGATTGGCTCTGGGGTAATACGATCATTAATCATGATCTTTGTTTTATCTAAGTTCATGCCCAGGCCAATCCGTCGTGAGGAATCAGCAAGACTGTTCAGCATCTGCTGTAAATCCTGCAACGATTCTGCCAATATGACGATATCGTCAGCAAATCGCAAGTGTGAGATATACTCGCCATTGATGTTAATGCCCATTCCATTCCAACTCAGCGTCTTAAACAGATCTTCCAGCGCGCTCGTAAACAATTTGGGAGATATGACATCTCCTTGTCTTACTCCGCGGCGCAGCTGGATAGGTTTAGACTGCTGGTTCTGGACTTGGACAGACATAGTGGCATCATCGTATAGGCATCTCAACACTTCGATGTATCGCCAATCAACCTGGCATCGCTGCAGAGATTGCAGAACAGCCCAGGTTTCAACAGAGTCAAAGGCTTTCTCATAGTCCACAAACGCTAGGCACAATGGCTGATTATACTCTTCGGACTTCTGTATAATCTGTCGCATTGTGTGAATGTGGTCTATGGTGCCAAATCCTCTGCGAAACCCAGCCTGCTCTGGGGTTTGGAACTCATCAAGTCTTCGCGCAAGACGGTTCGAAATAACTCTGGAAAACAGTTTGTAGACATGGCTCAAGAGTGAAATCGGTCTGTAGTTTTTCAATAAAGCTTTATTGCCCTTCTTGAAAAACATGATAACCACACTCTTGCTCCATGCCTTTGGAGTTCTCCCATGGTCCAGGACGGATTGAAAAACACGTTGGACCTCCCTCAGGACTGGTGAACTACCTGCCTTTAGGAGTTCCGACGTGATTCCGTCTTCCCCTGGGGCTTTTCCATTTTTTAACTGTCTCAGAGCCACCTCGATTTCGTCTAGGCTGATCTCTGGGAGATCTTCGGTGTAGTGGCGGGTTAATGTGGCTCTAACATCCTCATTACTGGATCCCGGACACGAAACTTGCGAGGCGTACAATCGGCCATAAAAGTCTTCGATCTCAGCCAGAACTTCCGGCTTGGAAACGACGGTATCACCCCTAGATGTCGTGAGCTGCGTCAGATGGCTCCTACCAAGTCGCTGCACAAACACTTTGGACCCCCGATTTTGCTCAATTGCTCGTTCAATACGAAGCGTATTGGAGCGACGGAGGTCGTAGCGTATGCGCTTAGCAATGCACTTGTTAAGAGCCGTGTGTTCTGACAGCGTAGTAGGGGTGAGTGTTGTCTGGCGTCGCTTTTCCATTAGCCGGAGAGTCTCGTCCGAGTACTTAGACTTTTTGTCCGTACGCCTTACCGAGCAAAATTTCGTGCCCTCTTCCCTGAGGATGTTTACCACATTGTGTAGGTCCTGATCTACGTCATCGGTAGTTTCCAAGGCAGCGAATCGATTTTCGAGCTGAAGTTGGAACTTCTCTGAGTTCACAGCGGTTTGGAGTAAGTTTGGTCGGAGCTTAGACTTCATCAAGCGGACGCGTTCAAGCTTAAAATTGATATTCAGAGTGCCTCGTACCATTCGGTGATCGCTGCCGGTATTAAACCTATTGATCACTGAAACATCTCTGAATATATGCTTCTTATCCGCTATAATGAAGTCTATCTCGTTTTTCGTCACAGCGTCGGGGCTTCGCCAAGTCCACTTTCGCTGTGGACTCTTTTTGAAGAAAGAATTCATCAAAAAGAGTCCTTCCCGCTCTAGGAAGTTGACCAGCATTTGCCCCCTGTGATTCCTACTACCAAATCCGTGTGGCCCTACCGATGATTCGCTGCAAGTCTGTAATCCTACTTTGGCGTTGAAGTCCCCCATGACAATGTTAAAGTGTGCCTTAGTGGTGGTGTGTAAGGCTTTAGCAATGTCATCCAGGACAAATTCCACTTCATCATCCGAGTGTGACGAGGTCGGTGCATACACTTGAACCACCTTGAGGGAATACCTCTCGGTGAGTTTAAGTACCAGGTATGCTACCCTGTTCGACACACTGGATACTTCAGTGACGTTGTCGGCGAGGGACTTGTGGATCAGGAACCCAATGCCACCTTGGGAGATATGGTCGCCCTCGCGGTAGTACATGACATGTCCGGATTCTAGGGTTATGGTGTCCTCTCCCTCTCTTCGGACTTCACATAACCCCAGAATATGCCATTTAACCTTTTCAAGTTCTACCTCGAGTTGCGCCAGGTGTTCGTCTAGCCGTAGAGTGCGTCCGTTGTACGTAGCCAGGGTCAGTTGGGATGGGCAGCCTTCCGTAGCCCGGAGATTCTTCGCACCCCCTGTTCCGCCATTTCCATGACCGCCGCCTTGGCCAGGACTAGCGGAGCTGCCGGGAACTGGGGGCCGTCCTTTTTGTGTGCCAATCATATGGGAGGTTTTGCCCTAATCGCCACGCTGGGCATACGGGTTGGCGATCGCAGGGACACAGTCTGTCGCACCGCTGAGGCTGCTGCCCCTCAGCGGTCAGGGATTTGACTGTGTCTGGATGAGAAGGGTTATACCGCCGTCGACCGGTCGCCAGAGCCTCGTCGGTTACTGCAGGATGTACCGCGTGCAGGTGAGGTTGACAGTTGGAGCTAGAGGTCTTGTGTAGCTCCCTTACACCTAAATGAAATAAAATTTATTTTGCTTAAAATATGGTAAGTACATAAGGTTGTAAATTAGAAAAGTTTCACATATTTTACCAGAAACTGGCATGCAAAATTTAAACATACTAAGAGTCTAAGTACTAAACATAAAATTATAAGGGACTACGAGACTATATTTATTTGAGTTACAATAACATAATTGCGCCTTGAAATGTTCGAAGTATTCATCGACCGAGTAAAAACAATTATCTACTATTTTATAGACAATTCTTTAGTTTATTTTTGAAAATTCGCAAAGGTAACCATTTTATATCTTCACCTAGTCTATTAATTATCTTAATTGCCATTGTTTGACTATTCCTGCTATACGATGTGGTTGTAATAGCAGGTGGGCCATTTTAAAATTCTCTGCAGGTAAATGTCACTTCAATTTAAAAAACAAAAATTTTACAAACTCTCTAAACATTACTTTTTCCTACACCTCCTTCCCAGAAAGTAACCATAAAATTTTGATATCCTGTAACTAGCCGCCAAGTTTATTAATAATTTTAGATGTTACAAATACGAAGTATTTTGTTATTTTAATAATGAACTAATGAATCACAAATATTTTGGTATCATTATTTTTTAGCCTTTTATCTCTGAATAACATGCAAAATCACATTTTGTTATTATTGTTAATGTTTATAAAAAATAAATCTTATACAACTATGTTACATAAATCCACAAGTGGTCTGTGCATAAATCGGTAACAGTGTGGTCACCATAGATAAAGGTAATACTGTCGGAAATAGATCACCATCTCGCGGATTTTTTTTGCCAACATGTTTGAACCTGGCTCCCTCTGGTGGTGTTATTCCACAACTTTTGACCAATATACATACTTAAAGATATAGTGAGCTAAATTTGAATTTTAAAGCATGCAAAACCTTGTAAATCAGGCTGATATGATTTCATAAATTTAATGCAAGTGAAATTCACTCAGCATTAAATTTATGAAATCAAACCAGCCTGATTTACAAGGTTTTGCATGCAAAAGCCAGTTTGGGAACTTAGTTAAAATAAAACGACAATTAATTTTGTATTCTTATTAAGGGTTTTTTTATTTTAAAAATTGCATATGTGTTGTCTTATTTACATTTATATTTAAATTATTTTCATTTAGCCATCCTGTAATTTGATTTATTGTGGTATCAATTTTACTTTTATCAGATTCTTTATCACTACAGGGTATGACCACGGAAACATCATCCGCAAAAAGTGTACAGTTATAGTGTGTTACATCTGGAAGGTCTTTAATGTATAACAAAAATAGCAAGGGGCCAAGTATGCTCCCTTGTGGCACACCGACATTATTGATTACTGTTGAAGATTTATATAATTTTAGTTCGTTATTGTCATCTATTTTAGCTATTTCTACATACTGTTTACGTTCACCGAGATAACTTTGGAGCCATTTGTTTGAAAGTCCTCTGATACCTAATGATTCTGATAATACTGATTTAGATGCACGTTCTCATACAAAATCAAACTCAAATAATGTCCCCACGCAAATACATACATATCCACAGATCAACATCAGAATTGTAACGAGATATACTTATAGATAAGCTATAAGCAAACAATTGCTTCGAATTTTTCGACGCATTGCCTGTGGCATAGCTCAGATATTATGTAATCATGATCACCTTCTTTTTTTTTATAGCAGAAGGAGGCAAACAAGTAAGCGGGTCACCTGATGGAAAGTAACCACCGCCGCCCATGGACACCCGCAAAACCAGAGGAATCGCAGACGCGTTGCCGGCCTTCGATCGTCCTGTAATAAGTGGCGAGATTAAAATTGGGTCAATGATTTGATTTCAATGATGAAACCCTTGAACCAGTGGATCAGTTAATATGCTAACTATTTTTCTGCTTTAAGAATTTGCTAAATAGGTATACCTACAGCCGTTCTCAAGTAATGCGCGAACATACATTCGGCAATTCATATTTATTTGTATAGATACAAAGGGCTTGGTAAAAAGAAAATTTCCCGAGAACGATTTATTGGAATTGAAGTTAAAGCAATACCATTAGCCGTACGTTGCAGCCACATAGCGTTTGGTTAGCATTTGGCGAGGCTTTTGTGGATTAGGTTTATTACCTACACGCTCCTTTCGAATGACACGTTTAGTATAGTCAGAGACTAGGCAATGAGGACAGCAAAAGCAGTCCTCTGCCATAGTCCACTTTTCACCAAATAGCGACTGCACACGTGCTCAGCGTGACAAGTGGTGAGCCCATCGCCGCTCTATGCTGTTGGAAGTATGTGCAGTCTTTAGTCCGTTAGTCGCCTTTTGCGATACCCAAGGGAAGAAGTATTCTTTTGATAAGCCGTCACGCACCGCTAGTTTTACAGACAGAAATGTTAGAAATTCAATATATTGGAAACATCAGACCTGGGCAGTTAAGGTCAAGCGCTTAGCGCGATCCAATTTAGATTTCACCGCTTAATTAATTTGAATGCGCTGTGGGGTAGAGCGACTATCACGCTTTGAGCATGAGGTGGAGCCACTATTAGTTTAAAATGGAACAAATTCACACAAAATGGGACACACACCCGTATTGAATTATTTTAATCTTGCTACGAAAATTCGCATGAGAATTTGCAAAGTAAGATTGAAGTTATACTGCCTTAACACGTTCACTGCCAAGAGCTTAATACAAAAATCCCGCCAGGTGCCACACTATTTTTTTTTGATAATATTAATGTTTTATATGTGCATTCATTAAATATAAATTAATACTATTTTATATTTCTCTAAAAAAGGGGGATACTCGGATCCGAGTGATCGACGTGTAGGGTTCTGTGGAGACAAACACTCGGATCTGAGTACTCTTACAAACTGTTTTGTAAATTGGTTGTCTGCTAATTAAAATAAAAAAGTATATGAGTAAATGCCATAAGTAAGTATTTTAATTTTGATTCACAAAAAATCAACAGTATAAAAATTATTTGTGTCATTAACAAAAAACTTCTGAATTAATCAGTGAGTGACATGAAAAATTAAAACAATAATAAGTGCAGTATACATTAATGGTTTTACAATAAAATATATAAAAAACAACAGTTACAAATTAATTTGTTACATTAACAATAAACTAATTATTTGGAGATAAAATTACGATAAAGTAGATTAGGTTAGGCTATTTTTACGCTTAGATGGCCCTGCTTCACTATCCATTTTTTAATACAAAACGTTACACACGCAAAAGCGCTACAGACACACGTAATTTTAGTAAATAAATACTCGCGCCACAGGTGCCGGCCTTACATAAACGTACCGCGCCGCGACTCGGATCCGCGTGTGCGGATCCTCGGACTAGGCACGTGAACGCGGCGCTCGCGCACACAGGTATTAGCTTGTTTATCAAAACCAACGCAAGTTTTTACAAGTTCAATTACATGTCTATGTGTACGTACGAAACGACGCGCGTTTGCCAAAGGTACCAGCAAGTAATAAACCAAACAAAATATTCGGGACAGTCACTCGGATCCGAGTGTGCGGCACCAGTGGTACGGCATGCCGAACACTCGGGTTCTCCGAGTTTAATTTCCTTAAGTGATAACTTAAGTTAGCAATTCATTATGATTTTTCATTCTTCACCTTTCATCCCAAAGAACGATAAATTACCTAAAAGTTTTAGCCGTTTGTGTCGTTAGGGGAGAGACACTTGCCCGCTATTTTTGTCTCGTACCAGGATACGTTTGTTTACACAGAATTCTATCACCACGGCTTATATTTCGGTTCGACGCGATTCTGTTTCGGCGTGCAGTGGTACTGGGGGTAGCGATCCGCGTTTGTCTGGCACAGACTATAGCTCGTTAGATTAGTTGTTAAGTCTTAACTACAAGTTAGTTAACAGTTTTTTTGTTTATTATTATTAGTATTGACGTCAATAAGTGCCTGTAAAGGTTTACAATGAATAAAGAATTTGACTTTGACTTTAAAATTTGATGGTGAATGTGGCGGCGCGGGTACCTGATGCTGATGGCCATACGCAAAACTGTCTCGATCTTTTACTGACGAAGAACCATAATATACACTCAGTATAAGTTTCAGCCCCTCTGGGAACGTCCGATCATTGTGTGGTGAAATCCGTGTCAGTCTGCTGGCCTCCTCATGTAATAAATCAGGGGCACAAGGCGTGTCTGGCGTTACGAGTCAGCTGATTGGGAGGAGATGCGGCACTTCTTTGCATCATGCTCTTGGCGCCAAGTGTGTGTTTTCTTCGAACGATCCATCTACTTCTTCAGACGCGATCGTGGAAGTGATTCGTCAGGGAATGGAATACTTTATTCCGTTCTCCGACGTCCCTCATGGTCACAATTATTTAATGCGGATTGCGCAAGCGCAGAAGCACGTAAAGAATCCGCTTACCAAGCCTGGGTACGCGCTCGTAAAGAAAAAGTAAAAGAAAAAAAAATAAAGAAAGAAAAGTTAAAGTTCTGTAAAGAACGGGCTCGGAGGGTTATGCGAAGAAGAAGGCCTTCAACTCTGCAGCTAAGCGGTGCAAAAGAATGATCCGCAAGGCGCGATTCGACCACGTAAGCCGCATAAGAGCCAGACTAGCATCTTACCCTGCTGGTAGTAAGCAGTTCTGGTCCCTGTCCAAGTCGGTCGAGTCAAATTTTTGCCGGCCTACTTTGCTCCCCATGCTGCGACCCGATGGGATGTTGGCACACACTGCAACGGAGAAAGCAAATCTTTTTGCAACTGTCATCATCATCATCATCATCAGCCAGAAGACGTCCACTGCTGGACAAAGGCCTCCCCCAAGGATCTCCACCACGACCGGTCTTGTGCTGCTTGCATCCAGCGGCTACCTTTTTTCTTTGTTTTAGTCGGAGAAAATGCTTCTCTGCACTAGCATGAGGCATCGAGAGGAGCGTGAGACACCCCATGCACTGTCCAGGGCTGGAACCCATATGTCCCCACCCGCCCCCCCGTAGGGGAAACGGGTGAGTAAGGACATACAGGCCCGACCTGGTAAAAGAACCGACACCTTCCTTCCTAAGCGCGACGCGGCGCCGCGGTACCATACTACGATGCCCCGCGAAACGCCGCACGCTACGGACTCAGTTTTACCTGGGTCCCCTGCCCCCACGGAGCAGCCTGGTAGGTTCAGGCTGCTCCCAAGCGGGTGGAGGGCTGGTGCAATGCAGCCTAGTGCTCCTCTACACTAGGCCGCGGCCCTCCCTAGGGGGGGAGGAGAACGACGTTATAACGTCGCCTTCGACCCCCCCTCCGCCTACGCCGGATCGGGTCCGCAAGGACATCGTCCTCGCGTACTCTCTCCGCCGCTTCCTTCTGTGAGACCACGGTCTCACAGAAGGCATGGCTTGCACCACCCCGGGCAGGGACAAGTCCTACCTGATCGCGCTCACCAAAGTGTGGCTGGCGCTGTGCAGCCCACGCGCCGCAAACCTCGAGGGTGTGCTGCGCTGTGTCCTCCACAGCCCCACACTCGTGGCACGCTCCCGTCGTCTCCCTCCTAGCCCTCTTGTGCAGGTACCCACCGAAGCATCCGTGCCCGGTCAGCACCTGCACAAGACGGAAGGAGAGGGCACCATGTGCACGGTCCACCCACTGGTCCAATAGTGGGCGGATTGCGCTCACAGTGCGCACTCCCCACTGTGGATTGGCCAGAGAGGCCCTCCACCTCTCCCTGAGGGCGCCGTCAAGCTCGCGCCTGACATTGAGCGCCTCTTCGGCAGTTAAGCGGGCACTCCGTATGTTCGCCGCGGCCCGGCGCTCGTACATCTCCGCTAGCACCCCCGCCTCCAACTCCCACGGGGGGGCGCCAGCGAGCGCACAGGCCGCCTCATACGCCACCGTCCGGTATCCCCGGATCACCCTGATCGCCATGACCTTTTGGGGTCGGCGCAGAAGGGCCTGGATGACCGGACTCCGCCTCATCGCCCCTTCCCACACAGGGCAGCCGTAGAGGGCCATGGATCCCACGGCCCTCATGTACAGCCTTCTACAATGCGCGTTCGGCCCCCCCAGATTGGGGAGAAGACGGCCGAACGCAGCAGCCGCGCCAATGAGAAGCGGGGACAATCGGCGGAAATGCTCAACAAAGCGCTCACTTGCACTTCACTTGGCGACCTCCTTGGTCGTGTGGTTTGTGCACCGGTTTTCATGGTGCCGCCATCTCTGAGGTCCCGGGTTCGATCCCCGGTCGGGTCAATTTAGAAATTATTGTTTTTCTAAATTGTCTCGGGTCTGGGTGTTTTCTATGTATAATAAGTATGTATTTAAGTATTTTAAGTATGTTTATCCGTTGTCTAGTAACCATTTAACGAGTTTCTTCGAAGCTTCTCTTGGGCTAGATAATTGTAGGAAAGATTTATTTATTTATTTATTTTAAAGCTCCAGTAAAGGAGATAACTCCCTCAAAAGGGGAGTCTATGCATCACACACAGACTCCCCTTTTCCCTCTGCAGTCGGTGGTATCCCTTTTCAGGGACACCACCGAGTGCTGCCACTACCCCTCTGGCTTCTTCTCTCGGGCTTTTATGTGGCCGCCACTACCCCTCAGGCTTTCCCTCTCGGGCTTTTATGTGGCCAAAGACTAGTCCGAGCCATACTCCACCGACTCCAAGGACTGTCTACGCGCTTGGGACGGCTCGATGGTCGAGCTCGACGACGCATCGTCCACTCCCACCTCTTCAACCTCCTCCTGGTCCTCCCCCGGGTCTCTCCCTGTACCTCTCGCCGGAGAGGCATTGGAGTTAGAGACAGGAGAAGGTTGCGTCGAGAGCGGGGCATCTGCCTCCAGCATCTCGACCTCCTCTGTGTTAGTCCGTCTCAGCGCGTCTATGATCGCAGCTGTGCGCGCTGTGGGGCTGACCCGCACCCTCCTTGGAGGGGGGACGCACGCCCGGCTCCCCATTATGTGGCCCGCAGGCCTCCCTCCGTCCATGCAGACTGAGCACTGCAGCACCGCCCGCGAGCACTCCGCCGCTTTGTGGTCAGGAAGGCCACAGCGGAAGCAGACCAGGCTGCGATCCACCTCCGAGGGACACCTAGCCCTGGTGTGACCCACGCCCATGCACTTAAAGCAGCGCAACGGGCGCGAGTCCAGGAGTGTTACTGGGGCCGACAACCAGCCCACCAGTAACCTCCTCGCCGCCACGATGGTCTGGGCCGCCTTGACCGGGCAGCGCACCAACACCGACGTAGAGCCGCCGGGGCCAGGCCGCGGAGCTCCCACTTTTACGCTTTCCAGCGCGCACCCTCCCTTCAAGGCCACCACCTGCGCAAAGTCCTCTGCGGTGACGGTGTCGTCAAGGCCGGAGATGCGCAAGTCAGCACACTTTTCCGGCCTGGCGACCGTCACCACGTCCGCCACGACCTCTCGCAGTCGCGTGGCCAGGCGGTCGGCAGACTCTCCGCTGTTCGCGCCCGGGATTTGTAGCAACCGGGCGCCCGTCATAGAAACCCGGGTGGTGAGCCCGGAGGAGATCCTACAATCGGCCAGCGATATGCCGTCAATTGCCCTCCTGATCACAGCGGCGTATGTGACGCCGCGCTCCAACGCCTCCGCCGTGAGCTGTATGGCGACCGCCGTCGAGCGGGGTGGCGTTGGGGCCCGCTGGGGAGGCGGGACAAAGGGGTTCCCTGTACTCGGCGGTCTCTGCCTGGTCGCTGGCGCTGGTAGAGGCGGGAACTCCTCCGCTCTCATACCTCGCGCTGCCAGGGGGGGACGTGTCCTCTCGGGCGGGGCGTTATTCCTCGCCTCCAGGCCGTCCAATCGGGAGTTTAGAGCCCCGATTGAGCTAAGGAGCAAGGCTTTGAGCTCCTCCATTCCGCCGGTAACCGCAGCCTGAGGCTGGGGAGCATGGGCAACCTCCGCACGGGGGGAGGAAGCTCTCACCTCGCTCCTGAGCGCTGAAAGCTCCGCCCGCAGAACCTCCACCTCGTTCTGGAGCCTGGAGTTGGCCAGGGACAGCCGCTCCACTTTGTCCCGTGCCTCTTTGGCGGCCTGGGCGGCGGTACGCTTCGCCTGCGCCTTGTGCACCCCTATCATTTTATCCAGGAGCTGCTCCCCCGCTCTCCCGAATCCCTCAGCGTTGGCTTTCAGGCCATGCGCCCAAGCCATCTCCTCCGACGCCTTCACGTCGCGGCGGAGCTCCTCATACGAGAAAAGCTCATCCGCAAGGTCTGCGTCCAGACCGTCGTCGAGCTGCGAGAGCTCCTCTCTCCGACGACGTTCCTCCTCATCGAAACTCCGGGAAGTTCCGGGTCTGGGAACGATGTTAGTCCCAGACTTTGATCCTCGACCTCTCCGCCCGGTGCCTATCTTTGGCGGGTTGGAGGTGGTCGACTCGTACCCCGAAAAGTCGGAGTCGACGTCCTCGACGGTCCGCGACCTCTTCCGGCTGTCGCTAGCCCCACCATCCACTCCGTACCTAGTACAAGGCTCGGGAGTGGCGTCAGAAAAAGGTTTGTTTGAGTCTACCATAGCTGATCCCACGAGTATGGGGCAAAAACGGACCACCCGCGCAGAGGCCCCTGTACGCGGGCTACCCTATGTACTCCAGAGGTCGGGCGGTGTCTGGAGGTTTTTACGGCTTTTCTCCCGGGTGTTATAGACTTTTCCTTGTCGCGGCCGGCCGGTGAAGGCAAACCCTCGTGCCCCTCCCTGAACAGCTCCCCCACAGACGCCTCGAGTGGGATCATTGCTGCCCAGTTCGGGGATTACGATGCTCAGGGGCTGGCGTGAGGCCCCTGGTACACCTCTTTCGGGGTGCTCCCCATTCCCCCCCATGGTCGCTAGCGGGTGGGCTGTATAGCCGCCCATCAACCCGTCCGGAAGACGGGCGCCCGTCGCCGCGTGCCCCAACGACGAAGCCTTTGCATGACGCGGCACCCAGAAGGGGTGCCGAACAAGCTCCACTCAAAGCCGCTCAGATTGAGCGGCAAGCGTGCGGCCCAGAGTGGGCACGCACGTGGAGATCCCCCCCGCAGGTCCGAGTGACCCGCTGTGCGGTCCAGAAGGGACGCGCGTTGAAGGGGGTGCGATGCCCAGAAGGGGCACCACCTACTTTATTCGACGCCCAGAAGGGGCGCCAGGGATTAGCATAAAGTCCCTTGTCCCACGCTGAACGTGGGCCGAGAGGCCTTACCCCATGGTGCACCACGAGGAGGTTCCCAAATTTGCACCCCATCCAGCGGCTACCTGCAACCTTCACCTGATCGTCAGACCACCTTGTTGGAGGCCTGCCCACACTGCGTCTTCCGGTGCGCCACTCGAGAACCGTTCTGCCCCAACGGCCATCGGTTCTACAGGCGATGTGCCCTGCCCATTGCCACTTGAGCTTGGCGACTCTTTGGGCTATGTCGGTTACTTTAGTTCGTCTACGAATCTTCTCATTTCTGATTCGATCACGTAGAGAAACCCCCAGCATAGTCCTCCCCATTGCTCTTTGCGTGACTTTGAGCCTGCTAATTAAGCCCATAGTGAGCGATCACGTTTCGGTACCGTACGTCATCACTGGCAACGTCAAAGACTTGCGTCTTGAGACACTGCGGTATTTTGGACGAGAAGATATTTCGTAGCTTACCGAACGCTGCCCAGCCGAGTTGGATTCGACGATTGACCTCTTTCTTAAAGTTGGACCTACCTAGCTGGACTGTTTGTCCCAGGTATACATATTCGTCAACAACTTCAAGAGCAGAGTCTCCAACCTTCAGAGGAGTGGGTACGACACGTGAGTTAGACATGATTTTCGTCTTCTCCATGTTCATTTTAAGGCCCACTTGTTGAAAGACTCTGTTGAGATCACCGAGTATTGTGCCGAGTTCCTGCAGGGTCTCAGCAATGACCACTATATCGTCGGCAAATCGTAGGTGACTGATGTACACGCCGTTAATATTGATGCCGAGTCCTCTCCAGTCCAGCAGCTTAAACACGTCCTCCAGTGCAGCAGTGAAGAGTTTCGGAGAAATGACATCTCCTTATCTCACTCCACGCTGCAGCTGGACTGGCTTCGAGCTCTGGTCCTGAAGACGAACTGTCATAGTGGCGTTTTCGTACAAACACTTCAACACTTCGATGTACCGGTAGTCAATTTGGCACCGCTGGAGAGACTGTAGCACGGCCCATGTTTCGATCAAATCAAAGGCTTTCTGGACTATGCCACAAACACTATACTCTTCGGTCTTCTGTATAACCTGCCGCAGCGTATGTATGTGGTCTATGGTACTAAAGCCTTTTCGAAATCCGGCTTGTTCGATTGGCTGGAAGTCATCAAACCAGCGTGCGAGACGATTAGTTATAACTCTCGAGAACAGCTTAGCAACGTGACTTAGAAGTGATATGGGTCTGTAGTTCCTCAGTAGGGTCTTGTTGCCCTTCTTAAAGAACAACACAACCACACTTTCATGCCACGCTTCTGGCGTTCTACCTCCGAGTACGACGGAATTAAATAGTCTCTGAAGAGCTGCGAGTACCGGTCGTCCGCCTGCTTTCAGAAGCTCAGCCATAATTCCGTCAGCACCCGAGATCATGATGCATCTCTGTTCGCGGACAATTCGCGACTAAACGCAAACCGTGCAAAACTGCAAATCCACCAACTTTACCTCACCGTGGTGCTTCCATGCCAAGCCTTAACATTCACACCAAAGAGGTAAGAAAAGCTTTGAAGAATCTGGACGTGAATAAGGCCAGCGACCCGGACGGGATTCCAGCTAGACTTAGGGTTTGTGCGCCTGAATTCTCTCCGGTTCTAACGCGTCTGTACCGCCTTTCTCTTTTTACTAGAGCGGTTCCTCAGTCAAGTCCAGCATGGCGCTTGCCGTGTCGCTTGACATCTCGAAAGCTTTTGACCGGGTCTGGCACGCTAGCTTGCTGAGCAAGCTTCCAGCGTACGGCATCTCTGCTGATTTTTGTGTATGGATTTTGGACTTTCTGAGTGAACGGTCAATCAGAGTAGTCATTGATGGCGGTTCCTCTGACCTCATGCCTATCGATGCCGGGGTTCCTCAGGGTTCTGTTCTCTCTGCTACCCTTTTCTTGATGCATATTAACGATTTGCTCAAGCCCGGAATTGTCGGGTATACAGACGACAGCACGGTCACAGACAGCGCAAGGGTCGGTGGAGAGGAAGCTCGTTCCTTAAGAGAGGCTATGGTTGAGCGGACAAACTTGACTTTAAGTCTTGTCTTCCAATGGGGTGAGAACAATTTGTTCGTGTTTGTTCTTTTAATCTGGCTCCTACTTTCCGGGGTGTAGATGTACCAATAACCGACAACCTCGATCTCCTCGGCATGAAGTTCACCTCCAATCTCAACTTCGGCGACAACTTCGAAATCAAGGCTCAAACTGCGGCGAAAAAGCTGGGTGTTCTAAATAAGGTTAAGCGATATTTCACGCCGGGACAGCTTCTTACCCTATATAAACCACATGTCCGGTCGTGCATGGAGTATTACTGCCACCTTTGGGACGGCTCAGCAAAATATCAACTTGCCGCGCTCGATTCGGTGGAACGCAGAGCCAAGAAACTTATAGGTTACGATAAGCTCGTGAAAACCAAGCTTCACAGTCTCGCTCACCGTCGCTCATTCCACCGTCCCCTTTCTACCATCGGGAGTTCAGACGTATGGCGGGTTACTAGCCTTACTTGTACTTGTTGTTGATATTCCACTCATACGCACCAAGCGTTATTAGTCTTCATTCATACTGCGTACAGCCAAGGTATGAAATTCCCTGCCGGCGCGGCGTCTGTGTTCCCGAGTGCATATAGCCCCAACATCTTTAAAACCCAAGTGAATAGGCTGCTTCTAGGTAAGCTCGCTCCATCGTCGGCCTCTTCATAATCATACGGATAGGAATGTGGCCAAGAAAAAGCCCATCTTCTATATAAAAAAATTATATAAGTCTGTATCATCATATCATTATATGATAGTCTCTCTAGACGCTACGATCCTCTCCGAACAATTAGAAAGAAATAGAAAGGTGAAAACTGTTTATTGCAAATTATAATTAATGAGTGTGGGTCACAGTTACCAGTCTAGTTACAGATTACACGAGTCACTGAACAAAATACATCCTGAAAATATTATGAAAACGTAATTCCTCTCACGGAAAGTTTAATTAAAAACTTGCTGTGCGTCAGATTCAGTTGCCAGCGGTCTGACGGAGGTTGCGATGTGTCTTTGCTTTTTACCTTAATTACATAGGTAACCTTTTTTAATTGATAAAACTAATAATAAACACTGTTCACTTGTGAAAAGAAAAGCGATTAAAATGAGTTTATTTACATTACTTTCAGATTAGGAACAGGGCAGACGAATGTTGATTTAATTACTTATGTAATGTTAAACTACAGTTCCACATGCGTGCTCGCTACTCGCTTCGCCATTCGACGATGTGTTCGACGAAACATTCGCCTTCCTTAAACAGAGACGAATGACTGTTTACACATTTCGCGTGTATTCTTTTCTGCTTCAACTTGCAAGAATGGATGACGTCTACGTTTTAGCAGCATCTGCGTGTCAATGATTATTAATAAATAATGATTTTACTTATTTTTGTGTCGATCGTGATTTGGAAACCAAACCAAATAACTGTTTGAGATTAGTAAAGTTCCAAAAACGTTAGAACTCTGTCTTTACTTTATTCCATTTTTATTATACGGTATATGTTGCTTGATCAACAATAAAAATACAATGAGCGAGAGAGCGAATGTGTAAACACTAAGTTCGCCTCGTCATTCGTGCCCTTTGACTCGCGTCCAAAAGACCGCTCCGAACGCGAGCGTCACGAGCGGCGAGACGAGTCGCGAGGCGAGTGACGAGCGTGCGTTCACACAATCGCGCACGCACCTCGCCTCGCCATTCGACTCGCCACTCGCGCGAATGTGGAACTGCGGCTTTAGATGCTTACAACTCTTAAAGCATGAAGGCAATCATAAATTAATTGCTTTTATTTACAAACTTTATTTTATCTTAGAAAAGTCAAAGTATAAAGCACAGAAAGAAGAAAAGAAATTAGAGGTCTAGAGAAGGCAGATCAAGAACACAAGTCAAAAGCTAAAAGTACATCAAAATCATATTACATAAAGCTTTTCACTCTAGAATAATTATTGATTGGTGTGACAGTTGTAAAATTTATTAATTATTCATTTATAATTAATTTTCACATGTTTTCACACAAAGTGGAATTACATAAAAAAGAACATGCTCACAGGGAAATTATTTCGAGCTTCTACAAACGTTCTAGCTGGACTTCGAACTAACCAACCCGTATTGGGCCCGCGTTGTTGGTTATCGATGGCCCAATCTATCTACCGATGTGCTGTTGTCCATGTGGGAATTCTTGTGTCCAGCAGTGAGACGTTTATAAGCCGATGATGATGGACTCGGAACTTCCTTCATGAAAAATAACACATGTGGAGGTCGAGCCATAATACACTACGCTGACTTATTGTTGGTTGGCGTTTGGTTTACGACAACATCCGGGACGGCCAAGTACGGAGGAGCTTAAAATATTTTAATTCGGTCACTCCTTCAGTTGCCCGATTATGAGTTACGATCTGCCCTCCTAGACAAGTGGTAAACGCTCACCCTGTCTATTCGTAATTTATTGTCCACTGCTCTGTACTGTGCCAATTTATAGAGAAAAATGGTGGCGTTTGTCACCTGATTAGGGGAGCAGATCCACTACGCCATCGAGCTCCTCTAACAAGGTGTCATCCTGTTCAAAATATCCTAGTAGTGAAGAGGGTTTACGCCATTCGGTTTTCCATACAAACTTCCAAGTCGAAATTTTTATAAACCAATTAGCCAATTTTGATGGAACTTTGCATGCTGAAGTAAAACACAGGGATCTAAATTGTTTGTTGAAAATATTTAAAAAAAATGTTTATTTAACTGAGTTATTGCGATTTTTAACTTTCTATAGTGGACGTTAAATCGCAATAACTCAGCTATAAAAACGTTTTCTAAAAATGTTTTCAACAAACTATTTAGATCCCAATGCTTTACTTCAGCATGCAAAGTTTTAACAAAATTGTCTCATTGGTTTTTAAAAATTTTGACTTGGAAGTTTGTATGAAAAACCGAAATGCGTAAACCCTCTTAAGATAAAAGAAATTGTCTACGTATTTCGAGTTTCAGCAATAGAATATTTTATTATAGTCGACGACAGAAGTGAAAAGTAACGACTTTCTTGTACCGTTTCTGTGAAGTTGGAACCATTCAGGTACTATAACTAGAGACGCACCGCGAAGCAAATTTTTGCGCACTGAATTGCGGCATATAGGCTGCAAAGGCCTCAGTGATTGTGAGTGATCCAAGCGATTGTGGACCTTGCGGCTGCAAAACAGTGGGCACTAAATTCCCAGACGGTGTCATCTTTAGTCAGAATACTTCAATGCTAAGAACATAGTAACGGGGCAGGAATAACGAGCTACCACGCTGCGCTCTTGTCTCATTGCCGCTAAGATACGGCAGGGGGCGCCTCGTTCGGTACCTAACCTACATTCCGATGTAGGTTTTCCCTTTGTAAACAGTGAAAGAGCCGTCTCACTTATCCTGTTTTCTCATTGTCTAGGTTTGAAGCTACAACAGTGTTTGCTTCGTTGTTACTCTTTGTAATACTTAAGTAGGGAAAAAATTTGTTTAGATTTTGACATTCAAACGTTCAAATCATAATTTGTAGAAAGTATACTTACCTACTTTGAATATTATTACATTTGAAAAGTTTTTGATTTATATTTTTTTTATTTCATTTAATTAACTTCAAATCTAAAATAGCAGATGGAATTTTATATCTTACCTACCTTCCTAAAAAAAATAGAATAAATGTTTAGATCTCGTAGTCGTATACACATTAAAGATATGAGCAAAAAAGATAAATAATGCTCAGTATTTGTATCAAACTCATGAAACTGAACCTTTTTATTAGATATAACGGCTATGTCAATAATACCTTTAGTGTTTCGTTAGCGCTCTGCAAAATTGGTAAGAGATAGAAAAGGGTTGGTAAACGATACTATAACAGTATCTACTTTTTTATCATAGAGTTTATACCTAGGGTAATGGTAATAGAGTTCTTTACTGATCCGGTGGAAGCTCGATGGCGCAGCGGCTAGCGCCTTCATCAACTTTCGCAATACCGTGCCGGGTCGCTGGATGGGTGACCAAATAAAAAAAACATTTCGAGCTCCTCCGTGCTTTGGAAGGCACGTTAAGCCGTTGGTCCCGGTTGTTGTCGTAAGATGACAGTCGTTAAAACCCACCAACCCGCATTGGGTCAGCGTGGGCTATTGTCCGGAGGCCTGTGCCCAGCAGTGGGACGTTTATAGGCTGATGATGGTGATGACTGATCCGGTAAACTTCTTTTAATATAATCTCCAGCAGGGAGAGATGGCGCGACATCGTGAGGCGAAGAACATCTGCCCCCTCCGATAGTACTACGTAACGAGCACGACCGCTCTGCCAAGAGCGTAACGACAAAGAAGAAGAAGAATATGGGGTCCTTCAATCGAGGCGTGAAGAGGCACCGTGTGCGCCGGCCAGTCGGCCTAGCATGCGCAACACGAGAACTCTTCTCGACCCGTTTTCTCGTGTTTTATTCATTTATCTCTAATGTCTATCGACACAAACGACACATGGATGCGCTTAGAACTCTACATAAACAACAACACGCTACAAACTGTAATATTTTAGTCTGTTTGTTTGTTCGACGACCTCCTTGGTCGAGTGGTTTACACCGGTTTTCATGGTGTCGCCATCTCTGAGGTCCCGGGTGCGATCTCCGGTCGGCTCAATTTAAAAATTATTGTTTTTCTAAATTGTCTCTGCGGTATGGGTGTTTTCTATGTATAATAAGTATGTATTTTAAGTATGTTTATCCGTTGTCTAGTAACCATTTAACGAGTTTTATAACGAAGCTTCTCTTGGGCTAGTTAATTGGTGTGAGTGTAGGAAAGTTTATATAATTATTTATTTATACTGTGACTTTTTAAAGGTGCACCAGTTGTCTTTACGAATGGAGTCCATTCCTACCTTACATCAGTTGGAGTGGAGAAATTTATTATCTATCTATCTTTGTAAATAGAAACCAATTCCGAATGTATGTAAGCATATCAATTCAGAACGGCTCGACTGATTGTGCAGAATCTTTTTTTGTTATGTTTGTAACAGTCAGAATAATTATTAATTACACGGTTCATGCAGATTCAGTCACATGAGTAACAGTCGCGGGAGGTCGGTTACAATAAAAACCGGTCAAGTGCGAGTCGCACTCGCGCACGAAGCGAAGGGTTCCGTACGTCTATACAACATTAGACAAAATCACGTTTGTTGTCTGTGAGCACCCCTTAAGTATTTATTTCATTCTGTTTTTAATATTTGTTGTTATAGCGGCAACAGAAATACCTACATCTTGTGTAAAAATTTCAACTGTATAGCTATCACGGTTCATGAGATATAGCCTGATGACAGACAGACGGACGGACAGTGAAGTATTAGTATGTGCGTCGGGGAGCGAAGCGATGGGTGATTCACATGTCATACTCGTGAACGGGTGCAGCCTGTGGAGGCTGGTCTGCTCTTGCAATCATATTTTTATTGGTAGTAATACCTGTTTTTAAGATATTCTAGATATTCTTTTGTATGTTGTTGTGTTTGTTTTATAATCCTACTAAATGTGTTTTACCTTGTAATGGAAAATTTCCTTCTATGATAGGGAGGGCATTTTCCAATTTGTAATGACGCGGTAAAAGAAAGGGAGAAAAGAAATGCCCTTGCTGAGTTTCTTGCCGGTTCTTCTCGGTACAAGGCTCCCGCCCCATAGTTAGGACTTACGAACCGATGGCATAGCGACATTCATAAGAGCTCAATTATTTTAGCCTAAATTGGATAAATATTTTTGCCGTTTTTACCCTGTGAGTATGGAACCCTAAAAGCGAGTATACGGCCAAGTTGCGGCCCATCCCGGTCGGGCTAAATGAGATTGAACATTTTTGTATGGACGTTGGACCAAGAGTGCTGCCCAACATTGAATCATAGTGCATAATGTTCCTTAGACTAATACTAGTATGTAACCCAAAGCGCTTCAGAAACTATCCGAATAGTATTGAGAAATAAAAAATGTTGTATAGGTTTTACATTAACGAAAAATATTAGCAAACGTCTTAATTTAATACAAAAAACGGTATGTATTATAAACAATGGATTTTATTAATAGAACAACACTTATTAAGGATAGTCATTCAATCAATCAATAATATAAAGCCATAAGATAAGTTTTTAGGTACAAGATAACCCCGTGGAGGTTTTTTTTTTAAATTATTTTTTCTTTATATCTCTTCATGTAAGGAAAGAAATAAAAGTATTGAACATGCTTGGGCAGCATTTGGTCCAACATGGTCAATCACCTTTGTTTCGGATTTTAAGATGCTGCATAGCCCGGCTTTGTGATCGCCAAACTGCATTTCGCAAAAGTGGTGATTAAGACAATTTACACAATTTAAGAACAAATTAAATGTATCTCATACTAGGCTTCATAAAATAAATAATTCTTTTAGGGGTCTGTGTGTACGATTTTACAACAAAGTACCAAATGATATTCAGAAATTAGATCTTGATAAATTTAAAATCAAAATCAAAGAAAAGCTTTATAAAAAGCTTATTATAAAGTGTCAGATTACACAGATGACAAAACAGCTTGGGTCTGAAATGCTCCAAGTACTCCAACAGCTATTTCTAATTGTCTATAATTAATTTATATGGAGTACCATTTACATAATTTACTTCATATTTTGTATCTCATGACCTGGTAACGACATGATTTATTTTTAGTAAATGTCGTTGCTTCTGTGCGCTGTGGTTTCTTGCGCCCGTTCTTTGTCACAGTTAAAATGACGTCCTGAATGTGTGGTAGGTGGTAGTACTTATTAATTGAGTTTATTGAGTAAATATCTTTTGACTTTGACTTTGACTAAGCTAAGTAGTGATGGCTTGACTTCAATGATGGAGGTCTTTGCCCAGAGGACCTACTCCCTTTGCCCAAATCGAAATTTCGGCCGATTTTCGTTTGCTATTTAAAGCGCTTTCTATTATTTTTGAAATTTCAAACTATTTTCTAAAAATTAATACTTAATCTAAATGTTTTGGATGAACGAAATTTCGGAAGGAATGGAAACCGCTGTAAATAACAAACGAAAATCGGCCGAAATTTCGTTTCGAGAAAAGAGAGTAGTACCTGGTAGTGGGAAAGTATACACCGAGACATTTTAGTCGTTTTTTTCCCGCGGCAGAACGATTTAATTTTAGTATTACTATCGAATCATGCAAGTTATTTTTGACAAAAATGACAAAAAAATGTCGACCTCCCATACTAATGTCGTCAGCTGATCGGACCGTTTTGTATGGGCGGTCGAATTTTTTTTGTCATTTTTGGCAAAAATAACTTGCATGATTCGATAGTACTACTAAAGGTGAATCGTTCTGCCGCGGGAAAACAACCACTAAAATGTCTCGGTGTATAAGCTATTACTATAATCATAGACAATAAGATCCATAATTTACTTTACTTGAATCCATTACACTATATACGTAAATAGATTCACAACTATTAACCCCCAAAATGTTATCAGAGGCAAAGTAGTCCACTGCATTAGTCCACGTTTCACCAAATTCCAAATTACAACTACACATGTGCTCAGCGTGATAGGTGGTGAGCCTATCGTCGCTCTATGCTGTTGGATGTATGTGCAGTCTTTAGTCCATTAGTCGCCTTTTACGACACCCAAGGGAACACATGGGTTGGTATCTCTATACAACAAGCCTTTACACTGAAATATACAAATGCGAAAGAAAAAGAGTGCCCGATAAATCTGCGAAGGCTGGTAGATAGTTATTTGAGCGACAGGAAGGTGACGGTGAAATATGCGGGGGTCAGTATAGTAAAAACACCTACAAGGGCTGCGTCCAAGGTTCCATTGGCGGGCCCTTGTTTTGGAACTTAATCCTAGACCCCTGCTCAATGAACTCACCGTCGGCAATGTCTACTGTCAAGCCTTCGCAGACGACATCGTATTAATAATTGAGGGCAGCACAGCCTTAGATGTATCCTTAAGGTCCAATACCGTTCTCTCCCGTGTCCAGAAGTGGGGCGTGTCGAATAAGCTGAACTTCGCGCCACAAAAGACCAAGGCAATGGTAATCACCAGAAAGCTTAAGTTCGACACGCCTCGTCTGAAGATGGGGGGGGGGGGGGGGGGATATTGAGTTGGTAGAGAGCATAAAAACTTTTAGGTGTAATTTTCGACAAAAAACTCCTCTTTAACGAACATATCCAGTATATCTGTAACAAATCTATTGGTAGTTACAAAGGAGTTTGCAGAGTGGCGAGGGCTACCTGGGGACTGCACCCGGAGATCATAAAAACGATCTATAAAGCAGTAATCGAACCTGTACGCAG
The DNA here is from genome assembly GCA_963921215.1 of Scoparia ambigualis. NCBI lineage: Eukaryota > Metazoa > Arthropoda > Insecta > Lepidoptera > Crambidae > Scoparia > Scoparia ambigualis. Next base: position 21,188,505 of record OY992511.1, read on the forward strand.
CAAGCGTCTGGTCCGCGGAAGCGAAGAAAGCAATCTCCTGGAAAGCCCTCAATGTAGTACTGAGAGGGTTCGCGCAAAAAATAACAAAGAGCAACAGGACAGTTTCCCTCAACGCTGCCTTAATACTGTCGGGGCTGCTTCCACTAGATCTTCGGATCCAAGAAGCATCCCGGCTTTTTGAGTCAAAGCGTGGGAAACCCCAGGCAGTATTAAGGGGCAGGAGGGTCGAGCAGCGCGCACCATTCACAGATAACACCCACCCCAGTAGGATGCTAAATTCAAAATTTACCTGTTTGGAAAACGCGAAAGATGATAGCGAGCTGGCGGAAGGCTGGTCAAAATCTACACTGACGGCAGCAAGCTGGAGGGGAAAGTCGGAGCCGCCCTGACCTGTTGGGAGGGGACGACTGAGACGTGTACCCGAAAATTTAGACAGGAACCGTACTGTACGGTCTTCCAAGCCGAGCTATACGCTATCCTCCAAGCGACGGAAATTATTATTGGCAGAAAATTCGAAGAAGCGGCTATTCTGAGCGACTCGAGGTCGACTCTCCAGACGCTAATGGATCCAGACTTCTCGCACCCGATCACGAAGGCGATACAGGGTAACCTAGAATTCCTGAGAGACAACCAATAACTAGTCTCTCTTTTTTGGATACGGGCCCACGTCGGAGTAAGAGGGAACGAGAGAGCGGATGAGTTAGCGAAGGAAACCGCCCTCAAACTGAAGACCAGAGCGGACTATGACTGCATCTCGTTCGTTAAACGTCATTTACGGGCGGAAACGATCGAGCAGTGGGACTGCAGGTATAGGACCGAAGCCACAGCCGCGACCACCGAGGCCTTTTTCCCTAACGGGGTGGAGGCATACCACACTGTGAGGAAGATGTCCATCGACCGGACGGCGTCGCAGGCCAAGGGGGATTCTGTGCATACTTGCATAGATTCAAGCGCAGGGACAGCCCTTCGTGCGTCTGCGACCCGACGATGGACGAGGACATCTTTCACATACTACTCGATTGTCCAGTACACTTACAAGCTAGGTACACTCTGCAGCAGAAAATTTACACTAAATTATGCAAAGATACCCTTAAGGAGATCCTAACTTTAAAAAAGAATGAATGTATTTCATTGAATTTGCGAAAAGTATTGTCATGATAGTGAACGGAAGGAATAAGGATAACTAGAACGTAGTTAGGACAAATAGAAATAAGATTTATAGCAAGACCACATTGTGGCAGGAATGTAATCGGGAAAGAAGTAAAAATAAGCAATTCAGTAGTTTTAAGCAAAATATGTAATACAGAAATAAATATATACCTACATGTATTAACAAAAGGAAGAAAATAAATATGCAAATCAAATAAATTTAATAATTTATAGAGAAGAAATGTAAATACTAGTATGTAAGAAATAAATGTATTGGTATTTAAGAAGAAATTGTAAAATATAAGTAAAAAAAATGTAATAGAATTAAGAAAAGAGACAAAAAAAGAGAAGAAAAGATAAAATAAAGAAAAATAAAAATGTGGAGCTCTTAAAGCTCATTAAATCTAAGCTTATTAAATCGCCAAGAAAAGAAAAGAAAACACAGACAAACAAAAACCTGCCAAAAAGCGGGAGCAACCATTAGCAAAAAAAAAAACAACATACAAATGCAAAACAATGCTTGTCGGCAGAAAAAGACATTACTTTTTTATTTTTTTTATAGACTTGTATTTGGCCACTGTCTCACCTGATGGTAAGTGATGATGTAGCGTGGCCTATGCTGGAATATGCTTGCCTATAAGAAAGCGGTTCACTCGTGATTTGAAGACCCCAATATTGTACTTTGGACAACTGACACCCTAGGAGTATTATTATTTTAACATAACGTGGACGGGACCGAGGAAAGACTTCTTGTCATTTTCTGCGTATATTTCCCAAATACGTATCGTACCTTTACAAGTATGTTGGTTTTAAATTAGGATTCCTTAATAATACTATGTTTTTACAGAATGGAACGGTGGTTTTTATTTGTTCGAGTTTTGGATGTTAGCAATTTGAAGAAAAATATAAAGGTTAACTTGTTCTCGGTCCTAAATAATCAGATACTTATTTACCTACGAGTCGAAATCGAATAATGTAACGTTTCTAAAATATAGACCTTTCTGAAACACTGTAATGAATACGTGAATTTATATTAAACAAAAACTTTTAAACACTGAAAAAAGACGACAACCTCAGGCGGGAATCGAACCAAGCACCTTCCGCATTCCGGGCGGCTGCCTTAACCACTTGGCTACCGAGGTCTGGTTTTCACCCGTCGAAATTTGTCAGTGCTTGATGCTTAAGTTTTTAGTCAACATTGCTTCATCAAATCTTAGAAGTTTTCACCTCTGAGATAGCAGAAAGATATATTTTTTTAAATATGTGAACATTCGGTTAAGATGAAACTGCGTTAATAGATTAATGTTTTGTATATGTTACCGGCAATCTGTAAAATTTAGGTATTCTATACAATACCTAGGCAATGTATAGATTACCGGGGGCGTCCAGGCAATGTATGAAATATTAAGCATATTATTGTCCATTACATACTTTACCTAGGTAATGTATAAAATTCCTAGGGATTGTATAGAGTACCTGCTGGTCCACCGGCAATGTGTAAAATAAATAGTTTTTTGTCTATATTTATCAATGTTAATCAGCAGCCTACCTATAAAATGACAAAATAATAAAATCAAAAATTAAAATCAAAATTAAAATATCTTTATTCAGTAAGCTTAAAATAAGCATTTTGAATCGTCTCAATTTATTTTTTTATGGTTGGATGGATAGGCATAGGAATAGTTAAAAACAACTAATAAAATTAACAATTAGGATGGCTCCTTAAAAATAATCTTTACAAAAAGGGTAGACATTTTTTTTCAGAAGAATAAAAGAATTACTGCACTTAAAAATATTTATTTAATCTTAAGTTACTAGGTCCTATGCAAGAATATTAGACATTTAAGACTTGAAAACTTTTTAGTCGTAATAAACTTTTAAATTATCAATAAATTATTATTTTAGATACTTTTCAAAAAATGCACCCACGTAGTATCGCTCCGTTACTACAGTAAAAAATCACTTTAAAAATAAAGCGCATATAAAAATTCTTTTGTATATAAGTAACACAATGTAATTTTCTTAAAAGTAAGTAGGTACTTAGGTACGTAACAAGTATAAAAAAACTTAAGGAACAAAACAATTCCGTAAAAATAATAAGTATGTCTACTGCCTTTTTACACATTACCGGATGCGCATTCGGTATTGAATAGAATACCTAGGCAAAGTGTAAAATAAATATATTTCATACATTACCTACACGTTTTAGGTATTCTATACATTGCCTAGGTAATGTGTAGAATACCGGTTTATACAGATTGTCGGTGACATATATATTTTAGCGTAACCACGCACGCGCGTGGTTTGATTCCCGCCAGAGGTAATCGTCTTTTTTCAGTGTTTAAAATTTTTACTTAAGTATATTTAAGCGTTAATACAACGCTAAAATACATAAAACACATTAATGATAATAAACACTTTTTAACACTTTGTTTAATTTTACTAATTATACACACTGCGTTATATTTACTAATTAATTATTTTGTTCCGTTTCGAACCCTTTACGAGATCCATGAGTGGTCATTCATAGTCATACCGATGTGTTGTTGAAATAATTTGTAACGTCAGTAGCTACAGTCAATTCAATTAAGTTAATTTGTATTAAGCCTCGAAACTTGGAACAACGTGATAAAACGTTGAAAAAAAATATATATTACTCGTATTTTTACAAATTAATCATTTAAACACAAATCTAGTACAGTGAGTTGAGGTAGCTCTAGCTCATTGAGTGTTCCATTTAGTTATTTGACCCGAACTTTCTAACTATAGATATCACAATTTCGTTAATTTACCATTAAGTTTTCACAGTGTTCCATTTGGTTATTTAACCCGAACTTTCTAACTATAGATTTCACAATTTTGTTAATTTACCTTAAGAGGGTTCACGCATTTCGGTTTCTCATACAATCTTCCAAGTCGAAATTTTTTAAAACCAATAAGTCAATTCTGATGAAACTTTGCATGCTAAAGTAAAACACAGGTATCTAAATAGTTTGTTGAAAACATTTTTTAAAAACGTTTCTTTAGCTGAGTTATTGCGATTTAAAGTCCACTATAAAAAGTCTAAAATCGCAATAACTCAGTTAAATAAACGTTTTTTTTAAATGTTTTTAACAAACTATTTAGATCCCTGAATGTTACTTTAGCATGCAAAGTTTCATTAAAACTGGTTAATTAGTTTTTAAAAATTTCGACTTGGAAAGTTGTATGGAAAACCGAAATGCGTAAACCCCCCTAATGGTTTTCACAATTATTTTTCCTATATGATTCGTAAGGATTGAATCAACTTTTCATAAAGGAGCACTAAAAGCGCACACGTCACCCGCAGGGTTAAGGCCTCCCTTCTCTTTTCCCATTCTTCCCTATTCGTAGCGATCTGAGACCAATCCTTTCGGAGAAGTGCAGCTCGTCCCGCCATCTCCTTCTGGATCTACCGCGTCCCGGTTCCTGTGGTTCGAGTCCCACTCTGAGGTTACTTTGGCCCAGAGCTCATTTGGCATACGGCTTACGTGGCTTGCCTAGTTTAATTTTGATTTGGAAATTATAACTTTATCTTAACAATTATTTCATCGTCATCACCCTTGTGTCATAGCATATAGGAAGATTGCGCCATAAACCTACCATGTTAGCCGAATGCGGATGCACAATACTGATAAACTGATTGATAATGTGACGATCAACACCTAGTCTCCCAAGGACAACACGTGGTACGTAGTCTTTACGAACCTACCTAGCTATCTACATGAACCAAACGACGGATTAGTCTAGATTCATTTCGTTACCCCCTCCCCACGCTTATCCTCAATATTCGTCGGCTAGTTTGTCCGCATTACGTTGACATTCCCATTAGCGGCGGGGGCCGCACAGTTTTCTCATATTATGATTGTTTTCAGAGCATCACCGTAATCGGATCTGGGTTAATTACGTTCCTGAGCACGCGCCGAACAAACGAACGCACGAAATAATCTATAAGTTTGTCATACGAAAGGCTTTCGGGCACCAATTTGGTGTTTAGTTTACCCGACGCCTGTACAAATGGGGGTAACTTTTGCAATATCTTATCAACGAGGCTTACACTCGTTTATTTATGATGTATGGAACGACTAAATGAACGGCTCGCTTAGATTTGATTGCATTAATTGTTCCAGTTGTTCTTGTTGTTTATGTCTGTGCGCGTCTTTGGCTGCGTAAAATTCAGTCTGTCATTAAGTCATATTATTCGTACAATTTAGGAATTGTAATAAGTTGTATTGAATTGTTATTGTACAAAATAAGATTTGCTATCTGTGTTCCTAATCAATGACAAAACAGACGACGTCGCATTTATAACATTAGTATTATTTGCTTCGTTCAATTGTATAATATATTATGTTAAGATTTTTTTTACAATATTTTATAACCAAAACATATAACACTGCTCTAACCGCTGAGCTACCGAGACCCCAGAAGACTCGCTGAATTCTTCCTTGTTTGATTTACGCTGCAAGCCAGCTAGCTGGCTTAGCGGTTAGAGCAGTGGAACGGCAATCCAAAGGTCGTGGGTTCGAATCCCATTCGAGCTTCCTGAGACTGGTTGATTTTTTTTCTAGTAAACATTTTATTGTATATTTATATAGCATTGTGAATGCAAAATTTCAATAATAAAGATAGTATTATTAGTATTCGAAATATTCAGCCAATTTTGTTGGCACGGGCCTCCTCACGCTCTAAACGAATCCGATACTTTATTGGTAATTCTTTTATTATTTATGCACTATGAGTGAGCATTTGGCCATCAACTCACCTGATGCAATGTGACGATAAGGCCGAAAGTGGAAGCGCGCTTCACCCGGAAACCTCAACCACTGAGCAACTGGCTATCTTATTCGTAATATTTGATATATTTTGCGTTAAAAAACTCAAATATACCCAAAGATAACGAAACGTTAAAAAATGTCTACTTATCTCAGGAGGGTTGTTTTTATGGCACCAAACATTTGATAAGATGGTGCTATCCAAAATATGGAGGAACAGAAACATCACAAAGACCACGAAGACCAGACTTGTTCGTACGCTTGTCTTCCCCATATTTGTGTACGCAGCTGAGACGTAGACACTGCGAGGAGTGGAAAGGAGGAAAATAGACGCTCTTGAGATGTGGTACTGGAGAAATATGCTTGGAGTGTCATGGACTGAATTTCGCACAAATATTTCGATACTACAAAAATCTCTGCATCACTCAGCGCCTATTCTCCGTAGTACAATCTCGTATCTTGGCTATCTTCGGACACGTTTCCAGGCAAGACAACTGCTCCATAGAACGCCTCGTCGTCCAGGGGAAGGTGGAGGGTACTAGGCCGCGCGGGAGGTCACCCGTGCGATGGACCGACCAGATAAAGTCTGTTGTAGGCGGATCCTTGAATGAGTGCAGCCGGATGACCTCCAGCAAGGAGAAATAGCGCGACATCGTGAGGCGTATAACATCTGCCCCCTCCGATAGTACTACGTAACGAGCACGACCGCTCCGCCAAGAGCGTAACGACAAAGAAGAAGCTATCCAGGCGGACTTAACAAGCCGTACCAGTAACCAAACTAAGTACTTACACAAAGATGTTCACAATGATGTGCCCCCGCTGGGAATCCAACCCGGGACCTCAGAGTCTAACACCGGTGGCTTAGCCACTAGACCACAGAGGCGGTTGTAAGTATGATGTATCTATGTAATTACACGAGATGTAACGTTTAACAAATCAGAAATCACCATTCAGTAAAATGTTTGGCAGAACCTACCATAATGTTTACATTTTGACAACATGATGTTTATATAGCCCGTTACTCTGTTGTGTGAATTCGAATGAGCAAAATTGTATAACATAATCCGTGTCTTATGATAAATAAGGCCCCGAGCCCTCGTCAACAACTTACTTTTTCATACGAACTTGACACTTTTTGTCTAAAGAAAAGTTTTATCAAATTCTATTAGAGATCTCATTTATATTCAGAGGAAACGTCCAACTCCGCTGACACTTTCTGCAAAGAAGAATAATTATTATTTGTTCTACTTATAATAGATTTTTACAATTTTCCGTTAGGATAGATATTATATTTTAGTTTTTTTTATTACTTAAATACCGAGTATATATTCATCTAATAGGGCGAGAGACTTAGATAAGGTGGACCCACCATTAACCTAGTTAGTCAGTCGGACTTTGAAGGCAAACCACCAACCAAACCAAGTAAAATGAAGTGTACCTTCGCTGGGAGTCAAACCTGGAATCTCTGAATATGAACTGGCGGTCTAACCTTGACACTATAGGGCAATTAAATTGGCAGTCTTTTTATTAACGAGCAATCAACCGCAAAGTAATTAAAATGGTGTCTGAGATTTTCAATCCTCTTTATTGAGACTTCTGACACGTTTTGCTTTTATGACTGCAATCTCCTGATGTCAGCCGGGACCAACAGCTTAACATGCCTTCTAAAGCATAAAGTGAAAATTAATATTATAAATTACTTTATTTACTTCTTTTAAACTAAGATATTAGAACGTTGAAAAAAATATCGAATGTTTTACTATAAAGTAAAACATAAATACTTGGAAGGAGCTCGATGGCGCATCGCCCAAAGAGTTCGGTTTTGCGGTCTTGCCAGCTAAGCTACTTTCGCAATACCCGGACACTGGATAGGTGGACCTAATAAAAAAAATCTCTTAAGGCCAAATCTTTACACTTTTGTCTATGTGGGAAGGCCTGTGCCTGCGTGTAGCATATTAACGTCAAGACGTTAATAATACATACATACATATTTTTTTTATAATAAAAGAAGGAGGCAAACGAGCAGGCGGGTCACCTGATGGAGAGTAATCACCGCCGCCCATGGACACCCGCAAAACCAGAGGAGTCGCAAACGCATTGCCGGCCTTTAAGAAAGGAATAGGTCTATGGAATAGGAATTGTGAGGGGGGGGGGGGGGGGGGCTCCGGGACCTTCCCTGGCCGGACGAAACACAACAGCACTAAATGCCATTATTTCACGCCGAATATTCGTGAAAGATTCGGGTATTACCCCAGGCGAGGCCGGCCCCATGCGTGCTGCAACGCAGCGTGGCTTTACCACTCAGTCAGTGCTACTCATTTAGCACCACCCAGGGGCCACGTGAGTCTCAATGGTAAACCTATGGACGCGAGTAACTTTAACCCCCAAATACATACATATAATCGCGACTTTTATCCCTGAGGGGTTAGTCAGAGACAAGGCACTGAGGACCTCAAAAGCAGTACTCTGCCATAGTCCATTTTACACCAAATAGCGATTGCACATGTGCTCACCGTGACAGGTGGTGAGCCCATCGCCGCTCTAAACTGCTGGATGTATGTGCAGTCTTTAGTCCGTTAGTCGCCTTTTACGACACCCAAGGGAAGAAAGGGGGTGGTAGTATTCTTTTACCGCTACGCCACACGGTTAGACGCTTTGACTATATACATGTCTAGACGGAGCATCGCGGTACAAACGCTTCTCAAAATCCGCTCGGTTTTTGTATTGAATTTGAAGTGTGCGTGACAGCCGCGTATCTGACACTAGCGCGAACGGTTGCCAGCGAATGCCTAATTTCCGATAAAGTAGGGAAAAAATATTTATGCACAAAACAATTTTAAAACGATTCATAGCATAACATAACTTTTTAAATTAGGTATGTCTATCGTATATGTAGGTATAACGCATAAAATAAGCTAGTGTGTTTAGAAGAAATGGATGAAGGCGAGGGCCAGTACAATAAAATAATGCGCCAATGGAAGCTTTCGTGTGTGTGATATGTTTGTAATAGGGACGAAATAGAAGCAACAGGCAGGATGATTTACATTTAATACTTAGTCAAAATAGATGTTTTAATTAGAAATTTAAATATTTTAAATTAAAATCAAAACAATTAATGGCGTTCTCTTTGTATCTGTTTCTTTAACAACGTTCGTGTGGATGTTACATCATTTTTCATGTAATTTCTTATTATCTTGAAACCTTTTAGTTAAATATTTCGACAACAACTTCTTTCTACCGGATCAGTTGGAAATCTGAAAATTGAAATGTTTGCTATGTGGTCGAACAGTTGTAAATCAAGTCAAGTCAAGTCAAATTATTTATTCAATGTAAACCTTTACAGGCACTTATTGACGTCAATACTAATAATAATAAAAAAACAGTTAACTAACTTATAGTTAAGACTTAATAACTAATCTAACGAGCTATTATAGTCTGTGCCAGACAAATGCGCATTGCTACCCCCAGTACCACTGCACGCCGAAACAGAATCGCGTCGAACCGAAATATAAGCCGTGGTCATAGAATTGTGTAATATGATTTCCAATTATCGTATTGATACTGTGGTAAGTAATATAAATTGGAGAGTTATTGAAGTAAAATAAAGTAGCGGCTGAAATGAGTTTTGGAAAACATTAGTACCTAACCAATAAGGTTGACATTTTTAATCATTCAAATATCTTTTTTTATAAAAACTTAAGCATAAAAAAACGTCAAAAATTAATAAGCTTAAACTTGTGTGTTTTAAAATTGTTTCGTTATTCGTCTTGGTACAAGCACAGAATAACTAATACTACTACCGTACAGAAGGTTCACCCTCCAACGACCCCCACGCGAAACTGAAACCTATCTCGTGACCCGAGCGTTCATATTCCGATAAGCACAGCCGACTCGATATCGATTTGACGTCCGTCAGGAGCGCAGGGTTTACGCGCGCGCGTAGGTTACGAGTTAAGAGGAAACACCACGCCGACGCGGCACCCAAAACTCCCACACCAAACACAGAAAAACGACGCCCCGCAGCCCCCTTCCAAAACCGGATAAAGGTTACAAAATGTGATTACGGCTCATCAATATCCGTGTCCAGTAGTTTACATGAGACGAGAAATATTGAACTTTATGGGGCACAAACATACACCCGCACTTTCTCAAACATCGTCATCATCATCATCAGCCTATAAACGTCCCACTGCTGGGCACAGGCTTCCCACGTGGACGTAGCACGTAGGGATATTGGGCCATAACCCACCACGCTGGCTCAATGCATGTTGGTGGGTTTTAACGACTGTCATCTTACGACAACAAACGGGACCAACAGCTTAACGTGCCTTGCAAAGCACGGAGGAGCTCGAGATGTTTTAAATTTGGTCACCCATCCAGCGACCAGCGACCCGGCATTGCGAAAGTTGCTTAGCGGGCAAGATCGCAAGCCGAACGTGCTAGCCGATGCGCCACCGAGCTCTGAAGCATACATACTACCCTCACCCACATACATATACTTAAACACACACTTCTTACATAAATACTTACGTACATTCCATTCAAACATAATTATTATTTTATTCATTACGAATATGGATACCATACCACAATAACAATTTTAATTTTTAGTATTATAAAATAATACAGTAGGTATTATATTTTTTCTTGTTTCAGAACGGAACCTATACTCCAGCTGAAATCGATGACGAATGTTTGTAAACAGATTACTGTTATACCTAGTTGCACTAGGATTTTACTTTTTCTTGAGATACATTCACAAGAAAACAGTTAACTATTGTGTCTTTCTTCCAAAAAACAGTAAAAATCCTAGTGAAGCTAGACATTTGCACAAATGAGAGTAATATGTTTACAAACATACGGCATCGAATAGGAACCGTGACATTTATTCACGCTCATAAAAATCAGACATCAGTTTAAAAAAAAAGAAAAACTTTGAAAGCGTTTCAATAATAATTATATTTAATGTATTTACTTTATTTATAACAAGACCATGTATAAATACTAACTTGCAAGACTGTGTATTTTTTATCATACTTAAACTTTTATATTCTGCCACCAATAATGGGAATTCTACATTTTGATACCAGCAATACTACGCATACATGGCCGTTATTATTGTTAAACTTTAAATTATCATTAAAATTTATCGATAACTACAGATGGAACGTGACTTACCTTTTCGAAAAGATTTTTCCTTTGTAGTTTCGACAGAATTTCGGTAAACGGTAAACACTGCTTGATGGCATAATGACACTGACCGCCAGAAGAGCGCGATAGGCCATTATTGGCCCATACATTTTTCTACGTTTTTTTACGGCCAGGGTCTACCTAGACATGTATATAATCAAAGAGTTAGACGCTAATAAGCTGATGATAATGACGGTTTCACTTAGACTATTGTAGTAACCTAACAATTCTCTCCCTAGTCTTAAAGGATTCGCCTTATTCAAATTATTCGATTAACGTGAGCCAGGTATTAGTCGGATACAGCAAGCTACACGAGCTGTTAGTAGGACACAGGTGCGCTTGCAGCTTGCGTCGAGGAATTATTACCGCAAAATTATTGCGCTGCAGATAACACGCTCATATTAAACTAAAACATTTGACTAATGAATTATTTGGCTGCGACCTGAAGATATTGAAAATATTAAAGCCATATAAAAACCGTGTCGCGTAGCGGTGAAAGAATACTACCACCCCCTCTCTTCCCTTGGGTGTCGTAAAAGGCGACTAACGGACTAAAGGATGCACATACTTCCAACAGCATGGAGCGGCGATGGGCTCACCACCTGTCGCTATTTGGTGAAAAGTGGACTGTGGCAGAGGACTGTTTTTGCGGTCCTCATTGCCTAGTCTCTGACTAACACTTCGGGGATTATAGTCGTAATTATATGTCTGTACATAACACTTGGTTCAATAAGTCCTGAGACTAAATATTATACTAAAAAAAGTTTTTTGTATAAATTATTATATAATTATCAACATGGTTTCCTTTAAATGCAATACAGTCTCTCCAAAGCTTTTCACAACTTTTTTATTCCATGAGTGTTGAAAGATTTTATCTTTGGCTTTAAAAAACTAATGGTTTAAAGAAAAAACTAGAAAAACACGCTTTTATTAATGCACGTAAAACAAAAAATAAATTATGGATCGTTCAAGTTGTCTCTATTTCTGGGCTGAAGTGTAAACTATGTGCTTTTTTAATTTTAATATTTGATTGTAAAAGCGTGAGGCGCTGGAACAGTAAAGACTTTTTGTATAACTTGCTGAGAAATCAAGTTAAGCGATGTTACGGGAAGCAGGTTACACAGATTGGCGCTCTAACTGGAGTTGCAGCACGACTAGTAGGTGGCTCTACATTAAACAGTCTGTTCAAAGTAACAGTTTGTCGAACTCAGACAAAACATGCGCCAGCAGCGACGAGATACGACATTCACCGACATTTTTAACGCCTCTTCTTTCAGGAAATTAAGTAATTAATAATATGGGTAATGCGTCAACAGAGGCAGAATGTAGAGTTCTTCTTCGTGGACGAGATATCTTTGGTTCCCTTTGGTAACCCTTTGGCGGCATAAACGTTATGCTCTTGTGCGACCTCATGCAGCTTCCGCCAGGAAGTTAGTATTAGTATTTGTTAACAAGAAAGTATTTTCTGTTCCAACGCCCCACGCTTTTACAATCAAATATTATAATTAAAAGCACATAGTTAACACTTCAGCCCAGAAATAGAGACAACTTGAACGATCCATAATGTATTTTTGTTTTTACGTGCGTTTATAAAAGCGTGTTTTTCTAGTTATTTTTTAACTATTACTTTATTTTATACTTTTTGGTCTAACCTTGAAACCTGATCGTGTTCAAGTCCATTACGTGGCCTTTCTCACAAGTGCAAACACGACTATGATACGATACTCTATCATGGAATGCCAGTGCCTATCGTCCGGCTTCATCATCAGACCTTGAAACGTAATCCTGGTCAAAGTTCATTACAAGACTATTCTAAGAAATCCAAAACAGCAACGATACGATTTTCCATCATGAAGTTCCAGTTCATATCTTCCGGTCCGGCTCCATCATCAGATCAGTTCGACAGTACTATATTATTGTATTGTCATCAGAACTACATACAGCTGCCAATTTTCATTACATTACGACCCTTGGAAGATGGTTAAATTAGTTACCTTAGATTCCATTACATAGTTTGTTACATACAAGTCGACCTAATAAAAGAGTGTTAATAAGCCTCCGTTGCTGCGATTACTTCACCATTTGAGTCAAATTTCTGGCCCTGGAGGAATTTTTTGTACGTCTGCAACTGCCAGTAATCACTGGGGGCCAGATGAAAACACTACCAATTGCAATCTTCACTATCTCAGTTATCTAGATTTTTCTTAGGACATGTTCTACAAAGCATAGTCGTTTAGGCCTTCTTGCAAGTAGGTACATATAACCTTCCTTAACATATAAATATAAAAACTGGGTAGCAGACCTTACTATTTTTTAACGTAAGTACCTATATTTTTCAATACAAAACATAAAATAAAAGCCAAAAGCTTCTCCGTAGCGGAATAAACAGAATATTCCGTCATAAAACTCTTTCTAATATAAAAAAAAGAATATAGGTTGGAGTTGTTAAACTAAATTGAATTTGAAAATTGTGTCCCTTCGCGCAAATAATACCTAAGGGACGCGATAATCTAAACGAACGCAAGATCCGCAAGGATATTGCCAAAGTTTCCCTTCTAAATAGTTGAGGGTAACAATTTCCGATTTATCGCCAACAAACTTACCTTATTTACCCGCCAGATATTCACAGACTTAACCTTTAATTAGTCGCCGGGGACCGCCAGCCGCCACGCCCCGCCGTTTACATCGGAAGCTGTGATCTAATACCACTTTACTATCTTATATTTTCACTGTATTACTTGTAGAATAAATAAGAAAGATCCCCCCAAGGTATAGTCAGACGCTAGGTAATGAAGACCGCTAAAGCAGTCCTCTGCCGTAGTCCACTTTACACCAAATAGCGACTGCACATGTGCTCAGCGTGACAGGTGGTAAGCCCATCGCCGCTTTACGGTTTAGCTCTTGTTTATCATAGAAAAAAAGTCGCCTGTTACGACACCCAAGGGAAGAGAGTGGGTGGTAGTATTCTTATAATGAACCGCACGTCGCACGTCGCGCGACACGGCGCCTATGGATACCTACATTAATAAAATAATACAGATACTTGTAACTAATATACCCAACCGATCGCAAATGAAGATGAAAATATACAATACATTATCAAACTAAAGTTTGAGGGTAGCCATTAACAAGTTTCTAGTTAACCGAACGGCTACACTATCGACATTTGACGGGGCCAACTCAGATAAACCTGGCCGAGGATTAGCATAACTTCAGGTGCCATCTGCAAGTCCAATTAGCGGGAACTGGGCCCACATCGTGTTGACGGCCTTATGACACCCGCCCGAGCTTGCCACTTTTATCATGGATATCTAGGAACTGTATGTTAATTTAGTGCAAGTGTTACATATCTTAAATGATGCTCAATTCTTGTTTTCCTCTTTTCAGTTAAATGGCTGTTGAACGCATCGGCCTCATTTCATTAGAGTAATTGTTGTTGTTTTTTCTTATTGTTTAAGACAGACTTATGCCGGTTTCACACGAGGGTCACACAGAACAGTTTGGAAGGACAGTGGCGTTTAAATTTAGGACAGTCAGTTCGCGTAGCGATGGAGCGTCGACGGCGACAACGGCAACATTTACAACAGTTACTCAAAATTGCAGTAGTTCTGAATGAGCTAATTGAAATTGTAAATAATGAATTAAATAGAAAAGAAAAACTTTGGATCAGACCCATGAAGACCAGGGCTTGGTTGTTCAATTCAAGTTTTAGAAGAAATAAGGACTAAAGATCCCAAAGAGTTTAGACTGATTATGCGTATGACAAGGGAAAAGTATGGAGCTTTGTTGCACCTCATCAATCCGGTAATCCAACGACAATTACTGCACTGCCATCGCGTTCACTCGAGTCTAGCCACAAGACAGACGAGCGAGAAAGGTGGTTGTGGCAGCTAACTGCTCCGAAAAAATAGACCGGTGAACTATTATCTGTTTTGCCTTGGTTATTGTCAAAACAGTACTGTTCTGTGCGTTTAAACAGTAGCAGTACTGTGCTGCCCACTGTTCTGCCTCACTGTTCTGCCCTCGTGTGAAACAGGCATTAGCAACGATCGTAATGCAGCCAGACATGCAGACAACTTGATACACGCCCTAATACCAATCAAACGGCTCAAACCGCAGTGTTAGGATTCTGCACATAACCCGACGGATGGCGACCATGTACCCTTATAGTACCTTCTAACCGCCTCTGTGATCTAGTGGCTAAGCCAGCGAGTCTCAGACCCAGAGGTCCGGGTTCGATTCCCAGCGGGGGGTACATCTTTTTGTACTTGGTTCGGTTCGTGGTAGGGCTTGTTAAGTCCGCCTGGATAGCTACCACCATTTTATCTAAAGTCTGGCGCCATAACAACATTGTTAATAGCATTATTGTGTTCCGATGGTTAGATATAAGATAGCCATGCAGTTCCTCAGTGGTTGAGGAATCCGGGTGAAGCGCACTTCCACCTTGGGCCTTATCGTCAATACCACCAGGTGAGATGCAGTCCAAGTGCTCACTCGTAGTAGATAAAAGAAAACCCAATCAAACGGAAAAAGCAGAGTTGATGCAAGCCCTATACACCAGTCAAACGGCCCAAGCCACTTTCTTAGGATTCTTCACAGAACCCGACTCAGAACCAAACAACACATTGCTGCGTTCCGGCTTGAAGGATACTAGGATCCAGAGAAATTACGTAAGTAACTAAATTATAGTAACTTTTCCTTTCCTTTGTCACACCAATTATCTAGCCCTGTTAAGCTTCTTTTGGAAATCGTTATTATTGGTTAGATAACGGATGAACATAAACACCCAGACTCAAAAAAAAATTAGAAAAACAGTCATTTCTAGATTGACTGGACCAGGACACCAGGATACAAGAGGTAACGACGCCAGAACCGGCGGCGTGAACAGCTCGACCACGGAGTATCAGAACATTATAATCACAGAATAACTAATAGTACTACCGTACAGAAGGTTCACTCTCTAACGACTTTCACGCGAAATTGAAACTTATCGTGTGACCCGAGTGTTCATATTCCGTTAAGGGGAGGTATTTCGAGCGCTTCTCTCTCGCTCTCTCGACGGTACAACGGTAAGGGACGGGTATAACAGCGAAGCGGCGCGAATAATCACGTTTTATATTTTTATAAATTGATAGATGTAATAAATAAAAAACGATCGGTTACAATTCCTCAAGTTATCTATGAACTTCATTTTTGTAAATCACTCATAATATCAAATCACTTATTTTAAGAATAAAACCTGGAAAAGAAGATAAAATGACACAAAAATATGTAACTTTGTGAATTTATTCTATCGAGCCAACTTTATCAAATCGTGTTTCCATCGGGTGAATTTTACAGAATAAAGGCTCAACAATATTTCATATTTTTTGCAGATTTTAATTTTACTGTTTATTACTTCAAAAAGTAATTCTAAAAACGTGTTATTTTAATTTTTCACTAACACCTAGCCTTAAGCAAAGCTGACTCGATATCGATTTGACGTCATGAGGTCACAGAGTGTAGGGTTTACGCGCGCGCGCAGGGATTACGAGTTAAGCGACGAAGCGCGACGTGGCCCGACGTGGAGCGTGAGTCGCGAGTGGCAACCTTTACTGCCATACGCCAGGGCGGCCTGCCTGGGAGGCGCGCCGGCCGAACGTACCTAAGCTGCGGAGTGACACCCCCCTGTTAGAATCTCGGTGGTGTTGCGGGCTGCGGTGGCCGCACACCATTGAGCGGGATGTATGCTTGCTCAGTACATAAATACATATAATCGCGACTATTATCCCCAAAGGGTTAGTCAGAGACTAGGCAATGAGGACCGCAAAAGCAGTCCTCTACCATAGTCCACTTTTGTCCAGGAAAATAATGAATCTTCTGGGATCGGCCTACCCGAAACCAAACCAACCGATTTTAGGCTCTTCGCCCTCAAGGACATTGCCAAGCTTATGGCAATTATCTTCACTGAGGCAGAGTGATAGGACGGGGTGGCACAAAAGATCCCAATGGGCCGACGTGCTGCTGCCAGAGGGAGCCCTCTGTAGTGCAGGCCCCACTAGATAAGATAAGATTATATCGAATTCATACCTATCCTCTGAGACATGTGCTCAGTATGACAGGTGGTGTGCCCATCGCCGCTCTATGCTGTTGAATGTATGTGCAGTCTTTAGTCACTTAGTCGCCTTTTACGACACCCAAGGGAAGAGGATAGTATTCTTTTACCGCACCGCGAAACGGTTATCAAACAATCAGTAGCTTAAAAAAAAAACCAATTAAGAAGAATTTCGATATTTCATTTATTTATTTTAGGATAGCTAACAGTACACAAATGTTAACAATAACAAAAAACACAACATTATTTTAGTTATATACTAAACTTAACATAATGCTTAATATTAATCTTAAATCGTATTTTTAACAATTATATGCGCCTTTGTTATGCTATTGCCACAAAATAAGTCTACATCAGCATTATAATTATTAATTACGTACATATATATGTACAAGCTCTTATGAAAATCTATCTCAAAAAAGTCCAAACTATTATAACTTTACACCTGAAGATAAGATAAGATAATCATTTATTTGCCATAAACATGGTAATTTACGGGTGAAAGTTTGATGACTCGGTAAAAACAAACAGAGCTTTTGTTAATAAACTATAAAATTATGTATTTTTTATGGCGCTTTATGTTTCGAAGACTAATAAAGTGTTTGAAACTCAGTTTAGCCTGCGTTCAAGTGATTGTTTGTTATCCAGTAAGTTTAACTCAATATTAGTTAGAACATTATTGTAAGACTTTTATCTAAGACTTTGTTAGCACTCCGTAAAATTCTCGTTAATTGAAAGTGCTATGTTTACGTACTAGCTTAAGTTATATAGAAGTTCACGGTACGAAATTTTAATTATAAAAATGGAAGCTTAAGAAGATTATTTCACTAATACGTATTAAAACTTTTAATTACTTTTGTAGAGAACGTTAAAGTTGTAGGTACTTGAGTACAGCTACTAAAGATTTTGAGTTATTAGAAAGGGATCGACTCACGCTCTTTTCTTACTACTTTAGAACAATAGCGTGCTAGCATGGACACCTAAAAGAATAGTATTTTTAATATCTCATCATAGTACCTATCAGCAGAACTGGTCTGTGGCTATTATATACCCACCATGATGTCACCATAAGTGCTGGGCTGAGTATATTTAAATGATTACATGTATATTGTACTATAACTAAAACCTAGTGCTAAAACAGGTAATGTTTTCTAGAAATAAAAATAAGTTATTCTAAAAAGAGCAGTGTTTGGTTTGAAAGTAGATTAGCATAAAAGTACGTTACATAACATTTTTATCAACACCTTCAATGGCGCTAATTTATATTTTAAATACTTACTAAAATAAATTCTTATTTTATTAACACAAACCTTTGTTAAAACTAAAATAGAAATAAATTATTAAGCGCATAGCCTTATAAGAGGCTTTTGAGTATGATACCATTTATTATTCCATGTCAAAGAGTAGGCAGTAGATAAATCTTAACGCTCCCAACTTGACTCTGATTATGCAAACGAGTTGTAATCCAGCTTTGTAGAAGGCCTCTGTCAAATAGCTGGGCCGATCAGTGTTGCCAGCGCGCTCTTGCTAAATGTACCATAAAGGTTTTTGTTTATAATACTGAGCCAACGTATTGACGCGCGACGAGGGAAATTCACGCGCGCGCGTGCTTCTGACCTTAGTTCCGTTGCTTTAGTTCTTATGTTTAAGCCCTGTAATTTCACTGGATCTAGTACCCTTCTATCCGGAACGCAATATTATAAAACAATGCTGCTTGATGGCAGAAATAGTTAGGGAGGTCACATTCCATTCAAAATACAAATTATATGAAAAGTACCTTTTAATTTTTATTGCACGTAGACATAATACTTTAACATAGCATATTTATATATGATATGATATGTTATTATGTCGTATTCGCAATGCAGTATAGTAGCATAATACAACAATGTAGTTATGTGACAATCCTAGCATGAACAAACAGGCTAGGCGTAGATATTATTATTACAGTGGTTATCAAAATGGTTCATCAATACCAATGCAACTTGAATACAGTTTGAGAAGCTAAGCGCCACTTCTAACTATGTTTCTTCTTCTTCTTAATGGATTGCTCTGTATAATAACAACCATGTGATTACGATGTTTGAAGAACTTACAAACGAGTCCTGCTGAGTTTCTCTATAAAAGTCATCCTTTTATGATCTTACCATTATTATCGTGTTGGCTAAATAGGCCATAAGTTTATATGGTTTTCGTAAATAAATAAAAAGCTCACCATAATAATGTAATGGGAAAGAGATAAAGGTATGTTTTAGATTTTCGATAAAGATACCTGTACCTACCCATAACATTCGCATAACCTGCAACTTACCTGACAAAGGCAAATGTTACCTAAAAGCCAACAAAAATCGCCATCTGGCAACTCTGGTGTCGCTGAGATATACTCGCACTTTATACTTCGGGCAATCATTGGAGGGGGCAGAAAAAAAGATTAGATTTTCTCTCATCGGAAGGTAGACGTGACCAGCAATGGGGAGTGATGAAGAGATTGTTACAAGCAATACAAGAGCTCCGCCCGTAATGTTCGTTATCCGCGTACGTGTTTTGAACAAATTATTATATTGTTACGGCGGCGCGGGAATACTTGGATCGTTCGTACGGAATGTGTAATATTACAAGTTTTCCCTTATTCTTCTTATACTTGAGAGATTATACCTAGAGACAATGATATTATTTGCCTAGAGATATACTATCCTTATTCTAAAGAGATTAAAAATCCTTTTTTTTATTAAATTAAGCCTAGGTGCGGACCACATTCTGTGGGGTTGCACATTTATCCAGTGACAAGTAAGAGTTTAAGATAATACGAGTAGTAAATGTTTTCTTAGCTTAAAGTCAATGGTGACTTGGGGGAGGCCGTTGCCCAGCAGCCCAGCAGTGGGACAGAATACTTAATAAAAGAAAATGCTTATGAATGATAATATGATTGTTTAATGGTAAATGATATCCCTAACGCCTGTTTCAGTTAAGACGTGGGACTCTATTGCAATCTCACACGGACGACGTCTTGAGAGAATTTGAAAATAAATGTTAGCTGTTTTGTTTTATTTGCCAACACAGAACTCAAGTTCACGACCACTTAAAGTTTGAAAATTCACCATTATTTTCACAGTCCCTAATATTTGACATAACTCAAATTTTAAAAATAAACCAAAGTCCACATGGCCGATTTTATAGCCGAAGTGGTTAGTAGGTGGTTAGGGTTAAAATTAAAACACTTATTGCACTTTATCTAAGAAGACATTTTTAAGCGAATTACTAATTTTAACACGGCACCACCTTTAATTACTGTTTATATACTTTTCAAGCTGTTCGTCTCTGGACTGGAACTCCCTTCTGTCTTCTTCAGTCTGTGAACACTTATAAAGAGCTCATGAAAAACTTCTATCTCTCCTTTTAACCTTATCCCGCTGCAAAGCTGCTATTTCCGCTACTCCATACCTGAGACTATTATATATAAGTATTGTATATGTATATATTAGATTGCACACTATCAATGTATGTATGCACGTATTTTAAGTTTTTGATTAAGTTAGTTTTTTAAAATAAAATTCAATTAAATGTTTGCACCTCTGATTCTAAATTGTATAAGTTCTCTCCATTCGACTGGTTGTCTGGAAGAAATCGCTTTATAGCGATAATACCACCAAATTGTAACGGTGTATCGTACTTGTTTCTTTTTTATGTTTAGTGTATACCTAATGTAATGTTGATAACTGTTGCAATAATAGTATTATCTATCTATCTATTTATTTAATTTAGGTCAGAATTTAGACAAACGTTTTAAAAAAAATTACAAACAACGTACGTGTCTGTACTTTTTTACAAAAACTCTTGTAGGCTTAAGCTGATAAATACTCCATAGTTTAATGTGGCCCGATTTCAGAAAGTAGGTTAACTTATGTAACCTTTTTTGTCTCTCTATTTTTTAACAGAACTTTTATCTGAAAGAAAAGGGCAGTCCTATCGAACCTTAGTATGTAAGTTATATATTATTATGTGGTATTTTTGTTGTTTTATTATTTTAACTGAAATTACGGATCGTCGGAAATGTTTACGTTCAATAAAGTCGATTTTACTGGGTTTTCTTTGATTACATACTATTAAGTTAAAGCTTCAATAAAATTGTACCTAGCTACACTATCACATATATAATATGTTATTGTATTGGTTTAGCGTATATGCATATCACTTGTAAAACATCATTTCCTTTCCTTTCATCAGTATCAAGTTCCCTCCATATTTTAATTTTTTTTTTTTCACGACATCCAATGAAAATCTTCAACATGCTGTGATCGGTAAAGTTGGTAAAAGAGTTTATTTACCACCTGTGTCTGTATTTATAATCTTAAGTGATAAACAAAGCTTCGTTATTGAAATATTTCAAATAAAGTTTATTTACTAAGTTTAGTAAGTAATAAGATGGCAAATCTGCAATGATTTCTTTCAATTATAAATTTTCTATTAACAAACAAAATTAGGAGTATATACTTCTCTAAATATCCAATAAAAACATCGTCATAAAATAAAGTTTGCCCAGCACTCCTTAATGTTAGTGGAAATCCCTGTCGGACTGTGTTTATAAGCGGCCGACGTTCGGACCACATGTTTTTATAGGCCGCTAGAGCGTCACAAGAAATCCCCATTTAACCAGTTATTACGTAAGAACACAGCAAATAATAATAAGGGCGATAGAAAAAACCCAATTCCAGTGAGAGAACTAGCGGAGGGGGAAGGCAATTACGTCTTTCAAAAACAAAAGACAGCTTTAACTTTGGGGTCATCCAGCCAATGTAATATGAAGGAAATTATGCAGGCGCGACTCTTCAGATACTTTTCTTTCCTTTTTATATAATGGTTTGGAATAGTATGCACAGTTAAGACAGTGCCAAAGTACGGGAGAACAGTTATTTATTTATTTAAAAGAACATACACAATCCTTACAGGTTAAACCTAATGCGATGGTGTAGTTATTTACAATGTAGTTACTATACTAAAAGCTAATTCAGTTAAATATGGTCTTAGCTTAATTAAAACTGATGATAATTAGGGACATGTACTAAGTAGCTTGGATGTTTAATCATCATCAGCCTATAATCGTCCCACAGCTGAGCACTGACCTTCCCACATGGACATAACATAATTACATTAATCTTTAAAAAAAATACATTCACGTTTTTATTCAAGTAAAAAATATGTTTTTATATAATATAGGTACCGCTATAATCATTATTACTTTTAACACCAAGTCATGGATTTATGTGTATGTTTGTTAGAGTATGTAAACCTGTTTTTTTATTTTGTCCGTTATCTACACTGGCCTGAAAAAATAAGTATCACACTTTTAAAATTGTAATAAGTACACAAGATAAACAAGACACACAAGACTTTAAAATATTACTATTGTATAATTTACTATACTTTCAAAGAAAGCTGATAAAATTGTTATAAAACGTTTTTTATTTTAAATCTCTAACTTCTATAGTTTAGAAAATTTTTATTTAAAAGTGTAATACTTATTTTTGCAGGCTAGTGTAGTAGTAAAGTACTTACATCAAATTACAACAGTAACATTGCAAACGTTGCTTATATTTCATTAGGGATAATTATGAATTATCTAAGGGAATCCAGCTTTTACAATTTGTATCGTAGAATAAGATATGTATTATGTATACGGTATTACTTTTATTTGATGGTTCTAGAAAATATGGATGGATGGCAAGGGAAAGTTTATTGACTACGAGAAAAGCAGATGAAACCAATCCATTATACTGAACTACCAATTGTGTGTACGAAAATAAAATAAGTTCGATGGATATTTTCTCACATTACAATGTATTGGATTCTATTCCAATTTACTGGCATTCATTATTGGACCGTAACCTACAAATGTGTTTTATAGAAAACGACTATTATCCTTAAAGGGTTAGTCTCAGACTAGACAATGAAGACCGCAGAAGCAGTACCTACCTAATCTGTCATAGTCCACGTTTGAAAGCTAAAAGAGGTCCTAAAAAATGTTTTGCCTAGTACCTAGCAGGCAAAACATTTTTTGTCTCCGCAAAAGCACTTTTAAAAATGTTTATTTGAAATAATGAGTTTTGACTTTGACTTTGACTTTTCCATTCAATTCTATATACTGCGGAAATTCCTCTCGACAAGTAGGTACAATACGTTTTTATTATTTTCTAAGGTTTACGCAAACGCGAACACAATTAAACGCTAGACTAAAATAAAACTCTAAAATGTAGTTAATAAACGCCAGTTCAATCCGTAAAAAGTGTTTAATTTCAGTGAATTATTGTATCCAGGTCTGAGCCGAGCTGTGAGATGTTTATACTCTGCTCATGATTTTGAATAATTCGCATAAAGTACTTGCATAGCTTTAAGTAATACTTAGAGTACAATAAAAGGAAAGCCTTTGCTAAGATTTAATGAACTTTCTGTATTCAAGACGAAGCCTGCGGTTGGGTATGCGGGCAATCATATAATCATGATCCAATAATAAGGTGGGGTTGGGCGCAGATTATAGACCGATCCTTTGTAAAGATATTTTGCGTAAAAAGGCTTTCGTTGGTTCTCCTCTAAGAAATTTCCTCCCGATTTGGTGATTTTACTTTCACTCCCGAAAAATTCTTCCTTACTTACTGGAAAATCTTTATAAATAGAAGTGTACACATTTTTGGAGAGAAATCTCCTTTACTAATCCCGCTTGTTTAACAAAAGGTTGAAAAGGAAAAAAAACATAAAACACGTACCTACCTGAGACATTTTGTTCATTTTTTTAATGGCTTGGTATAGTCAGTTTTATATAAGTAGTATGTAGTTAAAATTTCTGTTAGCTTATAGTAGATGATATTACAAATGGTTTTGTGGTAAACATGCCCCCCTCCCGCGACTTCGTCCACGTGAACGTGGCGTGAACACTCAGGAACCCGTAATGGCGGCTCCACATTAGTGCCGTGAACTCACGCGCGAATTCACGGCACAAGTCGTGCCCTCCACATTCACGGGATGCTCACAATCGTTCGTGAAACCCGCCGCGAAATGGACGTAGAAGCTGCTGCTGCAATAACTTTGTTTGCTGTGGCAACATACTATTTAGACGTCCAAAACATTATTAGAAAGCGTTGGAAAAAAAATTGATGGTGGATGACTGAAATACATCGTAACCGATCAAAGTATAGTCTAGAGTAAATTGATTAATTTCATCCTTGGTAAACTGGCACGGGGCGGGCCGTGAATGTGGATTTGTACGCGTGAACGCCGAGCGAACCCTTTGTCGCGGGACAAAATACGCGTACGATCACGGGGAACAGGCGTAAACGCGCGTAAACCTCGCGAAAACCGTCCACATTCACGTTCACGCCTGTTTACGGAGCCTCACGGCACTAATGTAGAGCCGCCATAAATAATTTTTAAAATTCTCATTCATTCCAACATTCTCTTGACAATTATTATTACAAATACAACATAAAAATAATTAGGCACATAGGAACAGCCGTTCTGAAGTGACGAGCATACAAACATTTCGGCAATTGATTTTAATTAATATTGATATAACGTGCTTCCGTGTTTCAGAAGGCACGTTAAAGCAACGGCTTAAAGTGCCTTCTGAAACACGGAAGCACGGACCAGCAACCAGGACCAACGGGTCCTGGTTGCTTTTGTCAGATGACAGTCGTTAAAACCCACCAACCCGCTTTGGGCCATCGTGGTGGGTTATGGCCCAATATCCACCAATCCAAATCCATCCAATGTCCACGTGGGAGGCCTGTGTGCAGCAATGGGACGTTTATAGGCTGATGATGATGAGATAAATACCTAGATAATCTCTACGGGTCTGCATTTTAAAATAATAGTCAGCTAATAATTTAAAATTAGCTTGATAATGAGCTGACCGTTTAAATGATCCATTCCACTTTTCGCTAAGAATTTAACTCACCTTTTTTTGTACGGTAAAAACTTCGAGAAACTATTTGCTTTCACATTTCGTTCTTTAATTGCCACAACTCTACACAACTGCATAAGCATTCATTAAAAGTTTATATATTTATGGTGTTCCTGTTAATAATAATTTTCAGACGTAAAATATGCAAATGATGTGACATCAGTTACACGTGATGAATTTTAATTAGGCTCAACTTATTCAAACATGCTAAATAAACGTGACGACAATATCACCCTCTCTCTGGTGTCGAGCGCTGGCTCGCATATTAAGTCCTCTAAATTATAAACATTGTCAAAATCATTAAAACAATAACAATTGTTATTATCTGTAGGAGTGAAACCTCCAACCAGCATTAAGCCAGCATAGTGGGTAATAGAACACAATCTCCCCTTGCGCTAAAGTCTGTGCTCACCCAGTGGCTTAGGCGGACTTTGATACATACATTATGGCGTTATGGAAGCTATATTACTGAACTAGGTACAAGAAATGGAGGAAAAAATATAAAATGTAACTTCTCCTCAAAAAGTTAAAGGATTAACCCGATGACATAAATACTTATTGGTGAAATGCATAACGACAGTGGCCTTTCAAGTTTCTAATTGCTAGACCAAACATCTCCATTGGTTTATTAATCTCCTTGTCTGTCACGAACACAGAAATAGATCTAATTAAAAGCGGCATGTGTACGTACTTTGCGTGCCAAAATAGTGTCAAAAGGATGGTAAAATCCCATCTTTTGAACGCGTTTCATTTATTTTTCAGCACCCTTCGATCAATAATACAACTAGATCTTAGGTCGGCGCTAAAAATGTGTCTCGGTAAATAAGAGCGCACTTGAGAAGTGAGCTCTTATTTTCTCGCAAGGTATAACAGGAAAAAGTATTTTATTTGTTGCCCCTTAAGGTTGATTTCACCACTAAATGTTATTGACGGCTTTTAATTTTTAAGTGACAGGAGTAATTTATTGTTTTGAAATAGTAGATTGTTATACAAGGGGCTAAAACTACCCATTATATACGAGGTAGTTTTACTCCCGAGCTTTAGGAGGGAGTAAATAGAAACCGAGTTTTAATGGGTTTTTAGCGCCGTGTGTAACACTATGTTTTTCACTACGAATGCGAGAAAATAAAACAATCCAACAAAATATGAATTGGTTTATTTTATTAAAAATGAACCCGTTAGTTGCTTTAACGACACCCAAGGGAAGAGAAGGGTTGGTAGTATTATTTTGATGAGCCAATCGCCGCTCTATGCTGTTGGGTAGTAGGTATGTGCAGTCTTTCCATCTCTTCCCTTGAATGTCGTAAATGGCGACTAACGAACTAATGACTGCACATACATCCTACAGCATACAGCGGTAATGGGCTCATTAAAATAATACTACCTTACCCCTCTCTTCCCTTCGGTGTCGTAAAAGGCGACTACGGACTAAAGACTGCGCATACATCCAACAGCATAAAGCGGCGATGGGCTCATCAAAATAATACTACCAACCCCTTTCTTCCCTTGGGTGTCGTAAAAGGCGACTAACGGACTAAAGACTGCACATACATTCAACAGCATAGAGCGGCGATGAGCTTATCAAAATAATACTACCAACCCCTCTCTTCCCTTCGGTGTCGTAAAAGGCGACTAACAGACTAAAGACTGCACATACATCCAACAGCATAGAGCAACTATGGGCTCATCAAAATAATATTACCAACCCTTCACTTTGCTTCGATGCCGTAAAAGGGGAATAACGGACTAAAGACTGCACATACATCCAACACCATAGATCGACGATGGGCTCATCAAAATAATACTACCAACCCCTCTCTTCTCTTCGGTGTCGTAAAAGGCGACTAATGGACTAAAGACTGCGCATACATCCAACAGCATAGAGCGGCGATGGGCTCATCAAAATAATACTACCAACCCCTCCCTTCCCTTAGGTCTCGTAAAAGGCGACTAATGGACTAAAGACTGCACATACGCATAGAGCGGTGATGGAAAATAATACTACCAACTAAATTGGGTTTCGTTAAAGCGACTAACGGGCTAAAGGCTCACCACCTAAGCACATGTGCAGACTGTGCAGTTGTTTCTTGCTGAAGCGCGGACTGTGTGGGCGTGGTCTGTGTTGTCCATAGATTCGAATGATTACTAATTTTAACATAATACTTTAATAATGACTATCTCAAAAAAGTTGTTGATCTAAGTAAACAGTAATAAGTCGAGTCTTTATTCATGATTATTCTACATATGACTAAATACTTTTTCGTTTTTGTAGGCTTATTGTCAAATGACAGAAATTAAAAAAAAAAAATGCTTTTTCCCCAGGGCAGGGCATTTTGCGATAACAATGCTTAAGATGTACCACAGAACCGAAATAACCAAACTTGTTCATACTAAAGTAGGCTGTAAATCTATGAAAACACGGTACAAAGTCAAGTGTGTTTTTGTAGGTGCGGTCTCATGCGACCGCTTCGGGCCCCGTGACAAGCTTGGTTATCTATCATACAATTGAGCTAACGTACTTCTTCTATTTAAATCTATTTCTGTGGTCACAAAGATACTAACAATTAAATTTCTATTGTGTCGGGTTTTACGGCCGTTGAGCTCATACATTTACGAAAAGATAGTAAACACATTTGATTGTATAGGCAAAGCTCGACTCAACTACGACTTACCAACTATTATTATCTAGTAATCTGTAAGTCGTGACAATTATTTTCAAGTCTGCGCTCCATGGAATACATCGTATTACCTACTATGTTATTAACGTTAAACTTATTTGGTTTGAGAAACTCAGTCTTAGTTCAATAACTTCAAACATAATTAATGTGCTTTAGTAAGTACGGTAAGCTAACTTTCAGCGTGTACAGTAGGTATATTAAGTTATGTGGTGGCTATGTCGAAATAGTTTGAATGTCAAGTAAATGTTAAAAAATATCAAATGCTATGAGGTTGTGTTATTAATTTTAAAGGAACTTGTGCTCTTATTGATGTAGTAATTATAAAACCAATAGTCAAGATAGAAGTTATTTCAAATTATTGTTACCATGTAGTATGTGACTGTTACTGTAGTACCTACTTAAATTAGTAACTGTATTTATTTATCCCATACGTATAACATTGAAATTAAGTCATAACGTGTTTGTGTAGTCGAATTTACCACGATCACCCTATGCTCGACCTGTAAATTGAACTTAGAACTTAGATGAATAAGTAACACTATACGAGCTGAATAGAACAAGAAGAAAACACGCTTTTCCATGGTGGAACTGAGCCTCAATTAGAAACGTTTCAATTCCGACATCGTTCTCGCAATTTGCTAAAGAAGTCCATTTTGTTTCTTCGGATTCATGTCAGCGGTCACAGGGCAAATCTTATTATTTCGGACTAAAAGTTGGAAGATTCGGTAAGAGCTTTTGGTCTCAAATACTTAGGTACGGGCGGTTCCACTGAACAAACATTTTGCGTTGTAAGTTGTAGAAAATATTCTACTGTTATGAAATGACATTTGACCAAAGACGACTGTCCAAGATAAGTTGAACTTGCGCAAATTCGTCCGGCACTTAATGCATATCTCACGGTTGGTTGAGGGTGCCGTTACTTTCCGTTTAGTTCTTTCATTTGATCTTCCGAGTCCTCGATTTCCTTACAAAATTTTTCAAGTTTCAACTAATTGTACTCATTCGACACATTTAATATAAAATTAAACTCAAAAAAATAAATAAAAAAACGCAATTCAAGCACTTTTGAATCGTCAAAAACATGTTTATTTAAACAAAGCAAGTTAAAAGAAGCACATTTCAACGACATCCTCCACTAGTTCCTCAGAGAACTGGTTACTACTCGTATAACAAAGCAATGCTAAAAATAGCTTTCATAAAATTGTTATTCTCATCACAGGGATAAGATAAATTGTAGACATAGTTAATTAAGTTGCTCTTAATTAGAAGTAAATATTTTTCGTTGCTAGAGCTATTGCTAAAAGGTTTTCTTAATAATGCCAATATCCCTACTCAAATAATTAATATAGATTGTGTAATCTACTCTCTAGGTACACTCATTATTGATTGCTTTCAGATATTTTGTGAACTAATTATGTCTACATAATATGTTCAAACGTCTCTTTTGAACAATTAGAACTTTGTTGTTGAAAGGACGAAGTAATTTCATCTCATTTCAGGATTGTATGTAAAACCCGAATAGATGTCAGCCACCTATAATCTATTTCTGTTGCCAATCAGCACTGATTTACATTGATGTGTTCCGGTTTAAAGGGTGCTAGATCCAGTTAAATTAAAGGAAATATAGGCATAAGAACTGCAGCTTCAGTGTCGGCTGCGCGCTTGAATCCCTCGGTGTCATGCGCGTCCATGGCACATGAGTAAAGAAACGGAACAGAGACAAAGCTTCATACAACCGTGCCGTCGCGTGTCAACTACTACAACCATACGGCGCATGTGTGCGTGTCCACTAGCCGCTGCGTCGCGTATGCACCGCCATGGATAAAACCGGTTTACCACAGTATTTATACTCGCTCGGCCAGTGGACAAACGGAGAGACTCGCGACGGCGGGCGCGTTGTATGAAGCTTTGTCTCTGTTCCGTTTCTTTACTCATGTGTCCATTGGGCTGCGGTGGCCGCGCACCATCAGGCGGATACTGAGGCTCGTTTGCTGGCCCAGTAACAAAAAAAGGCGACATATTAAGAGACCGCGTTTGAGGTGTAGCGGCTTAACCACTGGTTGCATGGAATTAACATTCTCTAAATTCGCACACATATTGTTCTAATGCGTTCATAGTGCCCGAGTAAAACTTTTAGATTCACTTTTGGTTTATTCTTTTCTTTTATTACCTATTTAATAGTTTTATGATTATTGATTGAATAATTTGGTAACGACATATTGTTTTGGTAATGTCGTTACTTCTATTATTATTATAAAGCTGTGGAGTTTCTTGCGCCCGTTCTTCTCCACAGCTAAAAGACGTCCTGAATGGGTCTTGCCCATCCATCCATATAGAGAAGTAAATTTAAGTTTAGACGATTCAAAATGCTTATTTTAAGTTTGCTGAATAAAAAAAATTTTGATTTTGATTTTAGACCCATGGGTCACGGATTCGATTCCCAGCGGGGGTACATTTTTGTGTAGGTACTTGGTTTGGTTGGTGGTAGGTACATAGTAGGGCCTGTTTAGTTTGCCTGGTTAGCTACCACCATCTTATCTAAAGTCTGGCGCCGTAACAACAATGTTGATAGCATTGTTGTGTTCCGACGGTTTAGAGATAAGATAGCAGTTCTCAGTGGATGAGGATTCCGGGTGAAGTGCGATTCCACCTTCGGCCTTATCATATCACTTATCATCAGGTGAGATAAATGCCAAGTGTTTACCCGTTTTTATAAAAGAAACTCTAAATCACATTAGCAGCCGACAAAATTAAATCACACAGCGCGCAGGCATAATCTTGAAACACAATTTGAGAGAGATACCCGTAGATACGCATTTGTATGGTTTGAAAAGTTTATCTGAAGTGGTACAAGGACAAGCTGCCGAGCGAGCCTAATTACAGATTGATTCCACCACTTTGGCAAGTCTGCTGCTTAATTGGCTGCTCCCGAGTTTTCCTCAATGTCAGACTTGGCTTGGTACTGCGATAGATAAATGTCTTCAAAGGGACACATTTGTCTGGTTAAGTGGGTAGAAGTAAGTTTCGTAAAGAGTTAACGTTTGTTAGGAGGAAAAATGTAGGCGTTATCAATACTTTTTGTTATCGAAACAAATCTAAACAAAACTTACGTTTTAATATTTAAAACATCTAGACTTATTTAAATAGTACTCAAAAGATAAACACACACAACACTGAACCTCAAACAAATATGATATTCCTTAAGTTGTACTTAAAAATTATAAGTTTTCATTTTTAACTTGTTGACAATGACGACTTAAAAAAACAGTGCGAATTCAACAAATATTAACAAGTTTCAAAGTTCAACATTGTAGGAAATTTGCAAAGTACGTTTGGAAAAACATTTGAGAGTCATTTATTTTAAAGTGTTGTTAAACGATGTTGAAGGATACTTTGCACTTGTTGTTGTTTATTATACAAAGTGGCGGAAAAGTCATCACCCTATCGAAAGAAGCTATATTTTTTTCAAATGGCGGTAAATATCAGTTCTGCTTTGACATTTGAGAAGTAAACAGATACAAAATACACGAAGAACATTCCAACAGGATGGAACATCGGCGTATACCTACTGCACGACCCACAACCGAAATTCAGAGGGCTTAATTTCCGGCTCGCTTAATCTCTCGATTTTGATTTGCACTGGCCGGCATTTTGATTTAATTTGACCGTTCTAGACTTCTTTTTGAGGGGATTTTTAGAACCAAGTGTCTATCTTAATAAGCCTCAGACTCTAAGCCCTCAAAGAGAACCTATCGCCGAAGGAAAATGCCATAATGGGTCATCAGGTCTTAAAAATCAGTGCGGTAACGGAGAAAGAATACCAATCGCCGCCCCTCTCTCCGTCCGGTGGGTGTCGTAAGAAGCGACTAACGGACTCTTTCGAGCGATGATCTGCTCCACTGGTGGTAGGGCTTGACCCGTCTGGTTGGTGACCACCGTACGCATGGTGTAAAACCCGTCAAGTTACTGCTTGTCGGTCGCGTTTCGGGATCAGCCAGCGTATAACCGATCAGAGCTCGAGAGGATGATGCTGCGATGTATTTGGTCTGTGGAGGCTTCCGTCAAACCAGTGCCAGGAGGACTTCGTTAACCGACCAGGGAGACCCGTAGAAACGGTTGTCCCGCTGGCCGCCCGTGGCACAGTACAGGGACCCAAGCGAGCCTAACCAGCTCGTGAGGCTGCCTCACCATGCCACGC
The DNA here is from genome assembly GCA_963921215.1 of Scoparia ambigualis. Classification (NCBI taxonomy): domain Eukaryota; kingdom Metazoa; phylum Arthropoda; class Insecta; order Lepidoptera; family Crambidae; genus Scoparia; species Scoparia ambigualis. Next base: position 21,220,558 of record OY992511.1, read on the forward strand.
ATAATCTCGGGGTGGTCCGTCGTGCCGGTTGGTGACCGGAAGGTGGGGTCCCGGCGGCCATTCCGGGGGGGGGGGGGGGGGGGGGTTCGGGGGCCCTTCCGTTCTGCAGGTTAATAATACTCGTCTGTGGGCAAATTCCTAGGGAAACAGGCCACCACACTTTGACCATTCGCATCGGTGCATCATTTTCTCGATTCACGCCTGTCTCTTTCCACTCCTAAAATGACAGCGCCTAACAACAAAACTGGTACTACAGCGGTGCACACCCCCACCACAACCTTACCGTTTGAGGTGGAGTTCGCTAACATCCGCGGACTCCATGCAAACCTCAATGCCGTCCACCACCATCTTGAGACGGCACTTGCTTATTCGTTCGGGCGGATGTTAGCTGTCGACGTCTGCGCTGTCTGGAGGACCCTTCCTTCTCCCTCCTAGTGGTACACGTCGACTTAGGCTCTCATTGCCGTGTCTACGTCTGCGTCTACCGATCCCATAACGGCGACATGGAGACAACTCGACTAATTGAACATCTTAGTCGGGTAGCAGATGATGCGCAGGAGCGGTTTCCATCGGCGGAATTGGTGTTTTTTGGGGGGACTTCAACGCCCACCATGAGTTGTGGTTAGGTTCCTCCAAAACAGACCATGCTGGTAGAACTGCTGGATACCGGGTGGAGATTCGAGCTTCATTAGGTTCCTCGGATCACTGCTTGATATCCAGCACAGTGCCCTTGGCATCGCGCCCGCCAACAGCGGTTTCGAAACGCCAGATTTGGCACTACGCTTCGGCAGACTGGGACGGTATGCGGGAGTATTTTGCATCCGTCCCTTGGAGGCAGCGCTGCTTTAGTGGGAAGGACCCGACCGCTAGCGATACTGCCGTTGCTGATGAGATAGTATTAGGAATGGAATACTATATTCCACACTCCTATGTCATCAGCAAAGGCAGACGCAACCGCTGGTTCAATCGCGAGTGTGCCAGCACTGTTGAGAGCAAACAGACGGCATACCGCGCTTGGATCAGAGGTAAAGCTCATGGGGATCCCGAAACTCGCTCGCTAAAAGCAGCCTCTAATAATGCCACCAAGTCGTGTAAGAGGGCCTACATTAGAGCGGATGCCCAGCGCGTTGCACGAGTAGGCCAAGAACTCCTGACGCATCCTACGGGCAGCCGTAGCTACTGGCGTCTGGCCAAAGCCGTGCAATCCAACTTCTGCCAACCCTCGCTGCCACCACTGAGATGTCCTGACGGAACTTTAGCTCACAAGCCGCAGGAAAAGGTCGATCTCCTGGCCAAACTCTTTGCGGCTAACTCCCGGATCAATGACTGTAATGCACAGCCACCCACAATTCCTCACTGTGGCCACACAATGTCTGATATTAAAATCAGGCAGTGTGATGTCCGTGCGGAGCTGCAGTCAATCGATGTCCGGAAAGCTAACGGTCCTGATGGCATCCCAGCAATAGTCCTGAAAATGTGTGCAGCGGAGTTGTCCCCTGTGTTAACGCGTCTGTACCGTCTCTCACTCTCTTCGGGTTGTGTGCCGGAATCTTGGAGAGAGGCTAATGTGCAACCGATCCCTAAAAAAGGAGATCGGTCAGATCCGACTAATTACCGCCCTATAGCCGTAACTTCAGTGTTGTGTAAGATCCTAGAACGAATATTGAACAAACAGCTTATTCGATACCTAGAAGATCACTCCCTAATTCACGATTGTCAATATGGGTGATCTTCTAGCGTACGTCACACATCTCTGGGGTGAGGCTATTGACAAACGTGGCGAGTCACTGGCAGTTAGCCTTGACTTAGCCAAGGCTTTTGATCGGGTCTGGCACAAAGCTCTTCTCTCCAAGCTCCCGGCATACGGTTTGCCCGTGTCCTTTCGGATGGATGCGCTTCGCGGTTCATGTCAGTGAACGCTGGTGTTCCTCAGGGCTCCGTTCTATCCCCCACGCTGTTCCTTCTGCATATCAATGACATGCTTCCTCTTGGAAACATTCATTGCTATGCAGATGATAGCACAGTGCATGGGGGATATAACGGTCACCCAACGGCTGGGCGGGTAGACACCGAAATGAAGCGAGCAAATCTTGTCATTGAGCTCGATCGGGTGTTGGACCTCATTTCTAAATGGGGCTCCGATAATCTGGTGGAGTTCAATGCCAAGAAAACACAGGTGTGCGCGTTCACAGCGAAAAAGTCGCCATTCCTTCCCCTTCCCTTTCTCCGGGGTACATCTCTAGGCCTGCAGAGCAGTATTAACATGCTCGGTATGAATATCCGCTGCGACCTGAACCAAAATGACAACATCGAAACCGTGATTAAAAATGCCTCACGTAAACTCGGTGTCCTGAACAAGGTGCGGCGATTCTTCACGCCTGATCACTTGTGTCTATTATACAAGACACAGGTGCGGTCTTGCGTGAAGTATTGCTCTCACCTTTGGGACGGCTCCGCAAAGTACCTTCTTGATGCCTTGGACAGATTGCAGCGCCGCGCTGTGCGCATTATCGGCAATGCGGAGGTCACTAAAACTCTCGAGCCTTTGCAATTGCGTAGAGATATTGCGTCACTCAGCGTCTTTTACCGTTTATACCATGGCGAGTGCTCTGAAGAACTCTTTGACCTCATCCCTCCTTCTCCCTTCCTCCGGAGTACGCGTATAGGAGTACGCGTGCTGCTCTCCGGAGTCACCAATTTACAGTCTCTAACATTCCATCACGCACAAAGAAATTTGGTGACTCGTTTCTTTGTCGCACTTTCAAAAGATGGAATAGTCTACCAGCACACGTATTTCCTCCTACCTATGACATAGGGTCCTTCAAACGAGGCGTGAAGAAGCACTTTGTGGGCCGGCAGAGTGAGGGTGACTGATGCTACGTCTCTTACGCTGCACCAGTTGTCCTCGCGCCTGGACCTCATTTCCACTTAACATCAGGTGGAGTGGGGTCATTTGCCAGCTAAGCATTAAAAAAAAAAAATTAAAAAGGTCAGTTAAAAAAAATACAATCAAAGAACATCGGGTAACAGATAAACTCTAGGTTCTCAAGAAAACTGGACAAAACGCCAAAACAATAAAATTTACTACTTATTGTGTACCATTGAGTTACGGTCAGTAATTAAAGTCGCTAAACCAACTAATGAATCTACAGCGTGTCCAGAAAACGAAGGATAATCCTTTAACTGCGGGTGCGTCACATCATATCCTACCGCATTCTGGAAATTTAGTTTAATGAAAGTCCCACGTTTTTCGAAAAATCGTCTTTTTTCGTTTATTTTTAGAAAAATCTTCCCTCGTTCAGTTTATTTCATGCCATTTCTACAAATGATACATTTTTGAAGCCCCATTTTTTTTTCAAATACTCATGGTTATTTGTTTCATCTCAAACAATATTCTTTTGTACCCTAAAGTACTGAGAAAACCACATAAAAAAAATCTTATGCAAAGTTTTCATGCAAACCAAATGAAACGGCTGACTTTGATAGCCTGTGGTGTAAAAAAATGTACGAGGCAGACCGTACCAATTACTTTAAAACATTGCTTAGTTAATGTTAATTTAAAAATGGTATTACTGTTTTACATTTTTTTTATTTTATTTTTTATGGTAATTTAAATGCATGAAGGTAGCAATTGCGGATTTTATTGAATTAAAAGTCAATTAAAATTAAGTTACCTTACAAGTATTATTTCGTGATTTGATACATGTGAACAATGAAATCGTAGAAAGGTTCGGTACCTGACATGCTTGCATGAAGTTTTGACCTTGACACCTATGTCATTGTGATTGAAATTGGCAAAGAAAATATTCTTTATTTTAACAGGTATTTTTGCGTTTTGGTATGGTATGGATACAAGTAAAAGACAATTAGTACAAATGAAATTTTTATTAAATTATTTACAGTTAATACTCAAAATGGCCGCCAAAATCCAGGTAGGTTACTCCGGTTAACGATGGTGGCAGTTCATACGGCAGTATCACTTCACCGTTTATGATCCCAGTCCACAAATTAATTTTGAACTGGGTTTGAGACCGATCTTCCCGTATAGTGTAGGGATTCTCTAGTTCCCAGTAATGCAGATTATGCATGTTTAAGTAGCCATCTTTTCGGCACGTAGACTCATCGCCCAATCTTGGTTAATTTTACGAAGCATTGTGCGACAAAACTCTACTCTTCGCGGGTAGTCAGCAGGTAGTAAAGTTTGCACGCGCTTCACATGATATGAGTACAATTCATACCTTTTTAAAGTGTTGTGCTTTTTGCAATGCCAGTTGTCCGTGCTATTTTTCGCACGGAAGTTGAGGGGTGAGCATCCACTTCAGCTAACACCTCTTCATCTACATCCAATCGAGGTCTGCCTTCACCAGTACCACTTCCTGGTATCCGTAATACTTGTAAGGTAACTTAATTTTAATTGACTTTTATTTCAATAATATCCGATATTGCTACACCACACACTATCCAAGTCAGCAGTTTGATTTGGTTTGCATAAAAATTTGCATAAGATTTTTTTTATGTGTGTTTCTCAGTACTTCAGGGAACAAAAGAATGTTGTTTGAGATGAAAAAAAGTTATTATTTATAGAAATGGCATGAAATAAAGTAAACGAGGAAGGATTTTTCTTAAAATAAAAGAAAAAAGACGATACCTCGAAAACCGTGAGACTTTCACTAAACTAAAATTCCAGAATGCGATAGGACATGATGTGACCCACCCGCAGCTAAAGGATTATCCTTCGTTTTTTAGACACGCTGTATAAGCCCTTTTCAACATCCGGTTAAGTTTTTACGATACGGTAGGTTAGGTACTGTAGAATAAGGGTAGGTACTTAAAGATGAAATCGCAATACGTTCGGAATCTTAAACTACTGATGGCAATCTTAATATTATAATAAAAATGGTATAAAATTGGTTTATACAATTTAATTATTTCATACACCATTAGGATTATAGACACAGCCAATAGGCAATATTTAAAATAATTAGTAAATTACTTTCTATCAAGTTTTTATATATACTTAATCGAAGTAATCAACGTGAGAAATATTATCAATTAAGATAAAAATAAATTTAAAGTAAAAAATCGTTTTTAAAAACCAACATTTATTAAAATTCACCAAAAGGAAAAAGTAAACCATCTATAAGTAGGTATTCAGTTTATGCGCTGTGCTTTTCAAGCTTGTCGCGGCCGAGGTTAAGGTATGCTTAATTGGAAATAGTATGAAAATTACGTGTTAAGAACATGAACCTACTGAATGTAGATTGTTTATTTTTTCCTTTTTTGTGCATTTAAGCTTGCTTACTTGGTAAAAATTCTCAATCTATCCATTTCAAGTTTATGTCAAAATAAATCAAACAAGCTCAAACACGACGGAATGATAGTGTTTCCATGGTGCCATATATGTAATGACATCGAAGTAACGTAGGTAGATACCAAAATTTAGCTCAATCGGTCCTATAGAAGTGGTTTAAATCTGCCTTGCATACATACAGGGTTAATTTTGGAGCTCCCGCCAAATTTTTTTACGTGGTCCTATAGCAGCAGTACAACCAAATAATGAAATAATTTTTTTTTTTTTAAATTTTTGTCTCTAATTTAAAATTTAAAATTATTGTCACCTAGCGCGTGGCCTATGGGGGGTCCTATCAAAGCACATGCGCGTGACCACTATTATTTACCCCATGCACCAATGACAGCGCGCTGTCGCTTTGACCGCGAGGGTGAGCGCACGCACCTAGAACTATAGGATATAAAAAGCAGGCAAAAAATTGTACTTAAAGATAAAAAAACGTTGAAAAAAAAAGTATTTTTTCAACGTTTCGTTATCTTTGAGTTTATTTGAGCGTTTTTTAACGCAAATAATAAAATATTACAAATATTGTACTTAATTAAAAAAGAAAACATTCATTATTTTTACGTCAAATATTTTATTATTACATTTTTTACCCCATATTTACTTTTGGCGGGGGTCCAAAATTAATCCTGTACTGTACATACAGTCGAGGAAGTTTCCGGAAGACCATTGTTCGCGCCAACCAACGCGGCGACGAGTGAAGTTGCAAGAATGGAACGCTCATTCGGCCGACCTTCAGCTCATTAGAAGAACATTCAAAATTACGCTTCCCGCGCGCGCACGCATCCACCTCTCGCCACTGATGCTTCGTCGCGTCGGCTCGTAGCAAAAACCGCCATATTGAAGATTGTGAAGATATCAAGTAAGCCCTTCATTTCCTTTTTCCGTTCGTTGCTATGCTCGGCGTCCTTAACAGGCGGCGACAACCACTTTTCGGCGATATTTGCTTGCACACAATCTACGCGCACGCCTACCACAGTATATAAATAAGCTAAAGCAGTAAAGAAGCTACGTACAAACGTTTGAAACGACGCACGCTCACAGACGCACGTATAAATACATACAAACCAGTAGTTCAGAGCTGCGGCCGGCTTCATGCAGTCGCTGCACGTGCTGTCGGCAGTTGCAGTTGGCAGCTCGGTTCGGAATAGCACCTTTACCTACTAGTTTTACAACCGGATGATTTTGTTCAAAATGGACGAAAGTTTTCGCTGTGGTTTTCAAAGAGAACACACTAATTGTAAAGTAGCTGTATTAATTTACAAAGAATAGACAAAATCAATTTTATGGTGCCGTGTCCATGCGTTTGAGAATGAACAAAAAAAGACTTCCTAAAATGTTGAAGATTTTTTAACTACACAATTTTGTTTGTAAACTAGTCAAATCATTCGATTATATAATCATTATAGAAACCAAATAAACGTTTTAATAAATAATAAAAAAATACCTATAAAATTTATAAAAAATAAGAGTGACAACCCTAATGCTCTATTGAAGAGTAGCTAGTTATCTCAAAAAAGGCCTAACTAGCTGAGATACAGCGCTCTAACTAAACAAAAACTTTTTCAATTTTACAAAAATAACAGGACAACCCTAACGCTCCATTGGCGCGTAGGTATTTAACTCAACAAAAAGGCCTAGTTTCGGTACTGCTTTAGCTTATAATAATACTGTGCGCCTACTGTACACACGCGTGGTCGGAATGGAGCGCAAGCAAATATCACTGAAAAGTAGTCTAGTCTTATTAGTCTTCCTCGACTGTACACTGCAAGTTATTACATTTTTTAAACCACTCATACGTGGAGATTTTGTGACACAAAAAATGGCGCAACTATCAACGTCCAATTTGATAGAATCGAGCATAGACTATGCGATATTTTGCGATCACGATGCATAAAATGTACCACAGAACCGAAATAATCAAACTTGTTCATACTAAAGTAGTCTGCAAGTCTATGAAAACACGGTACAAAGTCAAGTGTGTTTTTGTAGATGCGGTCTCATGCGACCGCTTGGGGGCTGAGGGGTTTCATCAACTTTTTGTGAAGTTTATATTATGTAGACAATGTCAACTTACTGTGTAAGCAGTGAGCCTCAAAATTTCATTCTTATATTTTTACAAAAAAAAAACCTATTTAACAGTATCTGTATCAGCATTACATTACAAATATAACATACAATTACCTTATTTAATGTTAGCTTCTAACTTCAATCTGTCTAATTACATTAATTAGAACAAACACGCTACTTACAATACTTATTAAATGTTTGTTACATACAGTCCAATTTACACTAGAAATACGTTCCTTTTTATTCAAGGTAATCTTGTACATAGCATTTTCCAATTACGTTGAATCGCTGCCTTAAAACTCGTAAATAGTCGTTTAACAAAGTGGTCTATTTATTACAGGTGCCTTATAGATGAAAGCATTAAGGGCAATAAAAATGTGACACGCCGAGCGAAAATAGAGGATACAAAATTCATTTACAAGCTATTGGCCAAAAAGCGACTCCCAAATTAATAAGAATTTTGGCTGGCATTTCAGTTATTGTTTAGGCATTGCTCAAAGTATTATACATGACGCTAATTCTAATATCACGTGTGTCTCTTTATAATTTACAATTTGTTGTCTACAATAATTCCTTGCCTTTTGGATTCAACATTTTGGGTAGAAAAATTAGGATGATTGTGGTATAGACGCCAGCAGATCAAGCCACAAAATGTAAAATTTCGGACTACTCTTATTGCTTGGAGAAATTGGACAGTTTTGAATACGTTAATCTACTGGTGTGTGTACAATTTATAAGCGTACTTACAATGTACGTACAGTCACGAGCACCAACATGTATACACATCGACTCTTATTAAATTATTATTCTATTAAAAGTTACAATTGTTCACATATTTTTGCTCTTGACTACACGGATGGGAAGACCAAAATTCCTAATAATATCCGGGTTGACTATCAAAGAGGTTTGGTTGCGGCATGATGCTAGATAGGAATCATCATCATCATCATCGGCCTATAAACGTCCCACTGCTGTGCTCTTTCCACATATACCGTGTCGCGTAGCGGTGAAAGAATACTACCACCCCCTCTCTTCCTTTGGGTGTCGTAAAAGGCGACTAACGGACTAAAGATTGCACGTACATCCATCAGCATAGAGCGGCGATGGGCTTACCACCTGTCACGCTAAGCACATGTACGGTCGCTATTTGGTGAAAAGTGGACTATGGTAGAGAACTGCTTTTGCTATCCTCATTGCCTAGTCTCTGACTAACCCTTCGGGGATGATAGTCATGATTATATGTATGTACATATTACAAATGGGGAACGAGAGTAAAACCCCCATGTTAATGCAGGTTACTACTTACCCTACTTTTAACGACTGCCAATTAACGACACGTCTGCGAACGTTTAAAATGCTTACTTAGACACAACATATTGTAACGTTACATCATGTATTAGCTTTTTCTTTAGCCTCCTAAACGCTCTGTCAACTGTGGCCGCGCACTGATCAGTGCTCAATTAATAGAATTTATTTGTGCCTAAAGGCCCCGCGTTCTAAATGTTAAGAGAAAACACTACGTCGACGTGGCATGCAAATTTCTCATGCATAACACAGAAAAACGACGTTTCGTAGTCACCTGTTTCCTCCTTCAGAACTGGACCATTTTTTATTACTTTTTCAGCATCCGTTTAAAAAAGAGATATTCTACGGCTGCATGTTTGATTTTTTTGTATTAAGCCATTTACTTAATGACGAGGAGCCTTCAAAATTTAGCGAAATCACTCCGTTTTAAGGCGTCTTCAGAAACATTAAGTGGGTGGTTTAAAAAAAAATCAGTGCACATTAAAATGAAATATTTTAATTTTAATGTGCATTTATATTAAATTTTAGAGGTAACTTTAGGATTATTTTTCTATCGAGCAAAATGTTTCCAATCGTGTTTTGGAAACAGCCATCCCCTCACACATACGTTCTGTAATACATATTATTATAGAAAATTTCAGTGCGAAATACCTAAAATATTTTGAAGCTAATAGAAAACACAAAAATTTTCCGTTTTCACCACCTAACCCCCCTTAATATTTATTTTATTTATTTATTTATATTCAGGCAACGCAGGCCTATAGATAAACACCTTACAGACTAACATACACATAATTTATATTATAAAACCCTATCACGATTTTACACGTAGACACGGCGACGTGTGACGCAGAGCGGTGTCCGGTAGCCTTCCACGGAACCGCCGGAACAGGACACCCTTCGGCCAAAACTCTTGATAGATGATCGGTCGGTATATACTCTCAACACAAATGAATTAAAATTCACATTGTGGCGGGACTTCAACCGCTCGACCCTTAGAGTGAGTTTTCTCTTGATACGTATGTACCCTACGATCTCCTCTGCCTTCGTAGAGTAATGGAGTCGGGACACGTACAGTAACGTCGTCGGTATAGCTGGACGCAGCAGGTGGTTCGGTCCGGTCGGTGCAACACCGCATGTTGCGACAGGCGGGCTTCCTCTTCTTCCTTTCCACTGTGGTAAAACCCTCCTCGTCCTGTCCTCCTGTCATGTCCTAGAACAAGTATAATTTACTAAATAGGATGATTGATTGATGATAGTATATTATACTTGTTCTAGGACATGACAGGCTACATGTCGAGAGCTTATCTTAGTCTATGCGAAATATGCACTGTGGAATGTAGATTAACCTGGAGATTTGCTAGTGCTCGGCAGACGACAGCCATCCATCAAACAAAGCCCTCGATTTATCTTCCGATAGTTGTTATATAAGAGTGGGTAATCCGACAGATAATTCAAGTTCGTTAGCGTGTAGTCACTCTACTTAATCGTACAAGACGGAAAGTCGATTGCTCAATCGAATTTGTCTCTGTTTTTTGGACTACGTTCCATTCCTGCCTGTTTTTATTGAACGAATGGGGAATCAGATTACAGAATAGACATAATTTTTCATTCTATAGGTTTACGTTCTCTAACTATTATTAATTCAAAAAATGATTCAATGATTTAAACTCGTTTATAATAATGTAGTTTGAAAAAGGTTGTCTAGGTGTGTGATATTTTTCATGATAGTATTATTTTTAAGACAAGCTTTTATTGATTAATGTTTTATATTTTAGCGTTTTATTAACGCTTAAAAATACTTAAGTAAAATTTTAAACACTGAAAAAAGACGACAACCTTAGGCGGGAATCGAACCACGCACCTTCCGCATTCCGGGCGGCTGCCTTAACAACTTGGCTACCGAGGTCTGGCTTTCAACCGTCGAAATTTGTCAGTGCTTGATGCTTATGTTTTTAGTCAACATTGCTTCATCAAATCTTAGAAGTTTTCACCTCTGAGATCCGAAAGAAATATTTTTACAAATATTTGAACATTCGGTTAAGATGAAACTGCGTTTATAGATTAATGTTTTATATTTTAGCGTTTTATTAACGCTTAAATATACTTAAGTAAAATTTTAAACACTGAAAAAAGACGACAACCTCAGGCGGGAATCGAACCACGCACCTTCCGCATTCCGGGCGGCTGCCTTAACCACTTGGCTACCGAGGTCTGGCTTTCAACCGTTGAAATTTGTCAGTGCTTGATGCTTATGTTTTTAGTCACGGTTGAAAGCCAGACCTCGGTAGCCAAGTGGTTAAGGCAGCCGCGGAATGCGGAAGGTGCGTGGTTCGATTCCCGCCCAAGCTTTTATTTTTATGTATGTTTGTTCGGGTGGAATCTTGCAACTCAATTTTGAAGCAGATATCTTCAACCGATTGAGCTGAAAGTTGTATACACGTTCAGTTTGGTTTGACAATGCATGGTTAATGGTAAGACGTTATTCTAAATTCAAGATGACGGCACACCCTAGATAGCGGACTAATTATTTTTAATGCTTTCCTACAATATAGGTATCAAATAAAAGGGTTTGCTGAGAATAACTAAAAAAATAAAGTGACGTCACTCTAAATCCAAATGGCGGACTTCTAAAGCTTGAAACTTAATTTAGAATCAGATATCTTCAACCGATTGAGCTGAATTTTTGTAAACACGTTCAGTTTTGATGACAGTGCATAGTTAATTGTGTGACGTCATTCTAAATCCAAGATGGCGGACTAATTATTAATGCGTTGGAGAAACGTGTCCAGGGATTAATAAAAAATAAAATAAATTAAATGTAAAAAACCTTTTTAAAAAACAAGCTATTATTTAAATGCGTTAAAAAATATAATTTTACTTAATACTTTTACTGTCAACTTATAACGTCGTTACACAATTTTCATGATATAAAGGTTGCCGCGAGATTTAAGTACCTACTTACTCGTATTTACTAAGATTGAACATTTTAATAGCTACAATCAATAACATCAAGTTATTATTATTTAATTTACTTGCTTATTTAGATACCTACCCAAGTAAATCTCGCGACAACCTTTTTTATCATTTAAATTGGGTGATGACTTTATAAGTTGATAGTAAAAGTTTAAAAGTAAAAGTTTATTTTTTTCTTACTTCTTAAGGTTTACTTGTATTTTTTTAATTATGTCTCATAAAATTATCGTGTTATCATGAACTTTTAAGTAAGTAATTGGGATTTGCAATTGATTCCTCTTTCGATAGATTCTTGTATTGTCTTGTTTTTTGAATTTGCTTTTTGGTACCCGAATAATCACCGCACACACACACATATACATTGATTTCGTATTTCTAACACTACACAATTCTTACACAATACCTACTCAAATTGGCACACATTTATAACTTAATTACACTTTTTCACTTTTCATTGACAATATATCTTTTTAATTATGTTAACTTAACCATTGTTGTTGAGTTTACAATAATTAAAAATTATAAATAAGGATAATTTGTTAAGTGTAACTTGTTTGTGGTTCATTAAAATAATTAACAAAAAATAAATTGTTACTACTTTTATCTTAAATAGTAAAAACACGTTTTGCGAGTATTATGAGTACACAAACACACCGAGTAAAATAGCCTCCTTTCGGGTTTCTACACTGCTGCACCATTAGGTAAAGCCGCCTCTGCTTAAGGCACATTCTAACTGCCTAAATAGATGTTTTCCTAGCAAGTCATGAGTTCAGGGGCCTCACTTTCTAAGCGCATCTGAAACTTCGTAGTCCCGTTACGTTCACGTTGGAACGCGCGGGTGCGGATAATGCGCGCGCGCTGCTGTTGTTATTCACAAGCGATTAGCACAGTACATACACACATAGCAGTGTACGACCAATTACGGGGTCGACGAAGTCTCGGATGCGATTAGAGAAGGGCTTTAGAAACCACACTGCATCAACTCTATATGCCTTGCTTCAACAGTACCAAATACATACACATAAACACGACTCTTATCCCCAAAGGGGTTAGTAGAGACTAGGCAATGCAATGAGGACAGCAAAAGCAGTCCTCAACCATAGTCCTCTAATCCACTTTTTACCAAATGTTCTCAGCAAGACAGGTGGTGAGCCCATCGCCGCTCTATGCTGTTGGATGTATGTGCAGAATTTAGTCCGCTACCGCTAGTCGCCTTTTACGACACCCAAAGGAAGAGAGGGGGTGGTAGTATTGTTTCACCGCCTCGCGACACGATACCAAGTACTAAAAGCAGTATTCAGTCTGTGAATCGCCTTTTACAAACACCCAAGAGATGGGTTGGTACAGTCACCACACACCTATTTTAACAAAGTATAGTGACGTTCATTGAGATTGTTGACATTATTAACATACGAATAAGGAATATTTACGATATTGGATGAAAATGCAACTTCCTGAATGTGTCGCGTCAGTCTACGAGAATGTATTGCTTAATGTTGGGCGGAAAGAAATAAATATTCCTGCGAGAAATGGTGGAACTGTCCTTGCACAAAGCTCATAGTTTACACCAAATGCGACTGATAAATTATGGGCTAACGTTATTAGTCAGTAGGGAATTGATGCTTTAAATTATACTGTTGAATTAGTCCCTTTCTTATAGATGTTCCTAAAAGTCTTCTATCTCAAACAAGAAAAAAAATGGTTTTTATATTTGTCTTTTGTTACAGTACCTACTCTCTAGCTAGAAAGGTTATGTCAAACAATCCAAACCGATTGAATCCAAACAGAACGAACGACGATAGCGATAAAGCACAAATTAAGTGCACGAGTCCTTACTATGTATTTCAAGTTAGTAGCTTACTGTTGATACTAATTATAATTGATTATAATTGTATTAATAATTATTGTTTTGATAACAAAAACGCAGCGCCTTGCAACAACTATACATATTATGTTTAACTGATAGCAGGGCTATTTTGTATTGCTTGTTTCGCAAATGAGTCAACGTCGAATTTTTATCGTAGACAGTAGGGTCAGAGCACATCAAGAGGGAACGATAGCCACAGCATAAGTGTGTCAAATGCGCGAGTGTCACGCGCCCCGGGTGTTGTTTACGTCTTATTGTCAACTTATCAGGCGCCGGGGGATGTCATTATCGGCCAGACGAACAACAATAACAGTAAATTAAGATTAGGTCAATTTACTAACGATTAATAAATGTTATTGGTCTGTGACGGCTCGGCGCTTTCGTAACGGCGCGCAGTACAATTGGTAGTAGGATGCATAGGTAGGTACTTACAATTGCTGAAGTGGATTCCATTAATTTTGGACCCCCCCACCAAATTTTTTCACGTGATTCAATAGGAGCAGTACAACCAAGTAATGAAATAAAAAAACCTTATTTTTTTTTACATTTTTATCTCAATTCTTCCATATGAAAATAAAAATTATTGTCACCTAGCGCGCGGCCGCCTCGTTATCAAAGCGCATGAGCGTGACCGCTATTCACATCTTGCACCAATGACGGCGCGCCGTCGCCGTCGCTATGACCGCGAGGGTGAGCGCACGCACCTACAAATATAGGATTTAAAAAGCAGGCAAATAACTGTATTTAACCACTTAGGCGTCTAAGACCGTATATACAATATGGCTTCTACCGTCCAGCCATTCTGAAAGCTGTCCGAAAGTTGGCCGACGCTGACCGAGACTACCCGAGCTGACAAAAAAGCTTAGAACTAGCCCATTGCTAAAGCTATATCAAAACCTAAACTACGTACCAAATGCTTAGAAAACGCAGTATTTTAATACGAAAAGCTATAACAAAAATGACAAAAATGAAGATTCCAAGACAAAAACAAAAATATTTTTTTATATCGACATTTAGAAGTCGTCATTACTTGGAAGTCACTGTTTCAAACTTTATAGAATCATATCATTTTCGATAGCTAAAACCATAACGATTGTTTTGATGTGCACATTATTAGGAAGAACGATGACTACGAAGAGTAATTAACACATTATTAGCACAAAAAAATCCTATGCAAAAAAAATGGCGAAACGTCAAAATAGTCAACAATTTCATTTTTTTACTGAAGGTACTCGTAGTACACTATGCCATAGTTAACAAATTATCACTTTTTTATCTCATATTTACTTTTGGCGGGGGGTTCCAAATTTATCCTGTATGCGGTTCTGAATCTATGTTATGGGATGAGTTTCACATTAACAAACTCTATGGTCTAGTGGCTAAGCCGGTCTTACACACAGAGGTATCGGGTTCGATTCCGAGCGGTGGATACATCTTTGTGTACATGGTTTGGTTAGTTGTAAGGCTTATTAAGTACGTCTGGTTGACTACTACCATCATATCTAAAGTCTGTCGCCGTAACAACAATGTTAAAGTAGCATGGTTGTGTTCCGACAGTTTAAAAATAAGACAACCAGTTCCTCAGTGACCACAGAGAAGGTTAACGACACTAAAACAAAAAATGTTTTTTGTTGGTTTTTGCCTTTATCCAAACGTAAAGATAAATGTACGACCAAGACTCTTTAGAATTACCAAAGGACTGTTTCCATGTTTGCCTCGCATCGTTCTACTTCGGCGCGTTGCCTCACCGCAGCAGCTATCACTCGAAAGTTGTGCCTAGACGATTATCAGTCGCCGCTGTAAACATATTTACCACTTTTGGATAGTGCCCTGTGACCTCTACTTATTATTACTACTTATTTTTAGGCCCCCCGAGACTTCCGGGGCCTATCTTTCCGATATGGACCCGGTTGCTATGTGCACGAGATCTGTACTCGCTGTGAGAAAATACTGCCATAGGCCTATGAATTGCTAGAAAGACCAAAGCGTAGCAAAACGGTTTGATAATAAAAATATATACATTGTATGTCAAACGGGTCACTACAGGGCTACAAGCTAAATATAGGTCACAAGAATAAGCGAAATTGGGCTAAAACCCATTACATTGGTCAAATGCGACCATATTTAGGTACACGTATTAATATAACAACCAGATCGGATTAAATTTTTTTTTTGTTTTCCCATCCTGTAGGCTGGCATTGTGAAAGATGCATAACCTGGAATATTGCGACCTAAACTACCGCACTTGTGCTCGTGCTTCTGATGTGTTGTTAAAAATATTGTTTTATTTTAAAAAATATTGTAATTATGTAATAAGAATTTGTTTATAGAAATATAAATAATACTGAAGTAAAGGTAATATTAAAAAAAATCAGTAACATTTTCGTTTTATAGTTAAAAAGAGCCATTAAAATCCGAAACTTAAGAAATTAATCAAAGTATTGTTGAAGCAAAAATTTAAATGGTATTTTTTTGGGAAAAATCCGATTTTTTTTACGACTTGTCGGTGGCGAATATAAATTGGCATCTTTTTTATTAGCAATAGTGAAGCCAAAGTGTTTTATTTTTATGTTTCTGCAGTAAATATGTTAAACTACCTACGCTGAGAATAGCTTTTTATCAGTTGCAGAGAGAATGACCTGCTACTGTGTTATATTTAAGCGCAACTTCTCTGATTCATTGCTCACAAGGTGCGTAGTTTCCGAGGAATTTCCATTACGCAATTTATCATCTTGTTATATATTAGTTAGCACACATATCAAAATTATAATTAAGATACAACCAGTAACTGAACATTTAAATTCAACCATCTTTCTCTAACAGATATAAAAACATTTTGGTACTTACTTATTACAATATTTTTGAGTGACATTATTATGAATATCTTACGAGAAACTTTTTGATTTGTAATTTATAAATCTGAAATGAGTAGGCGAACAAAATTAGAATCTCGTTCACGTCCAAAATATAATTCACTTCTGAAAAATTCATGAGCCAACCTAATATCTATTCGTATAATAAATCACCTTGTAGCTTAGAAGAATCTGTTATCTTATTGCCATGACAATATTTTGTAAACGCCCTTATCGATGTAAACAAGTTTTAAGTAATTCCGTACTATGGACCTCGTGGGGTTTATTTTTAGACGAACTCTGTAGAGATAGTCCCATTCGTCAGGTAACAGTGGTACGAATCCCTTGTGCTCTCTGCGGGACTCCATCCATCATCCGAAGGAGGAAATGAAGCTGCATTACTTTGTACGTTGTGTTTTTTGAGCATTAAATGCTTTAAGGTTGTGTTCAAACCATTTTTGAAAGTTTAGTTCGCGACTTTAGACAAACTCCTTGGTTTGTTGTAAAAAGCTTTTATGACTTCTTAGTGATGTTTATTGCGATTTTTTTTGTTGACTACTTTGATTCTGTTATTATTGTTTTGTTTTTCACTTGTTGTATATTATTTATATATTTTTAAAAGACATTAATTAGTTCAAGTAAAAATATATTCATTGTTAACTCTATTATTATCTCGTTGTTGGATATCTGAACTATCGTGATTATTGATAAAGCAACTGTACTAAAATAACGGATAATCAAAGACAACATTGTAACAATCCCGTTGAAATTTGTTAACGTTAGTGACCGTGATAAACTAAGAAGTAACTATATTTGATTTTAAACTTTGTTTATATAAATATGAAAACAATTATATAAAGTCGTATAAGATTTTATCTTACGACTGCAATCATAAGAGAGCTCAAGAGGTTTTTAATATGGTCACCCATCTAGTGACCGAATGCATAGCAAAGTTGGTTAACTCGCAAGATCGCTACCGAATGCCTTAGTCACTGCAAAATCGAGCTAATCGACTCTTAGCCATACCAAAATGGTAAAAAACAATTTGACAAATGTTTGATCTATAAAATGCATCATTTCAGAACGGCTGCACCTAATACTTTTTTTGTTGCGTTTGTAATTGTCAGGAATAAGTGTCTATAAAATATTTTTATTTGGAAATTCGTCACGGGGTACGGGGTCCACGCGAACGAAGTCGCGATCGATCCGCTAGTAGGTAATATTTACTAATATAAAAAAAATATTTCTCATGATGGCCTTTCCATCTGTTCCAGATATACGCGGTGACGTTGCTGACCAGCCAACTGTTGGTGCACGCTGAGGAGAAGAAGGTGTACCGCATCACCGACAAGGTCATGACCTGCAGCAGCTACCTGTCGTTGCTCATCAACAAGTTCTGCGACAACGTATACAAGATCGTCAAGAGGGACACCTCCATGCTTATTGGTGAGACACGTTTTTTTATGTGAAAAAGAGAGAAACGTGTGGGCGGGGTCACCTGATGGAAAGTGAAGACCGCCGCCCATGGACACCAGCAAAACCAGAAGAGTCGCGGATGCGTTGCCGGCATTGAGGAAGAATAGGGTCTTTGTCGAAGGAGTTGGGACTTTTAGGAAGGGGTAGGAGTTGTGAGAGAGTGAGATAATAGGGATAGATATGGGCCTCCGGTAATTTCACGTGCCATTGTTTAAAGCCGATATTACGTCGGGCGAGCCGGTCCATTAATAAATAAATAAATAAATAAATAAATAAATCTTTCCTACAATCACACCAATTATCTAGCCCAAGAGAAGCTTCGAAGAAACTCGTTAAATGGTTACTAGACAACAGATAAACATACTTAAAATACTTAAATACATACTTATTATACATAGAAAACACCCAGACCCGAGACAATTGAGAAAAACAATAATTTCTAAATTGACCCGACCGGGGTTCGAACCCGGGACCTCAGAGATGGCGACACCATGAAAACCGGTGTACAAACCACTCGACCAAGGAGGTCGTCATTGGTGCTGCAATGCAACGCAGCGTGGCCCATTCAGACAGTGTCACTCATTAGCACCACCCAGGGGTCACGTGTAGGGTCTTAAAGGTAAACTTACGGACGCTATTGACTTTAACCCCCAAATACGCACCTGGGTTCACCGTCGCATTACTACCGTCTTATTATTGTTTGCAGAGATTTTCGATATTGCCATATCCCACCATGTAATTTACAGTCCAAATATTGTTTTCAGAAAAGCTGTCGCCGCGTTCAATGCTAGAACGCAGAAGGAAAGAGCGTGTCCTAGCAGAAGAGCACTGGCGGCGCGTGCGCCGGCAAGTGGCCAGCGAATGCTGCGAAAGGCCCTGCACGATAGGCGAGATGATCAAATACTGCCCTGAAGACGCGAAACTGCTGAAGGAGAGACCCGATATATTCGACTAAAACTGAAATATTCTATCACAATGAAAGCGCGGGCGCAACAGGCGACGTAGCAAAAGAACTAAGCAATCATCTACTGCGCTCGCGCTTTTATTCTAAAAGGGTCTTATTGTAACTAGGATTTCCCGCTAAATCACCAGCCGACTGGTAACATGTTAGAACGGGTTGTCGGTAAAACAATATAATATTTATTATCATCTCGAAAGTTGTAACACGCACAGATCTACAATATAAGGGGGGCCAAATACTTCCTTGCCTAGTTACGCATCTGACTGAACCTGCATAGTATTTAAAAAGCCTAAAGAGAGCATAGGGTGACCACTGTGACTGAGTAAATAATCATAATTATGACTGAAAAGTTTTATTTTCCCACCGATTTTAAATATAAGTGTTTAGCAATTTCTTATGTATTTATATATTTTGTACAATTTGTATAGTAAGTACAGATGTTAGCAATTTTGCAATGTAAACAAATAACCACAATTACACGACTAGTGGATGTATAAGATTTTTTATTTTATTATTTGGTGTTTGACCTGTGTACCAGCCTGTTAGATATTGCGTTTCTGATTGCCAATAGCATTACCAGAGCATAGCAAGCATCACTCTTCTAAAACTACAGTTTACGTGTTATTAAAAATACATACACAACTGAGGATTGTGTAGTGGCGGCTTATTAATAGAATACTATACTAAACCCATGTCTTCCCTAGCTTGTTGTAAAATGAGACTCGTACTAAATACTGCACATACATCCAACAGCAAAGAGCGGCGATGGGCTCACCACCTGTCACGCTGGGCACATGTGCAATTGTTATTTGGTGAAACGTGGACTAATGGCAGAGGACTGATTTTGCGGTCCTCATTGCCTAGTCTCTGACTAACTCTTAGGATATATATAGTCGTGAGTTCATGTATGTATGTATGTACATACTAAACTTGACGCCCGTTTCCCTAAGGGGTAAGCAGAGGCCAACAGCTTTCTATCCACGATCCTGATACTCTTTATCACACATTTCGTTTAGTAGACTTAATGCACCCAGGTCGCCCCTCCCCCGGCGTCAATTTCATATCCTTTAAACTGATTATTGCTGTGTACACAGTAATGCATGACAGCAGTGGAGGTACCTTCATACAAGCCGAGAAACCTGGCTTTAACATAAACTCAATACCACTACTGGTGAAACGCAATTAGTTACAATCACTTTATATTTCTTACCTGTATTACCATTATAACTGACATCAAAGCATAATTTTGTTCTCAATTTGCACAGTATAAGATTATCAGCACGAAATAAGGCGTTAAAACATTAATATTTCGCATCGAAACCTCTCATACAACGTTGCTGAGCAGATTTTCCATTTACGATGTTGTACCAAAGAGTATTCTTTTCAACCTAAACGAGGTTACGAGGTAATCTCATTGAGGCTACGGCCATAATGTTTCATCAGCGTACCGACTACCGACCGGTAGGTATGGATTAAGCGTTTGACCTGACCAACATTCGGGCAAATCTAGTTCTAAAGCTAACAGGATTTGGGCGTTCAGTCAACATTTGAACGTTGTGCCTTTTGAGATTCGTGCATGCACCCGTTTTGTATTTCTACGTTGGTTGGTTTCGGTTCGTTTTTGGTATAGGTAAGGTAGTACCTATATTGTTTAGATTCCAAATTAAAAAAATATCCAGATTTTCAGATTTTAAGAAATTGTAAAGGTAAGTAGTAAATAAGATAAAATAATTTATTGCCGTATAAAACTTAGCAATACAGCAGACTTATGTCATACCTACATTTTTATTTATTTCGTTCCACCAACAGTACAATGAATATTTGAATGAACACACACAATACACATGTTTCCTAAACACCTCCTTACACTTGATAAAGATAAAAATGTGTGTGTGTCAGTAGAAATTCACAATGTTTTCCTTCTAAAAAATCCGAAATATAATCCGCAATACCAAGGCGACGGATAATAGTTTATATAACAATTATTTGTTTCAAAATAACTTAAGAAATAAAGAATGAAAGAAAATAAAAGTTGTATGTGTATGTAAGCACTCTATAAGGTATTAACTCATACTAATAAAGGTTATAAACTGTAAGCGCAGTTACAATGAGAATTATTTCTAAAGTATCCAACAAAATGCATTTATCATTTGTGTAAATACTTGTGAAAGGACAAAGGTCATGGATGTAATAATGGATTGTAATGTAAAGTCTGAAATAAATTTTATTCTTATTATTATGCATTTAATATTTTTTTTACATTATTTCATAAAATTAAAATATATTTACATAATATACTATATCAAATATTATAAAAAACTTAACCTAGGTTGCCACCGGCAGCGGGTATAGACCCTAGATGCTTAGAGCTGCAGAGTGAGGAACCTCCTGACAATACGTGCCGTGTCAAGGAGCCTTCTGTATCTGACCCTTGACCCAGCCTTATAGCGAGAAGCCTCTCTAGATGTTGATCGAGGTTCTTAGCTATAAGACCGTCTGCCGAAACGACTATTAGTACAATAATAGTTGAATCCACATCCCACATGGCGGTAACCTTGTGACCCAAAGCAATGTACCTACTGAGCTTGTCCTTCTCGGCTTTTATGAGGTTCTCATTATGAGGTATGGTGATATCAACCAATATTGCCCGGCGCTAAGATCAGTCGACCACCACGATATCAGGCTTATTAGCGACAATAGTCCATCCGTGATGATGAGCTATCCCAGTAGAGCGTTGCATTACCATTTTCGAGAACCGGCGCAGGTGCGTAATTATAGTTCGGAACCTCTGATTCAACAAGGCCATATCGAAGAGCAAGTTGCTGGTGAATTTGTCTGGCTTCTTGGTTGTATCTGTGCAAATACTCTTCATTATTAAAATTTTGCATTCACAATGCTGTATAGATAACGGATAAAATGTTTACTAGAAAAAAATCAATCAGTCTCAGGGATTCGAACCCACGACCTTTGGACGGTCCAAAGGTCGTGGGTTCGAATCGCACTCGAGCTTCCTGAGAATGGTTGATTTTTTTTAAGTAAACATTTTATCCAAATACTCTTCGTTAGCAAAATGAGTACAACCGGAAATAATACGTCGGAGTGATTCTCCTGAACGCGGCATGCCCGACAGATGTCTACCGTACCGTCCCTCATAATATGTTTCCGGTAGTTATTCGTCTTGATAACTTCATCTTCAATGGCACAGACATAACCTTCGGTTTCCCCAAAGAGGTCACCGAAACGTAGCCAGTTCACCGAGGCAGGCAAATCTACATCAGACTCATTTAGAGCACGATAGTAGCACCCGTATAGCACCTTGCTCTTCCATATGTCCTTGTGATCGAGAGTGCTTAGCACTACTGGTTAGTGGTTTGCGACAGTTTGCTGTTGCTAAGGAGAGCGGCGTAAATTGCCTATCAACTGCCACGACAACATCCAAATGACGGACTCCCAAGGCGTCCAATTCGGTCTGAGTCCATCGTAGTATGCCAAAGGAGTATGTGAGCAATGGCATAACCCAGCCATTACAGGCACGCGTCTTATTGCCACCCGATGAAATACTGTTTAGTACTTTTCTTAGGCGGCAAAAGAATCGCTCCCGTAATGACTGTTTTATGTCTCCGTCTCAACACCCAAAGACTGTGACATTCCAAGATATTATATGTTTTAACTTCAGAGAGAGATTTGAAGTTTATCGTATCGGAGAGTTAAATTGGTTGCATTTACTACTTTATTATTATTATTATTCTCTTTATTCAAAATACAATCATAAGAATTTTTTTACAATATTTTATATAAAAAATATATTTACAATATATGCCACCGGCAGCGGGGATAGACTCAAGCTATCGGTGGTCAGGGCTGCAGAGTGAGGAACCTCCAGACGTGCCGTGTCAAGGAGCCTTCTGTATCTGACCCTTGACCTAGCCTTTTAGTGAGAGCCTCTCTAGATGTTGATCGAGGCTCTTAGCTATAAGAATGTTTGCCGAAACGACTATCGGTACAATAATGGCTGAATCCACATCCCACATGGCGGCAACCTCGTAAGCATTTAAAAAAAATATTATTATTAATAAAATCAATCAAACCAATAAAAGCACACATATTATAAATATTTTTTTATGTGAAAAGGAGGCAAACGTGCAGACGGGTCACGTGATGGGAAGTAATCACTGCCGCCCATGGACACCCATGGACAGAGGAGTCGCAGATGCGTTGCCGGCTTTGAAGGAGTCGGAACTTTTAGGAAGGGGTAGGAATTGTGAGAGAGTGAGAGAATAGGTAGAGATGGGCCTCCGCTACTTTCACTCACCGGATGAAACACAACAGCAACGAGTGCCATTGTTCACGCCGATATTCCATGAGAGGGTGGTATTACATCGGGCGAGCCTGCCAAATGCGTGCTGCAACGCAGCGTGGCTCTACCACTCAGACAGTATCACTCATTTGGCACCACACATGAGTCGCGAGTATTTTTAAAACCTATTGGATATTGTATTTTTTTTATACTTACTGCAATAATTACTATGGCGGCCAATTACAAATTGCTGTGTGAAAAATGTTATAGCGATGTTTCGTAGATGAGGTACTTAGGAAATACCTCGGAGCAATTGGTCCGAACCTACGCTGCGATATCAGAGGTATGTATAGGTTTTCAAGGGCCCTGCAGAAGATTCAGGAATGGCAGTTTTTTTAATGAGAATTTCGTTATAGGTAATACTAAATCTATGCAGAAACTACAGCAAAAGCTAAAACCAATGTGTTAACGTATTAATAATATGATATGTGTACATAATATTATTAGCGCGGCCTGAAGAGAGAAGAGGGAAGAAAAGAAGAGATAAAGCTGAGTGGATAACTTTGTGTCAAACTGCATAAATTATATAATATAGGCCTATAATCAGCAGACGACCGCCATGAGCTGCTAATATGATGATGAAGATGGTGAATATTTAATTGTAAGGAAACGTGTTCGCATAGGCACAATACACATAGATCGCGCCAAATATACTTATTATCCCCTGATCTGTCGGCGGCCATTTTGCAATATGGCGCTTAATGTCGATCTACTTCCGTATTATATCCTGTTTATGCCCGGTCTAGCTATAATGACGATTTCCTTGAAATTGTACATGGAGACTTTATAAAAAACTTATAGCACTGGAATTATTATTAAATAAGCTATCTGGCTATGTATCATAAAGTATAGTTTGATGCTATATTAAATTGCGAAAAAAAGGTGAAAATATTGCTAGGTAGGTAGCTAGAACTGTTTAGATTGAAATTGATAACGAGTCAATGCCAAAGAGAAATTAGGGATCGGCGGTAAAGAGGGCGCGATAAGGTATGATTCCAAGATTCCCACTGCCCTTTTTCATAGCTTTTTTTCCGGGAGGAAAGGTTCGTTAAATTTCAAGGTCCGGTGGATATTCGCTTTAAATTTTAATATCTTAATGCGGCACCGGTACCTTCTAAATATTAACGCTCATTCGGTGTGGATGTAATTTCAAATAACAGTAAGATTGAAAATGTGAGCAGTGCGAAATAAACGAAAGGAAATAAAAGCCTAAATAAATAACGTCGAATGGTTTTTCATCCGTGTAGTTGTATTTTTGAATGAGCCTGGCAGTGCCAACGTTTGGAAATGGCTTTACTAATGATTTTAATATGGCTTTTACGGGGTTTTATGAAATGTTTTGCCTTTTGTATAATTTGTGGTTTCCTACAATAAAAATTAAAACCCGAAACAAGACATTAAATAATAGGTGGATAAGCAAAGGGCTGAGAACGAGCCGTAAAACAAAAAGATTACTTCGATATCGCTATTATAAACATAAAACAACAATCAATAAAAATAATTATTTAAAATATTCTAAAATATTGAGAAGGGTTACATTTAAATCAAAAAGAAATTGTAATATTAGGTTCATCAATAATAGTGATAATAAATGTAAAGCGACATGGTCTGTAATTAGGAATGAAGTAGATGCTTTAAATTACAATGTTAATGATATATCCGAATTGAAAATTCATAATAAAACGTTAATTCATCCTGCAGACATAGCCAATTCCTTTAATAATCATTTTGTCGATGGCCAACCTTACACATCTACAAATAGTATGAAACGACAGCATATGACAACAATATCCAATACAATGTTCCTTATGCCGATGACCGAGAAGGAAGTGAAAATTGAAGTGTTAAAACTAAACAACACAAACGCTGAAGGCTGTGACGGAATAAGCACTAAAATAATAAAAGCCTGTGTTGATGAAATACTACCTGTTCTAACCGATCTCATAAACAAATCGTTTTCTTCGGGAATTTTTCCAGAAGCTCTAAAACTTTCTGTTGTCCGGCCATTGTATAAGAAGGGTGAAAAGGATAATGTAGAAAACTATCGCCCTATTACTCTTGTTCCTATTCTATCGAAAGTTTTTGAAAAATGTATGTTTAAACGGTTAACTGATTTTTGCAAAAAATACAATGTTATTTATAATCACCAATATGGATTTCAAAATTCTAAATCTACAAAATTAGCAATCTTTACTTTAATTAATACAATTTTAACTAATATCAATAATAATTTTTGGACAACAGGATTATTTTTTGACTTATCTAAAGCCTTTGACTATGTTTCTCATGACCTATTATTGAAAAAGTTGGAAGCTATAGGTGTAAGAGGAGTAACCCTTCAGTGGTTAACATCATACTTAACTGGTCGTAAACAATATGTTGTTGTAGATAAAATAACAAATAATGAAATGATACAGTATCATTCCAACTGCCGTGAAATTAAAAACGGTGTCCCGCAGGGAAGTATTTTAGGCCCTCTTTTATTTTTATTATATGTAAATGATATGTCTAGCATTACCAATCATAAATGTATTTTATACGCAGATGACATTTCCATAATTGTGACGACTGAAAAGAGGAATAATTTATTGACTGATCATGAGATGGACATAAACAATACTATTGACAATTTAACTGAATGGCTCGAAGCAAATAATTTAAAAATTATTCTAGATAAATCTGTATATATCCAATTTAATCAATCAAAACATAAGAAATATAATTTTAATTTAAATATCACTAAAATCAATGAGGTTACAAACGTAAAATTTTTGGGAATTATTATAGACCAATTTTTAAACTGGAAATTACAAACAGAGAATGTTTGTAATAGAATAAACAAATTTGTTTATGCATTAAGTCAAGTCACAAAAGTCACAAATAAAAAAACTGCAGTTTTATCATATCGTGCTTATGTAGAATCCGTGTTGCGGTATGGTTTGATGATATGGGGTAATAGCACAGATTGGAACAGAGCATTCATAGCACAAAAAAAGTGCATTAGGGCCATATATGGAATTCTACCTGATGAATCATGCAGACCTATATTTAAAAGTCTAGGTCTGCTGCCTCTCCCATCGCTTTATTTATACGAGGCTTGCAATTTTGTTCATCAACATAAAGATCTTTTTGCAAAAGCATCTGATGTTCAAAATTCCAGAGTACGAAGAGACACACATAAGCTTGTCATAACTAAACACAAAACATCTAAACATAACAAGAGTTGTCTTGTAATGTGTGTCCGAATATATAATAAGATTCCTAACGAAATGAAAGAACTGGGTAGTCTTTTGTTTAAAAAAAGATTACTTAAATGGCTATATGAAAAGAACTTTTACACTGTTAAAGAATTTTTTGATAAGTAGTTCTGTATACTGACATTTATAGTGAACTTTTGTTAACGATTGTAAAGTGTATATAATTATTTTTTTTTTAGACTGATTCGAATAATAATAGATTGACATTGACATTGTTACTTTTTGGCATGCTATTTTGATAGTGAGACATGAGCACTTTTGTTTCGTTTTATGTAACCACCATTTTATACCATGTTTTTTGCAAATAAATGATTATGATTATGATTTAAGGTAACAGAAGATGGGCAGCCGTTGAATAAATATTTACGTACTATACTTATTTAAGTACTAGCGGCCCACGCGCGTCTCCGTCTGCGTGAACAATCTCCCGTGACGAATTTTCAAAATAATCTTTCATACAAACCATTACAGGCACCTGAAGTCTGAAGTGGCAAGTAAACATACATTCGTAGCAATCCTACTAATAATATAAACGCGAAAGTTTGTAAGTATGGATGGATATTTGTTACTCTTTCACGTAAAAACTACTGAATGGATTTGGAAGAAATTCGGCATACAGATAGTTTATAACCTGGATTAACACATAGGATACTTTTATCCCAATATTTCCACGGGAACGTATGGATGGATGTTTGTTACTCTTTCACGTAAAAACTACTGAATGGATTTGGATGAAATTCGGCATACAGATAGTTTATAACCTGGATTAACACATAGGATACTTTTATCCAGATATTCCCACGGGAACGGGAACCACGCGGGTGAAACCGCGAGCGGCCGCTTGTTGATTTATATTTTTTTTTGTCTAATTATTTTTCTGTTGTGTTTGTAATTCTCAGGACGAGGTTTGGATGAAAGAACATTCTGGACATTCGTCACGGGCACACCTCGGTCACTCGCGACAAAATATATGAAACAAACGCGTTCTAATAACCTGTTACGCACACAGTCATAAGCTCGTGCAGGTGAACATATAACATGCTTGTGTGAGTGAGATAAGACATTCATTTTCATTCACTCGGTAACTGTGAGTCATGAACCTTTTCATGCTGTGAGGAAACTGATCGCGGGTGGGGCGCATTCAGCGGGACGCAGGGAGAGGTCATACTATACACACGGCGTCAGGTCAACTTACCCAAAACTATCAAATTTCTACAATCAATTTTGAACTTTAATGTTTGGTACTAAGGATCAATATTCATTGGAGAAATGTGACAGTTTAGGGTAGGTTCATCTGACGCCGTGTGTACGTAGTAGGTACTCATTATTATACTGTCACGGGGTACGGTGTATAGTGTAACACTGTATACAGTTTATGTCGTTTTTGAATTTGTAGTCTGATGACATGACAGCTGTCATTTGTTCCGCTTATTATTAAAAAAAGTGCTACTCAGGTGCCGTCAAATTCAAGTGTATTGACCTTGATCGAAGGTATTGACCCATTTATTTTAGATGGGTTGCAGTTTATTTTTAAGCGATTATTGCAAAACACCGCCACCGGCTACAAATTGCAAAAACTTATTTCAAATACTTTAATTGCACTGCACCATGCAGATACAGTGTTTCAAACAAGATTCATTTACTTTCACTTAGACGAAGTTCATAACTTTTTTACTGCCTCCTTGCAACAGATATTGAACCGAACGAGTGTGGGCCGGGCGATATTACCCCTGCCGTATCACCGGGGCAAACCCAGCCAAAATATCATGTATTTAAATGACCTCATCATATCATGTATTTCACGGTGTCGGGTAGCGGTGAAAGGATACTACCACCTCCTCTCTTCCTTTGGGTGTCGTACAAGGCGACTAACGGAGTAAAGACTGCACATACATCCAACATCATAAACCGCCGATGGGCTCACCACCTGTCACGCTGAGCACATGTGCAGTCACTATTCGGTGAAAAGAAGACTATGGCAGAAGACTGCTTTTGCTGTTCTCATTGTCTCTGACTAACCCTTCGGGGATAATATTCGTGGTTATAAAAATTAAAAAGTATATATTAATTTTATTGGTTTACGCTCACACCAATTATCTAGACCAAGATAAGTATTCGAAGTAAAGATGACGAATAAATATACATAAACATAGAAAAAACCTTCAGACCCGAAATGAATTTAGAAAAACAGTTTTTCTTTAATTGACCCGACCGGGTATTGAACCCGGAACCTCAGAGATGGAGCGACGCCAGAACCGGCGTGCTAACCACTCGACCACGGAGGTCGTCATGCTTATTATGTATGAATGTAAATGACCTCATAGATACGGTGTTGTTACGTTATACGGGCCAACAGTTACGTTTATTCCTTTTATTTAATTCGGCCTTTGCCGAATGGTATTACGTCCTTTTATGTGCGGACATTAGACGTGTATGCCGAACGCTTACCAACATCTAAACAGGCTTTTTATGTAGTAGGTTAAACTCCTTTTGAATTTCGTTTAACCCCGTGCTGACGGCCTACTCTCTTTGTCCGAAACGAAATTTCGGCCGATTTTCGTTTGCTATTTATAGCTTTTTTCGTTATTTTTGATATTTCAAACAATTTTCTAAAAATTAATAATAAATAAATAATAAATTTTCCTACACTCACACAAATTATCTAGCCCAAGAGAAGCTTTGCTTTGAAACTTATTAAATGGTTACTAGACAACGGATAAACGTACTTAAAATACTTAAATACATACTTATTATACTTACATAGAAAACACCCAGACCTGAGACTATTTAGAAAAACAGTAATTTCTAAATTGACCCGACCGGGCATCGAACCCGGGACCTCAGAGATGGCGTCACCATGAAAACCGGTGTTCAAACCACTCGACCAAGGAGGTCATCAATCAATAATGTAAATGCCAAACCTATTTGCTATGAACGAAATTTCGGAAGGAACGGAAACCGCTGTCGGTTCAGCCGAAATTTCGTTTCTGAGAAAAGGAGTAGGCCCTTCACTAAGTCTTAGAGGTTCCTAACAATTGAATGTCTATTGTGTCTGGTATTACGACAGCCGAGCTCTGAAGCATGTGGAAGTTTTGTCTTCTTTATAAAAAATATCGTACCAATCCGCATTGTCCAGCGTAGCGGGTTATGTTTCCATCTCCTTAAACTCAAACTCAAAATTTTTTTTTTCAATAAACTCAATTAATAAGTACTTTGAATCGTCTAAGTCTTTTTAATCTACCTCCCATTCAGGACGTCATTTTTTAGCTGTGGCAAAGAACCGGGCTCAAGAAACCACAGCGCACAGAGGCTGTTGTACCCCTTGTGCTCTTTTATTCATGTTGGAATAGGGTTACCATTCAGGAATTTGAAAAGTCCTGACAAAAATCCTGACATTTCGATAAAATTCCGGACTTTTTAGCCACAAAAATTAAATGGAAACATTACTTACTTTTTATATTTTGTTTTTACATAACTGAGAAGTAAATAAAGATTAAATACTTATTTGATTTAACATAAAATGTAGTTTTGGTACCATTTTTCATAATCCGGACAAAATAAAGAGCCGGACAAAATCCGGACTAAAGTGTTAAAATCCGGACGGATGATAACCCTATGTGGAAAGGTCTGTGCCCAGCAATGGGACGTTTTTAGGCTGACGATGAAAGGTGGAAGATCTCTGTGATATAGATGTCTGGAAGATCATTTCAATCGATAACACCAAACTTTGCACTTTCTATTGTTTTCAAAAGTGTATTTGTTAGATAATAATTGTCTTTTCTTATATTTGTCTAATGGCTTCCAGTTACTGGCTGATAATGATAGTATTAAGATAAATCAACTCATGATAGCATATTAAATATGGTGAAAGAAAACTTACATTTATCACGTGGGTAAGTACATTTTCTCGTTATAGTTAGTTAAATACTATAACCACGCTTAACTAAACAGTTCGCAATACCAATTAGGTTTCACTGATAGAGTCCGCTACGACTTTTAAATGAATTGGTGAACAAACGAAGATCCCTTTTGAAATTGTACTTACTTTGTTTAAATTAACCGAGTGGGGAATAAGGGAGTTGTCACAGAGCCTAAGTGATCTGGGCTTTCGAGACTAGTTCTATTATTTTACTAGCATTACTGAAAATGTATTGTCAGCTCGTGCCCTAAGCTTTTGTAGGAACTCTCAAAGCTAAGATAAAAGGTTTGCTTCACTACTTGGCAGGGAAGTGAGGAGTCGTGTTTGATGTTGTGGTTTATTTTCTAAAATGTTGGTGTCAGTCTAGAAATGTGTGACAGTGATGGACTATTTTCACCTTTAAGTGTTAGTGAACAAGCATAAGTACATACATACATATAAACACGACTATTATCCCCGAAGGGTTAGTAAAAGACTAGGCTGTAAGGACCGCAAAAGCAGACCGCTGCCATAGTCCACTTTTCACCATATAACGACTGCATATGTGCTCAGCGTGACAGGTGGTAAGCGCATCGCCGCTCTGTGCTGTTGGATGTTTGTGCAGTCTTTAGTCCGTTAGTCCCCTTTTACAACACCCTAGAGCAGAGGGTGTGGTAGTATTCTTTCACCGCTACGCGACATGGTTAGTATAAGTGTTGGCAAATAATACCTACAGCAGTTATATTCCGTAAAAAAAGAGCAAAGTGCAGGACGTTCGCTTTAAAGTGGCCAGGCTGAAGTAGGAGTGGGCTGGCCATATTGCACGAAAAATGGATTCCTTTTGGAATCAAAAGGATGACCACCACACCGAAAGGAAGACCACAAATGAGGTGGAAGGACGACCTATTGCACAGAATAAAAATTAGCAGAGAAATTTGAAGAATGCTGACATCAGTCTCTGGTTGACGAAAGCTAAAAAATTAAAAGTAAAAAGCCTTTTTAAAAAACAATGTTTTATTTATGTAAATAAGCTAAAAAGAAAAAAATAACTTCTACTTTAACTTATCAACTTATAAGGTCATTACACAATTTATATGATATAAAAGGTTGTCGCGAGATTTAAGTAAATTCTTACTCGTATTTTCTTAGATTGAAAAATTTAATAGTTAAAATCAATCACATCAAGTTACATATTTAATTTACTTGTTTTTACACATATTTGTGGGAGATTAAGAAAAGAGAGTAATGATTTTGATCAATTTATATTCATAAAAACCAGATTAATTGGCAGACAATTATAAAATACACACATTGTTAATTATATTTACAGTAATATCAATTTATTAAAATAATAAGCCATTTGGAATTTTACATGATGAAAATTAGTACTTACTACTATTTCTTGTAACGTACACAGTTATGTACTACAATACATAATTTAGTCACACCATCATAGCATACCTCAATACTATGTCGACAATCAGAGCTCCGCAGTTGAATACAGAATGTCCCGAAGGCGCTAGCGCATGACCTTTTTATACTGAAGCACAAACAAGTCGCTAATGACGCATGGCGTGGGGAGCGTGGCAATGGGCAAGCACGTGTTTTCTTATTCGTATTAATTACTGCGGTGAATTTGCTTTCTTCAAACATTTGTTTTTAATGCTAACATTAATAGTAGTCTACATTTAAATGCCAATCTCCTACATATTATGTGTAAAATTTACTTAAATCAAACTTTATTTACTTAAATCTCGCGACAATCTTTTATATTATATACCTAAATTGTGTAATGACATTTTATGTTGATAGTTAAAGTTTTAAAGTAGAAGTTATATTTTTATTTTTAGCGCATTTAAATAAAAGCTTGTTTTTTAAAGAGGCTTTTTACTTTTAACTTATTTTTACTTTTTTGTTATCCCTGGACACGTTTTTCATCTGTTCATCTCACTGAATACAAATATTTATGTAAACAAAATTTATTCACGTCCCCACCACTCACCACCCATCAAAAACAGTCCACCAATTAAGACGAATCAAACTCGACGCGATTGTGTCGCTTAATTACTGAGTTCCTATGGCCACCTTTCAGCTCCATTATCAGACCATGGTTACCATCTAGCACCATAGTACTCGTCGAGACGAATCAAACGAGCCCATAATCGATGGGGTTATGTCGTTTAATTACTTAGTTCCTATGGCCATCTTCCAGCTCCATCATCAGACCCTGGTTACCATCTAGCACCAAAGTACTCGTCAAGACGAATCAAACGAGCCGAGACTCGATGGGATTGCGTCGTTTCTTTACTGAGTTCCTAGGACCATCTTCCAGCTCCAACATCAGATCATACCCTGGTAACCATCTAAAAACAACGCACTAGTCAAGACGAATGAAACGATTCGAAACTCGATGGGGTTGCGTCGTTTCATACCATAGTTCCTATGATTACATTCCAGCTCCATCATCAGACCCTGGTTACCATTGAAAGACAAACTACTCATCAAGACGATTCAAACGAGCCCAAACTCGACGAGGTTGTGTTGTATCATTGCAAAGTTCCTATGGCCATCATCCAGCTCCATCATCAGATCAGCACCATTATAATAGTGCATTGTCACGCGATTTACACATGTATGCAAAATTTCAGCTCAATCGGTAACCGGGAAGTGGATCAAAATTGAGTTGCAAAATTTCACCCGAACAAGACATACACACATACATACATACATTGCAAGCTAAATAAAAACTTGTAAAATGAAGTTTTTTTTACATAATTGTGCCGGCCAGTAAGACAAACATATTAAAGTTTGTTAATCGAACGTACAGTATTTGCTTTTTTTAGGTACAACAGGTACTTAGTTCTTGTACGAAGGAAAGGAATAGAAAAAGAGAAAACGTTAAGAATAGAAAAAGCAAAGAACAAAAACCTGGTAGTAGTAGTTAGATATGTAAAAGGGGATAAGAAAGGAGAGCAGGTAGAGCAAGCGATAGCGACCAGCTTGCTCGATCCATGGTAGCATATATGTGCGAAGGGCCCCGCGTCAAATCTGGAACAGAGAGGGAAATATGTAAATGTACCAAAAACCATAGACTGCACGACAATCAGCTCAAGGGAGTCGGCGCACACTACGGCTGACGGCTTTTACCCCAGTGGTCCTGGAACTGGGGAAGAAGGAGGACCACAGGGTGACGAGAAGAAGTGCAGCCAAAGCAAATGAAGGAAATAAAGATGGTCTTTATGACGCTCCATTCGTGGAGGCTGCACTTCCTAACAGGATTGGCTCGTTCAACCCCAGAAAGACCCCAATTTGTAGAAATGGTTCTACGGCTAAAACATGCGCGAGCGTAGAGAACGCCAACCCTCCCTAGTTCCTGGTATATTGAACATAAAATTCACGTTAAGTACACTAAACACAAAAGACACAAAATAGGCAAAGAAACCTAAAGGGATAGACATTTATAAAAATAGAAAATAAAAAGGTAATTAGGGAATAAATTGGGAAAAGCAAAGCTACATAATGGCAGGATTTTCACTTTAATGCACACAAAGAAACAGAAGGGGAAACAATATAAGAAGTTAAAAACGAAAAGAAGGAAGAAATGTAAAGTAGGAAAAATAAAGTAAGTAAAATTAAAACGCAAAAATAATGTAAAACCAAAAAACATATATTTTAAGTAGGTAAGATAAGAGACAGATATATGTATAGAGAATGTAATTTAATTAAATATATTGTGAACAGGAAAATATATAATTAAGTAAAGTAAACCGAAAAAGAAAGATCTATATATGTATAGAAATAAGAAATTATTACTATAAGACAAAATAATAGTAATAAGAAATTGTAAAATAAGAGAAAAGAAATGTATTGGAAAATAAGAAAAATTGTATTTAAAAATAAGAGAAAAATGTAAAACAAAAAAGAAAAATGAAATGTATTAGAATATTATGTAATATTTGTAAAAATAATAAAACATTTAAGACAAAAGAAAGGAAAAAATAGAAATAAAAAATAGTTAAAGTAGAGCTCTTAAAGCTCCAGTTCACTAAGAGGCCTATTACATCTCGACTGATTATTGCGTAAAATGCCCATTTTCGCATTTTGTAGTGATTTTGCAATTGTATTTACCGCTTTTATCGAAATAGGATAAGAAATCCATGCTCAATATTACAAATCTCCACTCTGCGAGAATAAGCTGAGTTCGGACGGCCGGCGCATCGCATTTGGTAGAAATTTTGAAGTTGTATTTATCGTTTTTATCGAAATAGGTTAATAAATTCATTATATTTATTTATCATTAAAAATTAGAATGAATCTTTATTCCTCATGAAGTAGCAATTATTCTGGTATCAATTTTGCTCAATAATATTATCGTAGATAGGAGAAACACAGTTAACTTAAAGCAATTATCGAAGTTTTTTGGTTAACAATAAGATTTTTTTTCTATATTAAATCAATGATATCTAAAAATTCCGAGGTCGCTACAGACTATACGACTATAATAATATAGAATATAACATATGTAACATTCTAATTTTTTTAAAATTTAATTTGTTAAGAACAGTAGTTAAATATATTAGCTCAAAAAAGTGCCTTCGCGCATTTTATGAAAATATTTCTCTGCAATTTCGGGTTTAGTTAAAAAGTTAAGCATCATTTCAAAAAACGAAGCCGCTACGAACTATATACTTATGCCAATAGATATTCAGATTCTACACTGTTCAATAAGTCAAAATTGTTAACCCACTTGTTCCTGAATAAACTTTTTTTCAGTAATTGATCTGAAACTTTGTAAACCTAATATTTATGTGATAAATAATTGCAGAAAAATATTTAAAAAAAAATCTGATTTCCAGAAAAGCTGGAAAATGCCGTGTCGTAAACGACACAGTAGGGGAATCTACTACTTTGATAACTTAGTATGTAGATTTCAATAGACTTTATTTCTATTACGAAATACTCAATAAAATTCAAAGAAAATATCAAAAATATTTTTATTTCTACTTTTTTAAAGAAAATCTACTTATTAGGAGTATGATAAGACTCAAAACATGTTTTTGGATGTAACGTGACATTACATTTTAGGCAATAAAAATTAGCACTTTTGTGGCAAACACCGCATCGCAGCCGACCCTCCCTGTACTTTACTAAATGTCCATTGTGACTATACCGCAATGCCCCAGAAACACTTTGTGACGGACGTCCACCTTTACTACTCTCAGCTTTCTTGTTCCTCTCTAGAAGATTTACAGCGACATTTCTCCGAAATTTCAGGTGATCCAACTGTCCGCCGTTTTGCTTGTACAATTGCCATGCATTATGCGTGGCCATATCAAGACAGTGACTGATAAGAGCAAAATACCATTTCTTACCACGAATGCTAGTCCTGTAAAGGCCAATGTTCTGATCGGAACGGTCCACGCCTCCCATATTCTCATTATAGGCCTTAATTATGGCAGGTTGGTCTACAAGTATGTACTTTTTCTGCTGCTGGGAAAATCGTTTAACTTTGTTGACAGGCTGTACCTTTACAGCATTCGAAGCGGCAGTGACAACGCTGTTATCATTCCACTTACAAACAATTATATTCTCTGCTCTAGTGGATTTATATTTATACGTACCACGTTCAGATTTCTGCAATTCTTTGTTGGGAGGCAAGGGACATTTCGACAATCGGTTCTCTCTTATTGTTCCGGTAGCTTTTAGACCGCGTTTACCAAGTTCGTGAATAAGTGGGATGGACGTAAAAAAATTGTCGAAAAAGAGATGGAAAGGTGCTTCAGAATCAATTTTTTTAAGTTCATCGGCGAACTGCAATACAACGCTGGCACCCAGGCCCAAACTTTTGTACTCACTTTGATTGCTGCCTTGTTGTCCCTGGTATGGTTGAAACCAAATAACATATCCTAGACGCGTTGCCCCCACCCAAAACTTATAACCCCATCTTATAGGCTTTCCACGAATGAACTGTTTACATGGATGCCCACCATAATAGGGTATCATGGCTTCATCAATGCTATGACATTCTTGAAATGGAGCAAACTTCAAAAAATTGGCATTCAATAAACGGAAAAGCGGTTCCAGTTTTGAAAATTTATCATTCATATTGAGCTGTGTATTGTCACAGCAATGAATATTAGACATAATAAAACTAAACCTGTCCCTTGACATGGCATTGATAATAATGGGCATACCGCAATCCGAAGTATTTTCCCAATACATGCTTCGCCTTGGCACCACCACGTAACCACTATAAAGTAAAATGGCCAAAAAGCATTTCATTTCACTGGTACTAACATTACCTTCTTTATTTTTTTGAGCAGCATATAAGTTCGTATATTTCACTAACATTTCTATTACTGCATCGTCAAACAGGCATCCAAAATAATCAATGGGATCCATACTATTGGCTGGACCATGCATGTTTTGCCACAAATTGTGTGTCGGTCGAATATCTCTTGAGCTCCATGTATAGGTATTTTTTTTCGAAGTTAATAGCCTTGGCACGCTCCCTGAAGTAGACGCAATCGGTTCTTCGGCTTGGGCAGGAGTAGAAGAATTTGTTTCTGGCTCTGGTGCTAAAGAGCCCATGGAAAAGCTTTCAGGATCAGAGTCGATGCGCCGCCGTTTGGAAAGCTGTTCTAAAGGCAAGTTGTCATCTTCGCTATCTTCAGAATCTTCCTGAATTTCAGCATGTGCCCTCAGTTGAGATCCCGGTAGATTTTGAAGGAATACAAAATCTTCATCTCCAGAGTCCTCGTTCGTAATTTCAGCATTACAATTTTCTGGAGGCATGATAGTTATGGAGTCAGGGACTTCTATCTCATCATTTTGCTCTAATTCCTCCACTATCTCATGCAAAGTGAGGGGCATTCGTAACTTCCTGTAGCAAAATAAAAAGTATTACTTATAATAGCACATTTCCCTACCGTGTCTTTTACGACACGTACAAAAAAAAACTAAACTACTGGCTGAATATGTTATAAAATAACTAATTTTTTTCAACTTGAGAAGTCTATAAGAATCAAGCTATCGTAATTATATCACATACAAACAAACAGATGTCAATAATAATATATCATCTTACCTTGAATAACTCATCGTAAAAATCTCAAAATTCGTCGTTAATCAGCACAAAAATAATTAACTGCAGCACGCTAACAACACTTGGTAACAACTAACCGAGACCTCGATAGCCAAGTGCGACGTAGAAAAAAAAGTTCAAGTACCCTCATATCTCTCAACATTTTTATAAAGTTGGTGTGTCGTTTACGATACGGTAGGGTTAAGTGGGTTGTAATTTTATTTCTAAGATCAAGAACGCCAAAATTGGCCATTTTACGCAATAATGACAGTCAAGATGTAAGGCCTCATAACCCCCTCTGAAAAGAAAAAACGTGAGCATTTCTCATTGAGTTATAATGTACTACGTACTAGAGAAGACGTCCCAACTAGATTGTTTGCTGCTCGCGTTAGAGCCAGCTCGCTCCAACTATATTAGTCTGTGGCAGGCGCTAGACGCAACAATACGTGTGTATTCTGTGTTCTATTTTGTTAAAATATGCCTTCATGTGTGCTAAAGTACTGTTTAAAGAATTCAGGAAAACAAATAAAACTAAACGAATCACTTTTCACCTGTGAATACGTACTAAATTATCGATATAACATGCATTTGACTAATTATTTTTTTCAAATCGCCGCGACATGAGCGGCTTCCATGTTTCGGCGCTTTAGACTTTGTGGTTGCGAGAAAAGAAGCGGTCTAGCGCTGTATGTTTGGAATGTTCAGAAAGACGATAAATTATTGTTTTAGCGCTGCAACGCACTTTTGTTTAAATTTAAAAAAAATAGAACAAGACTTTTGCTTGGGATAGCTCCTCTAGTACGTAATACATTATAACTCAATGGCTTCCCTACACTTTCATCATGTCCTTTTCCCTTTATAGGGTGTACCTACATTTTTTAC
Source organism: Scoparia ambigualis (assembly GCA_963921215.1). NCBI lineage: Eukaryota > Metazoa > Arthropoda > Insecta > Lepidoptera > Crambidae > Scoparia > Scoparia ambigualis. Next base: position 21,258,896 of record OY992511.1, read on the forward strand.
AGATAAAATTCCGTTACGCAAATCAATTTTCCTCTATTTCTAAATACTCTAGTTAAGAAGGTTAAATAAATAGCCATAATATAATTAGGTATATAGTAACAAACTCAATTAAATATCAATTAGTAAGTATTTGATTTTCATAATTACCATCATCTTCATTAAATGACTGAACAAGAGTATTATGTATTAGCTCCGCAATGTTAGAGGATATTAAATTATCCTCAAATGTCATTAATTATATGTTGTAGGAACATCTATTCCGCGGAGCGCGCATAAAGTTTTAGTAATTTCACGTCAGAAACTGTTAATTGCTTTAACAATGCGTGACTATGACAGGGCGGAGATGAGGGATGGCATGGTAATTTTTATGGTTCTATTAAATACGCATCAGCGCGGGCTCATTGCTAATTTGTTTTGCTACAATATATTATTTAAACATTAATCTAGCGGCCCCTTTAGGCTTTAAACAGGAAGACGAAGCCTACCTACAGGTGTATTAGATAAAAACTTCATTTATTTAGAGGCTTTGTTCATTGAATGAATATGTTAGCCCTATAGTAACCTTCTCATGTATAAATAAAAATAATTAACAAAGTTGTACACATCATAAATTACAATTAATCGCTAAGCTGCAGCCTCAGACCAACTAAAAAAGAAAGACGGAGCATTACACGCAGTTAAGTGAAGCCAAAAATACCGTGCTCATTCATGTTATTACGCACTTTCACACTAACAGATGCAACACAATCATATTCATTTTGTTTAGTACGAGCTAAGATCAACAAAAAGAGAAAATACTAAACAAACTGAGCATGGTTGTGTTGTATCTGTGTGCGTGAAAGCGCGTAATTACATGAATAAGCACGGTATATTTGGCTTCCCTAAAATTGCGTGTAAATAATAATAATAATAACTTATAGTTTACAAAGAGCTCTTAACTAATAATCTAAAATAGATTAAATTCTGTTGCCTGAGCTAGGTAAACCCTGTTTTTCAGGCGAATGTGGGCTTAGTCTAAGTTTAATATAAATCGAAACATAAATGAATATAACAGGTTCCTTATACGCTAAATTACAATCTAATCTAAAGACATAAATAAAATAATAATAAGTTTTTTTTTAAAATAATCTAATAAGTTTTACACAGAAATAAATAAAACAAAATTACCTAACAACGGTCATTAACCCCTCCGTATCGTCGAAGGTCAATTTTTGTAGTTCTTCCTGTACAACCTTTTTGCAGCTGATAGTGTTTAACGGATAAATATAACACTTAGCATTAATCCTGTTGTACAGAAAGGGTCCTAAGAAAATAAAAAACCTTGATGAGAAAGCGCATTTTGTACCTTTGAGATAAGTGCAAACCATGTCCTTCCTCCTTTTATTAGTAATTTCAGTACTGTAAGGAAGAGTCGTGTGCTGTTTTAGTATCGTGCTTTTTATAAATAATTGCCGAACTGTTAAAACTTTGCAGGAGTCATATAAAAGATGAGTAGGACGTATAGATAAGGACGGAAAGTGGACACCTTTAGGATTGCTCTTTAGGCTCTTTCGACAGTTAATAACAGGGACTTATACGTACCACCCCATGCAGTGATGGAGTAAGTTGGTATCGACTGACATAAGGTCACGTAAACTTGCATTATTAATGTGGTATCTGCAATCTTCGTCTTTCTTTTTTTGTTGGTCTGAGGCTGCAGCATAGTTCCGATGACATTACTTTGACAGTGCAGATGTTCTGTTGCGTCCTCATCATCCCATTGGTATTTGATTTGTGTTATTTTTATTTAACTACATTCATAGGTACATACATACAATCATGACTATTAACCTAAAGCCATTCAGGAACGCAAAAACAGCACAGCCTACCTTTCATCAAATAACAAATGCGCATGTGCTTAGTGTGATAGGTGGTAAGCCTATTGCTGCTCTAAGCTGTTGGATGTGTACAGTCTCTATTCCGTTAGACGCCTTTTACGACACGTACGTAAAGGTGGGTATCCCCTATGTTCGCGAACATCTTGCGCTCCGCGCACCTGCAATCGCTCTGATGGAGACGGTACGCATGCACAGACTAAGCTCCCGTTTGTGTTCGCCCAAAAACAGCGATTGGAGCGCTGAGCGTAGAACGCGCACCGTTGCACGATCTAGGAGCGCGAAGTTATCCACTACGGGAGCGGTTGCAGGAGCGCGGAGCGCAAGATGTTCGCGAACATAGTGGATAACCTTAAGAGAGGGGTTGGTAGTTTTCTTTTAGTGAGCCGCTTTACACAAGGCATAAGGATCATTTACACACGGCTTACGGATAATTTACATCACCTTTTACACAATCCATCCATATTTTCATTGGTCTCCCCCTACCCGATCATCTATCCGTACGGATACCTTGCGACGACGCATAAAAATCCCACGTTTAATTATTCCCAGTTTCTGGTTGCTAGCTGGTAGAAACATGTGCTGCAGATAGCATCTGTCCCGGGCTTTGTTTGTTTCGCTACAATAGCTATCACGGATGCTGCCCTTCTCGTCCATCGTTTTCATTTCCTTGATGCGGATTTCCCGTATATACAGCCGGAAGCCTCATTTTGGCATTTTCATATGACAGACACACAAATTCAAATTACGACTGAACAGTAATTTTGGTAGGTTATGGTCCTGCTTGCCATGTGATATTTCATGTGGGAAGACTTGAGACCAGCAGTAGAACGTTTCTGAGCTGATGGTATAATGATGCATTATACCAATATTATGGAATAAGATTGCTATAAAATGGAAGAAGGCAAAATGGGAATATCTAGCTCTTGAGTTGCTCCATAGTTTAAGCGGTTGGCCTTTGTTGTTGTCGTAAGATGGTAGTCGTTTAACTGGTTGGTGGGTAAGGGTCGATCTTACCATGTACAAATGCTCTAGTGAGAAGACTTGAGGCCAGCACTAATCATAATATAATTGATAAAATCTATGTTCGATAAAAACATTTACTCCGGAGTAAATTAAAATGGAATTACAAACATTGTTGTTGCTGTCTTTGTTGTATATTGCCTACAACACAAGTATTCATAATTTTTTCAAATCGTTTTTCAAAATTCGTGATCAAAACTTATACAGTCACGTTCATGGGTTCCATAACCGAGACCAATGGCAAATGGAAGGTGTTTAAGGATAAATAGAATTATGGAGGTGTACCCCCATAATGGCACTGCTCGGCTTTAATACGTGATTCAATTGAATTTTATCGGGTCTGCGGGGGACTCAATAATAACTTGGCTTAACCCTTTGACCTTACTTCTACATAGGAAATGATTGGCGGGCTTATGTGCAACTTTGATGGTGTCGCGAGCAGTATTGGCACGTAAACCTTGTTCGCATTGGCGAGTAATTAAGTCGAGTACTCGCGTACATATTACGTTGCTTTGTTTAATTAAAATGAATTTGAAAATAATCAATCTAGAGAACATTGATAATTGCTGAAAAGTTTGCTACTTAACTAAATTACTCGTATAGTGAGAACAAGGCTTTACTTCCCACGATATCTAAGGGTCTAGACAAGCGGCAACACTTGTGGAATAGAATGACGAATGTATGGGATTGTCTTATGTCAATGATAATACATTTAACGAACAGCTTCCTTACTCTTGAAACCGATCGCTATTGGATCGGATTGGTATTGTGAAATTTCGTATTTTTAAGTTACGAAACCAGCACTAATTTCTATTCATATTGGGTGAACTAAATGGCATTGAGTTTTGTATTTTTTTCACTCAATATCCACGCATTAAGAATCCATATTAGCTCTGGTGTCGTAACTTAGGAGTACGAAAATTCACAATACCAATCCGATCCAATAGCGATCGGTTTCAAGAGTAAGGGGGCTGGGCGGATAAAATCACACGCGTTCGTACGTTTACCTTTGAGACCCTTCACGTGAACTTAGGGTGACACAGTCTGAGTGAAAGAGCCACGCTGCGCTGCAGCAAGCTCGCTCGGCGTAATACCACCATCTCTCTCATTTCTGAAGTGTTAGTCAGAGACCAGGCGATGAGGACAGCAAAAGCAGTCCCCTACGCATAGTCCACTTTTCACCAAATAGCGACTGCACATGTGCTCAGCGTGACAGGTGGTGAGCCCATCGCCGCTCTATGCTGTTGGATGTATGTGCAGTCTTTAGTCCGTTAGTCGCCTTTTACGACACCCAAGGGTAGAGAGGGGGTAGCATTATTTCACCGCTAAGCGAAACGGTTCGTGAAATTGCTACTCTTTTCGTAAAGTTCCTACTCCTGCCACAGGGCCGGCAATGCATCTGCTAGTCCTCTGGTATTGCGGGTGTCTATGGGCGGTGGTGATTACATTCCATCGGGTGACCCGAAGGAGGCAAACGAGCTTGCCACTTTTTCACAAAAAAAAACTTAATTTTGATCTCTTATAATTTCTTTGGCATAAGGCATTGATCGCGTTGTGCACTTCGTTTATTTATAAAGACGTACACGTAGGCATATTAGTAAGTACCTTGTACAATGCGTATGTAAGTTGTTTTTCGGATATTGGCTGAGAACCATTGTTCTGGCCTGAACCTGTATTGGCACTTCTTTCCCATAGCATGGACTATATTTATTCGTGTGTTTGTTCTACGCAGTCGAAACGCTACATAAATGTCGATTTCGAAACACACCGGCTTAGCGTGCCTTACGAAATACAAAGAAAAGCCAATAAATTTCCCAACAGCTTTTCGGAAGGAAACAGCTTTATTTTGTGTGAAAATAAAACGCTTCGTTTCTAGCAACATTTTATTTAATTACTTAAATATATTACAATAGTTACAATCCAATAATTCCTTTGCTCATATTGTCCCAATAAAAGTGTATGAAAATAATCATGGCGACAATGGAACTTTCCCACTCAAATTTAGTTCACTTCATCGTCTATGGAAAGCGTACGCGGCAAGTGCGAAGCAAAGGTAATGCGACGGATATTGTCTGTGGCCGGGAGACCACATGGCCCAGTGGTCTGGGCCCGTTTCTGGTCACGAACTGGGCGGTAGATCTGTAACAAAAGATTTTATTAAATACTAGCGGTGAAAGAATACTACCACCCTCTCTTCCCTTGGGTGTCGTAAAAGGCGACTAACAGACTACCGACTGCACATAAATCCAACAGCATAGTCCGGCGGTGGGCTCACCACCTATCACGCTGTGCACATGTGCAGTCGCATTTTAGTGAAAAGTGGGCTATCGTAGAGGACTGCTTTTGCTGCCATCATTGCCTAGGCTCTGACTAACCCTTTGGGGATAATAGTCGTGATTTATGTATATTTAGGACTATTATCCCTTTGTCTGTCACGAAGACTCCTAGAGGTGGCTAACAATTAAATTTAAAGACATTTTTTTCTTATGTAAATGTCGTTGCTTTTGAGCGCTGTGGTTTCTTGCGCCCGTTCTTTGCCACAGTTAAAAAATGACGTCCTGAATGGGTGGAAGGTTAAAAAAGATTTGAACGATTCAAAGTATATTATCTGAGTTTATTGAATAAATTTAAATTATTTTGATTTTGATTGATTTTGATTTTGATTTCTATTGTGCCTGGTACCGCGACAGTCTACCGCTTATCCCCAAAGAGTCAAAGACTAGACAATGAGGACAACAAAATCAGTGCCTTGCAACTGCGGTGAACTTATTACCGCTTAAAGCTGTTGGATGTATAAGCTTTAGTCCGTTTGTCGCCTTTTACGACACCTAAGAGAAGAGGTGGTTTAATAATGGGCCACCACTACAAAGCTCATATTATGTTAGTCGTTTATTAAGTTTAATTATTACGAGTATTTACTATATAATATGGCATCAATGGCGAAAAGATGCGACGACAGCCAGTCAATTTTTAATTTAAAATCTGTCTTTTCCATACAAAGGTTGCCGGCAGAAGAAGAAAGGACAATGCCCACGGCGAATACATTTGAAAACCTGACAATAAGTTAGTTTGCATAAAATGATCTTGGTAGCAAAATATAATCTATTACATTACTGTTTATTGGTGAAAATTCAGTTTTTTATAAAAAGCCAGAGTTATGTGAGATAAAGTTTAAAAATTACAATTTTAAGTTTGCGGTTGGACATGGTTTATTTAAAGTTTTTCGGCAACATACAATCATACCTAAACATGTTTTATACTTTACAACAAATTTAATGCCATGATAACTATTCTTAAAAAGAAGAAAAAGCATAGAAAGATATTAGTATTAGGTATAAACAACAAATTAAACTATATATTTAACCACTATACGCGGAACGAAACGTTTTGAGTGACACAGTGCGTTCAAAAACCATAAATTGGTTACAGCAATAGGAAAAGAAAACTAAGACTAAGTATTGTATTTTTTCCTGACTTTAAAGAGATACTATGATAGCATGGTTAGATTAGTGAATTTTGAACTAGTTTTGCCAATACAATTTATACATTCTCAAAAAAAAACAGGTTCAATATGGGCATAACCCTTTAGTTATAAGACCGGACAGATAGTTAGTGCATCAACTTTTTATTTTGTTGTCATAAATGTTTATAAAGAAAAAAAAAAGAAAGAAAACATTAATTATAGACTGTAACAAAAAAAAAATCTTAACATAGGTAGTATAAAAAATAAATAAAAAAACACTACAGTGTGACGAGCCAATCAGGACCCTACCTCAGCATATTATGCCGCTACGGTGTGACAAAATCACACCGCAACGGCGCTGGTATTCTGGCAGGGCCTGTACAAGGTGACGTTCTCAATCAATAAATAAGAAAATATGTCTAAATTATTATTATTATCTCTCGTAGAATCCACATGTATCTGATGTCCTCCATCATTAAAAATGCCATGAGACAATACTTCACTTTAACTAAAAATCTCTACGATTTTTTTTAAACACTGAAAAAAGACGACGACCTCAGCCATTATGTGGTGTTCAGTAAAGTATATTTATTTAGGATCCTAAGTAACAGTACATTGGATAAGAAAACCCGGATGTGACCGATAACATACTTTCATACTCTCGTAAATAAACATGAATCGCCGTGTTTCATGTTAGTGTAAAAATCCTAATCAAACTTAGTGGCAAATGTTTGGATATCCATATGTGGATACAGCAAAATATTTGCACGTTTGCGATATTGGAGAGTACTTCGAATATTCGACGTAATACAAAAATAGGTTTAGATTAAAACATTTTGAACTGAAACTATTTAAACAGAAACAAATCCTGTGGTACTAAACAGTCTGTACTCAGAATATGATAAAAATTTCTAGTTTTTTTTAACCACTACGAGTCACTTGGCCTCCATCTCACATGATAGTAAGTTACAATAAGGCCGAAGGGTGGAAGCGCGCTTTGACAAGCCCTACCACCAACCAAATCAAGTACACGTAGATGTCCCTCCCCCCCACCCCCCGCTGAGAATTGAACCCCGGACCTCTGGGTCTACGACCGGCTTAGCCACTAGACCGTTAAAAGTTCATTATGTATTTCATGTCACCAAAGTCAATTTTGACTAAGCTGCAAAATTACCAAAAGGTATGTTTGTACCGCCTCATAAGTAGCTTATTAATACTTTAGTCTAAGATCCGAGTATAGAACGACCTTCACCGGGCCGGTTAATGGATAAAAAGTACTTTAAATCAAATTTAAAATTTTAAAAAATATATCGGAAGTGGGTTGGCTGAAATTTTTCAGTCGAGTACACATGGCGTCAGATCAACCTACCCTAAACTGTCAAATTTCTCCAATGAATATTATTCCTTAAAAACAGACAATAAAGTTCAAAATTGATTGAAGAAATTTGACGGTTTTGGGTAGGTTGATCTGACGCCGTGTGTACCTATAATGATTAATTTTAATATATTTTTTTTTAACATACCAGACCAGTGTTTGTATGAGATTATCTTTATTTGTACATAAATTTTATTTATTAACCAGACGGTTGGAAATTACTAATATTTACTTACTTATTTACTTACCTGTTTACACCTGCCTACCCAATAGTTATGACAGGAAAAAAATTGTCAACCTAACGTTTGCATATTCTATAGGCAATTTTATATTCATACTTTCGATTGGTACATGTAATTTATCTATTATCCAAACCAGTGCAATGTTTAAAAATAATAATTAATAGTTTTTAAATATTTAATTAATCCTATACTGGTCTGAAAGTTTTCAGACATATATATATTTTTTTTTTTAACGTATTAAATTCGATATAAAATACATTTCATTCATTAACCGGCCCGGTGAAGGTCGTTGTATACTCGGATCCTCTAGTCATACCAATACAATCGTCCATACATAATCGACGCAGGTGTTAATTCAACAAAATATATTTTTCGTAGAGATTTGCAAAGGCGGGGGACTCTCACATTATTGTTTCTTTTCACATATTTAATTGTCTTTAACATTATTATTTATTAAAAAGTCACTGTTTCTTATTTATTTAATTTTTAAACCGCACACTTTCATTGTCTATTTAGTATTTCTCAATAGTTACTTAAACAACTTTTATCTATACAAAAACCAAAAACCATCTGCTCAGAGCTACCGACAGGTAGCACTGGCTGGGTCGCCATGCAAAGGCGGGAGTTCGCGCAACGAATAAAAGATGATTCCAGATATAATGCCTCTTTATTAGTGCAACTTATTGCTTATATACTGGGTGGAGACGCATGTGTGTAACTATATGGCGTACACACACTACACCTCCCCCGTAAATAATAAAAAAACATATCTATACTTTTGTTTTTTGTAAAATTCGAATAAATGTTACTTAATATACTTACCTATTACATTAATTGATTTATAGTCGACTGTTACACATTCATCATTTTGTTTTAAAACATTTTATTTCTTTTTCACTGGTACTTTCTTTAATGTACGTGTATACTCTTTTAGTTTTTATTTATTTATTTCTAAGGAACATCAATTTTAAGGACTTACTCTGACGCTGCGTACTCGCGCACCTTCGTCATGAGCTGCCTCCAACAATTCTCACGGAGGAAGCTCGTTCCTACCATGATCGAATGAAGGACACATCTCCTTACATTGTACCATTCGTTACTTATAATATTTTTATTACTCTTTTATTTATTATTTTCCTTATCCTTCATCGATCCAAATCAAAACAAAACCATGCATACATTCCTTAATATCAATTACACAAAAACTCAGATTTTGAATGATCAGTCCAAAGTGAGAATCCGATTAATCAACATTTACTACATTTATTAAACATTACTAAACTAATCATAAACAATCTAAACCACTTATCAATTCTAAATCTCATATTTAATTACACAACCCATCATAAATTCTAACTTCCTGTAAAATACAACATCCACTTATCATTAACTCTACTTTTAATATTTCGTCATAATTATTTTGAAGTTAGTCAAATCAGAGAAACATTTTCCTTATGCATATTTGTAGTATCCGATATTATTTAGTTATCTTCACTAAACCCAATAAAATTCATTAATTGCTTGTAGTTTTTAACATAACATTTTAACCCCGAGAAAAAAATATCATTATAAAAAAAAAAATAGAAAATTTAAAAGTAGACACACACATCTACCTAGTAACAAAAGAATAATAGGTACTTGTAAGTAGTGACAACATGAGTTAATTCCAACAACAATTTAATTCGATCCTGATTCATATTATTGTTACCAAGCAAGCTATCTTTCTACATGAATACCTTTTATGCACCTGAAGTGCGCGAGCGACGAGCGCATCGCTTTACGCTGACACAACGTAATGCAAAACAAAGTGACCAAGAAAGAGCTCTTGTGTGGTCTTCTGTAAAACGCGACCTAATATAGAAATCTATTTTTAGAACATTAATTAAAAACCTTTTCTAATCAATTTCATTAATTCGACTATATTTCACTGTAAAACACAAAAGAATACTAAACAGAAATTGCTACTGATTCTTTTCACTTTTGTCTAAAAATAATCCTAACAGACAAATTCTACAATTTCGCAATAATTTTATCAATAATTTCACTGTAATTTATTAGAAACACTCTATGGAAACATTATGAAAAAGAACATTAAGTGAACAATCGACTTTTTTTTAAACAATTTAAAATCCGTGTTACACATTTACATATATATTTTTTTATCTTATCGTCAACATGTCTATTAGTATTTCTTCGAATTACAATAAAATATCATCGTTTCCAACATAAACATTTTATCGAAAAAATTGCTTACTGCTTGTTGTATCTATTAAAAATAAACACACTTCCATAAAATAATTAATTAAAAAAATAAAAAGTTCTTTTCTTGGGAAAAAAATAGATAGTCCGATCACTTTCTTCACGTTGTTTCCTTCCTTGTCCATGCCATCACCGAATTCCATCGGACACCAACATCTCCCGGCTGTATCCTCATCCAACACCATCTACTCCCGGCACCCTGCTTTTTACTGTTCCATTGTCGATCATGTCTACAGCCAGCAAAGCGGATTCTCCACATTCTCACCAAATAATTAATTGTCCTTTTATTTTAATTATTTAGGTATTTTACTAAAAAAATATTTTGTTTTAGAACTTTTTATTTTATTACGCAACGTACCTGTTTATTATATTAAGTATTTCTTATAATTATTTAACACTATTTCACTCCTGTTCTCTCACATTATTGTTTCTTTTCACATATTTAATTGTCTATAACATTATTATTTATTAAAAAGTCACTGTTTCTTATTTATTTAATTTTTAAACCGCACACTTTCATTTTCTATTTAGTATTTCTCAATAGTTACTTAAACAACTTTTATATATACAAAAACCATCTGCTCAGAGCTACCGACAGGTAGCACTGGCAGGGTCGCCATGCAAAGGCGGGAGTTCGCGCAACGAATAAAAGATGATTCCAGATATAATGCCTCTTTATTAGTGCAACTTATTGCTTATATACTGGGTGGAGACGCATGTGTGTAACTATATGGCGTACACACACTACAGATTTTAAAGCAATGTTGACTAAAAAACTTAAGCATCAAGCACTGACAAAATACGACGGATGAAAACCAGACCTCGGTAGCCAAGTGGTTAAGGCAGCCGCCCGGAATGCGGAAAGTGCGTGGTTCGAATCCCGTCTGAGATTGTCGTCTTTTTTCAGTGAAAAAAAAATCCTAGAGATCTTTAAATAAAGTAAAGTATTGTCTCATGGCATTTTTAATGATGGAGGACTTTGCGGCCTCCATCATTAAAAACAAGTCATTGCTGCAATTGATAGGTAAATGTGTGTTGGTGATCACAAACTCGGGCTACGAATCGAAAAATACAAAAACACACTTTGTCTGATAAGACGTTAAACTATCGCGTTGTATTGCATTAAAACTGTTTTAACGGGACCTAACACGATTAATTTTGTAAGTAAGTCTGTCTATAACAAGAAACTCCGATACTGTTAGTGTAGTGTGCCGGAGTCGTGTTACTGACGATTCATTGCACTGTGACAATTTAAGTGAACGTGTGAGGGTGGATGAAGAAACAAATACCCGCCCAATCCGACGACGCCGCGCACCGCCAGTTCGCTTGTGACCACGGCTAGTCATGTGAAATTTAGCTCTTTGAAGAGATAAGAGCTAAATGGCTCTTATCTCTTCATATATCGAGCCGAGCGCCTGACCACTCGGCCACCGAGGCGAGAGAACTCTAATTACAAAGCGTTTTTTGTAACACAACGAAAATACGAGATACGTTTATACAGGTATATAATATTATTCGGAACACGTTACGGAAAAATAAATTCTACGTGATACAAAACTAAAGTCTTTTCCGAAACTATCTAATCGAGACTTAGGCCATTAAAAGTTTCGCTTAATACGGATAATCCTCAAATATAACAAGTTACTGGTAGAAATTATATCCTGGCCATTTTTATTATGTAAGTACTATAAAGACTTTTGCTATAAGATAACACACGAGCACTATTACGTTAGATGTTACTTTCAGTTAAACGCGTAACCTGCAAAGTTAAGTGCACTCCCAACCGCAAAGAGAGGAAAAGCGCGATGTATGCAAGTGTAGTATGAAGAATGCAAGTACAAGAGGCATTAAAGTGAGAACTGGAATGAAAAACAATGTATCAAGTAGAAAATGACTTCGGTCATCATGGCGGAGGTAATAGTATTAAAATATATATACAGGGTAAAGGTTATGTCGACCTATATCCTTATAGGGGGATGCGGGGATGTAGTTTCCATCATTTCTGACTGATTTGACTATTAAACACCGTAACCCAAACTTAACCGTTCTCAAGTTACTTTGAAGTTTTTTTTTTATAAAGATTGCCGTTTTTTTGTATATTGTCCTCTTTTTTTGTGTTTTGTGCCTCTAACTTATTTAGTTTTGGTATTTTTATGTAGAAGATTAGTTGCTTAATTATTCTGAATACTAAAAGAGAAGAAAGAGAGTCGTAGTAGACGATGAGCAGTATAAAAAAGAAATAAATTAGGAAAAAAAAATTCTTTCTTTCTTCGATAATAAAAAAAGTATCTACGGTACCTTAACGTTCTATCAAGGTATAACAAGCTAGGGTATTATCAGGATTCTCGGAAAAAAACTTTGATAAAAGACTCCCAGGTGGTAATCAAAATAACGGTATTACGTTAAGGTACTCCCTGCGCCTATTGTCCTTTATGGAATTTGTACGGTGGTTTGGGGTACGGTGTTTCATAGTCAAATCAGTCAGAAATGATGGTAACTACATCTCCATAAACGATATAGGTCGACTTAACCTTTAACCCTGTATAGTATATATACATACAGAATTTTTTTTAATCTGTGCACATTTTTTTGTAAATTATAGAGTTACTTAAGAGCGTTTACGTCCTTTTGCGCCGTTTTGCTCAAAAACTGTACTTTTTAAACCTCTTAATATCTGTTAATACTTACTTTACAAATATGTTAAATACTTATATCACGATCTTGTAGTCGAAATAGTTTGTTGAAAACATTTTTAAATTGATTGATATTTTGGAATTTATAACACGATAACTGAACAGAGGTTTTCATAATTTGACTTTCCGCGTCAACTTCGAAGCTTAAAAATGTGTTTAAATTACTAACAAATCTAATAACAACATTTTTTTTTCAATTTGAAAGATCCTCAGCAAAATAGTTTGTTGAAAACATTTTTTGATTTTGGTTACTAACAAAAACTATAAAATTCCAAATATTGTGAATTTTTAAAGAAATTATAGGTGATAAACTGATTGTTTTCTCTAATGTACTAAATATATTTTAGAAGATAAAAGCTTTATACTATAGAAAAAAGTGTTATTTAAAATTTTAACAAAATTGTTTTTACTAAATAAGCTCTATAATTTTTCTACAAATATTTTAAAACTACTCTAAAACTACTACAAAACGCTGCGCTCCACTCGCTTCAAATCAGTCCGCCGCGAGGCCTCTGAGAGAGTGGTCACGTCGCTCGACGCTCTGCCCGGCGCGGTTGTCGACCTTTCCGTAAGTTCGAAGATAGTGCAAGTTTATAGCTTGATTTGCAAATCTTAGTACTTTGGTGAGTAAATTATTACAAGCTTTTATTTAACTTGCAATGTATGTATGTCTTGTTCGGGTGAAATTTTGCAACTCAATTTTGACCCACTTCCCGTTTATTGATTGAGCTGAAATTTTGCATACATGTGTAAATCGCGTGACAATGCAATTTTATGATTGACATGGTGCTAATCTGATGATGGAGATGGAAGGTGGCCATTGAAACTTTGCAATAAAATAGCACAACCTAATCGAGTTTGGGCTCGTTTGAATCGTCTTGACGAGTAGTTTGTCTTTCAATGGTGACCAGGGTCTGATGATGGAGCTGGATGGTGGTCATAGGAACTCTGTAATAAAACGACGCAACACCATCGAGTTTTGGGCTCGTCTCATTCGTCTTAACGAGTTCTTTGTTTTTAAATGGTTACCAAGGTCTGATCTGATGATGGAGCTGAAAGGTGGTCATAGGAACTCATTGAAGAAATGACGCAACCCCATCGAGTCGCGGCTCGTTTGATTTATCTTGACGAGTACTTTGGTGCTAGATGGTAACCAGAGTCTGATGATGGAGCTGGTAGATGGCCATAGGAACTGAGTAATTAAACAACATAATAACCCCATCGAGTAAGGGCTCGTTTAATTCGTCTAGACAAGTACTTTGCTGCTAGATGGTAACCAGGGCCTGATGATGGAGCTGGAAGGTGGCCATAGGAACTCCGTAATAAAACGACGCAACCCCATCGAGTTTCGGCTCGTCTCATTCGTCTTGACGAGTACTTTGGTTTTAAATGGTTACCAGGGTCTGATCTGATGATGGAGCTGAAAGGTTGTCATAGAAACTCAGTAAAGAAACGACGCAACCCCATCGAGTCTCGGCTCGTTTGATTCGTCTTGACGAATACTTTGGTGCTAGATAGTAACCTGGGTCTGATGATGGAGCTGGAAGATGACCATAGGAACTCAGTAATTAAACAACATAACCCCATCGAGTAAGGGCTCGTTTAAATCGTCTAGACGAGTACTTTGCTGTTAGATGGTAACCAGGGTCTGATGATGGAGCTGGAATGTGGCCATTGGAACTTCGCAATGAAATAACACAACCTAATCGAGTTCGGGCTCGTTTAAATCGTCTTGACGAGTAGTTTGTCTTTCAGTAGTGACCAGGGTCTGATGATGGAGTTAGATGGTGGTCATAGGAACTCCGTAATAAAACGACGCAACACCATCGAGTTTCGGCTCGTCTCATTCGTCTTGACGAGTACTTTGTTTTTAAATGGTTACCAGGGTCTGATCTGATGATGGAGCTGAAAGGTGGTCATAGGAACTCATTAAAGAAACGAGGGAACCCCATCGAGTCTCGGCTGGTTTGATTCATCTTGACGAGTACTATGGTGCTAGATGGTAACTAGGGTCTGATGATGGAGCTGGAAGATGGCCATAGGAACTGAGTAATTAAACAACATAATAACCCCATCGAGTAAGGGCTCGTTTAATTCGTCTAGACGAGTACTTTGCTTCTAGATGGTAACCAGGGTCTGCTGATGGAGCTGGAAGGTGGCCATAGGAACTCTGTAATAAAACGACACAACCCCATCGAGTTTTGGCTCGTCTTATTCGTCTTGACGAGTACTTTGTTTTTAGATGGTTACCAGGGTCTGATCTGATGATGAAGCTGCAAGGTGGTCATAGGAACTCAGTAAAGAAACGACGCAACCCCATCGAGTCTCGGCTTGTTTGATTCGTCTTGACGAGTACTTTGGTGCTAGAAAGAAAGAAATTAAAATGTATTTTCATTTCAGGTTATCGAAGATGAGGTTCCACAAACAACAAATAAGGTTGAAGGTCGAAGACTAGTAGATTATCAATACTTTTTGGACCAAATTAAAATGGTAACCACAATAGAGCCACAGGATGTACAATTGATAATTTACAAGTGATAAAAGAGCATAAAGAAAGCTTATTATCTACATTTTTAATGAAGTATAACATTTACCTTTAGATAAGTCTAAGAATCATGTAAAATCTTGTTTACATAAGAAAGGTCAAAGTGTTTTTAGTTGACAATACAGCCTGGTCATAATTATATTTTCACATTATAGTTTCTTAGTCAATTATTTTTAAAACTAATTAATTTTACGCTGGTATGATAGCCTTTAACAGCAGTGTCTTACAGACAAAGGTACCTACTCAAAATTTGTGTTGCGTTTAAAGTAATATTCTCTTACTTTCGTTGGAGTTGCTCGAGTGTGTCATGCTCTCTCAAAGTGTCTCTGCGGTGGTGGCATGTGCGTTGGGTCCTTACGTTCCCTCAAACATGGTTAAACGAAGCGATGGCTGATTCACATGTCATACTCGTGAACGGGTGCCGCCTGTGGAAGCTGGTCTGCTCTTGCAATCTTATTTTTTACTGGTAGTATTGAAAAGTCTTACTTTTTCTTGTTTCAGAGATACTTTCTTTTAAACGCAACATAAATTTTAAGTAGGTACCTTTGTCTGTAAGACACTGCTGTTAAAGGCTATATACCAGCGTAAAATTAATTAGTTATAAAAATAATTGACTAAGAAACTATAATGTGAAAATATAATTATGACCAGGCTGTATTGTCAACTAAAAACACTTTGACCTTTCTTATGTAAACAAGATTTTACATGATTCTTAAACTTATCTAAAGGTAAATGTTATACTTCATTAAAAATGTAGATAATAAGCCTACTTTATGCTCTTTTATCACTTGTAAATTATCAATTGTACATACTGTGGCTCTATTGTGATTACTAAGTATTTTAATTTGGTCCAAAAAGTATTGAAAATCTACTAGTCTTCGACCTTCAACCTTATTTGTTGTTTGTGGAACCTCATCTTCGATAACCTGAAATGAAAATACATTTTAATTTCTTTCTTCCTGGCACCAAAGTACTCGTCAAGACGAATCGAACAAGCTGAGATTCGATGGGGTTGCGTCGTTTCTTTACTGAGTTCCTATGACCACCTTTCAGCTCCATCATTAGATCAGACCCTGGTAACCATCTAAAAACAAAGTACTCGTCAAGACGAATGAGACGATCCAAAACTCGATAGGGTTGCGTCGTTTTATTACAGAGCTCCTATGGCAACCTTCTAGCGCCATCAGTAGACCCTGGTTACCATGTAGCAGCAAAGTACTCGTCTAGACGAATTAAACGAGCCCTTACTCGATGGGGTTATCATGTTGTTTAATTACTCAGTTCCTATGGCCATCTTCTAGCTCCATCATCAGACCCTGGTTACCATCTAGCACCATAATACTCGTCAAGATGAATCAAACGAGCCGAGACTCGATGGGGTTACGTCGTTTCTTTAATGAGTTCCTATGACCACCTTTCAGCTGCATCATCAGACCAGGCCCTGGTAACCATCTTAAAACAAAGTACTCGTCAAGACGAATGAGACGAGCCGAAACTCGATGGGGTTGCGTCGTTTTATTACAGAGTTCCTATGACCACCATCCAGCTCCATCATCAGACCCTGGTTACTATTGAAAGACAAACTACTCGTCAAGACGATTTAAACGAGCCCCAACTCGATTAGGTTGTGTTATTTCATTGCGAAGTTCCAATGGCCACATTCCAGCTCCATCATCAGACCCTGGTTACCATCTAACAGCAAAGTACTCGTCTAGACGATTTAAACGAGCCCTTACTCGATGGGGTTATGTTGTTTAATTACTGAGTTTCTATGGCCATCTTCCAGCTCCATCATCAGACCCAGGTTACTATCTAGCACCAAAGTACTCGTCAAGATGAATCAAACGAGCCGAGACTCGATGGGGTTGCGTCGTTTCTTTACTGAGTTTCTATGACCACCTTTCAGCTCCATCATCAGATCAGACCATGGTAACCATCTAAAACCAAAGTACTCGTCAAGACGAATGAGACGAGCCGAATCTCGATGGGGTTGCGTCGTTTTATTACGGAGTTCCTATGGCCACCTTCCAACTCCATCATCAGGCCCTGGTTACCATCTAGCAGCAAAGTACTTGTCTAGACGAATTAAACGAGCCCTTACTCGATGGGGTTATTATGTTGTTTAATTACTCAGTTCCTATGGCCATCTTCCAGCTCCATCATCAGACTCTGGTTACCATCTAGCACCAAAGTACTCGTCAAGATAAATCAAACGAGCCGCGACTCAATGGGGTTGCGTCGTTTCTTCGATGAGTTCCTATGACCACCTTTCAGCTCCATCATCAGATCAGACCTTGGTAACCATTTAAAAACAAAGGACTCGTCAAGACGAATGAGACAAGCCGAAACTCGATGGGGTTGCGTCGTTTTATTACAGAGTTCCTATGACCACCATCCAACTCCATCATCAGATCCTGGTCACCATTGAAAGACAAACTACTCGTCAAGACGATTCAAACGAGCCCAAACTCGATTAGGTTGTGCTATTTTATTGCAAAGTTTCAATGGCCACCTTCCATCTCCATCATCAGATCAGCACCATGTCAATCATAAATTTGCATTGTCACGCGATTTACACATGTATGCAAATTTTCAGCTCAATTAGTAAACGGGAAGTGGGTCAAAATTGAGTTGCAAAATTCCACCCGAACAAGACACATACATTGCAAGTTTAATAAAAATACATGCAATATAATATTATACTTACATATTTCATGCATTACTTCGCCCATATTAAAAAAAATAATCGAAGTACCTATTACGAAAAAGCAAATTCGATCTAACGGATGAAAGTGAGTGAGTTTGACTACAGTGAGCAGAACTAGCCTATTCTACACACACAGTCGCGCGCGCTCACAGCTCGCTTCTGTGTGCGTGATATTTGGACTTAAAAACCTAAACTTGAGGTCTCGCGCTCGGCGTAAACGCTCTTAAGCTAGACCTAAAGATTTAATTTAGTTTTTTTTAAGTGTAAAATAAAGAAACTAAAATTGATCAAACATATCCAAAAAAATACCGTAAATCATGGTCAATCGACCGGGACCGTGCAATTGAACTCTGATTCATTACGATACTACAGTAATACCTAGGTTAGGTTACCTTTACGTTACACGTGAAGTTTTTCGTTTCGTTCGGCCGGTATCCACGAGTTATTTTTTATTGTGCCGGACAAATTAATAATGAATAATAAATAAATATCAAAAAAAATTAAAATAATGATAATTAACGTTACTGTATGATAAAAAAAATATGTGCACTAAAAAATCCTGTATATCTAGGTAAGTTAAGTAAATGTAACGTAAAGTACAGTCTGTACACTATCCCACTGCAGGGCAAAGGCCTCCATCATTGAAATAAAGTCATCGCTACAATAGATGGGTATTGGCTTACCACTCACTCGTGGAAATTTTCTGACACAAAAATTGGTGCAACTGTCAACGTCAAATTTGACAGAATCGACCATAGACTATGCGATATTTTGCGATCACGATGCATAAAATGTACCACAGAACCAAAATAATCAAGCTTGTTCATACAAAAGTAGTCTGTAAGTTTATGAAAACACGGTACAAAGTCAAGTGTGTTTTTGTAGGTGCGGTCTCATGTGACCGCTTGGGGGTTGAGGGGTTTTACCACGCTTGCCAAATACAAGTCGGTGATCACATACCCGGGTTATGAATCAAAAACCCGAAAACACATTTTACACTGGATATAGAGTTGAGCACTTGACCACTCGGTCACAGAGGCGAATGCATTACCTAATAATTAATTGAACATTGCACGTGGGCAGTCGTGTCGGGTTCGAGTACCTACTGCTTGTTGAATTTCAACACTTACTGTGCATTGGATTGGAATTTGACGACTGAATTGCTATTACCTACACACATACAACAAGCGATAAGTTCGCCGCTTTACGTGCGTAGAATAAACGAGTTCAGATTTACAGTAATAAAGGTCGAAAAAGTTAGTGTCGCTTGCATTTAGTTCCTCAGTGGTTGAGGATTTCGGGTGAAGCACGCTTCTACCTACAGCCTTAAGAAAACATCCTGTATTTTATGATACCAACAGAAATAGTCATTCGTAAGAATCAATTTCTTATATACAACATAGTACCTATCTTAAATAAAGAAACACTAAGAAAAAAATATTTTTTATTGTAAAGTTTACTCACTGTCTTAAGGTCTCATTTTGAGCAATTCATAAGTTATGTGAACTATTTTCTTTAGATAGTAAGTAAGCTTAACAATAATAATATATTTTTCTTGGTTTTTTTAATAACAAGCGGGCCCGCCTGCGACTTCTTCTGTGAGAACACCCCGTATCGCGTTACGAATTTACATTTTTTTTATACAAGCCTTGTCCTGTCAATTACAAACACAACAAAAACAATTAGCCAAATAGGAGCAGCAAAAGTTCCAAGGTGATGCGCGAACGTACATTCGTGGCAATCGATTTTTATATAAACACGAAGATCAGGTAACGGTGATCAGGACCTACTGATTCTCTACTAAGTAGATGATGGCCATTGCAATAATAATAAAACTTACATGTTTTCTTTTAATAAATAAAATTTTGTATTTTTTTAAAATTAGGTAACAAAAAAATTAGAATGAATGGTCTTCTTACATTTTTATGAAGTGAAGACCAGAGGGCCTACTTTCTTTCTCCAAAACGAAATTTCGGTCGATTTTCGTTTGCTATATATAGCGCTTTCCATTATTTTTGAGTTTTCGAACAATTTTTAAAAAAATATATTCTAAATGCCAAACCTATTTCGTATGAACGAAATTTCGGAAGGAATAGAAACCGCTGTAAATAGCAAACGAAAATGGGCCGAAATTTCGTTTCGGAGAAAGATAGTAGGCCCTCTGTACTCATGAAAAGGTTTTATTGGAACAAGGAGGAGTAGGACGACCATGATTTTAATATTCATAGTTATTAACTTTACTTCCCACACAAAAAAAATAAAAAATGGCACGCTGACATGTAAGTTTTATTATTATTGCAATGGACATCATTTTACTTAGTCGGAATCAGTTGGTCCTGATCACCGATAAAAAGTGTTCGCGTATATAGACATAGATAGATGAGCCGCCACCACACAGCTCGTAATAATTGTATTTATTGTAAATATTTTATGTTTTATAGTAGAAATTAAGTAGTGCACTTTTGTGGCTGTCCTTCACACATCATGCTCCCAATCCACATTAGGTTGGCTGGAAGAGATCTCTTTCAGAGATAAGTCCACCTTTGCTCACTATTTTCAGTACATTGTTTTCAGTATGTGTTTTCAGTGCAATAAAGAAACCAATATAATATACATTTTCTAAGGTCAAACCTAAGTTCTGCATTTGATGCTGGCTGAGCACGACCACGTAGTTGTCATCCTCCGAGAATTGCTCGGGCTGGTCATCCTTCAGCTCCAACTCCACATCTGATAAAATAAAGGTGCCATGGATTATCTCGAAAACTTTGCGCCGTAGGATTTTGTGTTATTAATTCTTTTGTTCGCAATCTATCGATTTAAATATGTAGGTTATATAGTGCTATTTGAAGGAGCTCGATGGTGCAGCGGCTAGCACGTTTGGCTTGCGATCTTGCCCGCTAAGCAAGTTTTGCAATGCCAGTTTGCCTGATGGGTGACCAATAAAAAAAAACATCGCGAGCTCCTCCGTTCTTCGGAAGGCACGTTAAGCCGCGTTAAACACACCAACCCGCATTGGGCCAGCGTGGTGGGTTATGGCCCAATATCCCCACGTGCTATAGTTCAAGTGGGAGGCCTGTGCCCAGCAGTGGGACGTTTATAGGCTGATGATGATGATGATATAGTGCTATTTAAAAAAATCTGGATTTCTGCAAAATGTGGTTATAACTATTACTATGCCAGCCTCTCATACAAAGAGGTTCAATCACCTTTGAAAAAGAAACTCTGTGATTGAGGACCTTGAAAAAAAATACATGGGTTTCGAACACGATTTTCCCTCATAGACAGTCTGGCTAGTGCTTAGGCACTCTTTTGCCATGAAATAGTTATTCCCACAGTACTGATAAGAACGATGACAGCCACAGATCTGATGCCAGGAATGCTTCTCCAAGGAATTACACTTAAACTGTTTACTGCACATCGTTTGTGTACAACAATCACAAATTTAGTTCCAAGCTAAGTAGCAAAAGCACTTATGTTATGGAAATCAGTAACAACGGCGACGCGACGCGGCATCCAGACCCGAGACAGTTGATAAGAGTTTTTCTAAATTGACCCGTGTCAGCCACATCCATACATACAAGACGTATAAACATATCGACAGTTTATGACGACGACTTATGACGACGGCTCTTGCTGCGAAGACGATAAAGCGTACCAAGCGTCAAAAGTTTTGGGATCAAAGTGATTGAAAGTAATATTATATTGAAAAATGGAACACTTTTTACGGGATAAGGGAGTCTATCTCTTTTACCATGTGTAACCCTGTAAAGGAATCAAAACTAAAGGATAAAAATAATATGTGGGTAAACGTAAATAGATTAGCGAAACATATATTTTTTTTAAACTTTTATTTTTTAAAGTTACAGCGATGAAAATAAAAATATTTTTTATCATACATAATAATTGTTACATAACAGAAACATACCAACAAATGCCTACTTACGTAAAGTGTACACGATATCAAAAGCTTATGTAAAGGTACATGAACTCGTCCGTAGCGTTACGTACTTACGAATGCTACGGGCTACGTCTGTCTGCTACGGAGCGAGCGTTACGCCAATCTCATTTCGTAGCATTAATGCAGATACATTCCCACTGACACGAGTGGAGTGTAGTGCGCAGTTAAATTCAAAGTTTCATCACCCATGTGGAGATTTACTGTGCGCATGGTGATTCGAATTTGCATACATATATATATATATATATATATATATAGATTGAAGACTAGTATCCCAAAAGGGTTAATCAGAGGGCAATGAGGACCGCAGAAGCAGTCAACTGCCATAGTCCACTTTTCACTATTACAACTGCATTTTTGGGAGTATATGCAATCTTTAGTCTGTTGGTCACCTTTTGGGAGGAGAGGGTTGATAGTTATTTTAGTGAGCCACTATACCACACGGCTTGAATTTGCAATAACTATTACTATATGATGGATTTTATTATGATGTTTGAAAAAGCGTAAAATTATATTTTTTAGTATTTAGCTATTTATTTTTCTGTAAAATAAACCTTCAAAAATCATTTCAATCAAAGATTTAGCTTTGATTCAAATAAACTGACTAAAGTGGACAGTGGCGTTTTTGCTTTTAGACCCCGGAATTCAACTATTTTATTAACCCTAGTTATTAAGCCTTTTGATTATACTAACCCAATTTGAACCTTGTAAAGTAGTTCGAAATACACGTTTTATTTATTAGGGTGACATTTTATTTGTATGGTATACGGTTTTTGTTTTAGCCACAAGTATGGTGGTCGCGTTGCGAGATTATATTATTATTATCACACACCCTGTTTAAAACCACTATTACATTAAGTATACTGTTACGCATACTAGTAAATACTACATTAGAAACAATAATTATGTTAGCAAGTACACTCATGAACATTCTCGTTAAAGGTCAGGCCAAGAGTACCCTAAACCGTCGAACATGTATGAAGAACGTTCTAAGAGTAAATAAAGCAAAGAATATGTTTCTGGATCGTAGCAAATGGATGACTGTTCTCTCTGCCCACTCCTACGGGAAACGGGCATGATGTATGAATGTATGTATGTATATATTTATATGTATGTATGTATAATATTAATAAAAAAATAAAAATCTTTATTGCAGTAAAATACATGTTTTTACATTAAGTAGTTTTAGAGGTCTTCTTTTTGGTATGGAAATACCTGTGACAAAAGACCTCACTCTTCCATAGCCAGTATTTTTACTTATAAGTATTATTTAGGTAACTTATAATTTATGACAAGAGACAGATTTTAAATAAATAATATAAGTATGATATGTATGTGTATGTATGTAAGATACTCACATGGTTGAGTCGTGGTGCTGGTTTGGACGTCAACAGTTGTGTCCATTTCTGTTGATGACGATGTTGTCGCTAATGCTGAAACAAAGGAAAACGATCTAGATAACGTCAAACGAGGTTACTTTTCGATCAAGTGTAATATTGACCCTATTCTTTTGTTTTAGTAGCCTATATTGTGTCCCACTATTGGCAAAAAATATCTCCCTTCTACGTCCCGAGCACTGGCCGCCTCACAACACCCAAAGCAAAACAGCTCGTATAAAATAGGTAATATTTCGATGTCTAAATAAAATATCGACCAAACTTAACATCTTATTTTATTTAAAATAAATTGTAAACTCTGCTACTTAAAGTCGATATTTCAGTAAATCTAAATTTTGAGTTAATTCTATGTAAATATAGAATCACTAAGAATGCGAATTTGTATTCGTGCCCTATATTCTTCCAGGTTTCGTAAATTAAAAAGCCCGCTACGCCATCGGCAAAGTTCACAATCTTTCAATAATAGATTTACGAACAGACCTCCAATTAATATTGTTACACCACTCAGGATCCAACACCTTAATTAATTATTCCGCTATTAATTGGATATATTATTTAAGTAAAAAGCTGCCGGGCTTATTTTAGGGGAATTAATTTTGTACCGTCACGGAAAATGGACGAAACGGTTTTAGGGTTCCGCGGTCGATAATGGGAAATCATACAATTTTGTTTGTAGTAGACTTCAATGCCTTTTATCCTAATGTTATCTATTGAGGAGTTAACAAGCTTGAGGAAGGGTAACATGCTATCTTCATACATATAATCACGTCTAATATCCCAGAAAGGTTAGTCAAAGACTAGGCAATAAGGACAGCAAAAGCAGTCCTCTACCATAGTCCACTTTTCACCAAACAGCGACTACACATGTGCTCAGCGTTAGAGTTGGTGAGCCCATCGCCGCTTTATGCTGTTGGATGTATGTGCAGTCTTTAGTCCGTTAGTCACCTTTCACGACACCCAAGGGAAGAGAGGGTGTCGATAGTATTCTTTCCCTGTTACGCGACACGGTTGCTAAAAATATGGGTAACCATACTAGGTGACATAATTGACTCAATTAGTAATAATGTAACTAATTTTAGTTTATGCAAATATTTAACTGATACAATTAATTATTGAAACAAGAATAATAATAAAAAAATACTGTCTGCAGAACACACTAAAGGGTGCAAGACACGCTCTGCCGCTTTTTTTAATTTGACCACGGCGCGGCTTAACTGGAATTAACACTTAATTAGGTCAAATAAATTTGCGTTTTGTTTCCTTAGGCAAGTCTACTGACGGGCTTACCTCATCTGATCTTATTTTATCATCGGGACAAGATATACAAGGACATCATAAGTAATATTACATTTCCTAAATACTTCCACAGTTGCTGGGCAAAGGTCTTGATATATACATACATACATAGTATACTCGTACATACATAATATAATCACGGCTATTTATCCTCGATGGGTTAGTCGGAGACTAGGCAATGAGAACCACAAAAGCAGTCCTCGCTGCCATAGTCCATTTTTCACCAAATATAGCGACTGCACATGTGCTCAGCGTGACAGGTGGTGAGCCCAACGCCGCTCTAAGCAGTTGGATGTTTGTGCAGTTTTTAGTCCGTTCGTCCGTCCGTCCATCCGGAAAGGTGTATAGGTACATCATTGTAATCATCATCACGCTTGCAAAAACTGGATTTGAAACATTGCCCGACCTGGGGATTGAACCCAAGATTTCCGGATATCGGGATATAATTATATAATACTAGCAGATCCTCGCGGCTTTACCCGCGTCGCGAGGGAATATCGGGATAAAATATAGCCTATATCATTTGGGAAGAATGTAGCTTTCTAATGGTCAAAGAATTATCTAAATAGGTCCAGTAGTTTTGGAGCCTATTCAATTCAAATAAACAAACAAGTCTTTCCTCTTAATAATATTATTATACCTAGTATAGATAAATTCCACTTAGTTATCGATGCGAGCTGAAATAACATCATTTATAATACAATACGAAAACTTGTCTCTTCTTCGTATATTTTATTATACTAACAGTATCATTGTTTCTAGTACGCTTAGTTCCACGAACTGGTTACGTTAATACCCTTGTGATATGATGGTCCCCTGGTATTTGGATCCCGGAATATGTGCTTAAGTATATTTGAGGTAAGTACGTTTATTTTGTGTCGTAAATATAACATGGCATTCATATTATGTCGTGTTTATGCTTGATTAGTTTCACCAGAAATATATTATATCTTTTAATATGTACACGGTAACTTTGTAGAGTTATATAACTATGGATAAAATTCGGATTGCAAAACATTTTTGAATGTAAGTATGTATAAGAGAATTCTTAGTCTATCAGTGTATGTGCAATAAAATATTGTATAGGTAGTTTAAAATGTTTGATTTATGAAATTACACTTTCAGCCGTATGTAACATGCAATGTGATCGCGCTATAAGTGCCGCTGAGCAACTGCTGTAGCAACATAAAAAGTAGGAAATACATATTGTAGTAAATTCAGTATCCACTACCGCACTTACTGTACAATGTGATGTCGTCTCTAGCAGACCCGAGGGGGTTATCCACGTGGCAGTGGTACGCGCCGATGTCTTCTCTCGACACGTCAGAGACTCGTAAGCTGGCTTTGTGCTTGTATCCCTGCGATCTCATGCTCGCCTGGTACTTTGAACCTAAGGATGAAAGAAATTTAATTTTTAGTAGTGATTTAGACCACTACTAAACTATACTACACAGTCAAACTACTATAAGTTTAACACTAGGGCCGGTGACGCGCGAGTAAAATAAAACTACTATTAATTTAACAGTTGAACTACTATTGTTTTACAGGTTTTAGGTCTAGAGGCTGTAGAGGTTCGATTCCCAGCGGTGGTACATGAATACTATTTTGTACTCGCTTGGCTACAACCATTTTATCTACACATTACATGCGCAAGCTGGCTTTATGCGTGTACTCCTGCAATCGCATGCTAGCCTGGTACTTTAAACTTAAAAAGAATGTCATTAGACCAAAATTTCAAACCACATTATACAGCAAGGGGTAAATAAATGCAATAGAATTCGTTTAGGTTGGCAGTGTTGTCTTTTTCTAAGACCGCCTAGCGCTATTGCAATATTTACAATATTTTGTATGGTTAATACATTTTTTGAAAAATTGTCATGTAAATACATACTGTATATAACTTTACTGTCCGGTTCAAAAATTATAAGAGACGACAAACAAGTCAAGTCAATTGTAAAGTTGGTTAACGTTTGCTGAGCTCTATATTCTCGACATTTACTGCCTGAGTAGAGGCCTCCATCATTATAGACAAGTCATAATGTCTAAATAAATAAAAAAGTACAATCTTTAGAAATACGTTCTTTATGTAAAAAAAATAAGTTAACAAAACTGTATTTATAGTTTCTTTTTGCATTGTATGTGTAATACAAAGTAGAAGTTTTAGGACACTTACAAAGGAAACAACCAAAGATTTATATTTTCCCACGAAAATACAGCGTTGTGACACCTGTCCGGTTTTCCCGAGCTTAAGTGATGAATAACTCTTTTATTTTATGTGGGTCAGTAAATATGTTGTTTGAAATGTGTTCGAAAGTCTGGTATTTTATTTAAGCTTTACACAATGTACTACTCATCAACATAGGCCTTCTACGATACTTGTGTGCGTACCAAGTAAATTTATAGTTATATCCAACATATTAATACATAGTAGCAATGGACTGCATTTGCGGTCAATTGTCTACTCTCTGACTAACCCTTCGGGGATAATAGTCTTGAGTTTATGCATATATGTACAACTCACCGTTATGTAACCTGCTCCCATCAATATGAGTCCAGTACACGAGCGGTGTCGGGTTGGCTTCAACGTCACACAGTAACAGCACAGAATCCCCCTGGTACCCACCTATCATCTTATGAGCGGCCCTGGCCGTCGGCTTGCCTGCGAAACGAACGAGATATCATATAAACTCATATATTATGTATAGTATATACATATATTATACTGAGCCGTGTGTGAAAACTATCAACCAACCCCTCCTCTTCCCTTGGGTGTCTTAAAAGGTGACTAACGAACTTAAGACTGCACACACATCCAACAGCATAGAGCGGCGATGGGCTCACCACGTCACCACATATCACGCTGAGCACATGTGCAGTTGTAATTTGGTGAAAAGTGGACTATGGCAGTGGCCTGCTTCAGCGGTTCTCGTTGCCCAGTCTCCGACTTACTCTTTAGGGATAATTGTCTTAAATCGATGTATGCATGTATGTATACAGGGTCTAACAAAATCAATAAGCTAACGTTTAAGGGCGGTATCTATACATCATTCTGAATAAAATGACAAAAAATGGGCTCCAGTTATATAGTGATTTTTCAAAGTTATGTTTTCTAACAAATTAAATCAATTAAAATAATGCCCATTATGAAACATGCTGTATCTTTACTAACACGCACGCAAGCGTCAATAAAAAATAGCTCAGTGTGCTCCGAGTTTAGTGTGCATGTTCGGCTATCTTTGTGTGCGTGTAGTACAGCTATACTGGTTTGGAAAAGGTGTATTTTTGGTGAATTATGATAATGTTTTGTTGATTATCTCGGTAACAGACCAGTACTTCTGGACCAAATTTGGTGTGCATGCTCAACGTTTGCTTATTGATATTGTTAGACCCTATATAATTTTATATAATATGTCCAGGGATGTAGTACAACTTTAGGACCAGTATCTACAATATATTTCTTAGCCGAAAATACCCCTTATGGGGGGTCAATTGTTTTGTTATTGTTGTTCAAAAAGTGCCCGAATGCGCACAAAAACTGTAAAAAAATACTTTCTCCTTTCGGCAATTATAAAAAGAAGTTGTTTGATAGCGTGTTTTATTGTATTAGCTACCCTACACCTTTATCCTATAGAAACACCAAAATCGAGCCCCTACACGACGTAGAACTGAAACCGCCGTTAATTTGGTAAAATAAAACCAATAGTCTCTGCAGTCTTGTGGTGTTTTGGAATTGACCCCCCATGGAGTATTTTCGTCGATAAAATATATAGTATATACTTACTGCTCCTAAAGTTTACTAAATGCAAAGAACAACTATTTAGCATAACGAAAAAGTGAAAAAAATAATCAGCTGTAGGTACCATACAAGCCTGCAAATACTTTTTGATTTTCGTACGGAACAGCTGTTTTTATTGGTTTTTCAGGTTGCCCCATACAAATAATGGCTCAGTTGCGGGATTATATCCCAATCGCCAAACATCCTGTATAGTTGTGGATAAACCTGCTTGTCGACTGGAGACTTGATATTAATAACGCAACGCGTTTTGTAAGTCAATCTTTGTGTACGTGTACAGAATACTGCTTAAAGTGGGACATGTCTAGTGGCGGTGCCAATCCAGACCAGCACCTACCTACACTCGGTATACTGTTACAATTAATGATGAAACGATTATCACTTAGCGATTACGATTTTGTACCTAAAAACGACGAAAACTTTTACGATAATTTGTTTTTATTAATAAGTAAAACAAATTATCAATAAATCAACATAAGATTTATTACCGTAAGAAAAATCAAATAAAATTTATAAAAAACAAATAATTAAAATTAAAATTAGTACTTTAAATTTTTGTTCAAAAAACAACATTTCTGACTTTTCGGGCATTAATCTGTTTCGTTTTTCGGTTTGAATTAATCCAGCAGTAAAGAAGAACCTCTCCGACGCCAGGGACGATGGTTTGATTGAGAGATATTTTTTTGCTAACAGTTTATAAAGCAATATATCATCATCATCATCAGCCCATAAACGTCCCACTGCTGGACACAGGCCTCCCACGTGGACAATAGCACGTGGGGATATTAGGCCATAACCCACCACGCTGGCCCAATGCGGGTTGGTGGGTTTTTACGACTGTCATCTTACGACGACAACCGGGACCAACGGCTTAACGTGCCTTCCGAAGCACGGAGGAGCTCGAGATGTTTTTAATTTGGTCACCCATCCAACGACCCGGCATTGCGAAAGTGGCTTAGCGAGCAAGAACACAAGCCGAACGCGCTAGCCGCTGCGCCATCGAGCTCCACAAAGCAATATATATTGTGTAGTTTTTTAGGAACATAAATGTCAGAAGTAATTGCTAAAGATTGCAAAGAAGTAATTGAATAATCGATAGATTGGACGATTACGGTTTATCGTTAAATATCAAAAATCGTCGATTACGTTTAATCGAATTCGTAATCATTTCATCACTAGTTACAAATTGTAACTAGTGATGAAATGATTGTAATTGTAACTTGTAATTGTAATTGTAACTTACAATGCACATATATTTGTTTAATAATAAACCATTATTGTACCGATAGTCGGTTTCGGCGAACGGCCTTATAGTTATGAGCCTCGATCGACAATTAGTAAGGCTCTTGCTAAAAGGTTGGGTCAAGAGTCAGATACAGAAGGCAGTACTCCTTGAGACGGCACGTATGGTCAGGAGGTTCCTCACTCTGCAGCTCTAACTTTCGATAGCTTGGGTCTATCCCGCTGCCGGTGGCACACTAGGTTAAGTTTTTTAAGTATATTTTAAATTGTAAATATCTATTTTTTATTGTAAAAAAATTAAGAGAAAAATAATAATAATGATTTTATTTACTTAATACAGCGGGTACAACAACATAATCTTAGCTACCTACGCGAGGAAAACCTGTACCGTAGGCAATTAAACCTTCCTTAGTTTAAATCACACTGCAGTCATTAAATACAAAGAAAACATAATGCAATGTTTTCTTTGTATTTAATGTATTTAACTTAAATAATAATTAACAATCTGGTTAATTTTATGTCAGTAATAGTGACTCGCAAATAATCAGAGGGCCTACTCTCTTTCTCCGAAACGAAAAATTTCGTTTCGGATAAAAAAAAAAGAAAGAGATTCGTGCGATTTTCGTTTGCTATTGACAGCGGTTTTCATTCCATCCGAAATTTCGTTCATACAAAATAGGTTTGGCATTTGTTTATTAATTTTTAGGAAATTGTTTGAAATTTCAAAAATATCGGAGGCTAGTTTTATAAGTCCCTTGGTGGTTGACAGATTAAGTGCTCGACCCTATAACCAGAAGACCAGATGGTCTTCTCTCTTTCTCTGAAACGAAATTTCGGCCGATTTTCGTTTGCTATTTAAGCGGTTTCCATTCCTTCCGAAATTTCGTTCATACAAAATAGGTTTGGCCGACGTTATAGGCACGGGTTCTATCAGTTCGTTTACGTAAGCAGATGAAATAAAATTGTCGTTGTGTAACAATGTGTGATGCCTACGATTGCAATTATTCGCAATTGTACACCCTAATTTATTTTTGGAAAAATATTTAAAATTATGCGGATCTTTTTTGAGGCATCGATGACAAACTTTATTCTCTTTTATGAAACGCCATTTGTCATTGATTGTCAAAGCTCGAATTTTTTACAACTTGACAGTTGATGATTTTGTTTACAGAATCCAATGACCTTTTATAAATATCATTGACAGAATCCTACTAATATTATAAACGCGAAAGCTTGTATATATGGATGGATGTTTATTACTCTTTCATGTAAAAACTACCAAATGGATTTGGATGAAATTTGGCATACAGATAGTTTATAACCTGAATTAACACATAGAATATTTTTTATCCCGATATTCCCACGGGAACGGGCACCACGCGGGTGAAACCGCGAGCGGCCGCTAGTAAACAATAATTTTCATGATTTACAGAGAATTTGGAAGAGGTATAAGGTTTGGCATTTAGATTATTAAGTTTTAGAAAATTGTTTGAAATTTCAAAAATAATGGAAAGGGCTTTAAATAGCAAACGAAAATCGGCCGAAATTTCGTTTCGGAGAAAGAGAGTAGGCCCTCAGTAATGGCACCTTTAAAGTTTTTAAGTTAAGTATATACTTGTTAGTCTTCGATCACATATAAAGGTTAGATGCACAATCACGTTCTCAATTTTTTTATTTTTTTTATTTAATAAGAACACACAACAGGTAAGAGTTAATAAAATAGCAAAATTTTTATGTTAAACTTATAACTATCACCTAAAAACATGACAACCCTGACATGAATAAAATTTAAAAAGGTTTATTAATACGAGTATAACAAAAAGCTAAGATACCTAATTAATAACAAACAAACTGTATATGCCCATATATAATTTAAAATTACATTCAGACAAAATGGTCGTGGAGGTTCCTCTTGAAGACATTTGTACTTGAAGAAAAGATATTAATGTGTCTGTTAGCACATTTAAATTAAAATTAAAAAAGAATCTTTTCGAGTTGCTGCTTCCTAGCGCTTGAGCGGTCGTGTTGGGTAAATATTTTATTTTATTATGTTTTTATTATTATTTAAAATTTTGTATTTTTACTTTACTGTCTTGTTTTTTTTTGTAGTAGCTTGCATCGTACGTGTTTTTATTGTAACTTTAAGAATTTAGAGTGCATATAATTATTAAAGTAAACTGTCTATGTCTACGGCTTGTACCACAATGTCACTATGTCCTTGTATAATTGTATTTGTTATTTTGTAGATATGAACTTAAATTTTAGCTGTTTAAGTTTTTGTCTCTGTTTCCACAGAATACCAGTGCCATGGCATGTAAATGTCACGGCACAAGCTGAGTGGCGACCATTTCGGCTGCATAATATCTAGGTACTTACATGTTTTATGTATGTTATGTTGAATTGTCATATTTATGCTCCGAATAAATATTTTTCATTTCATTATAATGTCGTGATTGCTGAAAATGCCCGCACAAAAAGAGTAACTAGCGAGTAGTTCGGGTACGCATTACGTTTGATAGTGTGCGAGTAGTTCGGGTACGCATTACGTTTGATAGTGTGCGAGTAGTTCGGGTACGCATTACGTTTGATAGTGTGCGAGTAGTTCGGGTACGCATTACGTTTGATAGTGTGCGAGCTAAGAGACCACGTGACGAAGTACTCCTATATAAATTACATACTTACATATAATCACAATTGTTCTCCCCGAATGGTTATTCAGAGACTAGGCAATGAGGACCACAAAACAGTCCTTTGCCATAGTCCACACCAAATAGCGACGGCACATATGCTCAGCGTGAAAGGTGGTGATCTCATCGCCGCTCTAAGCTGTTGATTGTGTGTGGAGTCTTAAGTCCGTTAGTCGCCTTTTACGACACCCAAGGGAAGAGTGGAGGTGGTAGTATTCTTTCACTGCTATACGCGACACGTAGTACGTAACGTAGTACTCGTTTAAAAATTGTTATTCAAAGCTGCCGCTATTCCTCTACACCTGGGTTCCGAACCCCCGCGGGGGTAAAATAGTTATTTTGCGGGGTAATAAGGCGTAGGAAAAATTTTGTGGTTTAGAATTTATCTGCAGTAGTATATTCACTTGAGTATTTTTTTTCTGTCGATAATCGTCAATCCAACTCTTGGATATAAAGATCATTTTCTGCAAGATTTTTTACAGAGGGGTAAAATCAGTTTCCCTAATGGATAATAGAGGTATATACCAAGATTAAAAAGGTTAGGAACCACTGCTCTATGATTTAGTATGAGATGGTGTACATACCTGGTTTTGATGTGTGACCAAAGCTGTTAGTATAACATTTTTTGACGTGCACATAGGCGCGAGTTAGCATCGCGTTGCAGAGCTAAGAACGTAGCTAGATTCGTTTTCGAAGAATCCGAAGAAGAATTCGAATTCAAAGAAAAAAGATTACATTATTAATAGCCTCTTGTCTGTCACGAAGGTTGCTAACAATTGCATTTTTATTGTGTCAGGATTTTTATTATGACAGCTGAGCTCTTAATGCCTTCAAAATAAACAGAGAATAAGGTCAGAATAGTTATTCCGTGTTTTGTCTATTTTAGGGTAGATTCGACCAAACTGGAGTAAGACTTACTCCGAGATTAGTCTATACAAATTAATAAATTACGTTTATATGACAGGAACAAAATACTGAATAACTATTCGTAGCTTATTCTTTGTTTATTTGTAAGCCACTAAATGTTCAACAGCTGGGTTCAGAGCCTGTCCACATTAATAGCACCAGGGGAAATCAGACCATAATCCACCGCGCGTTGGTGGCTTCTAACGACTGCCATCTACGACAACAACAGGGAGCAAAGGCCTACATCTTACCGAAGTAGGTATAGAACTGGTCACTTACTACTTATTTGTGGGAGATTGGCATTTAAATGTAGATTACTATTAATGTTAGCATTAAAAACAAATGTTTGAAGAAAGCAAATTCACCGCAGTAATTAATACGAATAAGAAAACACGTGCTTGCCCATTGCCACGCTCCCCACGCCATGCGTCATTAGCGATTTGTTTGTGCTTCAGTATAAAAAGGTCATGCGTTATCGCCTTCGGGACATTCTGTATTCAACTGCGGAGCATGACGGAGCTCTGATTGTCGACATAGTATTGAGGTATGCTATGATGGTGTGACTAAATTATGTATTTTAGTACATAACTGTGTACGTTACAAGAAATAGTAGTAAGTACTAATTTTCATCATGTAAAATTCCAAATGGCTTATTATTTTAATAAATTGATATAACTGTAAATATAAATTAACACTAAATGTGTGTATTTTATAATTGTCTGCCAATTAATCTGGTTTTTATGAATATAAATTGATCAAAATCATTACTCTCTTTTCTTAATCTCCCACATATTATTAAATTATTTTATGAACATTATCATGTTAATATTTCATTAAATTAATTTAGCGTCATCAAACATGCATCGATTCAAGATAAGTTCAACTTTTTGATTTAATTATCAACACATGATTGATTTAAATATCCTTCAATGACTTACCGTACCTATTCTGTCTATTTATTTTACTGTTACCGATTCGCAGAACGAAAGGAGTATCCTTATATTAGTAGTTGCCGAAGTGATATCGTATTTGTTTAATATCTTTGTAGACGATGCTCATCTGACGACTAATAGGTACGAAGAAATATTTATTAGAATAGGACGTGTAAATACGCCACCGTCGCTACGACACAAGGAAGGGTATTTACAGAAAGAAAAACTTAAATATCTACCTCTATCAACCTAATAGGCCAACATCTATGTAGACGCTCTGACGAGCTTAAAAATAGACGATGATCACAACATAGACTTACACAGCACGTGCAACAGTATCCTCTTGCTGACCGAAGGAGGCACCCCATTGGTCGCGATGCAAAGGAACGCTCCGTTCATATCGCGCGGCACTGCGCTCATGTTCAGCCATGCGCCGCTCCATTTGCTCACTGCATCAAAACATTTTTAAAATAAGTAGAATTAGTATAAGAATAACATTAATATTACTTATTTTCGGTCAAATCCGGAGGTCCCTTGTTTAATTCTCAGGTCGGGTAAAGTGTGTTTTAGATGTTTCTATTGATAGACCGGGTTTGTGATCACCTTAGAATTTAGAGGGTTAACGTATTTCGGTTTTCCATACAAACTTTCAGGTCGAAATTTTTAAAAACTAATAAGCCAATTTTAATAAAACTTTGCATGCTAGAGTAAAATATAGGGATCAAAATAGTTTGTTGATAACATTTTTAAAAAACGTTTCTTTAGCCGAGTTAATGCGATTTAAAATCCACAATAGGAAGTATAAAATAGCAATAACTCAGTTAAATAAACGTATTTTTAAAATGTTTTTAACAAACTATTTTGATCCTAGTATTTCACTCTAGCATGCAAAGTTTCAATAAAATTGGCACTTTGTTTTTTAAAAATTTCGACTTCGAAGTTTATATGGGAAACCGAAATGCGTAAACCCTCTTGTTGCTCTAACTAAGGTGACCATGAGCCCGCATTTGACAAAGGTGGTGAATAAGCCAATACCCCATCAACTGTAGCGATGACGATATATATAATATATATATATTTTTTTAATAAAAGAGGGAGGCAAACGAGCAGGCGGGTCACCTGATGGAGAGTAATCACCGCCGCCCATGGACACCCGCAAAACCAGAGGAATCGCAGACGCGTTGCCGGCCTTTAAGGGAGGAATAGGTTTAAGGAAGGAATAGGAATTGGGAGGAGGGGGGAGGGGGAGGGGCCTCCGGAACCCTCACTGGTCGGACGAAACACAACAGCACCAAGTGCCATTATTTCACGCCGAATATTAGAGACTACATGGGTACATAATAATCAGGACTATTATCCCCGAAGGGTTATTCAGAGACTAGGCAATGAAAAAACCGGCCAAGTGCGAGTCGGACTCGCGCACGAAGGGCTCCGTACCTGTGTGAAAATATCAACTGTACAGCTATCATGGTTCATGAGATACAGCCTGGTGACAGACGGGCGAACGGACGGACAGTAGAGTCTTAGTAATATGGTCACGTTTTTACCTTTTGGGTACGGAACCGTATAAATCAATCGCCGAGATGTTTGTACGCACATCACTTCAGAACGGCTTGACCGATTTGGCTGATTTTTTTTGTTGTTTTCGTAATTGTCAGGACATGGTTTGTATGAAATAGTTTTTTTGAAAATATGCACGGGGTGCGGGGTCCATGCGGATGAAGTCGCTGGCGGGTCGCTAGTTAATTATAAAAATCCTGTCATATTTAATATAATTAAAATTTACAGTTAAAGAACTGTGTTTTTAAACTTTAACCGGGTCGCGTAGCGGTGAAAGAATACTACCATACCATAAGAGAGGGCTCTTCCATTGGGTGTCTTAAAAGACGACCAACATACCAAGCACATACATCCAAACTTGGTAAGACGTGGACTATGGCCGAGGACTGCCTCTGCGGTTCTCATTGCCTAGTCTCTGACTAACCCTTTGAGGATAATGTCGTGAAGCTAGGTATGTATAGTTCGACACTAGGTACTATAATTTATTTTAATGAATACTAAAATAAAGTCATCATATGAGGTTTAATTCAATATATCCGTATCACATTGTAGGTTGCGCCAATACAAGAGAAGATGTGTGAGAGTCGATTTTGACAGACATGTCGACCTCAAGGCTCGTATTCTAAAACCAAACCTACACTCAAATCTCTGCTTGAGTACAGTTACAAAGGGATGGCAATATATGCGATTAATAGCACCATCCATTTCTAACTTTACTCAAGCAGAGATTTGAGTGTGAATTTGGTTTTAGAATACGAGCCTAAAAGTGCGCTAAACAACACAGAGGCCGAGGTCGCGTCCCTACGACTTGGACAGGTACAATTAATAAAGATATGAAGACAATGGCGCAAAATGATACGGGGAGCCGACCCCAAATGACTTAAGGCTGGGATGATGATGATGATACTCGTACGAGTATTAATTCATGAAAATTCAGAAGCTAACTGAAAATTCTGAAATATCATAATCAGCTTAAAAACATCTCACTGCTGAACACAAGCCTCCCACCTGCAAAAGCATCTCGTGGGGGGTATTGGGCCATAATCCACCACGTTGGCCCAATGCTGGTTGGTGGTGGCCAATGCAATATAACTGGACATCAGAATATTGTTTTCAAAAGGAGGTTATATATTTGACTCGCGTTCAAATTAACGGAAAAGCCAATTTGAATTTCAATGATTCGAAGTAGGCCTTTCTGGAAATTACACCTACGCGTTTACGGAGACCCGAGCATTAAATGAGCACTTGTTTAAAACGCACCCTTGTTCTGGCAAGGTCAACGACCTGTAAATGACAAAAGCCTTTCTGATGAACTCATGATGAGAATTTTAAATTATTACCTATAAGTACAGCTATGTACTTGAGGATGCTAAAATGTAAAGGTGACATTTAGATTTTACTCTGATCACTGCTATAAAGATATACTCGTTTATATGTTCACATGTATCCAGAGTCTTA
The DNA here is from genome assembly GCA_963921215.1 of Scoparia ambigualis. Lineage (NCBI taxonomy): Eukaryota > Metazoa > Arthropoda > Insecta > Lepidoptera > Crambidae > Scoparia > Scoparia ambigualis. The sequence goes on from OY992511.1 coordinate 21,296,306, forward strand.
TTCTGTACCAAACGACATTTAAAAATATCACTAAAGGTTAAAAATTAATTTAACATCTTATTAAGTGTGTTTGTGAAAATAACAAATAGGAACACTTATAATCCTTTATTGCACAAATGAATATTAACACACGTTACACTTAAATAGGAGGAGCTCGATGGCGCAGCGGCTAGCGCGTTCGGCTTGCGATCTTGCTCGCTAAGTCACTTTCGCAATGCCGGGTCGCTGGATGGGTGACCAAATAAAAAAAAACATATCGAGCTCCTCCGTGCTTCGGAAGGCACGTTAACCCGTTGGTCCCGGTTGTTGTCGTAAGATGACAGTCGTTAAAACCCACCAACCCGCATTGGGCCAGCGTGGTGGGTTATGGCCTAATATCCCCACGTGCTATTGTCCACGTGGGAGGCCTATGCCCAGCAGTGGGACGTTAATAGGCTGATGATGATGATGACACTTAAATAAAGGTGAACTTTGTATTAGTCTTGTCATATACCCACATTTTACTATCTAGGAATCCAAAAGAGTTCGTTTTATTTATCGTATTAATAATGCAAGGCTTTTTAATGAGGAACCATCTTTTATTTTAGTTTTTACTTCATGAAATGGCGCTTTGAGACGAAATAATTAAAAGTTTTCGCACCCAAAAAGTTTTAAGGACAGCTGCGTCCAATTAAATTAACTAAAATTAGTTGTCGTCCTACCATTACTATCAGAGGGTTACATTAGTATTAGTAATAAGTCACATCTGCTTAAAGGTGATTATACTCATTGATAATCGTATGTATTTTAACAATTTAATTATAATTAGTACTTTCTTATTGTGAGTTATAAACATTTTGTCAATTATGTAAATTATAATCTAAATAAAAAAAAAAACTCGTATGTTTCTATAATCCTGGGAACCTTTGCGTCACTTAATATAAAAAGTGATTGCTAAGAAGTATAAGAAACAGTTCCGTTTTAGGCATTATTTACATAATGTTTCTTGAAATAAAATTATATAAGTATTGCAAGTACGATTGCAAAAGTTCAAAGAGCTTACTTACACAGATCTGCCTCTGTTTAGTGACAGTGATGTAGATCGTCTTCGTGTTCCAAAAGACTCACTAAGGGTTTTTTTTAGAAATTATACGATTTTTACATACTTTTTCGTTTTTAATCCGTATTACCTTAAAATGTTCGAACGATCCTGACTATCGACATTAAATTGATTAAAAATCGTTTTTTATGATTGATCATGAACTAGACATTCCTTAACAAGGGCAAGCAGTTTTAGATTTTAGGCTTTGGATATTTATCGTAGATTCACTCTTTGAATTGTCAGTCCAAAAAGTAATGTTACCTTTTCATGTTGTTGTGGTTCCTTTGTAATTTATATATGTTTTATTTGTAATGAATGCGTCCTTCTACATTAAGGGCATTTTCGTATTTTTGTTTGACGTTTTAAAAGAGGTCTATGCCGATACCGAGCAGTTGGTGATTGCTGGTTGAGACGATGATGATAAAAGATAGAGAGAATATGAATGCCCTTGCTGAATAACTTGCCCTAGAACTAACTTAAGAACCGATGGCGTAGTAACATTCACAAGTGCTAAATTCTTGTAGCCTAAATGATATTGAATATTGCGTGATTTGTCTGGGTCAATCCTGGGACACTTGATTTTGAGGGTCACAGCATAATATAAATTATAATATACAACACACTAGATTAATTTAGCACTTATAAGTTTACTTAACTTATGTAATATTGTGGCATATTAATTGAAATCAATATTTTGTAGAATTAATTGTTTAATCATTCATTTGAAACTGAAAAATGGGGTGATTTGACAAGCTTTTTACATGTCACACGCGCGGCGCTTGGTGTGTTATTCTGTATTATATTTTTTACATTAAAAGACTGCGTTAATTAATACTTACTTTGTTGAATTTGAATACGGAAGAGTGCCTCTATCAAATCACGTATTCAATGTTGTTTAAAACCAGCAATGAACTGCAAAACTGCAATGGACAGGGTATAGAAATAAAAACTGTCAGGTGACATTGACATTCGTTGTCTGTCGTCATCATTATTAATTCGAGTTAGAAAACCTGGCTGTCTGATTACGGTGCGCAGAATTTTGTTTCGCATCGTTTTGATAAGGAACAGCGCCAGACCAGACGCCATATAGTGGCTAAAATCCATCGCGGGTATTGTACACGCTTGTAATTGTGACGTACACGATACGCGTCCGCGAAATAAAGAGTTCGCGATCGCCGCGTTGTATTTAACCTGAAAAGGTCCGGCGAGCTTAGGTTCCGTCTGATTACGAACCGATGGCATAATGACATTCATAAGTGCTGTAATCTAAACATGGCCTAACCTGAATAAATGATATTGAATCTTGAATCTTGAATCTACGGTCGAGTAGAATCCAGGTTAGGTGTGCTAGTTTAGTGAGCCCTACTTAAGGTTGACCTTGATAGCATGGTCCGTCGGATATAGTGTAGTGATTTGGGTGGTGGATCCTGACCTGCCACGTGAGGCCTGGAGTTGGCCGTGGTACGGTGCCTGCAGGAAGTTGGGAGGCGCGCCCCCTTCTACGCATCGTGGGATCAACTGGTTCAGGATAGTACAGCAGCGCAGGTCAGACCCACAACTAATTAATTTAATAAATATAACGGGGTGTATCGCCCCATGTTCAGAGCAAACTCCAGCTTGTTTCACTCCCAGGGATTAGTCTATGGGCCCGCTATGAGCTGGGGTGATGTTGGCGAATGAGGTGGAGTTTGGCCAGAACAATTGTTTTAATATAATCAAAACCCTTGTGTCTGTAGTCGTTCAATAAAATATCAAGCGGTGGGCAAATGTTGAATCGCGCGACGAAATCACGTTTACCTACTTCATTGAATAGGTAAGGTAAACGCAGGTATTACCGCGGTAGTCAAAAATCTGTTGGTAACACCGAGGTATTTAATATAATTGTAGTTTTAAGCAATTACAGGCATATTTTACTCAAAAAGTTAAACTTTTATGAAAGATCAGTTCATATTCGTTTGGATGGATCCGTGGCGGACTGTGCACAACAAAGCAGAAAAACAAAACAACTATTAGTTTGCTTCAAACCGGCGCCGGAGCACGACCTCCATATAAACGCGAGTCGCCAAATGGAAGTACACTCAATATTTTACTAAGGTTGTTGTGTCGTAAAGAAACCATTTAAATAGATTCGAAGCAGTTCACAAGGTGGATTATATATAGTTTCAGCTATGATTGTAAATATCAAATTTTCGTTAATTTTGCACTATTTTTCGACAGTTAATAAAAATAAAATACCGCGGTTATAGCTTCACAATTTTCTTTTTGAATGTATTGACCGCGGTATACTCGGTAATAGCATAAATCAGTATTAATAGTTATATTTAATTTTTAAGAAAATTGTATATAGCAGTAACCCAAATGATTTAATAAATCAGCAAACTGTTTTTAATTAAGATTTGTACGGAATTTGCCTATTATTTTTCTACCCTCGGTTATAGAATCACGATTCGCGGTATTAGCTGCAATCACTTTAGCATACCTCTAGTCGGTAATAGCTTCATCCGGCTTTTTATATTTACTAATTTTTTTCTCTACTTATTTACTTAAAACCTATCTTTTGTCATTAGATTCCTTAAGTCCTGATCTCAAAGTATCAGGAAATATATACTTGTAACTGGTTTTACGATTGGAAATTCATATTTCGAAAGTTTAAACCTTAAGGTCTTGATTTTACCTCGTTAATACCTGCGTTTACCTTAGTAAGAGTCTCGTGATTGGTCCAAACCATCGCAGGTAATGTTGCAGCACTTCATCAGGAAGGACGTGGCGCAAGCTTTCGCGCAAATACTTTATTTTTAAATTCTTTCAAATTTTTGAAATCTTTGATTCGGTAGGTAGGTAAAGCTCGTGTCTTGTTTTGCTACTAAATTAAGAATAGTTACACTTAACTGTCCTTAGAACATGGTTGCATTTATCCCTGAGTAGGTATTGAAATCAAAATTAATACGATTTTATATTTATAGTAATATACAAATACTTTTATTTTTAAATTGTCGTCTGATCCATGTCTGTAAAATCCGTGGATTTAAGCCATGGATCTGTTTTACCGGCCGTGGATCTGACCACATATTCTATGACAATTAATTTCAGTGCATAATTACCGTGTCTTATTGATAGAATGACTCGTTTTAAAACCTTCTTTTGCCATGTAATATTTGTATTCACCAGTCACGTGAAAAAATAAATGCCACGGCTACGGCTCTGACGCGAAGAACGCTTCACCCAGGATTGGATAGCCCATAGGCTATTCTGTGTGGAAAAGAAGTTCCAAAAAGTTGATTTGTTTTAATACGCACAGTGTTCTCATGTATACGCGTTCTAGTCTTCGGTTTGTCTAGCGCGCCAGCTTTTTTCCAGCGCGCTATGGAAACGGTATTTACAGGGCCAGAAGGTACTACGTGCCTACCTAGACGACATGCTTATTACGAACATAATAATTTGTATATTTGAATACCGTTTTGTGATTGGACTATCATGTCCGCGAAGTCCTCGCGCCGCCAGGTGATGGTAGGGTGGGGGGTCCCGGACGCAGCGCAGTGCAGCGTCACGTTGTCCCCCTCGCGGACCATCAGCTCACTGCTGCTGACCGAGTCCACTATGTCAGGTGGTACTGGTGAAAAAATAAAAGTTTCAAATATATTTTTTTTGTGACAAACGTGATACTATGATATATATGACTACGTTTCAGAGTCCATTCTGTTATTATCGTATCTTGTTACGTGGATTCTTACCTCAACTTAGTTGCGTCCCAAAGCTTTGGCGGAAACGCATTCTTATTATCAATTTATTTATATATCAACCTAAACAACTCAAGCAACAAACAGTTCAAGCAAAACCAACTGCTACTCACCAAACACCTGTAAGAAATGCGTCTGCGTGATCATAGGCTCCGTGTTGATCTGGCACATGTAATGGCCGCCGTCTGCCAGCCGCACGTCCCGCAGCAGCAGCGCCCACGCCTGAGGGTCCCCGCGAGTCACCGACACCCGGTGGTTCTTGGTGATCACGTGGGGACCGATCGTCAGTATGGTCTGCGTGTCCACTCTGAGCCACGCCACCTAAAACAATATTAGATGTATTTATTGGGAAAATAATGGTCTCTAATTTTGACATTTTACCCATACTCGATTAAGTTGAGTAACGCTTCATGTCGTTTTAAAATAGCAGAATAGAGAAACTGATTATAAGTGATGATGGTAAATGATACAAATCACCTATTATTTATTTATATATTTATTCAATATCAACTTAATTCAATAAACCCCACAAAGCATGATCTTAAAACTAGTTACAGCTAGTAAAAAGTTTAGGTTCATGATGAAAACTCTGTAGGAGACTGGTGCCTATGCTAAGCAAGCCCTATAAGTTAGTGAATTACATACAAATGTTATAAAAGTAATAAAACCGTGTCGCGTAGCGGTAAAAGAATACTACCACCCCCTCTTTTCCCTTTGGTGTCGTAAAAGGCAACTAACGGACTACGGACTGCACATACATCCAAAAGCATAGAGCGGCGATGGGCTCACCACCTGTCACTCTGAGCACCTGTGCAGTCGCTATTTGGTAAAAAATTGACTATGGCAAAGGACTGCTTTTGCCTCATTGCCTAGTCTCTGACTAACCCTTGGGGGATAATAGTCGTGATTAAGTATATGTATGTATGTACAAAAATATCTACTAAAATATACACACGGGAGTGAAGTACCTAGTAGGAACGGGAATTTTTTTCCTCTTTATTTACAGAAAGGGTTAGGTACGTTAATCAATCATATCTCGAATTCCCGAGTAAGTACTTAAATACGAAACCCGACCAGTTGTGAGTAGCTCTGCGAAAAATGAGCACAAAATACAGTCATCCATATAGCGCTTCATATTTATGGTCCTATGGAGAGTTGAACGTTTGCTAAAATGTTAGCTGTAACGGGGTGAATAGGTACCACTTAAGGGAGTGTTGTTATATTAATTCTTATGATTTTTTAGTTTATTTATCAAAAACAGACCAAAATTGCACAAATTTTAAGAAGTATACCATACGTTGTGAACTAAAACTATATTTAAAGATTTGTCTACACATAAAGTTTAAATCAGGGTACATGCATGCCTCTCAACGAATAGTTATGTTGAAAATAAATTGACGTATTGCTTTTTATAAGACACTTTGTTCCGCCTTAAGAGGCAATAAATGAGCATATTTTGGATTTTATTAAGTACATTTTTTTAATATGATAATAAATAAATATAAATAAAAAAAACAAGATTTTAATGATTCTTTATTGGCCATGTATTTTAGTGCATGGGTTGCACTCTTCAGTGAAGCCCCTTGTGATAGACGAAATTTTTCGTTTTATTATCAGGCGCAAGAACAATTAACGCAGATTATGGTTTCCGGGTCTTCGACCCAAAAACATGCCAATATAATTGACCATGGGAAAAAATGGATTTTCTAAATTCAGACCACAAACTTTCAATGATTGGCCTTATGATTTGTTAATGGTCATGGCGAATGCAAGACGTATCAGAAATTGAGATCTTTTAACTCAAATGGCATATCGGTTGGGATAATCGGGATCCTCGGAATGAGAACTTCTTCACCTTCGAATTTTCCTTTGAGTATCGTCGCGTATATTACATTGTTTATCATTTTCTGTTACGGTCACGTGTTGTAGAGTATAAATTAAAATACGCAAGTGAAAGTAGTACCTAGAAAACCGAAAAGGTAATTTAATAAAAGTCTTGAGTATTATTTGCATTAATTATGCATCTGGCGAAAAAATTCCTAATGCAATTTTTTTTACTAAATCCTTGGTTGTTATTTCACAAAATCAAAATCAACCCGTTGCAGCAATATTTCAAAAGTTTTTCCAGGTGGTTCCTCAGCTCCTGCCCTGTCAAACCAAGGAAGTCTTCACAGGGTTGGCATCAGCTAAGACTATATTTACTAGCATGTAATATTATTTTATTACTAAGGACTATGAATGTCTTTCGACTGATGGTAGGGAAGATTTTGAGTTAGTCATGGCCACTTCAGACCGATTATTCTGTTTACGAATCAATTGTCATGCTTGTGTTCTGTTACCTATATGTCACTAGAGCATAATTATATGTGTGTAAATTTAGTATAACATTTTTTGAAAAACTGAACCTTATCTGACAAATAGTCTTGAAAAAGTTCAAATTCCGGGCATCAAAGGCGCTTTGATCCCCATGGCCCTTTCGAGTTTTCTCAGAAGTAGGGGTATGTAGACCATTTAGGTATAGTATAACTAGAGACCGCGAAGCAATTTGTTGCGAAATGATTTGCGGCCACGCAAGGACCAAATTCGCTTGGTTCACTCACAATCACTGAGCCGTTTGCAGCGCATGGCCCGCAACTTAGTGCGCAAATACTTGCTTCGCGGTGACATATTTAGTTATATTTTAATTTATAACTCAATGATAGAGACCCAGTCAAAGGCTTTCGTGATGTCAAGGAAGACCGATACTCAACATGCCTTTGTCCGATTTGTGATACTTAACATAAATTATAAATATAAATTTTGGCTTAATTGCCAATCGATGTAAATCGACTAAAGGCATTACCAGAAATCAAACCGAAATCTAATGAATGCTCCGATAACAGCCTTGCGTGTGCGTGAGCGTGTGTGTGTGTTTGTTCGTAGAATTGATGTGTATATTATTTGTTTTATAGTGGACTAGCGGCCGCTCGCGGTTTCACCCTCGTGGTTCCCGGTCCCGTGGGAATATCGGGATAAAAAGTATCATATGTGTTAATCCAGGTTATAAACTATCTGTAGGCCGAATTTCATCCAAATCCATTCAGTAGTTTTTACGTGAAAGAATAACAAACATCCATCAATACTTACAAACTTTCGCGTTTATAATATTATGAAAAAATTATTATAAATCATAAATCATTTATTTGCCGAATATTATGTACAAAACATTGAGATGTAAGACAATGTTTTAAAGTATCAACAATATTCTGCCATAAGTATGTAGGCATGCAAATATCCTTAATTATAACTACCTCAATTGACTTTTTGTCTGAAATTAATTATTAATTTATCTTTACAATATAAACAAACAATACAATTAAATTACAATTCATTCAAATGTCATAATTATTAAAAATTAATATTATTGCAAATTAAGAGTTAATGATAATGTCAAAAAGTCTGTACAATTTATACAAACAATACAATTAAATTATAATTCATTAAAATGTCATAATTATTAAAAATCAATATTATTGCAAATTAAGAGTTAATGATAATGTCAAGACGTCTTTACAATTTATACAAACAATACAATTAAATTACAATTCATTAAAATGACATAATTATTAAAAAATAGTATTATTGCAAATTAAGAGTGATATGATAATGTCAATGAAAATTAAAGCAAGATGTCATATTATTTCCAAATATTCCTTGACGGAGTAGAAATTGTGCTTTAGGAGCCATTGTGATAAACCATTTTTAAATCTATTTCTTTCTAACGGGAGATTCATCATGTCTAACGGTAATTTATTAAATATTTTTATGGCCCTGTAAAACACATTTTTCTGGAATAAGGTTAAATTACATTTAGGTATAGCCAATTTATTTTTTCTTGAATCTCGTAAATTTATTTTGATGTCTTTATTTTTTACAAAATATTCTGGGTATTTCTTAACCAATAGACACATTTCTAGTATGTACATACAGGGTAGAGGTATTAGATGTTTTGTAAATAGGGGTTTACATGAATCTCTTTGTTTGATTCCACAAATCGCACGAATGCATTTTTTCTGAGCTCTAAATACCCTTTCGATGTCAACGCTATTACCCCACATTACCACACCGTAACGCAGCAGAGAAGATACGTATCCGTGGTACGCTTGAAGGGCAACTTGAAATGACGCAACATTTTTGACTCTATATAGTGCAAATACAAACCTATTTCGACGGTGGAAATTTCAAATGTCGTAAGGGACATTTTGTCGTAAGTACACTTGATGCACCATTATACTCAAAATTTAATTCTCTATCGATCTGTCTATTTAAAATGTTGTTATCTCTTACAGTTTAGAATTTACAGCGATTATCACTTTGTAGTATGTGACAAAAATATTAAATCTCTTGTTGTATAGGGCATATTTTGTTATCGTAATAATTTTTGAGGTTTCCAGAACGTTGTAAGGATCTTTAAGTGACAATAATGTACGTCGTAAGGTTTACACAAAAAAATAGAATGCCTTTACAACAAAATTTGGAAAGTAATAATGTGAAACTAAGAATACAATTTGAAGTAACTATTGACGAGATTTTACACGAAGTCCCTTACGACATTGGTTATAAAAATATATTTTGATATACTTTGTCGTAAGAAGAACGAATATTATGTTTGTCGGTTACATCTATAAGTCTAACTAAGTAATGCTGGATTTCTGTAGTTGTAAGTCACTTATAACTGTAAAAATACAGAAAAAAATTATACTTACTACAAATAAACGAAAGGCAGAAAATGAATTGATAGTTACTAAGCGCGTTTTACCACATTAGTCTGTACATCCTCAGTACGGTCTTGTTGCCCTTCTTAAAGAATAACATAACAACACTTTCATGCCACGCTTCTGGCGTTCTACCTCCGAGTACGACGGAATTAAATAGTCTCTGAAGAGCTGCAAGTACTGGACTTCCGCCTGCTTTCTGAAGGTCAGCCGTAATTCCGTCAGCACCCGATGCCTCGCTATTCCTCAGCTGATCGAGAGCCATACCAATCTCGTACAGGCTGATGTGCGGGATATCTTCGGTGTAGTGTCGGGTTAGCTTAGCTCTAGGAGGTCTGTAGCTAAGCTTTGTACAGGTGGGCGCGTTGATGTGTATAGCTGTCCATAGAACTTCTCGACCTCTCCCAGAACTACGGACCTGGACGTGACAGTTCTGCCGTCATCGGTTTTCAGCGTCGTCAGTTGGCTCTGCTCAATACAAATCTCTTGCGAACACTTTTGAACCTTTGTTTCGTTCGATAGCCTCTTTCAAACGGTCGGGATTAAATCGGCGAGTGTCGCGTGTCAGATTTCAAGATCTACTTATTGAGTCGCCGAAGCTGAGACGTATCATCCGAAGAACGCAGAACCATCACGCGCCGCTTTTCCATCAGTTTGAGAGTATGGTCCGAGAGCTTTTTAGTTCCTCTTGTAATCTCAGAGGATTCTGCTGCCCATCCTCTGGGTTGATCCCTCAGTCACTTTCTACGATTCCCACGGGAAGATAGGGTAGTCTAAGATCCGAGTATAGAACGACCTTCACCGGGCCGATTAATGGATGAAAAGTATTTTATACCAAATTTAATATGTTAAAAAATATATCGCGAGTGGGTTGGCTGAAAAATTTCAGTCCAGTAGGTACCTATAATGTGTAATATAATATTACAAAAAAAAACATTGTACTGGTTTGGTGTGTGTGTGTTTGTAATGAGATTATCTTTATTTATATATTTTTATTTATTAACCGGACGGTTGCAAATTACTAATATTGACTTACCTGTTTACACCTGCCTGCCTACCCAATAGTTATGACGGGAAAAAAATAGTCAACCTTACGTTTGCATATTCTATAGGCTTCATACTTTCGATTGTTACCTTATACCTATGTACTTTATCAGCATATTCTATAGACTTCATACTTTCGATTGTTACCTAATACCTATGTACTTAATCTATTATCCAAACCAGTGCATGTTTAAAGAGAATAATTTTTGAATATTTAATTAATCATATACTGGACTGAAATTTTTCAGCTAACCAACGCAATAAAAACGCAACAACGCAATATATTTTTTAACTTATTAAATTTGATAAAAAATACTTTTCATCCTTCATTCATTAATTTTGATTTTTATTGCTATCAGACATCAAATTTCTTATGGTATAGATAACAAACTGATTCCTGAGATTGCCATGCCAGTAATTATTATTGTTATTTTTTTTTTTTTTATAAAAGAGGGAGGCGAACGAGCAGGCGGGTCACCTGATGGAAAGTAATCACCGCCGCCCATGGACACCCGCAAAACCAGAGGAATCGCAGATGCGTTGCCGGCCTTCAAGGGAGGAATAGGTTTAAGGAAGGAATAGGAATTGGGAGGGGGGGCGGGGAAGGGGCCTCCGGAACCCTCACTGGTCGGACGAAACACAACAGCACCAAGTGCCGTTATTTCACGTCGAATATTCGTGAGAGGGTGGTATTACGCCGGGCGAGCCGGCCCAATGCGTGCTGCAACGCAGCGTGGCTCTACCACTCAGTCAGTGTTACTCATTAGCACCACCCAGGGATCACGTGTAGGGTCTCAAGGGTAAACCTACGGACGCGAGCAACTTTAACCCCCAATTATTATTCTGTAATGAGGACTATTTTCTGTAAATTCTAGTTTTATTTCTGCCGTTGCTGTTACTTACATCATTATTATAATTTTTTAATTAGCTTTACAACATTTTACTGTGACATTGTCAAAACCTTTGGGTTTAACAATACTGTTTCCATTACAGTTAGGGCGTAAGGGACATTTATCTCATAAAAGTAAATTTTTCCGTATCGTAACGGACAGTTCTTCTAAATTTGCAGTGTGTAAGGGACATCAACTTTTTAATTGCTTGAGATATTTAGATTTGACATTAAGTATAGGAAAGACAAAACAATTTTGAAAAAAACTATGCAACAAACACCACAATAGCACGAAAAATTAATAAGTTATGACATATTTAAAAGTTGAAGTTTGTTTTTTTGTCCTACTGAAAAGTAGGGGTTTGTCCCTTACGACATTTGAAATTTCCACCGTCGATTTATTTTTGCGCATAAGATGTCTATGTGAGCTTCCAATTGCAATTTTCGTCTAAAGTTATACCTAAAAATACTGTGCTATTTACGATGTCAAATTTATTATTATTGTATTGTATGTCAATATTATGTTTCTTCGCTTTATATGTATGAAATTGTATTGCTTTAGTCTTAGATATATTAATTTTCAGGTTATTTATAGTTAACCATTCAATTACGTCAGAGAGGCTATTATTATAAAGCAACTTCCGAAAGATTTTACGTATAACTTAATGTTAGCTGTAATGAAAACTGTTATAATTTACAGTCATGGAAAGATTTATTTAGTCGAATGTATAAAATAGAACTGTAAGCAAAGCATGAATATTCTGTCGAAATCGAATAGAGACGTATTAACGATACGAATATGATCCGATAGGATATCGGCAGCATGAATGTCTATCGAGAAGCTATCGAGGTCACGCTAGAAGTTTTCGATAGCACACCATACAGTATGTCGGTGTCGGATTTTCGGTTCGTAGTTGTCGTACGACAGTCATGTCTATATTTTTAGTTGATGAGGTTGCTATCATAGTGCATCTGTTTATGTTCAATTAGGATGGAAGAAAGGGTGAAAGGTCGACGGGTGGGGAAATTGACAGAGTGAATTAAGATTAGAATTTGTAAAACGAGAGTTTTGAGTTGCCCTGCAATGCTGAAGCTGCTGGATGGCAAAAATGAGTATGAGGGTGGTAGCTATTGAAGATTGTGATCCTACTATCGGTTTAACCATTCAACTGCGGCCGCGCACTGACCATGTGCTCAATGAATCTATGTGAGTAGTGGCGCCGCGTTCTAAGTGTTAAATTAAGTGTACTTAAATATGTTACACGTCCCGGAAAGTTGTCATACACACCATAGAGAAACTTATAACAATCATCACTGAAAGCCATTAGCCGCCACACTAACGATTATCTCGAGTTTCATTAAATTAGCAAGGTATCCTTGTTCATATAACTCTAACCCAAATTAATGTGACAATAGCCGTTTTAAACTATACGTATTTACTGCAAAGCGGAATACGCTGTTCACTGGCGAGGCCCATAAAGACCGGAACTGTGTGGTTTGCGGCTAGCTCGCATTACGTTTCAAAGACACAAACATCTGTTATCTAATTAAAATAAACCCCTTGAGCGGTGCTGCATTAACTTTTACAGGGTAGATTGTGTTTTGTAAAAGTTAATATTTATCTCTAGTTAGTTTGTGCTTTGGATGTAGGTGGATTAAACTTGTACATCATACCTGCTATTACGAAACGTTTACTAAATTTAAACCAGGTTTAAAGACGATGTTGTCTCATCTGCCTTTATTAAAAGAAATAAGACACACATAATTTTTTAACCAGTTTTAATATTTTCACCCAAGTTTACTTTTTAAAATAAGACGTAACTAAGTCAATATTTATAGCCTGCGTCGGCTCTTAGATCCTAAAGACTGGATAACATTTTATACTGAATGATTTCATTCACCAACACTGATGAGGATGAAGTGTGAAGAAGAAGACTAATAAAACTATAAGATGGAGACATTTTGCTTTAAAGAACGTAAAATATCCATAAAAAATAAGGTAAAATTTCGATCATATATGTTCGGAAAAATTAATGAAACTCCGAAATTGTACCTAGCCATTTCTTATCAATACTAATTTATCTAGAAAGTTAATATTATATTTTATGTTACGAAGTTCTAAGTTTAAAACTAATTTGTGTTTTATTTCTTGTTTCAGCGCGTTTTCATAGTTCGACTTTGAATATGATATTTTCTTTCTGTAGCCCATAATATTTATTCCCCCAATTTTAACCTGCACATTCTAATAAATAAAACGGGCCGTGACAGGTTGTAAGGTAAAGGTTACTATGCAAACATGAATATTATGTGATTATTGGTAGTCTGTGTCTAAAACAAAGCTCTATCCAAAAGAAAATTAAAATTTTCTCTCAGGAACGGTTGGAATAGTAACGATGTGTATAATAATTATTAAACTATATACTGTCCCATTGCTGGACGAATTTATCATTACCATCATCATTGAAATCAAGTCATCACCACAATCGATGGGTATTGGCTTAATGCCAATCTTATCAAATGCTAGTTTGTAATCTATTCACAAATATGGCCAAACAAAATCACAAAAAGGCTATGCAACGAAATAGCCCGAACTGAAGGAAGGAAATAGAATTGAAATAGGGAATTTAAGCGAGGACTCTTGGATATCAAGCCGAGCGCTTCGCCACTCGGTCACCGACCGGCACATTTAAAGGTAAAGTAATGTACTTACAGCCTTGGATATCTAGCCGAGCGCTTCGCCACTCGGTCACCGACCGGCGCATTTAAAGGTAAAGTAATGTACTTACAACCTTGGATATCAAGCCGAGCGCTACGCCACTCGGTCACCGACAGGCGCATTTAAAGGTAAAGTAATGTATTTACAGCCTTGGACATCGAGCCGAACGCTTCGCCACTCGGTCACCGACCGGCGCATTTAAAGGTAAAGTAATGTACTTACAGCCTTGGATATCGAGCCGAGCGCTTCGCCACTCGGTCACCGACCGGCAAATTTAAAGGTAAAGTAATGTACTTACAGCCTGTGTACTGTCTCACTGCAAATAGGCCTCCATCATTGAAATCAAGTCATCGCTACAATAGATGGGTATTGGTTATAAAGCGTGGTTATAAAACCACGCTTGCCAAACGCGGGTTGGTGATAATTACAAATGTATAGTTTTCAGATTTTTCCGTATATTTGTAGTATAAGACGGTAATATATGCCAAATTTCATAGTTCTGGACAACGGAAAATCTATAAATTTTATTCCTTTGAGAGTGTCGAAATATACGTTTTTATGGGGCATAAACGGCCGTATCTTTTTTTTACGTTAACTTAGGAGTTTTATTTTTTCACAGATTCAAAAGATTGTAGACCTTATCATATCGTTTCAATTTCATTTCGATAACTCCACGCGTTCCCGAGATAAAGGGTCTTGACAGACAGACATACGGACAACAAAGTGATCCTATAAGGGTTCCGCTTTTTTCTTTTGAGGTACGAAACCCTAAAAATGCCGGCTATATAGCCCGCAATTTTAGGGTTTCGTAATTTTTGATACAAATAAAAAATTACGAAAACACACAATGCCCGACTTGGGAATTGAACCCGGGACCTGCGAATATCGAGCCAAGCGCTTGACTGACCATCCGGCCACCGAGGCGCGAGGCGACCCATTTGAAAGTGTGAAAAGTTAAATAATTCAGCGAACGTATGCGGGAAGTGAACGATTAGCGTCTGCCGACATTCTCGCGGCACAATGCGCCGCACAATGGAAGGTGCAAATCAGGCCCCGGCTACAAAACGGAGAGTAGCTTTGTGAATATCCCCACAGTCGAATCACTAACGGCATGTGTAAACCAAGCCAGTATTCACGACATTTCGCAGCCACCCAGAGTAACAAAAGCCGGTCTTATCCGGTAAACTGTCTTCGATTGGTGAATATGCGTATTTATAGATACAAGGTTATCTTCAATTAGGAAAAAAAACCATGATGAAATACCAAAAAAACCACTTACAGGCTCACTACCAACTATGTACGTGTTTTTCCAAATTGCCGTCGATTGCTTTAGGGAGCTGAGATTGCTTTATTAGAGGAAGCGGTTACATTTATTTATCTAAAGTACTAGAGAAGTCATTCCTTATTCCTATTCCTTGGCTGCTACTTACTTTTCAAACGTGGCCCTTGCAGGCTAGTTTGAACGGTTGTATGTAAGTACAGCTCACCTCAGAAATCATACTAACACAATGATTGCACGAGCGCGATCGATCCAATCTACTTTTGACGGCTACTGTACGTACGTACTTCGAACTCCTAGTTTTCAACATTACCATAATCGTCAACATCAGCCGTAAGACGTCCACTGTTAGACAAAGGCCCCCTAGGATTTCCTCCACGACCGGTCTAGTGCTGCTTACATCCAACGGCTACCCACGACCTTCACCAGATCGTCGGACCAACTTGTTGGGGACCTGCCTACACTGCGTCCTCCAGTGCGCGTTCGGTTCGCCACCGTTCTGCCCCAACTATCGGTTCTACGAGCGAACTCTCCATAACTTAATAAACTTCACAAATTATTAATCAAATCAATCAAAAAAAAAAACTGCTAGTTACAGAAATAAAATTCGAAGAGTCCCATACATTAAATCGTGCATATGAGAGTGGCTCGTGAAAATCTTCTCCATTTTGCGTTTACGCCTGTAGGGTGATTCATATTTTGCAGAATCAGGGACTTGGAATTATTGGTCGCGCGCGTTGCGGTGTGAAAATATGATAAAGTGAAATTTCCACTTTATATCATATTTTATATCTTGCTTTACGTGAGCGTCCGTCGTTACGTTCGAAGGAAATTAAAAAGTATTGGATTCTATTTTTATTATCAGCCGGTTGTGATTTTTTGCGATTGTACTTTTATGATAGAATATTTTTACTTTTTTATCTGCTATCTATGCTGGTCCAATTAATATTAAAACGAAAACTTTTCACTCGGAATTCTCAACTACTGAGGATCTTAGTACTATTAGTATTCATATTCAAACTCCAAGATATTCAGGTATAGCCTTATAGTTAGCCACGTTATAACATGTCAGCAAGCTGTGAGCCTGAATTTCCTCTGGGTTGATCGTTAAATGATTCGTCCTTTTTAGTTCGAGTTAAAAAAATATGGTAAACGTAGGTAGCTATAAATATTGTTATTTAAAACATTTTGATATTCATGTGTAGAGGACGCATTTTGGCGAATATGTTGAAACATTTAGCTTAATACAGCCACATACAGCGTATACTGGTAAACGCTAAGATAAGTTAGCGTCTTCAATATTATGCTCGGGATGTGTTGTGTCGGGGTTTGTTGACTGTTGTTGTTGTTGTTGTGAACTTGTGACAGCACGAGCATAAGGTTTACTTACTAGATTGTGGTTGGTACCTACACTTTACAATGGCGGAAGCCTTGCAAGGAATGACGCGTCTGCTAAACTCTTTGCTTTTGGAGGCCTGGGGTGAGATTTCTTTATTTAACACGTTGACTGTCACAAAACCAGACACAATTGAATTTTATTGTTTGTCGGTCACCGGTAACCCCATGGTGCTTAAAGTCCTAAATACGCATAAAAAACATAACCCTTCTTTGAAGTCGGGTTAATAAGAGCAAACGCAAGAAAAAATATTGAGTAACAAGTTTTTGCACAGATGGGGAGGTTGGGCCATAAGCCCACCACGCTGGCCCAAAGCGAGTTGGTGGGTTTTAACGTCTGCCATCTTTTGACGACAACTAATTAAAAAAGTATAAATCATTAAATTCATATTATAATATTATTGTCAACTTTTTTTTTATAAGAATGTCACTTTGTA
Organism: Scoparia ambigualis; assembly: GCA_963921215.1. Taxonomy (NCBI): domain Eukaryota; kingdom Metazoa; phylum Arthropoda; class Insecta; order Lepidoptera; family Crambidae; genus Scoparia; species Scoparia ambigualis. Next base: position 21,313,638 of record OY992511.1, read on the forward strand.
TAGTTATACACCCTAATTTTTTTGTCGTTTTAATGAAATTAAGGGTGAGTTCCACTCATGAATCTGAACAACTTTCTCCAAGAAACCTATGTGCAAAAATTACAAAAAGAATTCTACCTCCCGCACACTTTTAGCGTCAGCTGATCGGACGGGTTTTGTGTGGGAGGTCGAATTTTTTTTTGTCATTTTTACACATAGGTTTCTTGGGGAAAGTTGTACAGTTTCATGGGTAGAACTCACCCTTAATTTCATTAAAACGTCTTAAAAATGAGGGTGTACTACTTATCTATCAAGGAGTTTGAGGGGTATATATGTCGCAGACATATGATAAAAACAGAGATTTGGTAAATTCCCTAAGTGATTTGATCAAATGAGGATGTAAAAATAACAACACGATTTTATCATTTAAAACCCAAAACAAATCTAGGGATTTGAACACCACTGCCTAAACATAAATTGCCCTACTCCTGTAGGTCACGTAATAGGTTAGAAAAAGAATTGAATTTCGAGGTTATTTTTTTTATTAGACAACAGAAATACTAGTTGCCGTACTCCTGTACGTCACATGTTTTTGGTCATTTCACGGAACCAGTACTGGTATTTGTTCAAATATTAACATCCTCGTGATTTGATTAACCCTTAATAAGACAGTGGGAAATAATATTTTATATTTAAGAATATATTATATTCCTACCATATTTTGAACTTTATACAATTGAGATAATGTCGAAAACCAATGAAAAATTTGAACATGCTGTGTCCGTTTAAGGGTTAAATAACTTAGGGAATTGACCAAATCTCTGTTTTTATCATATATTTTATTACCATTCATCATCTCTATCACCAATCATATCTGTCAGTACTTGAAGAAAAAAAATTGATTAAGTACATATATCCACATCCTTTACTTGACACTGGCTAAATGTACAAATCGCCCATTTAAGATTAAAATAAAACAAGATTGAAATGCGAACTATGACTATCAGATATCGCGATTAACTCAAATCACTTCTGCAATGCATCAGATTAACGTAAAAACAAAAACGTTCTGTTTTGTAGCTAACAAAGTTGATCATTCCTTTGAGTAAGCGAAAATGTTTTTATACTCAATTCTACGTTCAATATCTGAATATCGGGTTGAAAGCCGAAATCCAATAAAAACTCGACTCGATATCAAAAAGCAAATATACTGGCTATAAAAAAAACATGGAACGAGTGGCGCATAGAGCATGGCTGATTTCAGAAGAGCCTGTTGCCTCGAACGGTGTAACTTTGCGTTCGTAATTGCTCTTTAAAAGGACAAATGTGCCAACTCTCTAGCTTAATATTTACGAGTGTGGCACAGAGGCGAGCCTTTTCCATGAGCAGGCGTTACGGGTTGAATGGAAACGCATTACTTTGGGAAATGAATTATGGAAACTATTAGTCTCACTAATGGGGAAACGTAAATAGACAAGCTGTGGTTACCTAACACGTGAAATTACGGGAAGACGACGGCTGTTTACGTTACGAAGAGCTCAACTTTTGAGTCGGGAAAATCGTTTGTTTTTTCTGTGTAGTTGGCGGAGCTGTATTATTGCATTTTTAATTGTAGTATGTCGTTTTCGTTGTTGATATTTCCTTAGCTTACGAAATTAATTTTGTTTTTGTTATGGCACTTTTGCATACAAAACTAAGATAAAATAACCAACCGACGAGCCGTTGTTGAATGTTTTTGTGTTTAATACCAAAAGTAGAAAGAACTTGTTACCCTTATCTTCAAACCTTGAGCATCCTAAAAATTACGACCACAGAATTTCTGTTCGTTCGTTGTCGTTATTGTACATAAAGCAGTCGCTTAAAATACCTATATACTTATTGCTACGGTCGTATTGAATGGTCGCTAACATGCAATTCTCACCTTATACTTGTGCAGGTTTTCTACTTTGCAAGTAAGTGTCGCATCCCGCCCTTCGACCACAGTCACGTTCATGCTGGCTCCAACGAACGTCGGCTCGTCTGTGTAAGAGAAAATGGTACACTAGAGTGAAATTGCAGTTGCATAATCCGGAATCGTTCGAATAGTCATTGACGTGGGATTTTCATAGTATTTTTGTGTTTACGATACATACAAAACTGTAAAGGACTTGACGCTTCATTTTCCCGCCATGAAGATCTATATGTTCACCATTCGGTCACGATATCGAAACCCAAACAATAGGAATGGCAGACACTTTTAAATTTCTCTCAGGAAGTTTGTAACTTTTTACTGAATCTCAAAGAATTGGTTTTTTTTTGTTACAAGGCTTATGCAAATCCTATTTCAAATTCTTTCAAGAACTCTGTGACTTTTTTACTCAATTTAAAGTGTGTTTGGAGGACTTTTATATGTTCAGGGGGTTAAAGTCATTTGAGTCTGTAGGTTTACATTAGAGACCCTACACGCGATCCCTGGGTGATGCCAAATGTGTGACAATGCCTGAGTGTGACACGCTCCGTTGCAGCACGATGAGGTCGGCTCGCCCGGCGTACTAACCCTCTCACGGAATATCGGAGTGAGACAATGACACTGGTTGCTGTTGTGTGTTGTCCGGTGAGTGAAAGTCTCGGAGGCCTATCTCTCCCCGCTCCCCCGACCCCTCCATAATTCCTACTCCTTCCTCCGGGCCGGCAACGCGTCTGCGACTCCTCTGGTTTTGTGGGTGTCTATAGGCGGCGGTGATAACTTCCCATCATGTGAACCCCCTGCTCGTTGGCCTCCTTTTCACATAAAAAAACAAAAATGTTCCGACTAATCGGAAAGTAACCACCACAGCCCATTTACGAGCGCGACTCTGAGGGCACCACGCGCGCTCAAGACTTTAAATTTCATAAGCGACTTAAAATATTTTTTTGACATTAGGGGATAAATTAATTGCGATGTATTAAAAGTAGAACAATTTCATATCAAAATGGGGAAATTAGTACCTACCTACAATAAATGGATGTGAATATTTTGCATGCTAATTAATTTGGCTTAACAATGTTTAGTGCTTATTATTAATTGTTACATCATTTATTCCATGTTTAATTGCAAATAAAGATTATGCGTGTATGACCTGTTATTTCACTGGATCTTGCACCTTTCAAACGAGAACGGAACAATAAAAAACAATGCTTGGCGACTGAAATAGGTATTAGGGTGGTCGACATCCAGCCGGATTCCGGCCAGAACCCTACACCACCCTGCAAGATCGCTTCGGCCACATTCGAAACCAGGGTTCGAAACCAGTTTCTAAATAAGTATAAAATTTCTCCTTCGAAATTGGTTTCGATGAAAGAACAATATTTCTTATTTCGAAACTCGTTTCGGAAAAAGAATAGCATTTCGTCTTTTGAAACTCTCAAATCAAAATCAAATCAAATCTCTTTAGATGTAGGGGAGACCGAAGGGAGTTGAAACAATTTTAACATCAATGTGGTTTGTCATTCAGCATTTCTGATAGAAACGTCACTCATTATCATCTATATTTAAATAATGAAAATATTTATTGTCCTTAACTTTGTCATTAGTTTTGCAAACCGCACAAAGTCACAAAAAAAAGAAAAAAATCTTTCATAAGCCAAACGAAAAAAAACAATACCGTTTAACTTTAGACAATGTAAATGTAGTGAAAAATTGTTAGACTTTTTTAGCAGCATTTTTAATAATATTATCAACTGTAGGCGACAGTATTTGAATATTGATGAGGAGCTAAAAGCCATTTAATTAGATGTGCATCGCATTAAGGTACTTCCATGTGTTAATGTGTCAACCTTTTCATGAGTCCGTTCAACTAACACATTAAACTATTCAAATTAGTTAATTAAAAACATTTAACCATTTTTTTTGATAATACCGTTACCACCACTTTACCACTTTAGTAGCCGCGCCGCGTAGGTTGAAGAATACTACCACCCCCGTTCTCTTCCCTTGGGTTGTCGTAAAAGGCGACTAACGGACTAAAAACTGCACATACATCCTATATCACAGAACGGCGATGGGCTCACCACCTGTCACGCTGAGCACATGTGCAGTTGCTACTTGGTGAAAAGTGATAGGGATTGTTTTAAGTCCGCTTGGCTAGACCACCATCTTATCTAAGCCTACCTACATTTGGTAGTATCATGAATGTTGTTCCGACAGTTATAAGGTTAGAAATAAATAAATAAAATAAAAATCATTTATTTCAGACCTGGGTCCATAGTGTTAGTAACATTAGATTAGATAAGAGAGTAGATAAGATAGTCAGTTCCTCGGAGTTGAGGCCTCTGGGTAATAATATGCTCTGCAGTTGCACCTTCGGCTTATCCAAGAAATAAGTAAAATCATGACTCAATGATAACAAAACGTTAAAAAAAAATTCCACCACATGCGGGAATCGAACCAGGTCCTCCACAATCTATCTTTTCTGATCTAATCTGTCTAGGTTTTACTTATTTGAGGAATTAAATTCATGTGATGTATTTCAATATATTAACAGGGTTATAAAAAGGGTCAAAAGTAACAAAAGTAATAACAATTAGGTACAGCAGAAACACAAAATGTTATCAAGATAGCAAAAATGAATCACACTTTCTCATTTCTTTTGGTGTTTCGATTTATCGTTCAATTAAGTCTAAGTTCATTCTCATGTTAAGCTCATTGCTTTCGAAAATGCTATAGAAAAACGTAAATTGATTTCTCCACAGTAATAAATTATGTAAGTCTCAAAGTCCCAATACTGGTCTATCACAGGCAGATCTCGCCTCTTCAAAACCATTCAATTTTAAACAGTCTTTAAGTAGACAATTATCTACGACTTGTTTTCTCAGCACTTGAGACCAATTCTTTGGTTTCATGGCTTGCTCTAAAGTCTCTCAAAAGAACCTTTTAATTAGATTAATTGAAATGTTGGATAACATTTCCAATTATTTTGTAGTTAGATAGTTAATTATTGATTCTGCTTCATATAACTTCACTTTAGACCGCTATTTGTATAAACTTTACTGAGTGGTAGAGCCACGCTGCGTTGCAGCACGCATTGGGCCGGCTCGCCCGGGGTAATACCACCCTCTCACGAATATTCGGCGTGAAATAATGGCACTTGGTGCTGTTGTGTTTCGTCCGGCCAGTGAGAGTTCCGGAGGCCCCTTCGCCTCCCACCCCTCCTCACAATTCCTATTCCTTCCCCTAACCCTATTCTTTTCTTAAAGGTCGGCAACGCATCTGCGACTCCTCTGGTTTTGCGGGTGTCCATGGGCGGCGGTGATTGCTTTCCATCAGGTGACCCGCATGCTCGTTTGCCTCCTTCTCATATAAAAAAAAAAAAAAAAAAAAAAACTTTGTTTAAATCTTTACTTTAAAGCAACTTTGTTTTTTTTTCTTTTTCAATTATCTATTTGAGTATTTGTCACTTTACTTGAGGACCCAAAATTAACCTGAACAGCACAAGGAAGTGCCCTTATCATTCCTGCCATTCCTGCATTTTCCCTTCTAATTCTAATTAATATTAAAAATGCGAAAATGAGTTTGTTTCTCACGCTATCATGATGGAACCGCGATACCCTTTTTGATACATTTTGGTATATGTAGATAGTAAATATGACCCTGGACCTGGACCCTTATAGGCTGCGAAAATAAAACTTGACGGGGGGAAATGGACTTGGGTGAACTTTGTATATAACTTTTGGTGTCTGATTTAACTTTGCGGAGATATTGTTTATAATATATATGTAATCAAAGTTTGTATATTTATTTTTTCAAACTAGTAGCATAAACTAGTAGATATTATAGCTCTAGCCAAGTAAAATATTGTCTTAAATTACTTGGAAAAGCAAACCAACTGAAGCATGAGCGAACCATTGCAAACAGAAAACTGTAAGTAATCAAAAGTATTAAATTTGAACTGAACTAATTGCAACAGCATAACAAGTAGGTACCTACAAAGTATCCATCATTATTTTATGTTCTAATACATACATACATACACATACATACAATTACGACTGTTATCCCCGAAGGGGTAGTCAGAGACTAGGCAAAGAGGACAGCAAAGCAGTCCTCTGCCTAAGTCCACTTTTCACCAAATAGCGACTGCACATATGCTTAGCGTGACAGGTGGTGAGCCCATCGCCGCTCTATGCTGTTGGAATATTGGGCAGTCTTTAGTCCGTTAATCGCCTTATGACGCCCAAGGGAAGAGAGGAGGTGGTAGTATTATTTCACCGCTACGCGATACGGTATCCATCTTTATTTATGTTCTAATAGTTAGACAAAGTAGTTCCGGGTTAGATTCGAAGTGAGGTTAGAAACTATCGGAGTCACCGTTTCTTTACCACTTTGCAGAAATTTTCGTATGAAGCGCACCGCCCGCAATCGGATACGTGCACGTACCAATAGACGACGCGGTGTGCAAGGGATTTTGGCCTTTAGACTGGTAAAGCAACGGAGTCCGCCACAGTACATATTATAAACCCCAGCCTAGCTAAACCACTTTCTTATCTTAGTTTTTTTATGATACTAAGCCGGCAAAGGAGCAGAGACACTGAGAGGGCACCATTTTCTTGCTACCGACCCCGAAACTTCAGTTCTTATGAATCTTTGCCCTCTGTCTCCTTATAAATATTAGTTATTTCTACTGTTTTAGCCAACGGTTAAATTCCTGCATCGAACCGTATGTATGGTACATACATACATATAATCACGACTATTATCCCCGAAGGGTTAGTCAGAGACTAGGCAATGAGGGCCACAAAAGCAATCCTCTACTATATTGTATGGTACAGTCACCAGCATTAAAATGTGATGATGCAAAAATATCTGATCATTGGTGGAAAGCATATTATATGCATATATATGCCTTCCACCAATCATCAGATATTTTTGCAGGCCGTCGATAGTCACATCTTAATGCTGGTGACTGTACGACCCAAAGTAAATCAAACGAACCATTACAACAAAAAAATGCAGGAACTTCATTGCTTAGTTTCGGTTTGGTATAACTCTAAAGGTAAGAGGGGAAGTAGATTCAGAATCTGCTTCGCGGTGTCATCTCTAGTTATGTTACCTTAATACTATAAAAAAGGGTGGGATAAAAAGACGGAATATTAAAAAGTTTGCCGCTATTCTCATTATGTTATAGTTTTGTAATGGAAATTGTTTTTCTATAATAGGGAGGGCATTTTCAAATTTTTATTTGACGCTGTAATTTAATAGAAGAAAATAATGCCCTTGCTGATTTTCTTGCCGGTTCTTCTCAGTACAAGGTCTCCCGCTCCGAACTGATAGAATAAGTAATAGGTACGTAGTAGCGACATTTATAAGTGCTCAATTATTGTTGCCTAAATTGAATCTAATGACAATGACCTTGAAAAAGTTTTCTAGTTTGGAATACTAGACAAGAAGAGCTTTCAGTACCTATATACGAGTAGTTGCATCTCAAACAAATCTAAGCATTACGTATGTTTATTACTGGTATGCAATTAACATCACTTCTATGTTACTCTCTGCATATGTGTGCAACGTAAATGAAACGTATAGATGCCAAAATGACAATTTCTTCAATAAATTTTGAACTTTAAAGTGTGGGCATAAGGATTAATATCGATTAGAGAAATTTGACAATTTTTAGGTTGACGTGCTGCCGTGTGTACATAGAAATCAAGGTACTGAGGTAAAACTGTTATAAACCGTGGACATTTCTGCTCTTAGTGGATATTTCTTAAATCAAAATTTTGAGTTCAGTCTATATTTTACTACTTTCAGTGTGTATTTTATTACCCAGGTTTATAATCGATTTCTCAATATGCTGCCCAACCTGAGAATGAAGTTCTCAGGATACAGGCAGAGTGCATTGCCACTTAGCCACCAAGGAGTTTGCTAGGCTGAACTCAAACTAATTGGAAATTACATAGGTTTTACCATAGGTTTTGGCTAGGTTGACGTGCTGCCGTGTGTACATAGAAATCAAGTGTACTGAGATTATGAGAGAGTACTGAGAGCCTTAGACTGTAGAATATATTGATAAATGTAGTGATTGACTTAACTGTCATACTCAGAGACGTCAATTAAGTTTTAATGACAATTAAGTCTCTTGCTGTCACTTTCAGTATACTTAGTGCTAAACAGAGAAGGAAAGGCATTTAATTCTCATTAAAACTTAATTGTCGTCTCTGAGTAGGGCAGTAAGACTTTAAGCGCTATGGTGGTCACCGGTGACCGACAAACAATAAAATTTCAATTGTGTCTGGTTTGTGGCGGTCAGCGTATGCAAACTTTAAATTGATATATTTTTTTTAAAATTTTGAAAGCTAAAATTTTAAAATCGTTAATTATTAATTCAATTACTAGCGGCCCGCCCGCGACTACGTCCGCGTGAGCACCCCCGTAACCCCCGACGAATTTCCAAAAAAATATTTCACTCAAATCCTGTAGTCCAGCAGTGCGATTCTCTAAGTTAAAGCCTTGGTAGCAGCGGCTGTCGCAGTGCTGAAAATTGAGTCTGTCTCCTTCATATTCATAGAATTGGAAAGAGACAGCAGATCACAGCCTTGCGCGCAGCGCCTATGTGTCGCTTAGAGAATCGTATAGCAGACAATTAACCTTTTTTACTGTTAGGCAGAAAAAAAAAATCGTGGTTAAATAAAATGCTATCAAGAACCAATAAAACAAGTTTCATTTGAAGATTTTATACGAACACAACAAAAAAAAAGAATTACTTACTCAAATAGGTTCAGCCGTTCTGAAGTGATGCTCGTACAAGCATTTCGGCAATTGATTTTCATCAGATGTTACTGAAGTTATTATTTTTTCCGATCTTGGTGATGTTCGGATATGATAGTTAAAACGACTCATAATAACTGGGCAAAATAGCAAAAATATTTTTTTCGGGCCTTTTAAAAGCCCCGTCGCAGTATCTGGGTCCCAGATTTTTTCCAGTTATATGAGTCGTTTTAACTATCATCGAATATCACCAAGATCGAAAAAAAATAATAATTTCAGGAACATCTGGGTAATATAGATAGACGCTGTCCCACAAAATAAGCTCAAAGAAAGCAATTCAAAATAAAAATAAACAATAATGAATTTTACAACTTGAGGAGCTCGATGGCGCAGCGGCGTTTTTACCCGCTAAGCAACTTTCGCAGTGCTGGATTGCCTGATGGGTGACCAATTAAAACATCTCGAGCTCCTCCGTGCTTCGGTAGGCACGTTAAGCCGTTGGTCCCGGTTGTTGTCGTAAGATGGCAGTCGTTAAAACCCACCAACCCGAATTGGGCCAGCGTGGTGGGTTATGGCCGAATATCCCCACGTGCAATTGTCAACGTGAGAGGCCTGTGGCCAGCAGCGGGACGTTTATAGGCTGACGATGAAATTTCATAACTGTCACACCTATTATTCAGCCCCAAAATAAGCATAGCCCGATCTATGGTGACTGAATAACGGATAAACATACATAAATACTAATAAACATCCATGACTCGATCACAAATGCTCGTGCTCACTACACAAACATTTGCTCCTACCGGGATTCGAACCCGGGACCGTGGGTTGCGTAGTCAGAGTCGCTGACCACTCGACCACCCGGCCGGCCTGTAATTGAAAATGTATTTAAAAAAATTTACATTTCGTGGTAGTTTGACATGATGTCGTCTCTGTACCTTAAGCGTGTCTACGGCTTTACTATTGCAAACGCTAGCAAAGATACGGAGCGGTTGCCACTTGTCTACAAAGACTGAGTATAATATTGAGAATCCGAATAGCCGTCAGTAACAACGATATCGATTTATACCATGCCTAGGTTTTTTGGAAGACAAATTACTTTTGTAACTAAGGCCGCTCTTTGTGCGACTTCTAAAACTGTTTCATATTTATTAGTTATAACGTGATTTTATTTGTGTGTTCTATTCATATTTTTTTTCCACTTTCACACCAATTACTTAGCCCTAGTTAAGCTTCTTTTGAAACTCTTTTTATTGGTTACATAAGGTATAAACATAGTCATTATACATAGAAAACAGCTAGATCCGAAATCAATTTGGAAAAGCTTTTGGGGGTTAAAGTTACTCGCGTCCGTAGGATTACCCTGGAGACCCTACACGTGACCCCTGGGTGGCTAAATGAGTGACACTGACTGAGTGGTAGAGCCACGCTGCATTGCAGCTCGCATTGGGCCGGCTCGCCCGGCGTAATACCACCCTCTCACGAATATCCGGCGTGAAATAATGGGACTTGGTGCTGTTGTGTTTCGTCCGGCCAGTGAGAGATCCGGAGGCCCCTGCCCCCTCCCCCCCTCACAATTCCTATTCCTTCCTTAACTCTATTCCTTTCTTAAAGGTCGGCAACGCATCTGCGACTCCTCTGGTTTTGCGGGTGTCCATGAGCGGCGGTGATTGCTCTCCATCAGGTGACCTGCCTGCTCGTTTGCCTCCTTCTTATATATTAAAAAAAGTTTTTTATCTAAATTGAACCGACCGCGAATCGAACCGGGACCTCAGAGATGGTGACGCCGAAACCAGAGTTCTCACCACTTCACCACATCGTCAAATTCCATTGATTTCATCATCATGAGTCAATAAACATCCCATTGCTGGTATAGGCATTTAGGGAGGTTGGACCAGAACCCATGAAGCTGGCTAATGCGGGTTGATGAGTTTTAACGACTGCTTCGTAAAGCAGCAGTCCGTCAGCATCCATTCATTGGTCTCGGTCCTATTTGTACGGGAACAAGTCTGAAATTGTAAAAAAATATATCGCCAGCTGTTACTGCCATACATTGCGATAAAATATTATTAGTAGTTTTGTACATGACACGTTATCTAGATCAGTTTTTTTTGTAGATCACAGTTCCCCACATACTGTAACAGTAAGTAGTTGGTATTTGCACTTACCAGGATGACTCAGTTGCGAAACTATATATCTATCGCAAACACCCTGTGTAACAGGTGTAGACTGAATTGGGCGCTTTTCTCAATCCACACGATACGGTTATCCCGGGCCGAGGTCTGAGTCTCCCCTGTTATTTATTAATAAACGTTGATTAAAGTTAAGGATCAAATTGACGCTGTCTCTATCTGTCTTCCTTAACAAAAACGAGACAGTGTCACTTTAAACCAAGGTGTAACTTTTAGCCGCCGCCGTTGGATTCTCCGCTCTATTCCATCCGGTAGGGGACGGAGACTGGCTTGCGAGATGTCATCCCCCGCCAGAAATCCTTCGAGGAAGTCGTTCACACGGCTTGAGGAACTTGCCAGTAAAAAGTCCGGTTACGCTCTAGGCCTTCTGTGACCTTCTCTCCAAAAAGTATCATCATCGGCCTTAAAAAGTCCGGTTACGCTCCAGGCCTTCTGTGGTCTTCTCTCCAAAAAGTGTCATCATCATAAACATTCCAATGATAGGCCTTCTCATATGGACAACATTGAAACACATGGGGATTTTGGGTCCCACGCTGCCTTATTGTATTATCAATGTGTAAGTTGGTGTGGTAGTTTATGACGACCACATACGACGCCATCATATGACAACAACCGGCTTTACGTGCTTTTGAAGCACGGAAAAGAGTATCATGTGCTTTATAGAAATAAGATCGTAACTCGAACGAAACAAAATATCCTCTATGAGCATACGTGTACGTATAAACAAACTATTTATTCTAACGTTTGCAACATAACATAACAATGCTGAATATTTCAATAAGTACCCCTTTAATGCCATTCACCCGTGAACCTTTGTGCGTAGCGTTTAAAGTAATTTACTGATTCGGTTGATATGGAAACAAGGTCCAATCAGATGGAAGATCGGGAGCCATTCATGTAATACATTTCGAACTCCGGCAACGGCGGAGTTTATATCTTATAACCTTTTAGCATACCGAAGTCATATCAAGGCGAATCTATTAACTTTTGTGAAGACTGGAAAAATCTATATAAAATAAATATGAAATGCTGTTCGTTGGTAAGCACATCACTTGAAAACGGCTGAACCGTTTTTTTTAAATGTAGTTAATTATTCAAAGTATTTTTATACTGACATCGCTACAATTGAAGGGTATTAATTTAATCACTACGTTTGCCAAATGGTAATCACAAACCCGGGTTATGCGTTGAAAAATTAAACCAACCGACCGTGTCACGTAGAAGTGAAAGCATACCACCACCCCCTATCTTTCCTTGGGTGTCGTAAAAGGCGACTAACTGACTAAAGACTGCACATACATCTAACAGCATAGCGGCGATGGGCTCACCACCCGTCACGCTGAGCACATGTGCAGTCGCTATTTGTTGAAAAGTGGACTTTGGTAGAGGATGGCTTTTGCTGACCTCATTGCTTAGTCTCTGAGTAACCCTTCGGGGATAATAGTCGTGATTAAATGTACTTTTAAACCAATCAACCCGCATTGGGCCAGCTCAGTGGGCTATGGCCCGACCAATGTGCTATTAAGTGTTAATTGTTCATGTGGGAATGATTGAACCCAGCTGTGGGACATTTATGAGCTGATGTTGATAAGCACGATTTCATGAAGGTTTTCTGCATGGTAATATTTGTTGGGCTCATAGTTGGGTGGTAATTTAGACTTGTCTATGGTATAATATACTTGCAGGTACCTATTCTCTTTCTACGAAAGTTTATAGACGTCATCTTGAACGAATCCCTCTGCTAACAACATACTGCTGGGCAAATACGTTGAAATCATGCCATTACTACAATTCATAGGTGTGAACTGAACCCAGTCTTTCCGAATATCGGGCCGAGCACATAGCCACTTCGCCACCGAGGTGTTTTTATCTTTAATAATGGGAGAGTAGTAAATTCAACCAATTTACAACTCTCTGAAACGATTAACTTCAGATCTCTCTCTGAAGTCGAAACAATAAATATCTTGGTATGTCACAGCGTTTAGGTGTTGAGGACGAGGACATAAAACAGTCATTACGGGAGCGATTCTTATGCTGCCTCAGTAAAGAACTTAACAGTCTTTTATCGGGTGGCAATATGACGAGTGCTTTTAATGGCTGGGTTATGCCTCTGCTCACATACTCCTTTGGCATACTAAGATGAACTCAGACCGAATTGGACGAGATGCATTAGGATGTCGTGGCAGTTGATAGACACTTTACGCCGCTCTCCTTGGCAACAGAAAACCGGTGAAAACCAGTGGTGCTAAGCAATCTCGATCACAAGGTCGGCAAGGGCTCTACCTGGGCCTGATGTAGATTTGACTGCTCCGGTAAACTGGCTACGTTTCAGAGACCTCTTTGGGGAAACAGAAGGTTTTGTCTGTGCCATTGAAGATAAAGTTATCAAGACGGATAACTATTACCGGAAATATATTATAAGGGACGGTACGGTCGACATCTGTCGGGCATGCCGCCGTCCAGGAGAATCACTCCGACATATTATTTCCGGTTGTTCTCATCTTGCTAACGGAGAGTATTTGCACATATACCACCAAGTAGCCGGAATAATTCACCAGCAACTTGCTCTTGGATATGGCCTTGCTGAATCAGAGGTGCCGTACTATAAGTACGCACCTGCGCCAGTTCTCGAAAATTGTCATGCAACGCTCTACTGTGATTGCTCTATGATCACGGACGACGTACCATTGTCGCCAATATACCTGGTACCTATATCGTGGTCGATCGACCAATCTCAGCGCCGAGCAATATTGGTTGATATCACCGTACCTCATTACGAGAACCTCGTGAAAGTCAAAAAGGACAAGCTCAGTTAGTACCTTGACTTGGCTCACGAAGTTATCGCCATGTGGGATGTGGATTCAACCATTATTGTACCGATAGTCATTTCGGCAAACGGTCTTATAGCTAAGAGCCTCGATCAACATCTAGAGAGGCTCTCGCTAAAGGTTGGGTTAAGGGTCAGATGCAAAAGGCAGTACTCCTTGACACGACATGTATTGTCAGAGGGTTCCTCACTCTGCAGCCTTTACCACCGATAGCTGGGGTCTAGCCCCGCTGCCGGTGGCAACCTAGGTTAAGTTTTTTTATATTATTTTATTTTGTAAATATGTTTATTTATATAAAATATTGTAAGAAATTTTACAAACGTTTGTTTTACTTACATATAATGTTGGCCTAAGTACCTAAACTAGGTCTACCTGTTATTATGGGTACTTATGCTCTTTTATATAGGTACATGTTTTAAAGTAAACTATGCAGTGTGCGCAATGTCATCTATGAAAATGTATGATACTGAATAATTTAGAAATTATGTCTAAACGTTGATAGCAAAACGGGGAGATGATCGGGTTGAACGCGATATATCGTGGTTCAATTTCTGTAGCTGCTTTAGACAAATCAAGCAAAGAATCAATTGCTAGAACTAGCGTAAGATTCAGAGAACAGATTCTAAGACGTACTTAGCTTTCTGGATGGGTTTACTGTTAATAGCATATTAATATTAAATACTTAACAAAACATATTAAATATGGGTAGTAAGAAATTATTGAAAATACATTATTATCCGCACTAAACAAACACACACCTTCTTAACCTGATCGGGATATGAAACATATTTAACCCTTTGTTTGTCCAGTGGCCTCTTTCTTTTGTTCTGTGCCCATAACATATTATCAACTCGACTTAGTTACTTACAAATAGATTTTTGTTTTATACGAGTATATACTTGTAAAAATAATGATGCCAATAAAAGTACCTTTCGCTGCAATAGCGCAAGACAGCAACGCAGGCACAATCAACTTCATGACATTCATGATATCAGTGTATTCCACTTTACAACGAAACTTGCAAACTGTTGTCAAAATGGTGTAACGGACATTTTACGAATCGGTACCATAATGACACTTCACACTTTATCATTATTCACAATCGAGGAAAGTTTGAGTACGCGTTCTCGTTAAAAGTTTCATTCGCATTCGCGATATCGCCGAGTGATTTCGCAACAAGCGCGAACAATACGGTCCGGAATCGCCACTACGACTGAGTGAAACACTCTTTTCAGCCGCCGACGGGCTGGTCGTATTGCGCATGCGTCCTGTTCAATTGTTTTTATTTTGTCCTAATAACTATTAACTTTTATCGTTTTTCTGTCCTTATCTTAGGCCTTCATTAGACGACTTTTTCTTTCCACGATTGAAAACGTTGACAATCTTTATGCTCGCGGTAGCGACGCCATGCGCTCTTTTAACACTTAAAGCAAAGTTTCATAGGTAGGTATAAGTTTGTAAGTCCATTTTAATGTGCAAAAAGAATGCTGTGACATTGAGTCTCGTCTGTAAAAGCCTTAGCGATGTAGAGGGCTATGAAGAAAGTTTTTAAATATCTCGAGTAAGTCGTTTAACTTTGAGATTTTACGTTTTAGCGGCTACGACTACGTAATGAACGCCTTTATGAAAAACTAGGAAGAGTAACAGTAGCATCTATTGTTGGAATTTGGTTGGTCAATATTATTATGCATCTCATTAGTTGGATAAAATTTTACCAGTTTTCTTAGAGAAAGTTCAAGAACTATGGGCCGGTGCGAAAATTCCAATTGAATTCCACAGACTTAAGAGTGATTTTTGGGTAAAATGGCCAATTTTGGCGTTCTTGATCTCAGAAACAAAAATTCATTAACAATTTTGACTTATTGAATATTGTAGAATAGCTATTGGCATATTTCGTGGCTTCGCTTTTTGTAAATTTTGCTTAACTGTTTAGATATCATTGATTTTTTATAGAGATAAAATGTTATTCAAAAACTTCGAAAATCGCTATGTGTTTACTGTGAATTTCTCCTATCTGCGATAACATTATTGAGCAAAAGATATAAAAAAATATTTGTTACTTTATAAGGAATAAAGATTTTATAATTCCTTTCTTATAAAAATCTATCTATATAATATATCTTTCTTTTCGATAAAAACGATAAATCCTACAACTGCAAAATTACTACAAAATGCGATGCGCCAGCCTTCCGAACTCAGCTTATTCTCGCAGAGTAGACGTTTGTCATAATAAGCATGAATTTATTATCTTACTTCGATAAAAACGATAAATACAACTGCAAAATTACTACAAAATGCGAAAATGGTCATTTTACGCAAAAATCATAGTCGAGACGTAATAGGCCTCTTAACGATATATATTTGCACTAATCTTATCTTATCTTATTGGGGCCTGCAGATGTCTCACTCTCGCACGTCGAGCCATTGATATTTTTGTGCTATTGGTTGGTTTAAGTGGGAGAACCCATAGCCACATTGCACGAGTCTCACGGGAGTCTGGAGGGTGCCCAAACTATCCCAGACATTCTCCCCACACGCAGGCTGTCGCTGGGTGGAATTCGGAGTCTGCTGTCCGCGGTCCCTAACCACCCTGGCGACAAGTGATGGGATGGTACAAGGTGTTTTAGTAGGTAATGCCTCTTACGTGCATAGTTGCGTTTCCCGACATAAATATAGTATACCATCAGTCTATAAACGTACCACTGCTAGGCACAAACCATCCCAAGCCGGCAACGGTACATAGGGACATTGGGCTAGGGTTTAAACGACGAACGACTTAAGTTAGGCAGCACTTTTGTAACCATAATAGAAATAGAATAGAATAGAAGAGACATTTATTTTTGGCATCACACGACAAAACACAATACAACAATACAAGTAGACAAGTATAAACTTTTGCGACAAAATTATACACAGTAAAGAATTGTGCACTAGCGTGTGATGCCTAAACTGTGCTCAGCTCAGTATAAGCAGCAAGAGCAAGTGATACCTGCTGCACTGATATTCTGTGTCTGTGTGACTGTGTTCAACAGTCGTGACATCAGATGTGCAAGACAATGAACATAAAAAAAAACAAATTGATAAACATAGAAGTAAATAACAAATTAAAAAATTATTATGTGTCTCCGCTAACTATTAGTTATTTCAATGCAATGACCATTAGGTCAATAATGCGAAATCATTGAAATAGGCATTACAAAACTGATACCATAAACTTGGTGCAAAATAAGAATAAAAATATTTCTAGTCGCATCCTAATACAAATAATAGAATCTGTTTACAAAGTACAGTAAGGTTTTGTTAGTTATCTAAATAAATTTTGAACTGCAGTGCCGTAAGCGTATCTTGTTTCCTTATTTGAAAAGTAAAAGCGTGCTTAGAATTTTTACAAATGTACCCCATTCTCTTTTTCTTTGAAGTTTAACAGTGTATTTACGAAACGACATTTCTCGAGATAGTGCGACCAGATAACAGGACTTACTCGATAAACGTAATTAAAAACCTTTCTTAGCAATAGTGTTTCAAATGGCCTTGTTTTTCTTCGGCTTTTGCTCGCAGGAAGCTCCCAGCGACTGTGGAAAATAAAATTACTTTTCTCTTGTACAAGACTAGTACAAGAGGACTTATTGCTTAAAGAAAACTAGAGGATGTTTTATTTAAAAGTAGCAACTATATTTCTTACCACATTAAAGTGTCTATTCTCGTATAATTGTTATAGGTATACATTATCCATACATACATACATACATACTATTATCCCCGAAGGGTTAGTAAGAGAAAAGGCTCATGAACAGCAGAAGCAGTCCTCTGCCATAGTTCACTTTTCACCAAATATCGACTGCACATGTGCTCAGCGTGACAGGTGGTGAACCCATCGCCGCTCTATGCTGTTAGCATTCTTTCACCGCTACGCGACGCGGTTATTATCTAAAAATAATAAAAGTATATTAATATATAGCCTAATTATACTGTGCTCCTTTATCCCGAGGTCTTACCTCATACTGGAAATTGCCTAAACGGAGTTCCCAGACCCCAGCGGCTGCGGCAAGAGGGATTCACCGTGTCCTTATTATCCCTGCTTGAGCAATTGAGGAAGTTCCCGGCGTGTCGTGTAGCGGTGAAAGAATACTATTACCCTCTGTCTTCCCTTGGGTGTCGTAGGCGACTAACGGACTAAAGACTGCACATACATCCAACAACTTAGAGCGGCGTTGGGTCTATCACCTGTACCGTTGAGCACATGTGCAGTCGCTATTTGGTGAAAAGGCCAGAGGACTACTTTTGCGGTCCTCGTTGCCTAGTCTCTGAATAACCCTTCGGGGATAATAGTCGTGTTTATATGTAGGTATAATATGTATGTATATTCCCGGCCGGCCACTTTTCGGCGTTACTCCTTGCACTCTATTCCGACCGCGATACGTACAGTAGTGCGATTCTCTAAGAGCAAACATCGTTTAAGGTTAGGTAGGCCGCGATTTGAGTTTTTTCAAACCTCAAAGCGCGGCCAGACATAGAAAATAATGATTTAAATTCTGAAAAAAAAATGTACTTAAGTATTAGTTAAGGATACTTCGGCTAGATTAGAATCTAGCCAAAGTCGCATTCAGTTACAACATCCAATGAACTTCATTTGATAGAAGAAAATCCCAAAGTATCCCCATTTTGTAATGTTTTTTCAATATTATGACTAAACTACTGATACTTTACATTTAACTTTTGTACTTAACTGAAAACAGAAATATTTCGCAGTTAAATTCGCAGAGTATCCTTAAAGTCTATACCAGCTATAAAACACGCCGCTTCGCTGCTATACATAGCCGTCATGCACCGTCGTACCGTCGAGAGAGCGAGAGAGAAGCGGTCGGAATACCTGGCCTTAAGCCTTGGTAGCAGCGGCTGCAACAGCGGTGAGCATTGGTATTCTTCTAAATAATTTTCAACGCTGATCGACACTAGCTCCGCACGGCTGTAAGTGGCGTGATGATAGGGAGTCACTTCTATGACATTTCTTGTGGGTATAAAAGCGGTAAGTAAGACAGCCTCAACTTTGCCCGCAGCCGTGACTGCAGCGAACGATGTGACGGCTGCAACATCTATGATCACATCCATGAGCGCACCGTCTATGTGTCGAGAGAATCGCATAGCTGTAGTTTTTTTTTCTTATTCCACAACGGGTAAGCGCTTGGCTTTCATCTCACCTGATGGTAAGTGACGATAAGGCCGAAGGTGGAAGCGCGCTTCACCCGGAATCCTCATCCACTGAGGAACTGGCTATCTTATCTCAAACTGTCGGAACACAACAATGCTATAAACATCGTTGTTATGTTGTTGTTATACTGTTGAAACTTGGTAAGTAGATGTACGAGTATTCTGTGAACGCATTAAGATTTTCACACAAAAATAGAAAAAAACTATAAATTTTTGGGGTTCCCCATACTTAGAACTGAAACTCAATTTTTTTTTCATCAAACCAATACGTATGGAGTATCAATGGATAGGTCTTCAAAAATGATATTGAGGTTTCTAATATCATTTTTTCTAAACTGAATAGTTTGCGCGAGAAACACTTCCAAAGTGGTAAAATGTGTGCCCCCCCTGTATCTTCTAAAATAAGAGAATGATAAAACTAAAAAAATATATCATGTACGTTACCATGCAAACTTCCACCGAAAATTGGTTTGAACGAGATCTAGTAAGTAGTTTTTTTTAATACGTCATTAATTAATTAATTTGAAAAAATACACTATTAAAGTTACAACGAACTACAAGAACTTTTATAAATTGTTACTTGCTACTATGGAACCCTTTATCGGCGAGTCCGATTCGCACTTGGCCGGTTTTTATATAATAGGTTTGTAACAATAATAATCAATAAAAATAATTATCAATTGCCACGAATGTTTATGTTCGCGCATCAATTCAGGTAGGCTGCACCAATTCTTCAGATTCCTTTTTTTTGCTTAAATAATCACGACTATTATCCCCCGAAGGTTAGTCAGAGACCAAGCAATTAGAACCGCAAAAGTAGTCTACTGCCTTAGTCCACGTTTCACCAAATGATTCACCACATGTGCTCAGCGTGACAGGTGGTGGGCCCATCGCCGCTCTATGCTAATGGATGCATGTTCAGTCTTTAGTAAGAAAGAAAGAAAAAATATTTATTTAGGACAAAAACAGTTCAGATAACACAGACAAAAAGTAAATAATACAAAATAATGTCCTAAAATGGATTCGGGCTCAACAAGATACGGTACGTACGATAAGCCTTACGGTCAGCGCTGGTCTTCCGACGGAACCAGTTTGGTGATGCTGCGATGGGCAACGTGTACAGAACAAAAAAATAATTACAAAAATAAAATTAATATTAAACTTATGATAAACTAGTTTTAAGTCCGTTAGTCGCCTTTTACGACACCGAAGAGAAGAAAGGTGGAGGTAGCATTCTTTCACCGTTACGGGACATGGTTAATTTCTCATATTGCAAAATAAAATACAAAAAAATATAATATTTTTAGTAAAGTAAGTATATTTGTATAATTTTAACATATAGCTGTTCGGTGCGACCGGCCAAGTGTGTTTGACGGTCGTTCGCCCCGTTTGGCTCGCTCGTGTATGCAGAGCATTTTTTTTTATATGCATCCCGCGCCGCGGCCAAGATATTGTGTTGGCAACCGAATACAATTATTTATATGCATCGTATCCTGGATCTTATGGCAGACGTTAACTTGGAAGAAGGACAAGGAATTATTGTCATGTTTTTTTAAATTTATTTATTGTCATTATAATTGCTACAGCCAAATATAGGTCAAACTCAAACTCAAAATATATTTATTCAGTAAACTCAATTAATAAGTACTTTGAATCGTCCAAATTTTTAACCCATTCAGGACGTCATTTTTTAACTGTGGCAAAGAGCGGGCAAGAAACCACAGCTCACAGAAGCAACGCGATTTACAAAAAAAAAAAAGATATGTCGTTACTAGGTCATAAAATACAAAATAATAATTTGAATGTAAAATATATATGCGGTAATATATATATATAAATTACTTATAGATAAGTAGAAATAGCTATTGGAGTACTTAGAGCATTTCGGTTCAGAGCCAAGCTATTTTGTCCTCTGTGTAATCGGACACTTTATAATAAGCTTTTTTATAAAGCTTTTCTTTGATTTTTATTTTAAATATATCAAGATCTACTTTCTGAATATCAATCGGTACTTTGTCTATCTTGTAGGCCTCGCTTACTTATTGTTTTTATAGAATACTAGCGGCCGCTCGCGGTTTCACCAGCGTGGTATATGTTAATCCACGTTATAAACTATCTGTATGCTGAATTTTATCCAAATCAGCGGGGTCGAGGGCGCGGGCGGGCCGATCGTGATTAATAAACAACTGAAGATCCAATACCGTGTCGTGTAGCGGTGACAGAATACTACTAACCTATCTCTTCCCTTATGTGACGTAAAAAGCGACTAACGGACTAAAGACTGCACATAACGTCCAACAGCATAGAGCGGCGATGGACTCACCGCCTGTTACGCTGAGCACATGTGCAGTCGCTATTTGGTGAAAAGTGGACTATGGTAGAGGACTGCTTTTGCTGTCCTCATTGCCTGGTCTCTGACTAATCTTTCGGGGATAATAGTCGTGATTTTAAGCTTGTATGTAAGATCCAATATATTATGATTTATTACTCATGTCGACGAATGTGAATTAGTTCGACTGCCCGGCACATATACCCTACAAAAAAGCTGTAATACCCTACAAATCCATAGGCGCCTATTGGTATCAGCTTTGTGGACATAGTGTACAATGCCAAACACACTATCGCAGAATGGATTTGGAACCGTACACAAACTACCTAACGGATACGGGTAAGGTAACAGAACTACACTATGCTACGTGAAGGGTGATATGAAGGGTATTTAAGACACAGAATATTTCGTAGTGGTAGGCTTACCTTTTTCTCGAGACTTTTTTCCTGTTTCATTTCTAATTAATGTAAGAGAAAACATCTTAAACAATATCCCAACATTAGGAAAAACATTAATTAATTCAAGCCTATTATCCCCAAAGGGTTAGTCAGGGACTAGGCAATGGGGACCGCAGAAGCAGTCCACTGCC
This sequence comes from Scoparia ambigualis, assembly GCA_963921215.1. Classification (NCBI taxonomy): domain Eukaryota; kingdom Metazoa; phylum Arthropoda; class Insecta; order Lepidoptera; family Crambidae; genus Scoparia; species Scoparia ambigualis. The sequence goes on from OY992511.1 coordinate 21,335,485, forward strand.
ATAGTCCACTTTTCACCAAATAGCGACTGTACATGTGCTTAACGTGACAGGTGGTGAGCCCATCTCTGTTCTATGATGTTGGATGGTTGTGCAGTCTTTAGTCCGATAGTCGCCTTTTACGACACCCAAGAGGGAAGAGAGGGGGTATTCTTTTACTGCTACGCGACACGGTCAAAAACAGTAGGTTCGTAGGTGATCCTCATATTACTCGTAGCTCGTAGTGCTCGTAGCTCGTAGTGCTCGTAGCTCGTAGTGCTCGTAGCTCGTAGTTTGTAGACAGTCACAACAGCATAATTACTACGGACGGATAATATACTCACGTTTATTTTCCTTTTCGGTTTGGTGTCTGCGGAAAACTGAGGTGCTGGACATCTATTAAAATAATAAATACATTTTCTAAATGTTTACTCCGATGTCTTCCGTTTTAAGCAATAGGGAACTGCAAAGGTCTTGGAACTTTAAAGACTCAATTTAAGGGGTAAATAAAGTGGTTTTAACCTTTCAAGTAGCATAAATATAATTTAAAGTGCATCGTCATAGTGATGCATAAAACATGCACAAAACATTCTTTTTGTTATGTTTTCCTTTTTCATAAAAGGTAAGTAATTTAATTTTTACTATTCTACACTTTAAAACTGTATCAAGATTATGATTGACCGTCACAGTCGCCTCATAATTACGGCGGCCGACAGGCGACGGCAGGCGTCGGGGTATTCGGGGTAGTCGGGTAGCCGGGTAGTCGGGGTAGGAAAGCTGTCTCGTGTAATGCATTTGGCTCCGCTCCGAGCGAGATGGCCCGATCGGTCATTCGGCGGCGGCAATTATAGGAGTTGGCAGAGCCTCCGCCGCCGGCCCGATTACACGATGCTAACGGAAAAAATTAACTAAAATGGGAGCTGTAATTACGTAGTGACCTCCTCGACACACATAAATTACTAGACTAGGTAGTCTTACATACATACTTCCATGCATACATCAAAGTCAAAGTCAAAATATATTTATTCAATAAACTCAATTAATAAGTACTTTGAATCGTCCTAATCTTTTTTTAACATACTACCCATTCAGGACATCATTTTTTAACTGTGGCAAAGAACGGGCGCAAAATATCACAGCGCACAGAGGCAACGACATTTACAAAAAAAAAAGAATATGTCGTTGCCAGGGTCATTAAATACAAAATATGAATTTAAAAATAATAAATGATGCCATACAAAACTACAATATCAATGAAGTCAGTATCAATTAATTATAGACAATTAGAAATAGCTGTTGGAGTACTTGGAGCATTTCAGATCCAAGCTGTTTTGTCTTCTGTGTAATCTGATACTTTATAATAAGCTTTTTTATAAAGCTTTTCTTTGATTTTGATTTTAAATTTATTAAGATCTTATTTCTGAATATCATTTGGTAGGTACTTTGTTGTAAAATCTGACACACAGACCCTTAAAAGAATTATTTATTTTATGGAGCCTAGTATAAGGTACTGCTAATTTGTTCTTACTTCTAGTGTTTACATTGTGAATATCACTGTTTTTTAAAAACATTTTAATATTTTTATGAACATAAATCAAATTTTTATAAATGTATTGTGATGCAACTGTCATTATATTTATATCCTTAAATCTCTCTCTGAGAGAGTCACCAGCCTTTAGGTTATAGAGAGCTCGAATAGCCCTCTTCTGCAGCACAAAGATAGTTTGAATGTCGGCAGCATTTCCCTTAAGTAAAATGGCGTACGACATTACACTATGAAAGTAACTGAAATAAACTAATCTAGATGTATCAACGTCAGTTAACTGACGGATCTTCATTACTGCAAAAGCCGCAGAGCTGAGTACATTCGACAATTTAGCTATATGTGGGCCCCACTGAAGCTTGGCATCTAACGTGACGCCTAGAAACATAGTGGTGTCCACAAGATTCACATTCTTATCTTTAATTTGTACACTAGTTGTTACTTGCTTAACATTAGGCAATACAAATCTTACACATTTGGTTTTTCCCTCGTTAAATAGCAAGTTATTTACACTAAACCAGTGAACAATCTTTGAGATCGCATTATTCACATCGTCATGGTTTGGGTGTCGTCGTTTCACTTTGAATAAAAGTGAAGTATCATCATCAAACAATACTATCTCATGACTGTATTTTACAAAATAAGGTTAGTCATTAATATAAACCAAAAACAAGAATGGACCAAGTATTAAACCCTGCGGAACTCGCATTTTAACCACTGATACCAGAGATCTTTTATCGTTAATGTCGACCTTCTGAATCCTGTTACTCAAGTATGAGATTAGAAGGCTCAAAGAAGCATCCCTAATTCCATAGCGGTTAAGCTTCCAGATCAAAGTTTCTGGGGTTTATTTTGGGGTGGACATGTTACCGCACATAGAAATGGCCATCCAGACACTCCACTGTTGAAAAACCAAACAAATTTAGTTTCTTCCCCATTGTTGCGTCTTATTGCGGGTCACAAATGCCGAACGGTGGCGCTTTACTCGTATAAGGGGCCGGGAGCTTCGTAGCCGTTTCAGTCGGCGCGCAGCTCTCGACCAGTCAACAGCTTCTGAGGATGCCCCGTGGAGGGGCGAAACACGTGTCGGGTTTCAGTTTGCATGCCTTATTTAGCATCCATCGCTCCTTTTGCATGTGCATACATTGCGGGCGGGAGGACGGTGCTTGCATGCAGCATACAAGCTTGATAAATTAGTGAGTTAGCGGGATTAACACTACAAATTTTTATTCTATTTTTGTTAAAAGCTCAACACCGGCGTCAGGTGTTGAGCAACCCTTAGTAAAACCATACTGTTTACAATGTAAACCAATGTAAAAGTTTATTTCTATGAAAATGAATTTCAATTAGGTCAAGCATCAACTTTTTAAAAATTTTACTAATTGTGGGTAGCACAGAAATAGGTCTAAATTTAGAGGGGCCGGAAGTCCTACCTGATTGAAATAATGGAATTATTTTACTGTTTCATTAGGTCAGGAAAAACACCACAGTCAATGCATTCGTTAAATATGCAAGCTAAAACTGGAGCTATTGTCATAATTACTGATTTAGCAACGTCCACGGAATTACCCCACAGATCAGCAGTTTTCTTTTTATTGAGAGCGTTAAATGTTTTTATTATATCTCTAACACAATTTTTTTTGAAAACTTATATTACTTTCAAAATCTTTAACATTCTCCTTCAAAACAGATTCAGCTACAGTGGGGGAGGAAATCAAGGCTTTTGTGGTTGAAACTGAAATGTCAGTAAAAACCTCTTAAATGCTGCAGCAACATCAGCATCAGAAGTCAATGTTTTATATCATAATTTAAATTGTGCATGGCGCCCACTTCCTGGAGGGGTACCAGCTTTCTATCTTGACGCAGACTACTATACTAGACTATTTAGATACATACATATAATCACGACTATCAACCCCGAAGGATTAGTCAGGGACTAGGCAATAAGGATCGCAAAAGTAGTCCTCTGCCATAGTTCACTTTTCACCAAATAGCGACAGTTGTGCTCAGCGGGACAGGTGGTGAGCCCCAGACACCCAAGAGAAGAGAGGGGTGGTAGTATTCTTTCACCGCTACGCGATACGGACTAGCCTAGTTATGCATTGCGCTTGTACAATGCCAAACGTTCAGTTCCTGCAAAGGTCAGTTCGTAAGGCTCTTTTTTCCCTTGATATCCATAAGGCGAGTGGGCCTGATGCAGTTCCACCCATTGTGCTTCGGACGTGTGCTCCTGAATTGGCACCAGTTCTAACGCGCCTTTTCCAGCTCTCTTACACCACTACGTCGTCCCGAGCTCTTGGAAGACAGCTCTTGTCCACCCGATTCCAAAAAAAGGCGATCGCTCAGATCCGTCCAACTACAGGCCAATAGCTATTACCTCTTTACTCTCCAAAGTAATGGAGTCCATTATAAACCGCCAGCTCTTAAGGTACCTAGAAGAGAACCAGCTACTAAGTGATCGCCAGTATGGTTTTCGTCGCGGTCGATCGGATGGTGATCTTTTAGTGTACCTTACTCACCGATGGGCGGAGGCAGTCGAGAGTAAAGGGGAGGCACTGGCAGTTAGCTTGGACGTAGCGAAAGCTTTTGACAGGGTATGGCACAGGGCTCTTCTCTCTAAACTTCCATCATACGGGCTTCCTGAGAAATTGTGTTCATGGGTTGCCAGCTTTCTTACTGGGCGTAGCATCAGAGTCGCAGTCGACGGTTCGTGCTCCGACATGGAGCCCGTGAATGCTGGAGTCCCGCAGGGGTGTGTGTTGTCCCCTACTCTGTTTCTTCTGCATATAAATGACATGCTGCATAACAACAGCATTCATTGCTATGCAGACGACAGTACTGGGGATACGCTCTACACCGGGCGAGCTAACATTTCTCTGGAAAGCGTCATCGAGAGCCGGAATAAACTTGTGCCTGACACCGAGAACATGTTAAGTCATGTCTCGGATTGGGGCCGACATAACCTAGTCCGCTTTAAACCCTCAAAAACACAAGTTTGCGCATTTACCGCGAAAAAACATCCCTTCGTCGTACCTCTGAACTTTGAGGGAGCTTCCCTTGATACCAATCCGATTATTGGAATCCTTGGCGTCGATATTTCAAGTGACGTTCAGTTTCGTGGTTATTTGGAAGGTAAAGCTAAATTAGCTTCGAAAAAGCTGGGTGTGCTTAATAGAGCGGGTCAGTATTTCACGCCGGCCCACCGTTTACAACTGTATAAAGCACAGGTCAGGCCGCATATGGAATACTGCTCCCATCTCGGGGCTGGAGCACCCCCATACCAACTCCTTCCATTTGACCGCATTCAACGCAGAGCTGTTCGAATTGTCGGCGATGTGGTTATTTCAGGTCGGCTCGATCCACTGGCTCTTCGGAGAGACGTTGCGTCTCTCTGTATATTGTACCGTATATATCATGGGGAGTGTTCTGAGGAATTGTTCGGCTTGATCCCTGCCGCTAATTTCCTTCACCGCACTACACGCAATCGACTGTCATTCCATCCACATCACCTTGATGGATGGCGGTCTACTACTGTGCGATTTTCAAAAAATTTCTTGCCTCGAACTACAGTGTTGTGGAACCAGCTCTCGGCGGCGGTATTTCCGGACCGTCACGACTTAGGGATCTTCAAGAAACGAGCCTATTCCTTCCTTAAAGGCCGGCAACGCGCCCGCGATTCCTCTGGTTTTGCGGGTGTCCATGGGCGGCGGTGATTACTTTCCATCAGGTGACCCGCTTGCTCGTTAACCTCCTTCTGCTATAAAAAAAAAAAAGTTACGGCACTAGACTATTTACTAGAAACTTTTTGTGGATTGGAGGAGTTCGATGGCGCATAGCGACTAAGGCGTTGCCGTTGCCAGTTCAGCAATTTTTGCAATGCTGGGTTGCAATAATAAATAAATAAATAAAATAAATAAGTACATACATAATAATCACGACTATTATCCCAGAAGGGTTAGTCAGATCTAGGCAATGATGAGGACAGCAAAAGCAGTCCTCTACCATAGTCTGCTTTTCACCAAATAGCGATTGCTGTGCTCAGTGTGACAGATGGTTAGCCCATCGCCGCTCTATGCTGTTGAATGTATGTGCAGTCTTTAGTCCGTTAGTCGCCTTTTATGACACCCAAGGGAACAGAGGGGGTGGTAGTATTCTTGCACCACTACCCATCACGATTAAGTTTTGAAGTAAGATAGTGGTTTTGGTAAAACTCAAAACCCGCATTGGGATAACTTGACGTGTTATGTGTGGCCCAAAATGTCCCCATGCATGTGTTAAGGGTTGTGTCCAGCAGTGAGACGTTCATAGGCTGATTATGATGATGAATTAATGATTTAATGGATACCAGTGATTTACGATGGATAGTGGAATAAGTACGACAGCCGAACGCACCATTTATGTTAGTTTAAAATTAGCAACACATCATTAATTGTTATTTGGCATTTTCGGCATCATCAATCACATCAATCGTCTATAAATGGACATGGACAATAGACCACACTGCTGCTGGCCCAAAGGAGGGTTGATAGGTTTTAACGCCTGCCATCTTGCGACATCAATTGCCTGCTCGTTTGCCGCCACTCTAACATAAAAATTAAAGTAATATGTGAAGTTGGGAGTTAAAGCCACGTCTTAGGTACGCATAAACATTAAAATTAAATTACTTATGTAATTCTTTAACTCTTTTTACATAAGTTGCTGGCAACGTTTTGTTTTATCAAACCCCTTTGTATTAGAAATTATGTATTGTGTTAACCCTACGTCGTAGGGTCTACGAAGACCCAAACATTGAGAACTATCATCGATAGATTGTCACAGTGCCAATTTTTTCTTTTGTACTTATGTTCCACTACTGGGCAAATTTCGGTTTCCTTCTAGCACTCTCTTTCTCCAGCCAGCTCCTAACACAATTTATGCTGAAAATATATTTTATACATTATATTTTTATATTAAGATAAATATATAAAAAATATTTAAGTACTATAATTATGCAATATTTCAACGAATCAAGGCTTGAGCGCAGTCTTCTACATTTCCACGAATATTCAATACAAAACACTATTGAATGTGATAACTAAAAATAAAAAGCTTTGGCACAAGCCTTTCGACGAACACGCCATTGAGCTTTTACAGAAACGTTTTATCTTAAATTGTGCTTGTATTATACCTACCTACCGTACTATTTAACCCACCAACCTGCATTGAGCCAGCGTGGTGGGTTATGGCCCAATATCCCGTGGAAGGCCGGTGCCCAGCAATGGGACGTTTATAGGCTGATTATGATGATGTACCGTTTAATTGAACGTTATATTGATTATTGTATATACTCACCATAATTTATTGTCAATCAGTGCATTGTCGTTTCGATTAGGTACCAATAATTAACATATTTATATAGTGGGAAGGCCTGCACCCAGCTGTGGGACATTTAATTAAGTATTAGTATTAGTGACACCTCGTGTTATGTATTCTGTGTTATAATGACCTAGTTTTTCAATATCTGTTTAAAACAATTACTACCTACTTACCTAAAATAAAGTGTTTACCTATATATATTCTTGGAACATTATATCACGTGACAGATATTAAATAGGATCATTATGTCACGTGATATTATGCATTGTGGTGAAGGAGGAGCGTTCGGGTGTCCTGTCACAATTATTTATGGTGCCTACTACCAAGCAAGCAATATAGCACATAGTTATTAAAGTAACGTTTATGTAGATAGTCTGATTCAGACAAACCCTGGACCTACTATTTTTGGTAGGCAAAGTACCACACCCATACGGCTTTAAATTGATTTTAAACATAGTCAATTCAACATAATTAAAATTTGATAAATTACAACTGTACTAAGTACCTATGTTGATTTTAATGCAGCCACAGATCTCTTAATTAAAGGTGGCTGGAAAAAGTGTAGATATCTAGGTATTTTTTTAATAAACGTCAAGAAAAAATAAAACACATGAAATTTTGCTTAAGTTTAGAATTTAAAAAGCTTTTTTTTGTAATTCACTATTAATAAATTATTTACTTACATTAGAAAATACTTACATTACAATAATAATTGTAAATTAAACTGTAGGTATCAGCGGGAAGTGTACCTATAAAGGAGGCATCAAACTTCGATAAACTATAGATAGGTACAGTCACGAGCACCATTATGTATAAACTTTGAGTCTTATGCCATTGTATTAAGAGTTACAATTGTTTACATAGTTTTGCTCGTGACTGTACCTTTATCAAAGGCATCAAGCATAAACTACCTAGTTACTGTAATGCATTAGCCCATGTGTTAAACAGAGCAACTCTTGAAAATAATATTTGCAGTATTGTGTAGAACAGCTGATTTATAAAATTTGCATTTGAATTTTGCAAAAAAAAAGCGGGCCCCATACAAATAGTTGTTCTTTGCGCTTAGTAGAATGGCCCAGTTGCGGGATTTTAGTATAGGTACGTTTTACTGAACAACCTGAAGAAAATAGATAATTCTATGTAACTCATCAACATAGATTATTTGTGGTTTTTACACGCCAGCTCCACCAAAAAATACACAAACGACAGTAGCCAGCCGCTTATCAATATCATAAAAGTGGAACTAATTTGAGACAATTCTAGGATCTCAACATCTTGTTTTTTATCCTGCCTGAACAGGTAGTTGCCACGATTTAAATATTCGGCATAGAGAAAGTCAATAATGCCACTTTCCATCATCATGCTCAAGAGACGGCTCACGGGGGCTTTAAACGGATTATACTTCTTAAAGTACATCACCGCCGGACTGTTCACTATTTTCTCCGGTATTATTTGTAACCGTTTCGTCCCGTTGTAATTCATCAAATGGTGTATGATAAAATCTTTGTTCGATGCTATTACAAAATCGGAACTGCCATTCAACATGCTGTCCAAAAGATCATAGGAATGTTCTATATCCACAAATTGCCAGCCGTTAAAGATTTCTGGATCATCTGAATAGTAAACTCGCAGCGACCCCAACCCTCCGTATGGGAAACGATTGCTTATGACATCTTGAAAATTTTCTAAGTAATCTTCGTAAAGCTGCAACTTCATAGTACTGACAAGAACCGCCTGGTACGCCGTTCTGACGATATAGCAAAACCATATCCAAAAAACAACTATAACCCTTAGAGTTGATTTAGAAGGCAGCCTCAATAACGGCAATCCGAGAAACACAACCCACGAGTAAAAGAATAAGCTAGCTTTCGCGGGTTCAATATTCAGAACGCCTTCCACTTTCCTCCAAATTTTTGTTTTCATGAATGTATTCATCCATATGATAACAATAAAAGTGAAAAACAGCGCAACCCTTACGTACATTTTCAGGGGATAGAATAATTTTTCCAACGACGGCTTTAGTTTTGGTAATTTCGCGGCCCACACAATATCAATAGAGTTGTACGTAAAAGATATTTGAAAATTACCGTTTATTTCGGGAGTGAGAGGGGCGGAACACATAGAAGCGTGAGCATTTTTATTGAATACCTCTCCCAGGGAACCCGTCCAATTGTTGTTTTTGTAATAACCGAATTCTTTAGATTTGGGTGTTGTGACGACCAAAGTAGCGTTCAAGATCTCCGTCAAAAGTTTCAGAATGTCACCATCGCCTCCAGAGGGTTCAGTCGTGTTATTATAAAGATACATAAGCGGGGGCTGGTCGATAGTAGAAACAACGAAAGCGCATTTGTGTAAATTATTCAGTTTTTCAGGAAACAAATTCTCAAAACACAAATCGTTTTTGCAATTCAATTTTAACTCGATAGGCTTATCATTTCTGCAATTGCTTTTCAACACTGGATAATACGTGAATTCCATAACATCTCTTTTGTTATGTGATACTTTTAAAAATATACTGTTTACATAATAAAGCCTCGATAAGAATTGAAACATTTTTCTTTCGTCGCAATTGTTATAATCTGAAGAAGTGCAGATGAGAATATACATGCCTGTGTTGTCATATTTATTGTTGTAGAGCCACTGGAGAGTTTCTATTATTTCTGCGGTTTCTTGACCGAACAAAACGAATTGGGGAACGTGAACGCGATGTCGTGGTATGAACTTGCCTAATTTAAGGTACACGGTCTGGTTATAGTTTCTCAAAAACGGCTCCACTCCTATGTGCAGCATCGTGTTATACATAACGAGTGTTATGAAACGCCATTCGAAATTATGGTAAGCTATTTTCGCTGCTACGGTACCCAATTTTATTATAACTTTGGGATCTTCAAATCCGCCGAACAATAGAAGATCGGTATTATTTTCGGGGATATTTTCTGGATCGTTTTGCAGATCCATGTTTACACTGCTCTTTGTCAATTTGAACTGTTAGCAACAAGCTTTAGCGATAGCAATTTGTTAATGTACTTAGATATAGATAACACTTATTGCTTTGTCGCATGATGCATTGTACTTCAGTGTTTTCATTTTTCTAATTGTTGGGTTAGCCAATCTCATAGGAAATGTATTTGCAATATAGGTATGTACACTTTAACACTTTTTTTATTAGGTGCACAGTAGGTATAAATAATGCAAAATAATATTTTAATTTTTTTAAGTAGGTAACATAGACATTATTACGTTTAGACATTTTTTTATAAAATGTACATTATTATAGATACACTAGAAAGGACACAGGCCATACTCACACACATCAGACGAAGGTACAGACGAAAGCAGAGCAGATGAACCTTTTTGTAACAACATGTCAAATTTATTTTAAAAAAAATTAACATTTTATTTGAATAGGTCGTAGAATCAATATCGATTGGTGAAATTTGACAGTTTGGATAGGTTGATCTGCTAGCGTAGACTGAGGACAGTTCACGTCTGCTAGTGTGTCTCCCTAACATCGTCAAGTACTCACTTGTATAAACTTTAAAACTTATTTTTGCTTTCGCCTGTCACCATGTAACGTCATAAAATGTCATAAAATTTCAATTTGTGGGGCGAGTTGCCCACGTCCGTAGGATTTACCACCTTTTTCTAGATCTACCCTACACGTGTCCCCCGGGTGGTGTTAAGCTAGAGACTGCATCGGAACCCTCCCCCGTTCGTGGCGGCTATTCGCTCCATCGGATCCACGAGGGCGAGGACGAGAGAGTGCGTCTGTACCAGCGCAACTACTTACGCACTTAAATATGTCACGCGCATCTGACAGCTTCCGTTTTCTGAACTCCGAGCATGAAAAGTCCTGCGGCGATGGGCGGGCGGTAGAAAGGTCGGGTCATGGTACACACTCGGCTTTGTCCAAAACCTGCGCGTAGGCGGCCTAAGGAGAGTGGTCGTTCCTGCACTGCATTTGGGTGACAGTGTAGTTTGGGCAGCACTTTAGGTGACGAAGCAGCCCTATTTAGGAAGGCACTGCTTCCCCTGCTCAGCCGGGGAGGGGGCTAGAATAAGTGTCCTAAAAAAGTTCGTCTTTCATACTGGGTGGGTAGCAACCGCGGCTGCTCAGGCACCCCACTCTTCGCGGTCGAAAGTACAAGAAAAATATAAAAACATCAACTATGACCTTTGGCGCCTGGAATGTGTTAGATGAATGAATTGACAATGATGGCAACCTATGTTCGGAACGTAAGACTGCCATAGTTGCTCGTGAACTTGATCGCTACAATATCGATGTGGCTGCTTTCAGTGAAACCCGTATAGCTGATCAAGGTGAGCTCGAGGAAATCGGGAGGTGGTTACAAGTTTTTCTGGAAAGGACGTCCCCAGGCTGAACCCAGGCAAGCTGGTGTAGGGTTTGCCATTAAGTAAGACATCAATTGCCAAAAAATTACCAGAATGTTCACAATGCATCTCGGATCGCATCATCACGCTTCGTCTTCACCTGGAGAATAATAATTACTTACCTGAATTTTATTAGCGTTTAAAGACAATGGCCAAAAAAAACCCAAGCCCGGCGGAAATCAAATGTATCTGAGTTTTTCACTAAAAAAATACGTGATTAAATACTGCATAGTTGGAATAGTCAAAATATTTTTTTTAAAGTGTGAAATTGCTTTTCGAAGTTTTGCTGGGGTCATATTAATGTTTTAATGTCGGACTAGCTTCCGCCTTCGATTCAGTTAGCGGTGTTAATCCTGGTCCTTATCTATCTACCTAACTACCTAGGTACCTGTTTCATTCAAAGGAGTTCCGTCATTGACGCGAAAAAAAAATCAGAAAAAACATCCAAACATTGAAATATCAAACTATCGTTATTTTCACATTTAGAATATTACTTAAGTGTGATGTGATTATTACTGATAAGTACATATATATGTATATTACCAAAAATGTGTTAATGTTTTAATAATAAAATGATTCATATACTTATCTAACTATGTGTTTTCTTTATCATTGATGACTGCTGCTACTGTAATAATAGTAGTAGTAGTAATATTTATAATGTAGCAAAAATATTTGGATCGGTGTTTTGCAGTGAGTAATAGGGGGTATCCCTATGACTCACTGCAAAACACCCATATTAGCTATTTAATTTTAATGATCCTTTACTGAAACATTAATATGACCCCTGCAAAACTTTCAATAGCAATTTTATACATTTAAAAAAATATTTCGGCGGTGTTCCTTATGCGGTAATTAATTACTCAACATTACCAGTATTTTGATGTACATTTCATTTGCGCCGGGCCTGGGTTTAAATTTCATACTACGTGACCCGCGTAATGCGTGGCGCTAATTGCTGGACATACCACAGACTTCTAATAACCAAGCTTAAACTACGTCTACACTTGCACCGTAGATCTATAAAACCTAAGCCAAAATCTCTCAACTTAGATAGGTTGAGTGTTCCAGAGGTACGGGGACAGTATCAAAGTAACCTGGCCGATATATTAACTGCGTTTGACGCCGAAGACGGTGATCTATTAACGCAGTGGCAAAATCTATCTTCCTCTGTTCTAAAAGTTGCCACGGAAGTACTAGTACTTCCGTACTAGTACTGCCCAAAAAGAAAAATAACGAGGATTGGTTTGACCAAAATGATAGTGTATTGTCTGCGGCATTAGAACAACACTGTAGCCTGCTGATACGCAATAACAAGAGCCTAGCTAAGGAAGCCAAGAAAAGTGGGACGGTATTAAGACAAATCACTAGGGAGTACAAAGATAGGTGGTGGCTAGAAAAGTCTAAACAGATTCAGTGGTTCTTTGATACACACCAGTTGGGTGCTTTTTATGAAGAAGTACGTAAGCTATTAGGAACCTCCGTGCGGAGTAGCGTGCCATTAAAATCGCGCGACGGCACACAAAAAGTTTCTGCTAAGCAAGGTGTACTGAAATGCTTGACAGAGCATTTTAACGAACAGCCTAATGTAGATCGTGCAGCTGATCTGAACCATATTTCATCGATTCCGGCATTGCCAGAATATCCCAACCCCGATGAACCACTGTCTTTAGAAGAGGTGAAGATCGCCATCAGAGAACAAAATTTCAAAAGCAGTTGGTACAGATAATATTGCTGAAGAACTGTTAAAGTAGAGGAGATAAGCTGCACATTATAATCTGGCAATTATTCCAACGCATTTGGAACGAAGAAAAAGTACCACCTGAGGTCAAGATGTCTCGCATACAGACACTTTATAAGAACAAAGGGGACCGTTCGGATTGTAACTCCCATCGAGGTATATCGCTTAGGTATTCGTCAGAGTACTTCTCAACCGTGTTTTACCAGTTTTGGAAAAGTTATTGCCTGAGACTCAGTTCGGGTTCCGTCCTGATAGGGGTACCTGCGAGGCTACATTTTCCATCCGCCAGCTACAGGAAAAACGTCGGGAACAAAGCCATCGCTTTATTTATGCTTTGTTGACTTGGAAAAAGCCTTTGACTGTGTGCGGCGGGAAGCCCTATGAACCGTACTGACAAAGTCAGGATGCTCAGAAAAGTTTGTTCGAATGATCCGACTCCTGCACGATAAAATGACTTGTTGTGTAACTTACAACGGTGAACAGACAGAGTTCTTTCCAGTAACTTGTGGCGTCAAACAAGGTTGTGTGCTAGCATCAACACTGTATGCGCTCTATTTTGCAGTAGCAATCGGTGAAGCCTTGGAGCAGATTTTTGCTGGCATAAAAATACGATTCCGAAGTGATGGTGGACTTTTTAAACTGACTAGACTCAAAGCCCACACTAAAGTGTCGCACTCAGTTGTAACGGAGATAATGTATTTAGACAATCTGTGTTTTGTTGCAAACTCGCCTCAAGATCTTCAGTTACTGGGCTCGAATCTTCACGAAGTCTGTTGGTCTTAAAATGAGTGTCTCTAAGACGGAAGTTATGGCAATAGATTTCTTTGAGGGCACAGAGCCATTTAAGATTGCTCTTGGCGATAGTGAGCTAAAACAAGTAGGGAAATTGAAGTACTTGGGCAGCAATATTACATCCCAGTGCGACCTTGAAGCCGAAATAAACAACCGTATAAGCGCGGCATCGACTGCTTTTGGCAAACTTCGATCTAAGGTGCTACGATCACATGATTTGAAACTCGATACCAAAATCTCGGTTTACTTATCAGTAGTTTTCCCAAACCTTTTGTACTCCTCCGAGACATGGATCTTATATCGGAAACACATACGCACACTGGAAAAATTCCACCTTAAATGCTTGCGAGATATTTTAAATATCAAGTGGTCGGATCGGGTGAGAGATACCAATGTACTGCGACGCGCAAATGTTTGTGGAATTGAGGCGTATCTGATGTGGCGAAAACTTCGTTGGTGTGGTCACGTCTCACGAATGGCTGACGACTGGGTTGCGAAACGCATTTTCTTTTCTAAAACAAGGCGTTCAGTTAATACGATTCAAGGATGTTCAGAAGAGACATGAAGCGATGCGACATCAACCCACAGGAGTGGGAGGATGCTGCAAGCCGTCGCCCAGAAAGGAGACGTTTTGTGCGATTGCAAATAAATAACTTTGAAGAGCAAAGAAAAGCAGAATTAGATGCAAAACGCGATGCTCTGAAAGCCAGACCACCTCGGGCCATCCATCATAATTATGTCGACGGTGATAGGGCAGCTCATCGTAGCCGTAATACTGCGGATTAGCAGAACTTTCGTTTTCTTTTAGCAGTCACCGTAGCCGAAATCGGCCAGGGAGTATATAGATATTATATAAAGTTCTGTAGTCTAAAAGAAGTTATGAACCAAGTGAGAATTATTAAAAACATAAGTAGTAAATATTAAGGCACTGACTATAAAATAAATGGTATGGATGATCTACAGAATACGTGGTTCCGAGTGTTGAGTTCAAGTTTTCTCCGACAGGTGGCACTGTTTGGATCCTTTAAAAGTGTGGTTTAACAATACACCTTTCTATTCAATCAACAATTCATCATCACCTGGTGCGACAAGGGTGCAAAGTAAACTTCACTCTCTCTTCTCACGTCAGAACACCACTTTGGTCATCAACATCATCAGCCTATACTAGTCCACCGCTGGACATAGATCCCTCCAAGAGCACGCCACTAAGCACGATCCGCGGCTACTCTCATCCAGTTCTTGCCAGCCACCTTGCGAAGATCGTCGCTCCACCTAGTCTGACTCAGACTCAGACTAGCGTAGGAGGCCGCGTCCTACGCTACGCTTGCCGTCACTTGGTCTCCACTCCAGAACTCGTCGTCGTCGTCGTGGATAGCATTCAACCAGGGCAGACTGTCAGTCTGTACTGCATCGAAGCGCACGCGGGGTTGGAGGGAAACGAGAGAGCCGACCAACTTGCCAAGGAGGCAGCTATAAAGTCCAAAAGGAAGCCGGACTACGATGCGTGTCCAGTTTCATTTATCAAGAGAATCATCAGAACTGAGTCTCTTGATAAATGGAACATAAGATACAGGCAGCAGCAGCACAGCCGAGGTTACCAGTTTATACTTCCCAGACGCCACAACAGCTTACCAGACCACCGGGAAGCTGACATGCACACACCTCACCACACAGGCTCACGAGACACGGCGGATTTCCGCGTACTTGAACAATTTTAAGTGCAAGGATAGACCGACGACGTGCGCCTGTGATCCTGATACTCACGAAACCCTTCCGCACATCCTCTCCGAGTGCCCTATACACGCTCTGGAGAGGACTAACATAGAAATACAAGAAGGTGTCGAAGTCAAACCAGAAAGCTATGCAGAACTGATCTCTGGCGAACATCGCAAAATCTTCCCTGAATATTGCATGAAAATTGACGACGTAGTAAAAAATAGAAATAAGACAACAAAATAATGCAAAAAAACTGTAAGTGGAATCACTTATTATACATGTTGTATATTTAGTGTATTCTCAGCACAAAAACAGTAAATAAAATTAATTAATAAGAACTATGTGTCAAATTAGGAACAGAATAAGAATTAGAATAAGAAAATTCTGTTTAACTTTAAGATAATCCTAAAAAGGAAAACACAAATTGTGACGAATAGATTAGGCTAGAAATAAGTAAATGTAAAAATAAAATTTATTAGTGACCCAACTCCTCTATCGGAACGGGCCTCTGCCTTTAGGTCGGTATAATTATTGAAGATCGTTAGGATATTCGTAGATGTATGTAATAAAACATTTAACTTCTTTCCACCATTACTTTTTATTTTCTTTTATAACCTTATATTAGGTATAGTTACAACACAGACCATAGATATGTGACTTTGCTATTCCAACTTGCAACAATTAGTAGGTAAGTATGTAAGAAAAATGTAATAGAAGTAAGCTAAAACATTTATTTACCCCAATCATAAGAGAGAAATAAAATAAAAATTTCGAGTAGTCAGAGTACAGTATTTATAAGAAACCGGACCACCCACTGCTTTACGAATAAAAGAGGCTGTATGAATGTGATGTTAGAGGTATAGATGTGCGAGAGACATACAAGCGAGAACTAGTATGAATGAGAATTAGTAAAAAATTTGGCCCCGATAATGCTGGAGCAGCGAGAGTACAAAAAAACGGTCATCGGTTCGCTGCCATTGATATAGCCGGCTCCCTGCTTCTTCAGCTTGCTAATCCGTTGGTGGCTTGCAACTTTGGTGCCAGCATTGTTATTATGACAATACATTTAAGAAGTTGTGGTTTAAATCAGGCAGAACTTCAAAAAAGTATTATCATTAACCAAAGTGCTGGAGACAACCAAAGCCAGAGACCGTAGGTAATCGAACCCGGAACCAAGAGACCGAGATTGTTGGACTCACCACAAGATCACGCAGGCGAAACTATCTCATGTGTTGTGGTTGTGGGTATTGCCATCAAAACAACAATCTTCCGACACTAAATAGGACCTTTTCCTTAATTTTTTTGTTTGATTTGACTTGAGTCAGTCACTAATGTTACTATTACAATAAATAAAAATAAACATTGGTAGACTCAAAGCGATTAAATTATTTGTAAAACTCATGCAATTTTTTGTAAAACAGTTCAGCTAAAAACAATAGAGTTGAAGTCGACCACCCAATAATGATAATAGCATAGCACCCGGCATAATGATTTAAGGTGATGGGTTCATTGGTGTTACTGTCCTTGCTCACCACAACTTTACTGGCATGTTTCTTATGCAACGTGTCCACAAATCCTGCTTCCACTAGCCGCCTCAGTACTGTATCCACAGCCGCCGCTAAAGGTGAATACTTCTTGTAGAACAGTACTTCTGGAGAATTCACAACTTTCTCACATAGAACGTGAACCACCAATTTGTGTTTTTTAATTACACTCCTAGCAGTCTCCTGATTCATGGCGATCACAAAATTCTTGCCCTCCGCTATTTTGAATAACGTTGGAATTATTTCAGTAACATTCACGTTGATCCAATTGTCGTACACATGAGGATAATCTCTGTAAAAGTCTCTTAACGCACTGCCACCGCCAAATGAATAATTTGCGTTGTAAGCCTCCTCTATGGTATTGATGTCGTCGTAGTAAAAATTACCTTGCAGCGAGCTGATTAGGTATACCTGGTAAAAAGTTCTTACAAGAAAGCAGTACCATATCCAAATTAATGTTATGTACAAGAAAGCTTGTTTAACTGGCAGCTTAGTGGAAGCCAGCCCCATGCATATCGTCCACGCGTAGAATATAACATCATGCGTTACACTATTCTCTATCACTCCAATCCAATGAAAGTATTTCGTATTGATCAACAATGCACACATAAAGACGACAATAAAACTTGCCACCAAAGCGATTTGTGAACTTATCTCGAACGGATGGAGCAGTTTCCACGATGAAGGTTTTAGTTTCGCGGTATGGGTGATCCAACACACGCTGGAGCGGTGGTAGCCGATGGATATTTGGAAATGTGAATATCTGGACATGGTGAGCGCCGCAGAAGTTATTGAAAGGTTGGCGACATCGTCCAAGACGTCTGCCAGGGAGCCCGACCAGCGCCCGTCGGGGTCCATGGTGCCCCAGCCGTCTCCGTGACGTGGCGTCATCATATTCAATCTGGCGTTCAATCCTGAAGCTATTAGAATCAATAGATCACCGTTAACCCCCACAGGCTTGCCATTGGTTATGTTCATGTACGGCGTTTGTAAGTAAGTGGACACGGTGATCGTACAGTTGTGTAGATTTTTAAATTTTTTAGGGAAAATACTATTTGCTGGCATCTGATTGCATGGTTCAAGAGCTGTTACAATATCTATTCGCACAGGTTTCCCGTGAACGCAATTTTCGTTCGGATAGTAGTATGTGTAACCGGCGACGTCGCCTCCTTCAGTTTTGGTGAACACCACGTTGGTTATTTTGTTGTTCCAAAATATTTCGACGGCTTTCGTTTCATCACAGTCAGTGGATATTTCTGATTGACACACGACAATGTATTTGCCGGTGTTGTCGAAGCTGCGGAGTCTCATCCAGCTCAGCATTCCAGCTAAATCATCGATGTCAACCCCGAACATGACGTACTGTCTAGTATTTACGGAATAAGGTGGATAATACAATCCTTTTCCAACAACATAACTTTCGTTATAGAACTTCAGAAAACTTTCCACTGCACCAACCATTGTTGAATTAAACAACACTAATGTTATATAACGCCATTGGAAATTGTGATACGCTATTTTTGCAGCACTCTCTGCCAATTTGACGCTACCAGAATCGTTAAATACAAATGCATTTGTATCGTATTTAGTGACAACAAACATTATGCGCGTCGTTAAACGACCGATGCGAATGAAAATCAATGTCGTAATAATATTTATCTTGATCTAGTCACGGCACAACATGAAAAACGTAGATTACGTCAGGTTAGGATTTACGATGGGTTATTATAAGTCTATATTTTGTGTGCATTTGTAATGTGAACGTTGTCACCTATGTACATTTTCCAATTAAGATATAATCGTAATTATAGGTAACATTATGAAAGTGTGATACGGTGAAATCAAACAACTCGCTTAGCTAAAAAAAAATATTTTATGACAAATTATAATTTACAGTATTTCATACAGGCATCCATTTTTAGTCGGAACTTAAGCTAAAATATAAACAGGTATGAACCACACTAGTACCTACATGAATTTCAGTTCATTCGCAAGGAAGATACGAATCCGCGGCGATGGGCGGGGCGGCGGCGGCGCGGGCGGCTCCCGATCGATCTGAGGCCCCACTGACACCTATAAGAACCGTATTACTTTAATCTTACTATGCAAAATTCGTATGGGAATTTGCATAGTAAGATTAAAGTAAAACTGCTCATGAGTTCATATTAAGGCTCATGAGCTCACGGACGAACTATTGCGTCGCCCTCACGACACACATAGACGTACCTGACTCACATCAGTTCACAACCCCTCGTATCGTTCTCAGCTAATCAGCGGGACCTGGCTTTGAACGCTAATCTGCGCCTACTCACCGATACAATAGGTATCATTGTGCTTTGTTTACTTAAAAAAAAACAAATACCGCGCACTGGACTATGATGCGGACAAACACATCTCATAAATACGGTACGTTCGAATGGAATATCGCCCAGTTTAAGATGAAGATTTATTCAGAAACCGAAATTTAGTGAGGGAAATCGTCGACAATTCGAGCAGCTCTGCGTTGAATGCGGTCAAATGGAAAAAGTTGGTATTGGGGTGCTCCAGCCCAAAGATGGGAGCAGTATTCCATATGCGGCCTGAACTGTGCTTTATACAGTTGTAAGCAGTGAGCCGGCGTGAATTACTGACCCGCTCTAATAAGCACACCCAGCTTTTTCGAAGCTAATTTAGACCACGAAACTGAACGTCACTCGAAATATCGACGCCAAGGATTCCAATAGCCGGATTGGTATCAAGAGGAGCTCCCTCAAAGTTCAGAGGTACGACGAAGGATGTTTTTTTTGCGGTTAATGCGCAAATTTGTGTTTTGGAGGGGTTAAAGTGGACTAGGTTATGTCGGCCCCAATTCGAGACATAACTTAACATGTTCTCGGTGTCAGTCACAAGTTTATTTCGGCTTTCGATGACGCTTTCCAGAGAAATATTAGTTTGCCCGGTGTAGAGCGCATCCCCAGTACTATCGTCTGCATAGCAATGAATGCTGTTGTTATGCAACATGTCATTGGTACGCAGAAGAAACAGAGTAGGGGACAACACACACCTCTGCGAGCCTCCAGCATTCACGGGCTTCATGTCGGAGCACGAACCGTCGACTGCGACTCTGATGCTATACCCAGTAAGAAAACTGGCAACTTATGAACACAATTTCTCAGGAAGCCCATATGATGGAAGTTTAGAGAGAAGAGCCCTGTGCCATACCCTGTCAAAGGCTTTCGCTACGTCCAAGCTAACTGCCAGTGCCTCCCCTTTACTCTCGACTGCCTCTGCCCATCGGTGAGTAAGGTACACTAAAAGATCACCAGCCGAACGACCGCAACGAAAACCATACTGGCGATCACTTAGTAGCTGGTTCTCTTCTAGGTACCCTAAGAGTTGGCGGTTTGTAATGGACTCCATTACTTTGGAGAGTAATGAGGTAATAGCTATTGGCCTGTAGTTAGACGGAACTGGCGATCGCCTTTTTTTGGAATCGGGTGGACAAGGGCTGTCTTCCAAGAGCTCTGGACGGCGCCAGTAGCGTAAGAGAGCCGGAAAAGGCGCGTTAGAACTGGTGCCAATTCAAGAGCACACGTCCGAAGCACAATGGGTGGAACTGCATCAGGCCCACTCGACTTATGGATATCAAGGGAAAAAAAAGCCTTACGAACTGACCTTTGCAGGAACTGAACGTTTGGCATTGTACAAGCGCAATGCGGTATGGTTGGTGGAGAGTTTTCACCATCGTCTAAGGTCGAGTTTGATGCGAAAAGAGAGCCCAAAAGATCGGCTTTCTCCTTTGCAGTATAGGCCAGGCAGTCATCGTTCTTGTACAATGGTTTTAGGGACGGCTGACGAAAATTCCCTAAGATAGCTTTGGCGCGAGACCAGAACGCACGACCCGGCCCCCGCCCATGCGTCCCCGAAGAAAGACGCACTAGCCTCGCGCCGATTCTACCTATGAATGATGACTATGTGGCAATGTCCTTCTTAAAGGACCTGGCGGCAAAGTTGTACTTCTTTCTGAGTGCACTGGTGTTTGAATCTTTTGATGACACTACATTAGCCCAGGCTTGGTAACGTTGTCGCTTTTGGCGAGACGCCATTTTGCAGCAACGACCAAACCATGGTTGGGACTTGGCGCCAATGGGAACCACAGAGTTTGGAATGAAAAGTTCTATTCCCTGCAGTATCACATCAACGACAGAGTCAGCGGCGACATCAGGATCATCCAGCGAGAAGCAAACTCGCCACCGCGGGTAGGACACAAAGAAACTTCGCATACCATCCCAGTCCGCTGACTTACAATGCCAGACTCGACGGCTAGCCGCTGGATGCGGTTTTGAAGTTTCTGTGAGAGGCACAGTGCTGCGAATCAGACAGTGGTCTGATGAGCCTAGTGGTGCATCAACAGAAACTTGATAGCCGTCTGGGTGCGAGGTCAGCAGAAGCTCCAATATAGAAGGTGCATGGCCATCCACATCTGGAACCCGTGTTGGCTCGGTTACCAATTGGGACAGACTGTAGGCCAAAACGAAGTCATGAACGGCTCTACCCGCTTGGTCAGTTGTGCGTATTTCTTTGAAACACAAGGCATTGGTATAGACTTGCACGATAAGAAACAGTAGATTCCTTCCCTTCAATGAATAGGGTATTTTCAAAATGTACGGAACAAATAGTACCAGAACGGGGCTATTTGGTAAAAAAGAGGACATTGAAAAGGTCGATCTCCTGGCCAAACTCTTTGCGGCTAACTCCCGGATCGATGTCTGTAATGCACAGCCACCCTCAATTCCTCACTGTGGCCACACAATGTCTGATATTAAAATCAGGCAGTGTGATGTCCGTGCGGAGCTGCAGTCAATCGATGTCCGGAAAGCTAACGGTCCTGATGGCATCCCAGCAATAGTCCTGAAAATGTGTGCAGCGGAGTTGTCCCCTGTGTTAACGGGTCTGTACCGTCTCTCGCTCTCTTCGGGTTGTGTGCCGGAATCTTGGAGAGAAGCTAATGTGCAACCGATCCCTAAAAAAGGAGATCGGTCAGATCCGACTAATACCGCCCTATAGCCGTAACTTCAGTGTTGTGCAAGATCCTAGAACGAAAATTGAACAAACAGCTTATTCGATACCTAGAAGATCACTCCCTAATTCACGATCGCCAATATGGGTTTCGGCCAAAACGGTCAACGGGTGATCAATCAACGGGTATTGACAAGCGTGGCGAGTCACTGGCAGTTAGCCTTGACATAGCCAAGGCTCTTGATCGGGTCTGGCACAAAGCTCTTGTCTGCAAGCTCCCGGCATACGGTTTGCCCGCTCAGTTCTGTACCTGGATTGATAGCTTCCTGCATGAGCGTAGAATCCGTGTCCTTTCGGTTGGATCATGTCAGTGAACGCTGGTGTTCCTCAAGGCTCCGTTCTATCCCCCACGCTGTTCCTTCTGCATATCAATGACATGCTTCCTCTTGGAAACATTCATTGCTATGCAGATGATAGCACAGTGCATGGGGGATATAACGGTCACCCAACGGCTGGGCGGGTAGACACCTTATGAAGCGAGCAAATCTTGTCATTGAGCTCGATCGGGTGTTGGACCTCATTTCTAAATGGGGCTCCGATAATCTGGTGGAGTTCAATGTCAAGAAAACACAGATGTGCGCGTTCACAGCGAAAAAGTCGCCATTCCTTCCCCTTCCCTCTCTCCGGGGTACATCTCTAGGCCTGCAGAGCAGTATTAACATGCTCGGTATGGATATCCGCTGCGATCTGAACCAAAAGGACTACATCGAAACCGTGATTAAAAATGCCTCACGTAAACTTGATGTCCTGAACAAGGTGCGGCGATTCTTGACGCCTGATCAGTTGTGTCTATTATACAAGACACAGGTGCGGTCTTGCGTGGAGTATTGCTCTCACCTTTGGGACGGCTCCGCAAAGTACCTTCTCGATGCCTTGGACAGATTGCAGCGCCGCGCTGTGCGCATTATCGGAAATGCGGAGGTCACTTAAACTCTCGAGCCTTTGCAATTGCGTAGAGATATTGCGTCACTCAGCGTCTTTTACCGTTTATACCATGGCGAGTGCTCTGAAGAACTCTTTGACCTCATCCCTCCTTCTCCCTTCCTCCATAGGAGTACGCGTGCTGCTCTCCGGAGTTACCAAATTACAGTCTCTAATATTCCATCACGTACAAAGAAATTTGGTGACTCGTTTCTTTGTCGCACTTCCAAAAGATGGAATAGTCTACCAGCACACGTATTTCCTTCTACCTATGACATAGGGTCCTTCAAACGAGGCGTGAAGAAGCACTTTGTGGACCGGCAGAGTGAGGGTGACTGATGCTACGTCTCTTACGCTGCACCAGTTGTCCTCGCGCCTGGACTTCATTTCCACTTAACATCAGGTGGAGTGGGGTCATTTGCCGGGCTTAGTATAAAAAAAAAGTTGGGATAAAATTTAAATATTTATTTTTCCATTATTTTTAACAGACAAAGAAGTATGATACAGAGAGACGCAACGTCTCTCCGGAGAGCCAGTGGATCGAGCCAACCTGAAACAGCCACGTCGCACGGACGTCTCTCCAGAGAGCCAGTGGATCGAGCCGACCTGAAACAGCCACGTCGCACGGTGGGTCTCTGAATAACCCTTCGGGGATAATAGTCGTGATTATACGTGTATGTATGTATCCTATAAACGTCCCACTGCTGGGCACAGGCCTCCCACGTGAACAATAGCACGTGGGTAATGTGTTGCTTAATATAGGTATAACTCTATAAAAATACAAAAATAAAAACATAGAATGAACAAACAGTAAGGTTTATTTTAAAAAAGAAGGTGCCTTTCCAAATAACCCCCAGGGTGGGGTTATTTGGTACCTATGAATAAAAAGTGACATATAAAATATCTTAATAAAGCGTTTTTATTTGAATATTAACACGGACGGCGATATTTGGTAACATACATTTAAAAATTTACAAATAATGCAAAAGTCACCATTAGAAAGATGGATAAAATGTTTAATAGAAAAAAATCAACCAGTCTCAGGAATCTCGAGTGGGATTCGAACCCACGACCTTTGGATTGCCGGTCCACTGCTCTAACCGCTGAGCTACCGAGACCCCAGAATACTCGCTGAATTTTTCCTAGTAGTTTGATTACGCTGCAAGCCAGTCACTGTGAAGTCTACCCTCACATTCGAAAGAAATACTATTGCAAAAATTTAACAATCGATAAATGATTCGAAGGATTCGATCCTACTCACCCCACTCGAGCTTCCTGAGACTGGTTGATTATTTTCTAGTAAACATTTTATCCATTATCTACCTATATAGTATTGTGAATGCAAAATTTCAATAATATAGATATTAGAAAGATGATCAGAAAGATGGATAAAAGGTTGTAACTAACATTAAGGTTTTCTGGAAATCTGTTCGTTTGGCTAGAGGTAAGTATTAAAGCTCCTACTTTAGCTCTGTCAGAGACCAGATTGGAAGTTTGGTGAATGGTAAATAATGTGTATTAAAGATAATATGGATGGAATGAACCAAGATTTCTTTGAGAGGGAGGAGACAAATATGAACTACTACTGCCTACTTCAGATATAAATGTACTGTTATAACAGATGAAGCATGAAGTCAGGAAAGGCTGCAGATTATGATAGGGTGTCACTTGGGATGCTGAAGGCTGGACATGGCGTCGTAGCAACCTCAGCTATACCGTCTATTCAACTTGTGCCTTAACACCGGCCAAGCCAAGAGATTAGTGCACGATTGTTATTGTGCAGCTAAAGAAGGGGAAAGGTTCACAGATTGACTGTAAGAATTACAGGGCGAAAGCTTTGACCGAAAGGGTTGTGAAAGAAACCAATAAGAAAATATGGGATGCACAAGCAGGATTTCGAAAATTAATAGAACGGATCAGGGCTTTTTCTTGAGAAGCATAGCTGAGAAACATTTGGTCAAAGGTCAAAAGGTCTGCTGCCCTTTTGTGGATCTTGAAAAGGCTTATGATAAAGTGGTGAGGAATTAACGATGGTCGGTACTGTCAATGTATGGACTAAGCGGCTACCTCATTCGAGCACTGAAATCCCTACGAGGATTCCAGTGCTTGCGTGAGGATAAACGGGTCGTACACTGTTAGCATCGTTAGCAACAAAAAGGGTGATAGAGTTGTTTGCAAAATTTGATGAATGTGGAATAAGAATGAATGTCTCGTCAAATGTCTTCTCTATGCAGATGCCCAGATACTCCTTGCGTCGCTGACGACGCAAATATTAGTCTCTATTAGTCCTTCTACCGATCTTTGCTTACTATATGGTAACTATGCAATGACCGGTAGAAGGAAAAGGAATGAAACTGAATGTATTTAAGAAGAAAGTTATGGTTTTCAACGAGACTAGTGTACGACAAGGTGTGATATTATGATTAATGGAGAAAAAGTGGAGCAATTAAAAGAGTTTGTGTACCTAGCCACGACGTATGGGATAGAAAGAATGATAAATATAAGTATTAAAAGGAGAGTGAATGCTGGGAATAGAGTGAATGGGGCATACGCCTTTATGAACAGCCGGAAGGTGTCGCAAAAAGCACGACTGGCTGTGCATGGAGGAGTTGTAGTGACGACACTATTGTATGGAATTTAAAGTTGGGTGTGTGTGTCAGAAAAACATTAAAATTCGAGTGAATGTTGAATTCAGAAGATATGAAATCACAGTTTAGATATTTATCGTATTCTAAAAAATATAATTTTTATTAACGCTTAAATATACTTAAGTAAAATTTTAAACACTGAAAAAAGACGACAACCTAAGATATGCGTGAGATTCTAAGTCAGATTCTAAGATTTGATGAAGCAATGTTGACTAAAAACATAAGCATCAAGCACTGAAAAAATTCGACGGTTGAAAGCCAGACCTCGGTAGCCAAGTGGTTAAGGCAGCCGCCCGGAATGCGGAAGGTGCGTGGTTCGATTCCCGCCAGAGGTTGTCGTCTTTTTTCAGTGTTTAAAATTTTATTTACGTACTTAGTCAATTTCGGAATATGGGAAATTCTTGTAACTTCGGAAAATTCCGAAATTACGAAATTTCGGAATTCCGAAATGCATCCCTAGTATATCTACACTGACGGCAGCAAGATTGAAGGTAAGGTGGGTGCGGCCTTGACCGTGTGGAAGGGGAAGGTTTATTATTTTTCAGATAAATGCATTTTTAGCAATAAATAGTGAACTCATATGGAAAGATGCCTCGAGTGTGAAGGTTTACTAGGGCCACAATGGAATTATTGTGAGCTTTGTGGATCACAAACAAGGCATTTAAACGCATAGGTAGGTACTTAATTGCCCTTATTCAGTAGGTAGGCTTGAAAATTTAAAACGGCTGAATAAAAGCGTAGGTTATACACCAAATAAACGCATTTTGCTGTGTAAAGGTGAAGAATATCTACCATTATTTAGTTCTTATTCAGAATATAGCTATTTGTGTACTAATATTCAGCTTAAGGATCACCAGTGAATTATAATAACGGTTTGAATACTCTGTAAGCAGCCATAATGACCACAAGTGATTAAATATACAGCTTTCTGTGTTACTTGGGTCGTCGTTACAATTTATACGATATAAAAGGTTGTCGCGAGATTTACTTGTGTAAATAAAAAAGTAAAATAACTTGATGTCATTGATTAAAATTTTCAATCTAAGTAAGTACTTATAGTTAAATACGAGTACTTACTTACATAATCTCGTGACAACCTTTTAAATCATATAAATTGTGTAACGAAGTTATAAGTTGATAGTAAAAGTGTATTACCAAATAGCGACTGCACATGTGCTTAGCGTGACAGGTGGTGAGCCAATCGCCGCTCTATGCTGTTAGAAGTTTGTGTAGTCTTTAGTCCGTTAGTCGCCTTTTACGATATACAAGGGAAGAAAGAGGTTGGTAGTATTCTTTCACCGCTACGCGACACGGTATTTTAGGTACCTACCTACCTACATATTACACGTTAATATAGGTAGGTACACTAGAAAGGACACAAGCTATACTCGCACATCAGACGAAGGTACAGACGAAAGCAGAGCAGGTAAACCTTAAAACATGTCAAATTTATCTAAACAAATTAAACATAATATTATTCGGGTAGGATCGTAGGACCAATATAGATTGGTAAAATTTAACAGTTTGGATAAATTAATCTACTGGCGTAGACTGAGGACAGTCCACGTCTGCTGGCGTGTGTGCCTACATCGTCAAGTGACTATGTATTTGAACGTTAAAGCTTAATTTCGCCCTCGCCTATCATCTGTAACGTAGTTGGGTGTCATTCAAGTTTTATAGTTCTCTAGTCTAAAAGTTAGTATGAACTCTAGTCTTTAAGTTATTATGAACCAAGTTAAATAATCATGAATAGTAAATATCTACTGACTATAAATGGTATGGATGATCTACAGAATACCTATGTTTCATGTGGTTGGTTTCGTGAAGTTCCATTGTCATTAACCGTAAAAATATCGTTCATTATCGTAACACTGTTCTGAAGCTGCCGTGCCGTGGTTCTTAGTGTTGAGTTCGAGTTTTCTCCGACAGGTGGCACTGTTTGGATCCTATAAAAATGCAGTGTAACAAAATACCTTTTAATTCAATCAACAATTCATCTTACCTGATGCGACAAGGATGCAGACTAAACTTTACCCTCTCTTCTCTCGTCAGAACACCACTTTGGTCATCAACATCATTAGCCTATACTTGTCCACCGCTGGACATAGACCCCTTCAAGAGCACGTCACTAAGCAGGATCCGCGGCTACTCTCAGCTCCCAGCTCTTGCCTGCCATCTTGCGAAGATCGTCGCTCCACCTAGTCTGACTCAGACTTGACTAGCGTAGGACGTCGCATGCTACGCTACGCTTGCCGATACGCGGTCTGCACTCCAAAACTGGTCTATTCCAACCTATGAGCATTGAAACCTATGGAGATGGCATAATATTTGTGTATGGACATGGATTGTGGATGGGACACCTCCACTACACAACAAAACTCCTTTGTTCCCTTAGCAGACTAAAACTTTGGTCTCTTGATTGTAACGCACAACGCTGCGGTATGCAGCTCAAACGCAGCGTCACGACGCGTCGACGCAGCGTTTACAGTCTCTGCGGAGAAGTGGTCAGTTGATTTTGATGCAGCTACCCAAATTATACGACAAAGAAGCAGGCCGAGAAACATATTTTACAACGGAGGGGTGAAGGTTGTTTGGAAACTTTAATAAAAAGGCATTTAATTGATTGTGAATAAAATTTTATTCAAATTCTATAAAATTATCTTCAAACAAATCCATTGTCAACCCGCGACGCACACCGCACACCGCAGCGTATCAACGAGAACGACGCCGCGCAGTGCGGGCAGAGAATATGTGCGGGATACCCGCCCCCCACGTCACCGCGCTTGCCCTTCGCCGCTGACGCAGACTGCGACGGAACAAGAGACCATACTAGACGTTTTTCATACGATTATGTGTCAGGCACGCACCGCATGCCGCATACCGCAGCGTTGTGCGTTACGATCAAGAGACCAAAGCTTTACACTGCATGCATGGGATGAGATGCAGCTGGATTATTCTTTTTAATTTCCGGTCCAGCATGGGAAAAGATATAAGTAATTAAATAAAAGAAAATGCTACATAATGCAAAATATATTATGTTTATACAACAAGGATTTTAACGATTATTATAAACGCTATGTTATAAAATTATATCAATAATGAAATGACGACAATAAAACAAGTTATTTTGACATGTTTGCCAGTTTCTAGTGTTGCATTCGGAACCTGGAAATCATAATTTTTTTTTTCTACTACGGGTAAGCGCTTGGATGGTAAGTGACGATAAGGCCGAAGGTGGAAGCGCGCTTTACCCGGAATCCTCAACCTCTGAGGAACTGACTATCTTATCTCAAACTGTCGGAACACAACAATGCTATAAACATCGTTGTTATGGCGACAGACTTAGATAAGATGGTGGTAGCTAGCCAGGCGGACATAGCAGCCCACCAACCAAACCGAGCACACAAAGATGCACCCCCCGCTGAGAATCGAACCCGGGACCAATTGGTCAGAGACCGGCGACTTAGCCACTAGACCACAGAGGCGGTTTATAATTATATTGAGAACAAAAATAAGAACTAAGTTGTCCTATGAACCTTTACATTTTTTTTTAAAACTTGGGTTAAATATTGACTTGACTATTTGACTAGTCATACCCACTAAATTGGAGTGCATACCTACTTATGTAAACTTCGAAAACTGACTTAAGATTAGATCAATCGCTAGATTATTTTTTTTATAGCAGAAGGAGGCAAACGAGCAAGCGGGTCACCTGATGGAAAGTAATCACCGCCGCCCATAGACACCCGCAAAACCAGAGGAATCGCAGACGCGTTGCCGGCCTTTCAGGAAGGAATAGGCTCGTTTCTTGAAGATCCCTAAGTCGTAACGGTCCGGAAATACCGCCGCCGAGAGCTAGTTCCACAACACTGTAGTTCGAGGCAAGAGATTTCTTGAAAAACGTAAAGTAGTAGACCGCCATCCATTAAGGTGATGTGGATGGAATGACAGTTGATTACGTGTAGTGCGGTGAAGAAAATCTGCGGCAGGGATTAAGCCGAACAATTCCTCAGAACACTCCCCATGATATATACGGTACAAAATACAGAGAGACGCAAGGTCTCTCCGAAGAGCCAGTGGATCGAGCCGACCTGAAATAACCACGTCGTCGACAATTCGAGCAGCTCTGCGTTGAATGCGGTCAAATGGAAGGAGTTGGTATCGGGGTGCTCCAGCCCAAAGATGGGTGCAGTATTCCATATGAGACCTGACCTGTGCTTTATACAGTTGTAAGCGGTGGGCCGGCGTGAAATACTGACCCGCTCTATTAAGCACACCCAGTTTTTTCGAAGCTAATTTACCTTCCAAATGACCACGAAACTGAACGTCACTCGAAATATCGACGCCAAGGATTCCAATAGTCGGATTGGTATCAAGGGGAGCTCCCTCAAAGTTCAAAGGTACGACGAAGGGATGTTTTTTCGCTGTAAATGCGCAAACTTGTGTTTTGGTGGGGTTAAAGAGGACTAGGTTAAGTCGGCCCCAATTAGAGACATGACTTAATATGTTCTCGGTGTCAGTCACAAGTTTATTCCGACTCTCAATGACGCTTTCTAGAGAAATATTAGCTCGCCCGGTGTAGAGCGTATCCCCAGTACTGTCATCCGCATAGCAATGAATGCTGTTGTTATGCAACATGTCATTGATATGCAGAAGAAACAGAGTAGGGGACAACACACACCCCTGCGGGACTCCAGCATTCACCGGCTTCATGTCGGAGCACGAACCGTCGACTGCGACTCTGATGCTACGCCCAGTAAGAAAGCTGGAAACCCATGAACACAATTTCTCAGGAAGCCCGTATGATGGAAGTTTAGAGAGAAGAGCCCTGTGCCATACCCTGTCCAAGGCTTTCGCTACGCCAAGCTAACTGCCAGTGCCTCCCCTTTACTCTCGACTGCCCCCGCCCATAAGTGTGTAAGGTACACTAAAAGATCACCAGCCCAACGACCGCGACGAAAACCATACTGGCGATCACTTAGTAGCTGGTTCTCTTCTAGGTACCCTAAGAGCTGGCGGTTTATAATGGACTCCATTACTTTGGAGCGTAAAGAGGTAATTGCTATTGGCCTGTAGATGGACGGATCTGAGCGATCGCCTTTTTTTGGAATAAGGTGGACAAGGGCTGTCTTCCAAGTGCTCGGGACGACGCCAGTAGCGTAAGAGAGCCGGAAAAGGCGCGTTAGAACTGGTGCCAACTCAGGAGCATACGTTCGAAGCACACAGGTGGAACTGCATCAGGCCCACTCGACTTATGGATATCAAGGGAAAAAAGAGCCTTACGAACTGACCTTTGCAGGAACTGAACGTTTGGCATTGTACAAGCGCAATGCGGTATGGTTGGTGGAGAGTTTTCCCTATCGTCCAAGGTCGAGTTTGATGCGAAAAGAGAGCCCAAGAGATCGGCTTTCTCCTTTGCGGTATATGCCAGGCAGTCATCGGTCTTGTGCAATGGTGGTAGGGACGGCTGACAAAAATTCCCTGAGATAGCTTTGGCGAGAGACCAGAACGCACGCATCCCCGAAGGAAGACGCACTAGCCTCTCGCCGATTCTACCTATGAATGATGACTTCGCCTCGGCAATGTCCTTCTTATAGGACCTGGCGGCAAAGTTGTACTTCTTTCTGAGCGCACTGGTGTGTGAATCCTTTGATGACACCGCATTAGCCCAGGCTTGGTAATGTTGTCGCTTTTGGCGAGGCGCCATTTTGCAGCAACGACTAAACCATGGTTGGGACTTGCCGCCAATGGGAACCACAGAGTTTGGAATGAAAAGTTCCATTCCCTGCAGTATCACATCAACAACAGAGTCAGCGGCGACATCAGGATGATCCAGCGAGAAGCAAACTCGCCACCACGGGTAGGACGCAAAGAAACTTAGAATCCCATCCCAGTCCGCTGACCTATAATGCCAGACTCGTCGGCTAGCCGCTGGTTGCGGTTTTGAAGTTTCTGTGAGAGACACAGTGCTGCGAATCCGACAGTGGTCTGATGAGTCTAGTGGTGCATCAACAGAAACTTGATAGCCGTCTGGGTGCGAGGCTAGCAGAAGGTCCAATAAAGAAGGTGCATGGCCATCCACGTCTGGAACCCGTGTTGGCTCGGTTACCAATTGGGACAGACTGTAGGCCAAAGCGAAGTCATGAACGGCTCTACCCGCGTGGTCAGTTGTGCGTGCGTGCATATTGTCAAACTATTAATTTAATCATCGCACTTTCAAAGAATGCTCTTATCCCGACCAATAACCTCTATCTATTTCTTCTTTAATGTTTCTATTTAAAACCGGCAATGGAATAGGGCAGTTTAGGTGTGGTCTTTTCGCCTCAGCAAAGGATAGAAAATTACATTAAAAAAACGGTAAAAATGTCAGTCGGCATTCGATTCGTGAAAATTTGTAATGTCGGTCTGACTACGGTACGCTGCTTGAATTCCCATCGTTGGAACAGCGCCAGACCTTATTATATCGTGTAGTAAAACCCCGCGAGGATTGTTCGCGTATGTAGCCTTGACGGCAGGACTCGCGCCTGCGTTTATTGAGAATTTGGTCATTCGGTAGGAAAACCATCTCCGAATCGGCGCGTGAGTTTTGTAAAATAACAAGAAATCGCATAATATCTTGTCAATCTCTTTGTAAATAGCCACCGGAGGCTATTGTGAATGCAGTCAGAACAAATGCTGAACGGCAGCATATATACTGAAAATCCTTCGCGTGTTGGCATGCGTCATTGTCGCGTCGCGGGAGGTGCTGCTTGCTAGTAAAGATTAAGAGGCTATTTGGGAGGCCTAGGACTAAGTGGACACTGGTCGGTGTAACGGACGTATGCGTGTGTGTGTG
The DNA here is from genome assembly GCA_963921215.1 of Scoparia ambigualis. Taxonomy (NCBI): domain Eukaryota; kingdom Metazoa; phylum Arthropoda; class Insecta; order Lepidoptera; family Crambidae; genus Scoparia; species Scoparia ambigualis. The sequence goes on from OY992511.1 coordinate 21,368,006, forward strand.
ATTTGGACCAGCCTCCAGGGAACGGCAGGCGGGGCACGCCACCGAGGCCGGCGGCACATCACGGCAGCTAGGCTGCGACCCATCCTGTTCCTTCCACTACCCCCTCCTGATCCTAGGGTTGCCACGCGAGCTGGACAGCGGACTAGTCGGTAAGTACCCTAGGTTAAGGATTAGAATTTAAGTTCAGTTTAAAATCAAACGCTGCGGATCGCAGCCAGCTTCAGGCAAGCCCTGATCGGAGACCAAGGGTCCAGGGTCTGTCTGAATCAGTTTCATTTACAGGAAATCTGCATAAAAAAACATCTTTGCAGAAACTATAACTATCTGAAATGTATCGATACATAAAAATATCTTATCGCATCCTTTTCTGGCTCTCTTACACTACTGGCGTTGTCCCGAGTTCTTGGAAGACAACCCTTGTCCACCCGCTTCCCAAAATAGGCGATCGCTCTTATCCATCTAACTACAGGCCAATATCCATCACCTCTTTGCTTTCAAAAGTAATGGAGTCCATTATTAACTGCCAGCTCTTGGGGTACCTAGAAGAGAATCAGCTACTAAGTGATCGCCAGTATGGTTTTCGTCGCGGTCGTTCGGCTGGTGATCTTTTAGTGTCTTACTCACCGATGGGCGGAGGCAGTCGAGAGTAAAGGGGAGGCACTGGCAGTAAGCTTGGACGTAGCGAAAGATTTTGACAGGGTATGGCACAGGGCTCTTCTATCTAAACTTCCATCATACGGGCTTCCTGAGAAATTGAGTTCGTGGGTCCCCAGCTTTCTTTCTGGGCGTAGCATCAAAGTCGTAGTCGACGGGTCGTGCTCTGACATGAAGCCAGTGAATGCTAGAGTCCCTCAGGGGTGTGTGTTATCTCCTACTCTGTTTCTTCTGCATATCAATGACGTTGCATAACGACAGCATTAATTGTTATGCGGACAATAGTACTGGGGATATACCTACACCGGACGAGCTAATATTTCTCGGGAAAGCGTCATCGAGAGCCGGAATAAACTTGTGACTGACACCGAGAACATGTTAAGTCATGTCTCGAATTGGGGCCGACTTAACCTAGTCCACTTTAACCCCTCCAAAACACAAGTTTGCGCATTTACCGCGAAAAAACATCCTTTCTTCGTACCTCTGAACTTTGAGGGAGCTTCCCTTGATGCCAATCCGACTATTGGAATCCTTGGCGTCGATATTTCGAGTGACGTTCAGTTTCGAAGTCATTTGGAAGGTAAAGCTAAATTAGCTTCGAAAAAGCTGGGTGTGCTTAATAGAGCGGGTCAGTATTTCACGCCGACCCACACAACTGTATAAAGCACAGGTCAAGCCGCATATGGAATACTGCTCCCATCTTTGGGCTAGAGCGCCCCAATACCAACTCCTTCCTTTTGACCGCATTCGACGCAGAGCTGCTCGAATTGTCGACGACGTGGTTATTTTAGGTCGGCTTGATCCACTAGCTCTTCGGAGAGACGTTGCGTCTCTCTGTATATTGTACCGCATATATCATAGGGAGTGTTCTGAGGAATTGTTCGGCTTGATCCCTGCCGCTGATTTCCTACACCGCACTACACGCAATCGACTTTCATTCTATCCACATCACCTTGATGGATGGCGGTCTACTACTGTGCGTTTTTCACGAAATTTCTTGCCTCGAACTACAGTGTTGTTGAACCAGCTCTTGGCGGCGGTATTTCCGGACCGTTACGACTTAGGGATCTTCAAGAAACGAGAATATTCCTTCCTTAAAGGCCGGCAACGCGTCTGCGACTCCTCTGGTTTTGCGGGTGTCCATGGGCGGCGGTGATTACTTTCCATCAGGTGACCCGCTTGCTCGTTTGCTTCCTTCTGCTATAAAAAAAAATCTTACGACACTTAATGGATCCTTCCTTAATGTTTTGTTTGAAGTCAATATAGTCACTAATGTTATTAAGTATTACAATAAATAAAATAAACATTGGCAGACTCAAAGCAATTAAATTAATTATGTAGTCGATATCTCACGCAATTTTTTGTAAAACAGTTCGGCTAGAAACAATAGAGTTGAAGTCGACCACCCAATAATAATAATAACGTAACACCCGGTAAAGTGATTTAAGGTAATGGGCTCATTGCTGTTACTGTCCTTGCTCACGAAAACTTTACTGGCATATTTCTTATGCAACGTGTCCACAAATCCTGCTTCCACTAGCCGCCTCAGTACTGTATCCACAGCCGCCGCTAAAGGTGAATACTTCTTGTAGAACAGCACTTCTGGAGAATTCACAATTTTCTCATTTAGAACGTGAACCACCAATTTGTGTTTATTAATTACACTCCTAGCAGTCTCCTGATTTATGGCAATCACAAAATTTTTGCCCCCCGCTATTTTGAATAGCATTGGAATTATTTCAGTTACATTCACGTTGACCCAATTGTCGTACACATGAGGATAATCTCTGTAAAAGTATCTAATCGAACTGCCACCGCCGAATGAATAATTTGCGTTGTAAGCCTCCTCTATGGTATTGATGTCGTCGTAGTAAAAATTACCTTGCAGCGAGCTGATTAGGTATACCTGGTAAAAAGTTCTTATAAGAAAGCAGTACCATATCCAAATTAATGTTATGTACAAGAAAGCTTGTTTCAGTGGCAGCTTAGTAGAAGCCAGCCCCATGCATATCGTCCACGCGTAGAATATAACATCATGCGTTACACTATTCTCTGTCACTCCAATCCAATGAAAGTATTTCGTATCGATCAACCACGCACACATCAAGACGACAAAAAAACTTGCCACCAAAGCGATTTGTGAACTTATCTCGAACGGACGGAATAGTTTCAACGATGAAGGTTTGAGATTCGCGGTATGTGTGATCCAACACATGCTGGAGCGGTGGTAGTCGATAGATATTTGGAAATGTGAATATCTAGACATGGTGAGCGCTGCAGAAGTTATTGAAAGGTTGGCGACATCGTCCAATAGGTCTGCCAGGGAGCCCGACCAGCGCCCGTCGGGGTCCATGGTGCCCCAGCCGTCTCCGTGACGTGGCGTCATCATATTCAGTCTGGCGTTTAATCCTGAAGCTATTAGAATCAATAGATCACCGTTAACCCCCACAGGCTTGCCATTGGTTATGTTCATGTACGGCGTTTGTAAGTAAGTGGACACGGTGAACGTACAGTTGTGTAGATTTTTTAATTTTTCAGGAAAAATACTATTTGCTGGCATCTGACTGGATGGTTCGAAAGCTGTTACAATATCTATTCGCACAGGTTTCCCGTGAACGCAATTTTCGTTCGGATAGTAGTATGTGTAACCGGCGACGTCGCCTCCTTGAGTTTTGGTGAACACCACGTTGGTTATTTTGTTGTTCCAAAATATTTCGACGGCTTTCGTTTCATCACAGTTAGTGGATATTTCTGATTGACACACGACAATGTATTTGCCGGTGTTGTCGAAGCTGCGGAGTCTCATCCAGCTCAGCATTCCAGCAAAATCATCGATATCAACCCCGAACATGACGTACTGTCTAGTATTTACGGAATAAGGTGGATAATACAATCCTTTTCCAACAACATAACTTTCGTTATAGAACTTCAGAAAACTTTCCACTGCACCAACCATTGTTGAATTAAACAACACTAATGTTATATAACGCCATTGAAAATTGTGATACGCTATTTTTGCAGCACTCTCTGCCAATTTGACGCTACCAGAATCGTTAAATACAAATGCATTTGTATCATATTTAGTGGCAAGAAACATGATGCGCGTCGTTAAACGACCGATGCGAATGAAAATCAATGTCGTAATAATATTTATCTTGATCTATTAACATAAAAAATCATAAATCCTAACCTGACGTAGGTTAGGATTTACGATGGGTTATTATCCATTGTAGGTCTATACTTTGTGTGCATTTGTAATGTGAATGTTGTCACATTATGTACATTTTCCAATTAAGATAATGGGTGATTTTTAAGAGCCTTTTTTTTAAAGTTGAAATAAAACAGCTATAAATGCGTTATATATACAAAATCTTTATTGAAATCGATAAACTGGTTCTTGCCATTTACTTTTTAAAAATTACTTCATTCAAATGTTGACCACGGCTACGTTTCAAATAGTCCATACGAAAGGTCCAATTTTGCATTACTTCTTCCAGTATTTCGACCTGAGTTCCACTAATAACACGTGTTATGTTGTCTTTTAAGGCCTCAATAGTGTTGGACTTGTCCTTATACACCAACGATTTCACGTAGCCGCACAAAAAATAGTCCAGAGGCGTCAAGTCGCATGATCTTGATGGCCAATTTACAGGACCAAAACAAGAGATGTATTGCTCACCAAATTCATTCCTTAAAATGTCTATTGTTTCACGTGATGTGTGGCATGTGGCGCCATCTTGTTGAAACCACATGTCAACCAAGTTCAGATCTTCCAATTTGGGCAATAAAAAGTTACGGATCATGGATCGATATCGTTCCCCGTTGACGGTAACGTTTCGTCCAAGGTCGTCTTTAAAGAAAAACTAAAAATTCTGGAAATTCACGATCTTCATTGACACTGGTTGCTACGGATGCAATATTCTCTTCGGTACGCACTGTACGCATGCGAGTCGATGGTTTAATGTCCAATAAAGTGAATTTGGTACAAAATTTGGTAATAACACCTCTAATTGTAGTTTCACTAGGTCGAATATGTCGACCATAAAATGGCCGTAACAAGCGAAACACATTTTTTACATAGCACGAATTTTGGTAATAAATTTCTACGATTTGCAATCGTTGTTCGTTTGTAAGTCTTTTCATGACGAAATGGCATAGTTTAATGAACAATTTTGACTTTGACAGATTACGCTTGGGCGCCATTACATATCAGTGCTGCCAACTTGAAAAAAAAAGGTCGTAAAAAATCACCCGTTATAATCGTGATGATAGGAAACATTATGAAAGTGTGATACGGTGAAATCAAACAACTCGCTTAGCTGAAAAAAATTATATTTTATGAGAAATTATAATTTACAATATTTCATACAGGCATCCATCTTCAGTCGGAACTTAAGCTAAAATCCTCACAATCTCACGCAAAAGGTAAAGCAACGTTAGACTATAATATAGTTATAGCAATATTTTTTGTAGTCATCGCCTAACCGTAAAAATAAACAGGTAAGAACCACACCAGTACATGAATTTCAGTCCATTCGTAAGGAAGATACGAATCCGCGGCGATGGGCGCGGCGGCGGCGCGGGCGGCGCCCGCTGGATCTAGGGCCCCACTGTCACCTATTAGAGCAGTATTCCATTAATCTTACTATGTAAAATTCGAATGAGAATTTGCTTAGTAAGATTAAAATAAAACTGCTTAAAAGGTGATGGTAAGGCTCCTGAGCTCACGGAGGAACTATTGCATCGCCCTCACGACACACAAGACGTACCTGACTTACGTCAGTTCACAACCCCTCGTCTCGTTCTCAGCCAATTAGCGGGACCCGGCTTCGAACGGTAATCTACTCCTACTTACCAATACAATATGTATCATTGTGCTTTGTTTACTTTTGTGTACAGTACAGCTACCTATTTTAAAAAAACCAAATACCGCGCACTGGGCTTTGACGCGGACAAACACATCTCATAAATACGGTACGTTCGAATGGAATATCGCCCAGTTTTAGATGAAGTTTTATTGAGAAGTGTGAAACTCCGCGGGGGCCGCTCGAAGAGTGAGGGAAATCGACATCTAAGGTTCCAATGATAAGGTGCACATTTGCGTGCGGCCGCCCCGCGCCGCCGTTCGTCACGCAGCTCGTGTCTTACGCCGGGCCCCTAACAATTCACAATATTGCTGTACAATTGCACAAAAGATATATAGTTTCTATGTACAGGGCATACACAGAGATTGCACTTCAGTGGGTAACATCAATAGAAAGTTCCAATATTGTGCGCTAAGTTTCATCTTCACAATATTTTGAGCATTTCAGACAGCTGTTTATTAATTAAAGCATACAGTTTTGCTATTGACAGTGTCACGGTGCGCTTACACATTGATGAAATCGATATGCTTAGAATGTATAAAATAATGACAACAACGAATAAGTTAATATTATGTTACATATCAAAATAGAAACTTTGTTTCTTACTATACATAAATAACTAAAGTAACACAACACAACACACTAAATTAAGCATAATATAATGAAATTTACTTTAAAATATGGAAAACATTTATATAATATTATATGTATATTTTGTGCTTTACGTTACGAATATAAAATGGTGCCAATAGCAAAACTTGGCATTGAACTGTCGGCTCAATTCACTCAGCACATTTAGACCCAAATGTACAATATATTACATTCATGTGGTAAAAGCTTTCGTGCGAAACACATTGGTTACGGTTTTTACAATTCACATTCTTTATTGGTATCCCTTGGGTTTCTAGTAAAAAAAGTTTATATCAAATGCATCAAAAATGTCCTTAAACAACTAACGTAGTTAACTCCCTATACGTATTTCAAATACCGCTAGCTGATTGGAATCTTCGTACACGGATAACGTTAGGAAAAAACCAAATACACCAGACCATCGCGTACACAAAGCTCACAGTAAACATATAAATCATTTGCTTGAAGTCAATTCGTGTGAAAAACACTTTAAATAGAAACAGCTTAAATAATAAAATTCCAATGTACAAAAGTAACGTAATCTTTACAATAATAATAAATATATAAATCTTCCAAGCTAACAGAACAAACGGTATCTAATAATATATTATGTATTATATTGATATCTGTAAAGAGGCAGTCGCTGGAACAACTATTGCGGTATCGCAGTCGTTAGCTTAAACCTGCTTCTCAATACACACAAGTTAAATGGACTAGTTTGTTCAAATCCGTCTGGACATAATAAAATGTATACTAATGTAGAAAGATATTATGGCAACAAACTTTACAAAAATCCTAAAACAATGACTAAAAGCAGCTCATGGTAAGGCCGAGACTCACCATAACTTTTAAAATGCACAATTTAATATTCACCGATACAGACACATACATAAATTGTGAATAACTTCATCATAAAAAAAACATGTCAAAAAACCAGTCGCGTATTAGCGTACCGTACGCAGCCGACCGGAGCGAGCGGAGTCCGCGGAGTCCGAACCTAGTTTTTGGGTTAAATGACTTACAATCTATCCTTAATTTCTCATTAAACATTTTTAAGGTGAATAAGTTCGTCCGTCCGATCTCAGTTCGTGAATTTACACATTCTGTCGTGAAGTGATGATGTTTAAATTATGTGTTTTACACAATCACAGATTTGTGTCAGTGGCCACGATGCATTCGCTTAGACGAGGTTGTACTCCTTTAGGTTGGACTGTAGGATTGTGTCTTTGACTGCGGCGAACACAAATCGGATGTTCTCGGTATCTGGAATAATAACATAATACGTTTTAACTATAACACTGAGGTTATTATTACTAAAGCTTTTAAATTTACATCGCACCACAGTTTTTTCCCCATTCAAAGCAACATTCAACATTATAAAAATATAGTACACACGTCTGCAGCTATCAACCTATCCAAAACTGTCAAATTTCTCCAATTGATATTGATCCCAACCTAATGACAAAGTTCAAAATGTATTGAAGAAATTTGACATTTTGTGGTAGGTGCTGACGTCTGTACGTTATCAACTTATGTTATCATGGTAGTAAACTAAGGGCCTATTCTCTCAGCGCATCCAACACTGTTGGTCCGCAATTCCCCTCCGTATCAGAAGGACAAACTAGCAAATGCCCTTGGGGCATGAACGACAAAAACGGCTTATTAGTAAAACGTCTGAAATCTGAAATAGTCATACAAGTAAAACGTCGGACTCAAGATAAAAATTCCTTTGTTATCCTTATTATAAAAGTAACGGCACCATACTTCAAGGTCAAAAACGTAGGAAAAATGAGGAAATTTACGAGGCAAATAAGAAAATTTTAGAAAACTCCTTTTAAAACGTGCAACTGACCTAAAACGCGTTATTTTCGATGACTATAGCTTAAACCTCTGAAAAAATAATGCGTTAAAAACGCATATTACTCGTATCTAAGTATCACATCTACCTAAAAAAATATTTTTTTTCATCAATTTGCACATTTTTACAAAGACGGACCTCATCGTTTTTAGTTGTTATGTAAAATAAATAAATTTTAAAACACTTAAAAAAAATGTTGTGGATTTATTTTCTGTGTCAGTGTATCCTGTCCTTTTACCTAACATGACGATTTTTAATATCAGACGTTCTACGTGTATGACTATTTCAGATTTCAGACGTTTTACTTTCATGTCGTTAATGCTACAAGGGCATTTTGCTAGTTTGTCCTTCTGATACGAAGGGCGTAGTTCGTCGTACAATGACAATAGCTTCACTAGCTTGGCGCAGTATACCTAGTCTTGCTTGCCGTAAGTTCTGTCCCAACTTAAATGAGGGTATTTTAAAATAAATAATATGACGGTACTATTATTAGATATCATTATATTAAGTAGGTTTTATACTATTAATTTTGATTTAACACATAGCTGTGTAAACATGGAGTGGGGTACCACAGAGAATTGTGAGAGCCAAGAAGTTGGTGCAGAGACACGCAGACGGTGGCCACCGGACATTTCTCTTCTCGAAATGAATAGTATAAAACCTACTTCATTAATGTTATCTAATAATAGTACTACCGTCATATTATTTATTTTAAAATACCCTCATTTAAGTTGGGGCAGAACTTATGGCAAGACTAGGTATATACACACAGCAGTCTACGAAATATTTCAGGCCTGCCAAGTTTCTGGTGTGCTTAGAGAGCAGGGCTATAGTTGTGAAAAAACCGTTTAAAACCAATTAAAACGTTCAAACCGTTTTAAACGGTTTTATTTTTAATTAACAAGCTTTAAGGCAACGGAGTGAACAGCTCGCTGGTAGCTGCTGGTATATAAGCTGGTATCAGTTTTTGTTTGTTTTTTGGCCGGATGTGGTGTGTTTCGACTATTTTGTACTAGCTTTCATGTGAATAAATATTTCGTATTGATTTATGATTTGTAATATAGGTAATTAGGTAGTAACAATCTGACAAACCTGAAAAAACACAGTTTGGTGCTTGGTATGGGAAATTTAATAACGTAATTAACACCAAAAATTTTGGTTTAAAACGTTTTAAACGAAAGAAACCGTCTAAAACGACCCGGTTGATTTGTTTTAATCCGGCTTTACATCTATAAGTAGGGCCCATATAAAGTACAGAACCAGCACTTCAACCTACTGATGCCAAATTTCAATACAATTTGAACTTTGTCTCTATTAATTTAAGGATTGGAGAAATTTGACCGTTTGGGATAGGTTGATACGCATGCGTGTGCTGTACGTTATAAATATTTGCATCATGAAAAGATATTTAAATGATTTTACTCAACGTAGCGTAATTAAGGTGTGATATTAAGGAAGAGCGCGTTCTCCAGCAAAATTACTCACTTTTAATATTTAGTTTTTATATAGTATTTTTGTCAATATCGGCCATAAATAAGTTTAGTACCTACAAGTTTATTGGACTGCGTAAGTTTTATTTATTATTCGATCAAGTAACGACACCAAAAATTTGTATGGCAAACTTGCAAATCACCCTCGCCTTGTTTGTTAATGTCGTACAAATTCTAGTTTTCGTTAACGAGATCGAACGCTAAATATAATTTGCGCTAAGCTCTTAAATATTTTTATTATAATATGACTGCATACTTTCTGCTTGACGGTAAGGGCTCTGATACACGAACGGCACGGTAACTGCAGCTGCCGACACCTGCAGGCGGCTAGCTGTCCACATTTAGGCGACTAGCCGTTAACATGTCGGTGGCTATAGTATTGTCAGACACTCGCTGCCCGGAAGCCAATAGAATATAAGAACAGGACAGCGCCTACGTCTATTTCAGAGCGTCACTACGCCTCCCATTAAACTTTAAGTGTGACAGAGAGCGAGAGAGAGAGTAGTAGTAGCAGGCGGTCCTTTTCCCACATTTTGTTGCCCCGCGGGACCCAGGGGTAGCAAGTGTTTGACAATACTACAGTGGCCGACACGTCGACGGCAGCCGTCGACAAACCAATGTTGAGGCACACCACAACTACAAGCGTCGCGATCTGCAGTGCGATTCTCTAAGTTAAAGCCTTGGTAGTAGCGGCTGCCGCAGCGCTGGGAATTGACCCTGTCTCTTTCATATTTATTGAATTTGAAAGAGACAGCAGATCACAGCCATGGGCGCAGCGTCTATGTGTCGCTTATGCCCCCTCTTCACGTCGGCAGACGCATCCGCAGACGACGTCTGCGGATGCGTAGGCCGACGTGTAGGGGGGTAATTTGCGCGTCTGTGGCAGGTATTTAACGTCTGCTGCGTCTGCAGACATTAGAGAATCGCATAGCAGATTGCGGCAGGCGACAACACGTCGACGGCACTTACGTCGTCGTCGGCAAACTGCCGTTCGTGTGTTGAGTCCTAATCGGTCACCGCAGCCTGTAACGCTTATTAGAGCAGTGTGCACAAATAGCGTAGCAAGCGACCATAGAGTCCCCCATTTACTTTAGAGAACGGATGCTTTTACAGTTCTTTTAATTTCCTTCCGATTATCGTTTGATCATAATAAAGGTTTAACTGGGTTAACACGACTATTCTTGGTGTTATGTGTAATGCGCATTAACAATATATTTTTAAATAGAAACAATACTGGAAGTATTGTTTATATTTTAGTTACAATTCATTACATTAATTATTACTAGTTGTTTGACAAGACTGGCGAGTCTCTGTAAAAATAGACAGCGCTTAATTTTTCTTCATCTTAAATTATAAGAAGGTAATAAATCTTAAGTATCTATTATAACTTCGTGATAAGTAGGTTTACATTTATAGGTTATATTATAAGATAAGTAGGTATAAATATATATATATATACCTACAGTTGAGGTCATAGAATTAAGAACAGCTCGTACCGAAAACAATATACTTATGAAATCTATTTATGTGTAAGTATATAATTTAATAATCTTATTTTATATTATTTATTAATGCCATGAACTACTACTCACGTCACTAACATACCTACCCGACTTACTAAACCATAAGACATTTTAAATTATTTTTATGTAATAAAAAGTTCGATAACTCTTTTTGTAATAAGTACCTACCTACGTTTAATCACTGGACAAAAATCAAGAACACAAACTGAAAGTAATATTATTAAATTAAATAATAATGGAGTAGGTAATTGAATGAATTGATAAATGTAGGAGGTATCACTGAAGTTTATAAAAATAATAATTAATAATGGGTAGGATAACTATTGTTTGCAATTACCGCACTGCATCGACGAGGCATCGGGGCTATTATAGAGTTTGGCAAGTTTCAATAGAAATGGCGTTCCACGATTCCACAAACGCATCGTAAAGCTCGTTTAGATGACTAATTTTAGCGGATACACTCCTCTACACTTCACGCCACAAATTTTTAATGGGAATGAGATCTGGGCCTCAATCACACTAAGCACCAACGATATTACCAAAACTAAACCTTTACCGTTCAGCCGACTTCGTATAGCGCTATCGCGTGTGTCCAATGCGGTAGCACTATAAAAGTACGTCTAACGACTGCGTTTCGGTTGTGGTTTGGTTGAGGTTATTTAGCGTGATAGCCCCCCTGGGCTATTTGCAGGCCAGGGGGCCAATCGCGTTAATTTAAAACGTTTAGGTTCGTTTGTGTTAATTGTAACTCAGCTGGGTGAAAGATCGTATCGCGTTAAACTTCAAGTCTGAACCAGAGTTGAACCGGAATTGGACCAAACCAATGGTTCTTTGAGACGATAGTGATGTGATCCTAGTATTTTTGTTGGTATTCTGCTATTTGAGTACAATCGATGGCCGACTAAACAATTTTACTACATCGCTACGTGTTTTTCACAGATGATGGTGGGCGCGGTGGGGGATGTTTGTTTACATTATTATGGGTGTGGGATTATTTTCTTAAGTGTGCTACTAAAATAAAGTTAGAACAAAGAATTGATTATTAGGTAAGTGAAGTTATTGATATAGTAATGTAAATTCTAATAATTTAACCTAAGTAATTTACTTTGTATTGTGTGTTACATGTATGAAATCCTTAAAATTTACTTAAGATAATAAAATTGTTAACATTACCTTGTAATATTAGGTTTGTAATGACCAAAAGTGTAGGGTCAGAGGGAAGTTGGGCAGCATAAATGCCAACCAGAGGGCAATAGGTGGCAGACCTTCAAATGCTCCATCACTATTGGCTTTGGAGGAAAGAATATCCATTTTAAGCAAGGATGTGGGTCCTTTAGCCAAAACCAATTGGTATGCAAAATATTTTATGTTATATGCAAAGCAAATTTTACAGTTTAATATTGACTGTTTAAAAATTGTTTTGTTAAAATTTTAATCACTGAAAAAAAGACGACAACCTCAGGCGGGAATCGAACCACGCACCTTCCGCATTCCGGGCGGCTGCCTTAGGCAGTCGTCTTTTTTCAGTGTTTAAAATTTTACTTAAGTACTTATATTTAAGCGTTAATAAAACGCTAAAATATAAAACAATTGTTTTGTTGATAATAATTTGCATGTGGCGGAAGACGAGGTGCAGGATAATTGGCATGAAGCGCAAAATGCCACCTCTAAAAAAAATATTAAACAAAATTATTGACTTGCATTGCTTAAACATTATTATGTTAGTAAGAAACTTAAGTTACATTTTTTATTACAGATTTAACATTAATGAACCGGATTATCCTGCATCAGTTCCTCCATCACCTAGTTTGGCATTACAGGTGCCAACAACACCTCCTGGCCTCGGTAGTCATAGTACATATATTATTAGATAACATTTTGCAAATAAATTGTCATGACACCATGACCATCGTACCCAAGATAATAAAAAAATCTAATCAAACCCAGGATTTCAGAAAAAAGGTTGCTAAGTGGGAAAGAAATAATAATGGTTTATAAATTTCCTATTATTATTAAGGTTACCTAATGAAACGCATAACGTTTTTCGCCATAAACATACAATGCATAATGTTAATGGCCATAATCGTCACATGCCACTTGCCTTATCTTCTCGATGTTATTTTTTAAATCGATTGATCTTAAATTTCTAACCTATCACGTGACCTACAGGAGTAGGGCAGCTAGTATTTCTGTTGTATAATAAAAAAAACCGGCCAAGTGCGAGTCGGACTCGCCCGTGAAGGGTTCCGTAGCAGCAAGTAACATCATATAAAAGTTCTTGTATTTCGTGGTAACTTTGATCGATGTTTTAATAATAGTGTTTTTTTTTTATTAACTGATTTATGACGTAATAAAAAAACTACACACATCAAAAGTGTCTAGGGATCAACATATATTTTTGCAATAACTTTTCTCCTGATTGATATTAATTAAAATTTTCTTTAAGGATTCATCAAATAAAGTGTTTTCGTTTGTCTACAGTAACGATAAACCAAGTCACCTTTGCATTAATAAAGAAATTTGCCATTTTCCTAATAAAGGGATTTTTGACATTTGAACCACTAACATTAAAGTTCGAAAAAAAGACTGAAATAACAGTTTTCTTTAAAATTTTATTGGGTAACTTAAACAATTAATAATCCGCGTTTCTACCGCGAACACTAACAACACAAGAACATCGGTTTGGCATACTCAAAATGAGTTCATCCAAATCACGCTGTGGAATGGCCGCCCATGTTCGTTGCAACAACAAAAAAAGGTCTTCTTGCGACTGGATACCCTCCATATTCGGCAGAGCTCTTCTCTGTAGCATATCCCATGCATGCTCAATCGGGTTCAAGTCTGGCGACTGAGCAGGCCAGGGCATGACATTGATGTTAGCTGCGGCGAGAGTCTGTCTTACAACTCTTGCGGTGTGCGGTCGTGCATTATCATGCATTAACTGAAATAAGGGACCGATTTGCACTTGTAGAGGAACGATGACGTCTGATACAATCGTCTCAGCATAAATTTGAGCGTTGAGGTTGCCTCTGATCCAAATCAACTCAGTTCTTCCGCCGATCCAAATACCCGCCCATACCACGATGGTTCCACCACTATAAGGATGGACTTCCTGGCAGGATTTTAATCGCTGTTGGCGTCCAGGGGTTCTCCAGTGTCGTATACGTCTTGTATCCGGTCTCATACCAAAACGAGACTCATCAGAAAAGCACACGAAACGCCATTGTTCTTCTGCCCAATTTCTGTGTTCAAGAGCCCATTGATATCGAATCCTACAATTGTGCATTGCTATAGGTGGTACCCTTAGCGGTCTTCGGGAATGAAGGTTCACTTCATGCAAGCGGTTTCTGACTGTTTGGTCGCTAATTAAGTTCCCTGAAGAGTGATGAAGCCTCACGGCTAACATCATGGCGGTTATTGTTGGAGCTCTTCGAGTTGTGATTTGAATGTATCGGTCTTGTCTCCGTGTGGTGCAGCGATACCGTCCTCCATGGCGCTCAGCCACGGTACCAGTGCTTCGGTAACGTGTCCAAAGTCGACTGATAACACTCTGACTTGTATTCAGAGCTAAAGCCACAGTACGTTGCCGGGAACCAGCTTCTATCATTCCCACGGCTCTGAGCATTTCTTCCCTGCTTAAATGACGTCGCCGCTCCATAATAACGTTGGTTTTAATCAGTAGTAGGGAAACAGTAGCACTAATAATGTCTTCAATGCGTTGTATGTTTTTATAGGGAAAATATTGACAGCTGATTTTCATCTTTTACTAGAAATTGATTGAAAGTTCCTGTTTCAAATTATGAAATGCACCAAAAAGGATCCATATAAATTTATAAAATCATAAATTTATTACAAAGCCACATCTCAATCTCAAGAAATCTGCATAAAAATGCTTGATCCCTAGACACTTTTGATGTGTGTACTTACTAGATCTCGTTTAAACCAATTTTCGGTGGAAGTTTGCATGGTAATGTACATCATATATTTTTTTAGTATTATCAATCTCTTATTATTTTATGCCAAACAATTAGATATTTGTATGCCTTGACGAAGGTGGAAATGTAGTGAAACTTAAATAAGTCTAACACCTATGATATTATAACTAACCTGCATTTCACAAATAAATACTATTCTATTCTATTATTTTAAAAGTGATAGGGGGTGGGGGGAGTGCACACATTTTACCACTTTGGAAGTGTCTCTTGCGCAAACTATTCAGTCTAAAAATGATATTAGAAACTTCAATATCATTTTTGAAGACCTATCCATAGATACATACCCCACACGTACAGGATTGATTAAAAAAATTTTTTCGTGTTTCAGTTCTAAGTAAGGGGAACCCCAAAAATTTATTGTTTTTTTATTTTATTTTTGTATGAAAATCTTAATGCGGTTCACAGAATACATCTACTTAACAAGTTTCAACAGTATAGTTCTTATAGTTTCGGAAAAAAGTGGCTGTGACATACGGACGGGCAGACATACAGACATGACGAATCCATAAATAAGGGTTCCGTTTTTTACCATTTGGCTACGGAACCCTAAAGACCTCGAAATTCAAGACAATCGCTAGGTACGTCGCGCTTCGCGATTGTCTTAAATTTCTAACCTATCACGTGACCTACAGGAGTTGGGCAGCTAGTATTTCTGTTGTCGAATAAAAAAATAACCACGATTATCCTACTAATATTATAAACGCGAAAGTTTGTAAGTATGGATGGATGTTTGTTACTCTTTCACGATAAAACTACTGAATGGATTTGAATGAAATTCGGCATACATATAGGTTATAACCTGGATTAACACATAGGATACTTTTTATCCCGATATTCCCACGGGAACGGGAACCACGCGGGTGAAACCACGCGGCCGCTAGTGCTTTATAAAACTATGACTTAATTGAATTATGCGTTTTAAGGTATGCTTAAAAAAATTATGACAAACAATAATATAGATTTTAACGATTACGATTTTTATTAATAAGTATGTATTTCAACGATTCTGCGTTATTATGTACTAGCGTATAAAAAATTTGCTACAAGCAATTATGCTTTTAGAATTATGGCAATAAACATTATGCGTTTCAATGTGTCACCTAGTTACTTACATACTTTTTAAACAAATTTTGTAAAGTTATTACACAAATTACATTTTTACTCTTTTATAAACTAAAAATAAATTCAATGCAATTTACCGACTTACATTATATATATTTATTTACTAATTCTATAACTTAATACCTTTTTTACAGTTAGGCGTACAGGAAGAGAACGAAGAAGAACACTGTCTTATAAACCAACCTCTGATTCGACCAATCATGAGTAAGTTGTGATATTTTTTATTGCATTACTTATATTAAACTAAATGACTTTATGATGTAATATTTAATTTATTAAAATAAAACTTATCAGTGACTTTATCCTGCGGGCACTAACGTAATTGTACTGAATTATTGTTTTTCTTTTTAGCAACTAGAACAGCTTTAGAGGAGTCGAGGTCAATGAAGCTCACCATTGAGAGAATAAAAGCCGAGCCGACGATGCGTAATGCAGAGGCATTTAAGGTGATAGCGGAGTCATTTAATTTAATTGCAGAGTGTAAACTACTTAAGTCAAAAGGTATTTTTATAAAATTTTCTACGAAGTAATATTGCTTAATAATAATTACGTGGACAACATCACATTAATTGCATAATAGCGGTTATGGACATCGGAAACAACGCGAAAGCGTCAAACCTATAAAGCGCGCGCTCGGCCCAGCTAGCCAGCAACCACGACCACTACAGCAGGCCCCATCTCAGTCAGCCCGCATTCGCGAGCCGCCTCTTCTGCCGTAAGTGGAGTGACTGCCGGCGTGTTGGCTCTATGTGCTATAATATGCAGCACACAACATGCATTGGTTATTCTTGCTGCAACCTCTGGTGAGTAATGCAGCTTTCTGTCGACCAGTAGGCACCTAAAGAAATTTTGAGAGATTTAATTTATTAAAAGATTGACAAATATTAAACATAGGTAATAATATATTAACTTTACTTATACAATATTTGTTTTATTTCCATTTTAATTCTATTACCATACGCAGACACATTTAAGTTGCACTAATCCACTCTTAAGAAATTCTTCAGAATTATTTAGTTATCTTCTAAATTAAAATATGCAATACCTAAAGCGGGCTTTTCATCGTTCGACTGTATCTTCTGGCGTTCAGGTGCAAGCTTTCAGGATACAGGTATCATCATAGTGGGCCCTAATGGGTAACCACTGTCCCCTGAAATGAAATTAATTGATAAGAACATTGAATATATTTTTTTTTTTTGTTTTCTGATGTTAAGCGAGCACTACACATTGAAATGAAACACTTTTTTACGGATTAACTCGCGATTAATTTACTATTTACATAGCTTTTTATATTATCCTGACGTATGGCGTCCTAGGCATCCTGCCTGGGACCCCAACATACAGGTCATCAAATCCCAGCCCCAACAGCAAAACATTGCCAGACCTAAAAATATTGTTAGCTCGTATTGTGTAAACTTGAACGCACCCGGTTAAATATAAAAATGATTGACGGTAGGTAGGCAAATAACTTCTAACTATGAGACGACCAACACCTCAGTCTCGTGTGACCACGGACCCTGTAAAGGGTTCGAAACGTCAGGATAATATAAAAAAACTATGTAAATAGTAAATTAAACGCGAGTTAATCCGTAAAAAGAGTTTCATTTCAATAATATTTTTTAATAATCCATAAATTATATCATACCTAATAGATATAAATCCTCTCCAGATGTGTGAAGTCTTTCTACATACTGCTTTATGGAATGGTTAGCCCATACAACACTATCATATGTAGAACCGGGATAACTAGGATCTCACATATTAACAGAGAGTTTAGAATCACATATCTGAAAAAAGAACAGTATTAAATGTCTTCAATATAGCTATCAAACAAATCGGTCTGTCTGTCTGAATTACAATTAGAATTTAATGAATGGTATCCTTTTCTATTGAAAAATCTTTCTTCATTAACTGCTGGTCGCACAATAGCATGTGTCCCATCAATGCAACCCAGTACACCCGACATCATAAAACTCGACTGTAAAATTTAAAAATAAACTAATTCATTAATCTGTTTGCATTAGTCACTTGCATTTGCATAATAAGAGTAGAAAAATATACCTAATAACTTACTTTCTTTTTATTTGTTCCCTTTCATGTTGGCGAAAGGGAAAAGCAATATATTTATAAATTATTGATGATTTATTTAAGGCCATTGACACTTGTCAGACAGCCTTGGACACACTAGCTAACACAATGTTTCTAGCTGTCTCCAACTATGGTCTGCTATGACCCACTCGCGATGAATGCTTATGCCACCAAAAGCTCGAATTAATTACTTAATTATGCTACATTATAGAGTTCAAAGTAAAAAAGTTACAGTGGGGTTTTATTACGAATTTCTAGTTAAAAAATTATATACGCTGGCTTACCTTTCGTCTCTACATCCAAAGCATCTGACCGTAGAGTTGGTGGCATATGTGGCGTCAATTTATTAACTAAGCAATAAAAGAAATCTTTCGACAGTCTGTATCTCTGTACAAACTGCCGGTCACTGATATTAAGTAAGCTATATTTCAGTCCTCCCCAAATGTTGTTCTTTTTTATTTCGCTCTATAGCCACTGCTAAAATTATCGTATTCATAGGACCTTTCTAATAAATCAATGTACGCGTTATACATTTTTTAATTAAAATTAATTCAATTTACAACAAACCACTCAACGAACAATCAAGAAAAAATAGCGTCAAGCGACATTTTTGTTAGCTGACAACTTTTTGTTAGCGGTCCAACCACGGTCCAACTCTGTTCTAGTTGCGTCTCAACTAGCTGTTAAAAAGTTAGCGCAATACCAAATGAGTGTACCTAAAGTTATGTTTGATTGGCCCTCAGTCTAGCATCGAAAATTGCTCCCTAAGAAAATTTTTAACAGAAGGGCAGTGTGTTTGGGGTCATTATCATGTTAAAATATCCAGGTCATTGGTAACGTCTCCTCAGCCTAAGGAAACATTGTTTCTTCCAAAATGTTCTTGCATTTAAATTAATCTATTATTACCTACCTTATTTTTTTTCACGGGGCCCACACCATATCCAGCGAAACATCCCCAAACTTTAATGTTTCTTCCTTCATGCTTTACTTGTTTTGTGGTGTATTTATTATTCAACGCTTGCTTTGCAGGACGTCGCACATACAGTTTACCATCAGAACTCAGTCTATTTATCTTTGACTCATCAGAAAATAATACATTTTTTCCATTGCTTTTCCGTCCAGCTGACTTTCGAGCGAAATCTAGTCTCGCTCGTCGGTGCTGCCTGTTGACGAGCTGTATACTTTCCGTGCTATTTTTCCAAACAATTTTGCATATTTTAATCGTCTACGAATTGTACCTACGTACGGATTCTCCTTGCCTGCTGCTAAAAACTTCCCTTCTAATCGTTTCTAAGCTCCTAAAGGGATCACCCTTTTCTGCACGACCAGTCATAGAATCCTCTCGAGATGTCGTTTTCCGAGATACGTTATTGGCAGTGTGAAATTTCTTAAAGTAATTGACCGCGTTAAAAACTTTAGTTTTCGAACATTTTATATGAACAGCAATCTTTTTGTAAGACCAATCACGTTCATAAAGAGCAATTATTATTTTTCTTGTCGAAGAATCGCAACTTTTTTGATATGCATGTTTTGTTATACTTAAATAATATTAAATTTTTAACAACTTGTAATAGTAGACTTGAAAAAATGGCCCACCACACTCCCGAACTACTTTTAAGATAAAACTTTTTTTATATTTTGAATTTAGAACCATTTTAAAACGAAATGATATTGCGTTCCTAATTATTTGTCCAGCGGCGAGCGGTCAGTACATTGCAAAAACATGACTGTCTTGTTAATTTATTGCTTAGAGCATTTAACCAACCGGAGAGGCCACGCGCACTAACTTCTATGCAAAAGAAGTCTGTAGTTTCCTGCGGGGGGACGAGGAAACGCACATAGAAATTGTTAATACACTAAAAGTACCTATGCATTTTTGAATGACGTGTAGTTACGATTGCAAGTCTGGCAAGTTGCGAACTTGGAATATGGTCATAAGCGTGCACGGTAACTTGCGTTTCTGGTACTTTACCTACATTGAAAGGGTCGCTACGCACGCAAACAACAACATTATTAAACACTAGCATAAAATAGACGCACACTATTATATTCACACACAGGGATTACCTGTGAACCTGTCCGTGCACAGGTCTATCGTCATCTTTGCGATTTACGTATACGTCTATAGATAGTGCTTGATACTATCGATAAAATTTTGTCGATGTCAATTCGATTCAATGTCAAAATACAAAAGAAACATTTTTTTTTAATTTAGGTTCTTCAGCCCTCCTACACAAGTGGCAAACGCTCACCACCTGTGTATTCGTAATTCGTTGAACAAAGCGCGCGTGCCGTGCTGCTGTAAGTACCTACTTTTCTCTAGCAAATTGATCTCCTGTAATTATTATTGTGATAATATTTAACTAGATACTAATTACCTACTATATTAGCTCTGTAATGGTATACCATTGGTGATCACCAACGTGACATAGTCGTCATAATGTTTGTGATCTTTAAATGTAAATATCGCCCGCTTGTAAAAATGAAAAAGGTACTTTGCAACCGAAACCTTATAATCGCTCTCCGAATACGTCTTTTCGAATGTTACATCTGGCCTATACTTCTATTCTATAGGGATGTGAAGCTTGGACTATAAAGGAAGATCTAAGTTAACGTATAGAAGCTTTTGAAATGTGGGCATACATGATGACGCATGATATCTTAAGATCTTAAACTCAGAAAGTCACCAATGGTCACTTGGCTACCGGGGTCTGGTGTTCACCCGACGAAATTTTTCAGTGCTTGATGCTTATGTCTTTTAGGTAAGGCAGCCGCCTGAAAGGCGGAATGTGCGTGGTTTGATTCCCGCCTGAGGTTGTAGTCTTTTTTGTGTTTAAAATTATATTTAAGTATATTTAAGCGTTAAAAAAACGCTAAAATATATAAAACACATTAATCTATAACGCAGCTTCATCTTAACCGAATGTTCAAATATTTGTAAAAATCTTTCTTTCGGATCTCAGAGATGAAACCTTCTAAGATTTGATGAAGCAATGTTGACTAAAAAACATAAGCATCAAGCAATGACAAATTTCGACGGTTGAAAACCAGACCTCGGTAGCCAAGTGGAAGCCGCCCGGAATGCGGAAGGTGCGTGGTTCGATTCCCGCCTTTCGTTGGCGTCTTTTTTCAGTGTTTAAAATTTTACTTAAGTATATTTAAGCGTTAATAAAACGCTAAAATATATAAAATACATTATTTCAAAGAAATTATGATTACCTAAGTAGTAGACTATATTAGAATAAAAACTTCAAACACCATATAAAATATATATAGATTCACAATCCTATACTAAAATCGTAGCGGAATAGTGGCAGCTTTGGCATATAACGTGTGATTCATTTGGAGGTACATTATTCAAAACTAAAAAAAATTATAAAAACCAATTAATCGGGTAATTTTTATTATTAAGTATACAAGATAAATATTCTTCACATTTATTTTTTAAAGATTATTTCTTTCAAATGCCGGCCATTACTCCGGTTAACATAGTCCCTTCTGCGGCACCAATTTTCAAGATGATGAAGTCGATATCGATATTTTGTACTGTCGTATCTCTAAGTGTTGCAGTGCGCATGTAATGAAATAAAATTTTCCTAGTTTTGGGCTAAGTGATGGGCTGTAAATATATTATATTAATGAAGTAGACCTATCATAAACATACAGTTTTATGGTATTGACAATTTTTAAAGCAATTTAGTTAAAAAACATTTTAAGATTTAAGAAAAAAATAGTGATATACATAGGTATCATTCATTTAATAAGCAACAATAGTGAAAAATAGTTTTAACAATAATAAATGTGATATGTAGGTATGTATGTTATTTTTTAATGTTGCACGTTCAACTTTAAAAGTTATGCAAAGTTACTGCTTTTCGTTTTAGTGGCAACACTTTTCGATTGACAATTTTTATCAGTTTTTTTTAAAAATGCATTATTCAAATTATAAAGACAAAATAATACTTACAGATGAAAAGTGATACCGTCACTTTATATACGTACATTCGAAGTTTCTGATAGTTTTTTACACGAAAACACGCTGCAATTTGGCATTATTTGCTCACGTCGTCGTAACGCGTGCACCATGATTTACAAATGGTGCAGTGACACGCGACGCGGAAACTAGTTTTATATATCGGGTATTCGGGTACTCTCCGTACATCACAAGTTTTATTTGTACGGGCACCTCAAAACCAACCGTTAGGTTATGCAAGTCTTGACGCCGAATCAGTGCCCGCCGAAGCGCGCTCTTCATTCGGTATTCATAAGACTAGTGTCTCGGGAGAGTTTCCCTGTGAACACGTGTAGTTCACTGCCTATTTTCCAGATAGGTAACCAGAGCTGTCGCTGTCGAGCTCGCTCACTTCTCGTTGCACGAAGGGCACAACTCGCAGTTGCCGCTGCTTGGGTCGTCAAGTCGACTACCAAGTGTCCACTTTGGTGGCGGAGTAGCAAGCACACTCACTTCTCGGAAACCATCCGGGAGCCTAGTCAGTTCCCACGTCCTACGCGGCTGGCTGGACCGGATGCTACGGCATCTAGGGGGCCGCCTCTACTAGTTCTCCAGACTAGTACCGGAGCTGTCGACACCAATGTCCAATGAGAACCACCGGACAAAGCTGCCAACTTAAAGGGAAACTCACGTTCCCCGCAGGACTTTTCGCTTCTGGCCCCACAGAGACCGCTACTAAGCCCCGCTCCGTACCAAAGCGATTTGTGAACTTATCTCGAACGGATGGAAGAGTTTCAACGATGAAGTGAACTTATACCGAACGGATGGAAGAGTTTCAACGATGAAGGTTTGAGTTTCGCGGTATGGGTGATCCAACACACGCTGGAGCGGTGGTAGCCGATGGATATTTGGAAATATGAACATGGTGAGCGCCGCAGAAGTTATTGAAAAGTTAGCGACATCGTCCAAAAGGTCTGCCAGGGAGCCCGACCAGCGCCCGTCGGGGTCCAGGGTGCCCCAGCCGTCTCCGTGACGTGGCGTCATCACATTCAATCTGGCAACCCCCACAGACTTGCCATTGGTTATGTTTATATACGTTGTTTGTAAGTAAGTGGACACGGTGATCGTACAGTTGTGTATTTTTTTTAATTTTTCAGGGAAAATACTATTGCCTTGCATTTGATTGGATGGTTCGAAAGCTGTTACAATATCTATTGACACAGGTTTGCCGTGAACGCAATTTTCGTTCGGATAGTAGTGTGTAACCGGCGACGTCGCCTCCTTCAGTTTTGGTGAACACCACGTTGGTTATTTTGTTGTTCCAAAATATTTTGATGACTTACGTTTCATCACAGTCAGTAGATATTTCTGATTGACACACGACCAATGTATTTGCCGGTGTGGTCGAGGCTGTGGAGTCTCATCCAGCCCAGCATTCCAGCTACAACAACCATGTCAACCCCGAACATAATCCGAGATACTTCTCACTACTAGACTGTTTAATTATATAATTATTGACTTTAAGAGGGGTGTGGGGTAAAATCTTTTTATTTTTAGAGACAAATATCATATATGAAGTTTTTGACGTATTGATAGTTAACAAATTGTATAGAAACCACTCACTTAGTATATTCAAGTCATTTTGAGCCTCTCTTATGATATCATGTATTGTTTTACCGAAATAAAACAAACTTGCGTCGTCCGCGTAAAGGGTGAGATAGCCTGTAAGTCCTATTTGATTTATATTGTTTACATATATTGAAAATAATAAGGGGCCCAGTATCGAGCCTTGCGGAACGCCATATGTAATTTTTTGAGTCTTACTTTCATACTCACCTACTTTGACAATTTGTGTTCTGTTAAGGAGGTAACACTTCAACAGGTCGTAGGCACTTCCAGTAATTCCTCAGTTAAATAATTTGTCTAAAAGTTTTGAATGTGAAACCGTATCAAACGCCTTTTTCAAGTCTATAAAGATTCCTAAACATGTTTTTCTGGTCAATATTAGTTTTTATGTTTGTAATTAGGTCAATAGTAGCAGATAAGTTATTTGATTTTTGTCTAAATCCGTATTGCTGATCAATCAAGAACTTTTTTTCATTTAAGTATTTATTAAGACGACTGTACACTACTTTTTCAAATACTTTGGAGATCACAGGAAGTACGGAAATTGGCCTATAATTACTCGAATCAGTTTTTACACCCGCTTTGTAAATTGGGGATACTTTGGCTATTTTTAGGCTATTTGGAAATAAGCCGAGATCAAGGCATTTATTTATACAGTTTGTCAGTGGTTCAACAATAAAATCTTTGATACATTTTAATGATTTGGTACTAATTCCATCTACACCAGTACTAGTATTAGAATCCAATTTATTAATTATTTCGGCAACTTCTTCAAAGGAACAGGGAGCAAATTTAGTGAGGGTTTTTTCATGTTTGTGTCCGTCTTTGTACATGAGTGTATTACCTGAGCTCTGATGGTATCTCTGCGGTATTGCATTAGCTAAGTCCGCGCCAATAGTCGAAAAGAACACATTGAAAGCATTACAAATATCTATTCCGTTCGTTACAAATCTTGAGTTTACTATTAATTTTGGGGGAACACTATTTGTTTTGATCTTGCTTAAAGTCAATGAATTTATAGTTTGCCACATTTTCCTTGGGTTCCTGTTACATTGATGAAATATATACTATGGTAGTAACACTGCTTGTCATGGTTGATTTTCTGACGGACTTTATTTTTTTCCATGATGTATGTTTTTTTTAGCTTGTCGTCTTTATTGTTGCTTTTCAGTTGTTGCCATAAGTTGTTTCTATTATTAATCATATTTATAACATCTTTATTAATTCAGTCATCTTTTGGTAGTTCCATAATTTTGGTCTTTTTAATTTTATTTTGAGTTACTTATATGTGTTTTATTTCTGATTGACACACGACCAATGTATTTGCCGGTGTGGTCGAGGCTGTGGAGTCTCATCCAGCCCAGCATTCCAGCTAAAACAACCAAGTCAACCCCGAACATGACGTACTGTCTATATTTTCAGCATAAGGTGGATAATACAATCCTTTTCCAACAACATAACTTTCGTTATACAACTTCAGAAAACTTTCCACTGCACCAACCATTGTTGAATTAAACAACACTAATGTTATATAACGCCATTGGAAATTGTGATACGCTACTTTTGCAGCACTCTGCCAATTTAACGCTACCAGAATCGTTAAATACAAATGCGTTTGTATCATACCTATTTAGTGGCTCAAACATTATGCGCGACGTTAAACGACCGATGCGGATAAAAATCAATGTCGTAATAATATTTATCTTGATCTAGTCACGGCACAACATGAAATATCGTAGTTAACGTCAGTTTAGAATTTAAAATGGGGTTATTATTATCCATTAGAAGTGTATACTTTGTGTGCATTTGTAATGTGAACGTTGTCACTTACGTACATTTTCCAATTAAGATATAATCGTGATGATAGGTAACATTATGAAAGTGTTATACGGTGAAATCAAACAACTCTCTTAGCTGAAAAAAAATATATTTTATGAGAAATTATAATTTACAATATTCCATACAGGCATCCATCATCAGTCGGAACTTAAGCTAAAATCCTCACAATCTCACGCAAAAGGTAAAGCAACGTTAGACTATAATATAGTTATAGCAATATTTTTGTAGTCATCGCCCAACCGTAAAAATAAACAGGTAAGAACCACACCAGTACTTGAATTTCAGTCCATTCGTAAGGAAGAAGACGGCGCGGGCGGCTCCTGTTGGATCTGGGGCCCCACTGTCACCTATTAGAGCAGTATTCCTTTAATTTAACTATGCAAAATTCGTATGGGAATTTGCATTGTAAGATTAAAGTAAAACTACTCTAAGAGTTGATGGTAAGACCCCTGAGCTCACGGGGGAACTATTGCATCGCCCTCACGACACACAAGACGTACTTGACTTACGTCAGTTCACAACCCCTCGTCTCGTTCTCATCCAATCAACGGGACCCGGCTACGAACGCTAATGAACGCCTACTCACCAATATAATGTATGTGCTTTGTTTACTTTTGTGTATCGCTATTAACCTTTTGAGCGCCAAAGTCGTCTATATATGACCAGCACTTGCGGGCCCTGTGCGCCAACGACATCTATAGTTGACAAAAAACCCGGCTTACAAAAATATTAAATAAATGTGTTGAAAAACTATTACTGGTATTTCTTTTTTTCTACATTCGGCAATAAAGAATATCCCTGCAACATATGAGTATAAAAACAAGTCTCTTAGAGCCATAAGAACTGAGAAATATTGAACTATAAAACATGGATTTTTATCTGAGCAAATACTATGTCCAACACGCCAAAGTCGTCTACTCTTGACCGCTAGTGCTGTACTGCGGAAGGTAGTTTTATCGTAAATTACCTATTCAAAATTCAACTAAAACGTGTTATTTGATTTTATTATTATTGCTATTTTAATAAAATGAAATGTAAGAAAACAAACACTACCATAGCGTACCGTAGTAATAAAGAATCGTCAAATCAACTTCACCTAATAAATCCAATATGGCAACTCTGGCGCATCCCTAGCGAGTCATCAATAATCAGTTCTCTGGGCGCCGTGGCCACGGATAGACGATAGCCTGATGACGTCATAAGCGCATAGTAAGGAAAGTAGTGCAGTGCAACATGAGCGATTCAATTGAACTTCTTCGCATTTTGGAAAGCGTCGATAATGACGACGAATTTTCGGAATCTGATTCAATTATTGAGATTTAGAGGTAAGTAAGTGTATGCAAATTCTTAATAAATTAAACTTTATTTCTGTTATTATACTTATTATAATATACTAGACTTTAAATATATTATTATTTATGTTAACAATCGTTTTATTAGATTTTGTTTAATTGTATGTAATGTAAGTAATTACACTCGGCGTCAAAAAAATCGCACCTCTTAGAAAATCACTTTCAAATGTCATTTACTCTTGATATGCACATGCAGTCGCATTAATTATGATTTTATTTACAAGGTTACTTAATTAACTTAATAAAAAACATTACTTTTCATTATCAAATAAAACCAAATGCAACAAATAAAGTGTCACAAAAATTCGATGCAAATTTTGCTACCCGTGAGAGTTGCTAGTTGCGCTTCCTTTGTGGGTATAAAACGGTCAACACGGGTTCAATGTGGGTCATTCGCTATTCAACCGTTGAAGAGGACACACGCACAGATTTTGATGGATACCACAGCTGATAAAGCCGCTCAAGTGGTTGCACTACTGCAATCAGGGGTGCGGCAGTGTGATGTCGCCCGGCAACTGAACCTGAGCCGTTATTCCGTTCGAAGAGTGTACCAGCGCTTCATAGAGACCGGTGGCTATATCCGCAGACACGGTTCGGGTAGACGTCGCTGCACTTCGGAAAGAGACGACCGGTTCGTTGTGTCGAACTCTTTGAGAAATCGTTTCTCCAACGCTGTTGAGTTGCAACAGCAGCTCCAGGCAGTTCGCAGACGCACCGTAAGCGTATCTACGGTTAGAAGAAGATTGAAGGAGAAGAAGATAGCGGCCCACAGAGCTGCTACGGGTCCAAAATTGACTGCAGCGCATCGGCGAGCCCGCTTGCAGTTTGCTCGTGACCACGTCGATTGGACCCTTGAGCAGTGGAGAGCTGTTCTCTTCTCAGACGAGACGCGAGTGTGTCTTTTCTGCAACGACCGACGGAGAAGAGTATACCGGAGGCAGGGTGAACGTTTCGCCCAAGCCTGCATCCAGGAGACGGTGGAATATGGTGGCGGATCCTGCATGTTCTGGGGCGGTATGTCTGCCGGCAAAACCGACCTTGTCTGCGTCTCCCGGACTGGAGGTGCTCGCGGACAAGGGTCGCTGACTGCTCGCCGCTATGTCACTGAGGTCCTGGAAGTGCATGTGGTCCCCTTTGCCGAATCTTTTGGCGAGGGGTTCACATTAATGCACGACAACGCTCGCGCTCACACTGCAGGCATCGTGAGCGACTTCTTGCAGAGGTCCCAAATCTCTGTGATGCAGTGGCCAGCGCGAAGTCCGGATCTGAATCCTATAGAGCACCTCTGGGACCATCTTAAACGTAAGGTTCGATCTCGGGATCCAGCTCCTTCGACTCTACAGGAGCTCCAAGACGCGGTGATTAAAGAATGGGGGCTTATCCCTCAAGAAGAGCTCCTGAAGTTGGTGAGGTCCATGAGGGACCGTATGGAAGCCGTGATCAGGGCAAGGGGGGGTAACACTAGATTTTAAGTTAATTTTAAGACACTTTTTGTACATTTTTCTTTGTAAATTATCTGTTGTTAATTAGGACTTAATTAAGGATTTTTATTATTTTATTAATTTTAATGTTGTTTGTATAATTATAATTAAACAGAAAGTTAAATTTAATTGTTTTTTGATACTCCTTTTTGTTACCTTTCTAATGATACCCAACACTATCCTCTACATAAGGTTTAAGAATTTTTAAAGATGATTTTTAAAAGGTGCGATTTTTTTGACGCCGAGTGTATAATTAATATTTGAAACAAAATAACTCCTTGCAACTCTTGTAAGCCTAGGTTATTTCGCTAATTAGAGTGTAATACGTAATACTGACGCACGAAATCGCGACACAACATAGGAATTTTGTTTGTAATCGTTTTATGCGAATAAATGGAAGATGCTTATACAATTTTTATCTATTTTTACACTATACATCACTCGTAGGTACATAGAAATCTCGAGTTTTCGATCGTGAAAGTTAAGTAATGTTCGCCGAGGTCGCCAAGAGGATGGGTGACCGTAGGTTCATAAAATCACGAGGTTTTCGATCGCGAAAGTTAAGCAATGTTCACCGAGGTCGTCAAGGGGATGGGTGACCGTAAGTTCATAAAATCTCGAGGTTTTCGATCGCGAAAGTTAAGCAATATTCGCCGAGGTCGCTGACTGGTCACCCATCAGTTACTCGACCTGCGCAAATTTGCTTAACTTTTGTGACTGTAAACAGAACGTCATCCACTGCGTCATCGAGTCTCTTTATGGCATTAGCTATTTTGCGGCAACATAACTATTGCGGGTAGATTATTTTATTTTTACTTAGAGTAGCGGTAGGTACCGTCATCTACTATGGATCATATGCATACAACACGTGTGCACGGTGATATAATTTAATTGTAATTTAATAATAAATAAAAAATGAATCACAATAATATTATATTAATACATTACTTATATTATATTGTTTACTAAATATGTTTGTTTTTATTTATAAAAATATTCTTGTACTGTTTTGCACCGGTTAAAATTGACACTTTCTATGTATGTTTTATTATATCCCATGGTTAATACCAAGTAGGTCACTACCTTCTCAGTTTTGTTTATATAGATAGATATCATCATGTTTAGATAGATGGCATCGAAATTTGGTTTGTCGCGATTTCGTGCATCGAGATTTGGTTTGTCGCACTTTGTCGCGCTAATGTGCATCGAGATAGTGTGTTTCTAAATTACGTATTACACTCCGCTAATTACCTACATTTTTAAAGTTTTTGTTTTTAAGTTTTTAATAACCAGTATCAACTTTAAAATCATAACTAAGGTTTTTCTAAGGCTAGCCGCAATTTTAGTTCGTAACGGTTGCGTAAAAAAGGACGAAATCACTATAAAGATGTTTAGGTATCATCTCGAGATCACGCAAGCGGATAATTCTCAATGTGTTTGGTATATTTTTATAATTCAACGATAGTTAAAGTACATAATAATATAGCTTATAATATAATAGCGTAATATTCTTTACAGAAATAAATCTCTAAAACCATAGTTCAACATAATCAATCCTTCAAAAAAATAGGTAAGTAACCGTGGGTAAACATTAAGGTCTAAAACAGCGGGTAAGTAGGTATATCGACTTGCTATCTTTCGGCATTACGCTCGTTCCGAAAAGTATTGTGAGTAGACTAAAAACGATATATTGATAAGGATTTAAGATCTAAAATAGCGTATCAGCAGGCCCGTGTCACTACGTAATTCGGTCGATTTATATACCTACACTCTCGGTCCGCGCGCGGAGACAATTTAGTCGAGTGTCACGCACGCAGTACGCAGAAAGCGACCGACGCGGCAGTTTGTTTCACGTTAACTTTATTTTCGCAAGTGGATAGTTCACAGGATGGTGAAACAAAAGCTTTACTGTTCTGCATTCGGATGCACTAACACGAAATTTAAAGATAAGGATTTAACCTTTCACAAAATCTGTTTCCGTCTGCACTTACTTAATATAAATAAAGCACATAGTAAGACATAGTAACATAAGTAATACAACAGAGTATTAATACGCATAGTTGGGCGGTGAAAAGGTTAATCGATGACTTTCTAGGTATCGATTTCGAAATTGATACATTACGTGCGACTCGGGTACATCTCTATGGAAGAGGCATTATAGGATGGCCAGCTGCGCCGATGTCGTCCAGTCGTGACAATGAAGACATCACTATAGTGAATAGTGCTGTGGTTTACCACCATTTTATTTTCAATGCTATGCTTTTATTTATGTACTATGTACATATATACAAAGAGTGGAAGATGGCACAAGAATAAATTAAACATCCCAGATTATAAGTAGTCATTTATTGCATATAAAAACAACAAAAACAGGTCGCCGTGTGTTACCAATTTATCGACTCTTGGCAGCACTATATTTTTCGTAGGTATTTTTGTCTATTTTATGCTCTGGCGTGCAGGACACAGGAATGCGTTTATTGCGTGGCGCCCAAAAGGTAAAAAAAAACCAAATACCACGCACTGGGCTTTGATGCGGACAAACACATATCATAAATACGGTACGGTACGTTCGAATGGAATATCGCCCAGTTTAAGATGAAGTTTTATTGAGAA
Organism: Scoparia ambigualis; assembly: GCA_963921215.1. Taxonomy (NCBI): domain Eukaryota; kingdom Metazoa; phylum Arthropoda; class Insecta; order Lepidoptera; family Crambidae; genus Scoparia; species Scoparia ambigualis. The sequence continues at coordinate 21,399,094 of OY992511.1, forward strand.
GTGTGAAACTTCGCGGGGGCCGCTCGAAGAGTGAGGCAAATCGACATCTAAGGTTCCAATGATAAGGTGCACATTCGCGTGCGGCCAGCCCGCGCCGCCGTTCGTCACGCAGCTAGTGTCTTACGCCGGGCCCCTATCAATTCACAATATTGCTGTACAATTGCACAAAAGATATATAGTTTCTATGTACAGGGCATACACAGAGATTGCACTTCAGTGGGTAACATCAATAGAAATTTCCAATATTGTGCGCTAAGTTTCATCTTCACAATATTTTGAGCATTTCAGACAGCTGATTATTAATTAAAGGATACAGTTTTGCTATTGACAGTGTCACGGTGCGCTTACACATTGATGAAATCGATATGCTTAGAATGTATAAAATAATGACAACAACGAATAAGTTAATATTATGTTACATATCAAAATAGAAACTTTGTTTCTTACTATACATAAATAACTAAAGTAACACAACACAACACACTAAATTAAGCATAATATAATGAAATTTACTTTAAAATATGGAAAACATTTATAAATATTACATGTATATTTTGTGCTTTACGTTACGAATATAAAATGGTGCCAATAGCAAAACTTGGCATTGAACTGTCGGCTCAATTCACTCAGCACATTTAGACCCAAATGTACAATATATTACATTCATGTGGTAAAAGCTGTCGTGCGAAACACATTGGTTACGGTTTTTACAATTCACATTCTTTATTGGTATCCCTTGGGTTTCTAGTAAAAAAAGTTTATATCAAATGCATCAAAAATGTCCTTAAACAACTAACGTAGTTAACTCCCTATACGTATTTCAAATACGGCTAGCTGATTGGAATCTTCGTACACGGATAACAATAGGAAATAACCAAATACACCAGACCATCGCGTACACAAAGCTCACAGTAAACATATAAATCATTTGCTTGAAGTCAATTCGTGTGAAAAACACTTTAAATAGAAACAGCTTAAATAATAAAATTCCAATGTACAAAAGTAACGTAATCTTTACAATAATAATAAATATATAAATCTTCCAAGCTAACAGAACAAACGGTAATAATATATTATATATTATATTGATATCTGTAAAGAGACAGTCGCTGGAACCACTATTGCGGTATCGCAGTCGTTAGCTTAAACCTGCTTCTCAATACACACAAGTTAAATGGACTAGTTTGTTCAAATCCGTCTGGACATAATAAAATGTATACTAATGTAGAAAGATATTATGGCAACAAACTTTACAAAAATCCTAAAACAATGACTAAAAGCAGCTTATGGTAAGGCCGAGACTCACCATAACTTTTAAAAATGCACAATGTAATATTCACCGATACAGACACATACATAAATTGTGAATAACTTCATCATAAAAAAGATGTCAAAAAACCAGTCGCGTATTAATAGTGTACCGTACGCAGCCGACCGGAGGGAGCGTAGTCCGAACCTAGTTTTTGGGTTAAATGACTTACAATCTATCCTTAATTTCTCATTAAACATTTTTAAGGTGAAAGAGTTCGTCCGTCCAATCTCAGTTCGTGAATTTACACATTCTGTCGCGAAGTGATGACGTTTAAATTATGTGTTTTACACAATCACAGATTTGTGTCAGTGGCCACGATGCGTTCGCTTAGACGAGGTTGTACTCCTTTAGGTTGGCCTGTAGGATTGTGTCTTTGACTGCAGCGAACACAAATCGGATGTTCTCGGTATCTGGAATAGTAACATAACATGGTCTCCGTCAGAATGGCTGGTTGCCTATGGCATTTGGGTGTGAGATTTGAATGAACAATTGCAATTATATTTGCTTCATATATTACATAATTGCTACGTTTATGATATTTTTTTAGAAATCCGCAATTTTTTTTTAACCAGCCATCGTGACGTCAGGTTGACTGGTCACTCCCTAGTGTTAATATATAATATAATAGTATAATAGCGTTACAACGGTGTTAAATGATTATAGCTGTTAACAACATTTGTTAATAAAAGCGTTACAACGGTGTTAAATTATTATTTAATGATTTATTTGAAAGATGTGTTACTGGTTGATATTAAAACTTATAATAGGATATTATTTAAATGTATTTGTTGAAGATTAGTTTAACTTATTAATTTTAAAGTGTTTGATAATGTTTGTAGCGCTAATACCTCGCTTCATAATAATAATAATAAATAATAATAAATCTTTCCAACAATCACACCAATTATCTAGCCCAAGAGAAGCTTCGAAGAAACTCGTTAAATGGTTACTAGACAACGGATAAACATACTTAAAATACTTAAATACATACTTATTATACATAGGAAACACCCAGACCCGAGACAATTTAGAAAAACAATAATTTCTAAATTGACCCGACCGGGGATCGAACCCGGGACCTCAGAGATAGCGACACCATGAAAACCGGTGTAAAAACCACTCGACCAAGGAGGTCGTCATGGCGCCTAACCAATGACGTAGTCGTTGTAGCATGGAGGGTTGGGCACCTGGTAGCAGCTAGATCGTAGCGCAGACAATTCGCAGTGAGCTAGCGCATAGAAAGGACGTCTTGGGGAGACCTTTACCGCTTCGATATTTAAATTGTGATTTTTCTGGTAGAATTGAGTGAAGTGATACTTAAATAAAGTATTATAATATAATATTAACGATACCTACCGAGAGTTTAAACGTATTAGACGTAAGTAAACCGGTTACACTTTTATGCATGAAATTATCACAATTTAGAAATATCATTTTTTTTCTTTTCCTTTTTTTCCACTCTTACCCTATTTTTTTCTCATTGCAGTAATCTATAGCCCTTTTATGTTTTCCCAGGGCTACTCTCTGGAAATGTAAGGTGGTTAATGATATTAAGATTGATTTCGTGACGTGTAGTCACGTCACGGTCATAGCTTCTTACCAGAGGTGGATTAAATGTCGAGAGCGCCCTAAGCAAGCACCTCATCGAGGCCCCTCTAGGCCCCTCCCCATATATCATAAATTTTAATTAGTATTCTAGTTTTTAACTAGTATTGTAGTAGTGAACATTGATGACTTTAGTTTGCGTTAGTACATGTGCGGTGGAGATAACATCTAGTAGGAGTTAGCATTTTTTCACTCCAACTTGTGGTAACCTCACTCAACTACAGCTCCTGTTGTAGCTAACACTAGCCTCGATCTTCGAGCGTATCAGAGAAGTAGTACCTAGACAACAATTTTATAGCATTCATGTTTTATTTATAGGTTTATTTTCCTTAGTTTTAAGATGATAAGGTAGTTTAATTTTTTTAAGTAATTAAGTTATGTTGTTGTTTTTATTATTACTTTTGTTTTGTTTCAATAAATTAATTAAGAAAAACAAAAACTTTGTGATAATTTGTTTAAATTAACTATTGGTAGCCTATGGTTTTTATCTATGACAGCAAATACCAGTACTTAAATAAAGATTTTCATACCTTGAGTTAGAACTACAAGAATAAATTTTTCGTGCTCTTTCGTAAACTGGGAAAACTTATTTAATTTTAGTAGAACAAGTACCTACTTTTGGGGCTACTACATGAGAAAACAAATTATATTATTTTCAAATGCTTGTAATAATGTTGTTTTAATATTAATAGGTTACGGTTTTTTGAGCCGTTGTGACAGTCGGTCTAGGTTCTACATTTCTAGATTCACTGGGGTTACTTTCAGATAATTTTAAAAATGTGGTTTCTTCTTCGTTTCGGCATGATTCGATCCTGATTCGCCGGATTCCTGATACGTCGGATTCTTGTTTAGCCGGATTCTTGTTTCGTCAGCTTCTTGTTTCATCGGAAATATTAATATACTTACAATAATATCACTAAAGTAAAGAAAACATGTAAGTAGTTATATATATTATTGTATGAATTATTATTTTGTTGCCACTATCGAACATAACTTAAATTACCTACTTAGAAATGGGATTGATTCATATTTTCAAAGAAATGACGATTTTCCTTTAAACATTTTTTTTATCTGTTAACGTAACAGACGTTATTAAATTAAGAACAATTAATTTTTTTTATTAATGTACCGAAATGTCTGCCTTTTATTTAATAGACAGGTAAAGCCGCGATATTTCTATAGTTTTCCTTCAACAAAAAAATCCGACGAAACAAGAATCCGGCGAATCAGGAATCCGGAGAGTCAGGAACTAATACTTTTTAGGAGATTGTCCCAAAGTGTACGCGTATTTTTAGACATGACTGCGCCTAAAGTTGATATAGTTCGCACCTCATCGGTAGAACAAGGGCCAAATAAAATTGTAAATTGCATTTTTTTACAATTGTGCCATTAGAGCAAGGGGACCATTATTGTAAAGTGCATTTTTGACAATTGTGCGCTTATTCTACCGATGCATGGTGCGATACCTACTACTTTTACATACATAAATATAATCACGATTATTATCCCCAAAAGCAGTCCTCTACCATAGTCCACTTTTCACCAAATAGCGACTGCACACCTACTACTTTTAACTCGACAATAATCTATAAAAGCTTTTGTATTCGAAATACAATAAATTAGGAACAATAAAAAATAAAAGGGTAAAAATAAACAAACAACATGCATTTTATAATAAAAATAAATGTTTAATGGCGTCAACAACATGCAAATAAACGTGTTAAGTTATCTATAAAACAGTTTGACTAGGCGCCACTACGCAAGGTTAAACTCCTTCAAGGCGGACTGCATGATGGTATCCTTGACCGCACAGAATACAAGCTTTATGTTTTCAGTGTCTTTAAATATATCCGAGGCAGCATGCAAAAGTAAAAACAAATAATAGTACATGCAAAAGGAAGCAGCTCGATGGTAAAGCGCGTTATTTGGGCTTAACACGAATAATTTATCAAATTTGTAGCAATTTATATAGACCCACAATGTCTATAAATGGTTTTGAAATTTGTGTTCAATTCATGAAATTCGTGATCTTTTTAACGACAGTAAAATTTAATAGTATTTCGTGCTAGGCCCACAAGTTACGATAATGCAAGTAAAGCCACTTTTGCTTGGGTATTGGATGGGTGACCAGAATATACATATCGAGCTTCCCCGTGCTGCGAAAGGCACTCCAAGCCGTTGGTCGCGGTGGTTGTATTAAGATGTCAGTCGTTAAAACCCACCAATCATTTCAAAATCAACCTATCTCCAAAAACATGATATTAAATGGAACAATGAGTTATGTACGGTCGGGGTCACCGTCGCTTTACCACTTCGCAGCGATTTTCGTATGAAGCGCACTGACCGCCCGGGTACGTGGCCGTACCAAATAGACGACGCGGCGTGCAAGGGGTTTTGACCTTTAGACTGGTAAAGCGACAGAGTCCGCCATTGTACATATTAACTATTTGTATGTCCATCACGGGTGAGCAATTGCCCTTCATCTCACCTGATGGTAAGTGACGATAAGGCCGAAGGTGGAAGCGTGGTTCACCCGGAACAACTGGCTATATAAGGTCTAACAATATCAATTAACAAACGTTTTAGGGGAGCTTTTATATATCACACTGAGCATGATCACCAAATTTGGTCCAAAACTACAGGCTCGTTACCGAGATAATCAACAAAACATTATCATAATTCACCAAAAAATAGACCCTTTCCGAACCCATACAGCTGTATTATACGCACACAAAGATATCCGAACATGAACACTAAACTCTGAGCACACTGAGCTATCTTTTTATTGACGCTTGCGTGCGTGTTAGTAAAGATACAGCATGTTTCATGATGTGCATTATTTTAATTGATTTAGTTTGTTAGAAAAAATTACTTTGAAAAATCACCATTTTTTGTCATTGTATACAAAATGATGTACCTACAGATACCGGCCCTAAACGTTCGCTTAGTGATTTTGTTAGACCCTGTATTATCTCAAACTTTAGATAAGATGGTGGTACCTAGCCAGGTGGACTTGACAAGCCCTACCACCAATTAAACAAAGTACACAAAAATGTCCCCCCGCTGGGAATCGAACCCGGGACCTCTGGGTCTAAGATCGGTGGCTTAGCCACTAGACCAAGAAGGCGGTAAATATTTAATTCATCATTCGCCACGGCAGCTTTTCTTAAAAACAATTTCAATAATTACTTATAATAAAATATAAAAACCAAAAAACATGTCTAGTAAAGTATCTAAGCTAAATTAAATTTACCAGTTCCACATTAATGGCCATTTCTACAAAAAAAAATCACTAGCGACTTCTGCAACTTCAAATTACAGCGATATACTTACATTCAAGCTTTCTGTACAACATATTTATGTTTTATTAAAATCAAATTTTAGCAATAAATAATACAAAATAGACCGCTCTCACCTCTGAATCCAAAACAAGGGAAAACTAGATAAATCTAATAAGAAACACACAGCAAAAGAATAATTAGGTATGCAATGGATAATAGTCATTCTCGAGTTTTAGCGAGACAAACGAACAGCAATTCATTTTTATATAAGTATATAAATGTGCCTTACTAATATGCAATGATAATATAACATACCTTTTTGTTAAAGAACATTATGAGTAAGTAAGATGATATAGAATGTTCGATAAATATTTAAGTTCCTTGGTTTTGTTTCGTAAAAAGAAAAAAAACTAGAACTTAGCTTTATTTAAAAGTTTACTTTTAAGTAGGAAGCAGTAGTGCTCCACACTTTGCGGTATCCTTACAGGGTGTCACATGTTTACCATCCATATTATTATACCACAAATACCATGCGACATGCAAATAAATAAATAAATAAATAAATAATACTCTCTAATATTTAAAGTCATGCATTTTATATGCCTTACTATTCACTATTCTGTTTTACTAAAGAGGTCGTTCCTGCTTTCGCCCATACGTTTTTAGCAGAGATCGCCAAAGTTAAGCTACTTTCAGCACGGTCTATACACGGGTTGGCGATTAAAACGTTTAATTCAGTTTCATCATCGCAGATCAGAAGATTGATGATTAACAGAGTCGCGTAGCGGTAAAAGAATACTACCACCCCCTCTCTTCCCTTGGGTGTCGTAAAAAGCGACTTACGGACTAAAGACTGCACATTACATCCATCAGCTTAGAGCGGCGATAGGCTCACCACCTGTCACGCTGAGCACATGTGCAGTCGCTATTTAGTGAAAAAGTGAACTATGGCAGAGGACTGCTTTTGCGGTCCTCATTGCCTAGTCTCTGACTAACCCTTCGGGGATAATAGTCTTGATTATTATGTGTATGTGTATAAAACATGGCCTGTCCTGATACGCCCTGGTATGATAATTAAGAGGGTTCAACTTTGCGGTTATTTACTCGATAAGAATAGTGTTTAGATTTATTAATTAAATTATTGCAAATGTACCAACTATATTTTATTGTATAACAAGCGGCCGCTCGCGGTTTCACCCGCGTGGTTTCCGTACCCGTTGGAATATCGGGATAAAAAGTATCCTATGTGTTAATCCAGGTTATAAACTATCTGTATGCCGAATTTCATCCAAATCCATTCAGTAGTTTTTACGTGAAAGAGTAACAAACATCCATCCATACGTTCCCGTGGGAATATCGGGATAAAAAGTATCCTATGTGTTATTCCAGGTTATAAACTACCTGCATGCCGAATTTCATACAAATCCATTCAGTAGTTTTTACGTGAAAGAGTAACAAATATCCATACATACAAACTTTCGCGTTTATAATATTAGTAGAATAATAGTAATAATCAGTTTATTTGTCTGAAACACAGTTATAAGGGTCTGATATGTTAAGCCTGCTTGCAAACATGCAAAAGTTATATTATTTATTTTGTTAAAAATGGTTCTACATTCTCCATAATAATATAGGTATTATTAATATATATATTATTTCAGCAGTGGGACGATCATGGCTAAAATAATATTGGTAGTGAAGCTTATTTATATTTTATGTATCTTATTACCAACCACAATTACTAGTAACCTTGAGTTTACCGCAACGGCATTTACATATTTTCATAATAATAATGAATATAATAAACGCTACAGTCCAAAGTTACAGCGGATTAAATATGTGACTAAGAGAAATTCAGTAGATATTAAAATATAATAACAGTTAGGTATATATATTTATTATGACACGTGTTTTTGGCATTAAAACGACGACGTACAAAATATTTAACGAGGTTTGACGCAAAATAACGATTTATAGGAGCTCAAATGTTGCATTGTAACCTGAATAACACATTTAGAATAAAACAGTTGTTGAATTTATATTTTGAAATTATAAGTAACATTAAAGTAATTACAACAACCCTTTTTTAGTTGTATTTGAGGTACACGAAGGACATAATAAGGACGCATTGTGTCAAATACAACATAAAACAATAGTAGTAGTTTAGCTTACAGTAGGTTCTAAGGCTTGTTCTAGTTCTATTTTAGATTTTAAATACACGCATTAGGGCGCATTTTCATTGGTCTTTAGCGTCCGCATGCGGGGTGCGGGGATTTTTGAAACGCATGCCACTTTGCCCAACGATTTATACTTACATTCGAGGTCTTCTCTTTATTTCTGAATCCCCTTAAAAATCAATCGGCAGTTGTAAACCATGAAACCTTCGGTTAGTTTTAATGCAAGGTCTCCACGCATTCGGGCTAACGACCGACTTATCGACCAATGAAAATACGCCCTTACGATTATAGTGATATAAACAGTCAATCCGCTTAGTGGAGAACTTTACGGGTTTCAACATTACAGTGCAAGGTCTTCCGACAATTTTTCTAGGCGAAGGCAAATACTGCATCGATTTGTACAAAAAAAAGTGCTTAAATTATCACTTAGTATATTAATCGACCGACCGACATGTTAATTTGTCACCATAATGTATGGAATATAGAGAAGTGCAAGAAAGTTAAATTCCAACAACGCTAACGTCTTAACATTCCGTAAATAAAATATTTGTTACGGTATATATGGCTATGAAACAAAACCTCTACATAAACCAATATCAATTGCCATGATTGTATGTTCGCGCATCACTTCAGAGCGGCTGCACTTATTTGGCTAATAATTTTTTTGTAGTGTCTGTAATGGTCAGGAGAGGTTTTGTAGGAATTAAATATATTGGATATTAGACACGGCACGTTTGTTCACGCGGAAGTCGCCGGCGGACCGCTAGTTTTTTAATAACATTGATACTTCATTCAATATTTGGTATTAATTGACATGCAACACTTTAATAAGTCATGTCAACTCATATATTATATCAAGCTAGAGCTGGAGTTTGGTTAGGTCCACGTCAGTAGTATAACGGAGCTATGGAGACTTAACTACATAGTCTCGCATTGGTATTGGTGATTCGACGGATAGATAGCGTCGGCAGAGTTCAAATATCAATGGGCAGTTGGCGTGCGTAGTGATGTACCGTGTCCGGGAACATTGCCGAGGACTGGGAATTTTGCTGGCAGCGTTCCCGGCAACGTTGCCAAAGTGGGAATTTGCTGGGAGTTTTGGTTAATTATGCAAAAATTTAAAAATATTTGTCTTGAACTGACTTTAGTTTACTACTGCCTATATAATTAAAATAAAAGCTAACAATAAAGTATCATAATCATGAAAACCCCCAATGTTCTCGGCGATATTCCTGGCAATGTTCCCAGCAATTTTGGATAACTATAAGAAGCTATTCATTTACCTCGCCGGAAAGTTTTAAATAATATTTAAATACTTCTAACTTAATTTGACTTACATACTAAATAGTCAAAAAGTTTTAAAGAAGATCCATACGATATTAAAAACATTTCAAAGTCGACAATATCTTTTTTAATATCAATTACAGTTTTATTATAAGCAACCTAAGGAAACTACATTCATTCATAAAAATCAATGATGTTACAATGCAGGAAAAACTGATTGCAACAAAATAAGAGGAAAAATATAATACTTTCATAGCAAAATCTCTAATTGAAGTTTGTTTACCTTTTGACATAGTAGGATTTTCTAATAAGAATATTTCAGGATTGTAACGTAATTAAAAGTTCCTATTTTGCTATCCAGCATGATATATTACTGGGTTTGTACATAGTAATATGTCATGTCTATTCATACGTTGCTAGGGCAGACGTCCATACTTAATTTAGTCATGTCCTGTCCATGTATAAAGGTGTTGCAGTTTGTTAATGCTATTATGATAGGATATGGTATCAGAATAGTGATTGTATAGTAGAACAATTTTGATAGGACGAGATAATATCTCTTCAAAATAATGATATATTGCCAGATTGTGCTAAGTAGAGCTGTTGTATGGTGAACATACTTTATTTATTCACGTTTTAACAGAAAAGTTTTGAGCTGAGCGTAGGCTGTCATATCATACTAAAGCTTAGTTAGTACGACAAAAACAGGGGTTGATCCATAAAATAATTATGTTTAGATTTAAATTTAGTTAATCAATAGAAACTCGTGTTAGTTTATGTTACATCCCGCTTTGAAACTGCAGTGTGTCATGCATGACCTACAGTGTGTCATGCATGTTTGTGCCTCGATTCTGTTGTTCTAAAACGACTTCAATCGTGTCTCGATTATCTGATTTAGACTATGGGAAACATGTTAAAATTAGATCGCTTAAATACGGTTGAAGACGTTTTAAAATATCTGAATCGTGAGACAAAACCTAACTGTAGAAACACTTTAGTTAAGAGGTGTTACCATAAAATAATTCATGGAAAGTTACAATGAACCCAGTAGATATTTTCACAAAACTGTGTGCTTATCACAAGCCAATTTGATAATCACAAAAGTTTGTGTAGGCGGTATTGATTTTTAACTGTATTGCAATAAAAAACTTACGTTTTATAAAGATTTTAGTTAGGAGGCATTGTCACTTCAACGACAGTATACGACTTATATACTAGGGCCAAATTCAATTAAGAATGTTCATAAACAAATTATTCAAAATTTTTTGTATGGAAAAAAAAACTGAAAACCACGTTTTTACCTCAATAAACTGTCAAAATCAGAGTTATTAGTGTAACTCTGATTTTGACAGTTTATTGAGGTAAAAATGTGCACTAATAAATTGTGAATTATGTTTTTTATAATAAAAGTCCCGCTAAATGACTCCACTCCATCTCGTGTTAAATGGAAGTGTAGTCCAGGCGCAAGTACAATAGGTGCAGCGTCAGAAACGTAGCACCAGTCACCCTCAACCTGCCGGTCCAACTAAATAAACATTCTTAATCGAATTTAGCAACAGTATACAGGTTGTAAGGTAGTTGTTATGTAATCCCGCAACAGGGCGAATTCCGAAAAACTATTTGTAGAATAGAAGCAACCTAAAAAAGCGAAACAAAAGCTATTCCATACAAAAATGCAAATACTTTTCGATGGAACAACTGATTATTATACGCTTTTTCAGGTAGCACCCATACAAATAGTTGATCTTTGCACTAAGCAGGATGACCCAGTTGCGGGATTATATACTAATTACCAAACACAATGAATATGGGAGCCATAAAAATGACTCTTCAAAAGATTCAAAAGAGTAGGTACTTGTATCTTACCTGTCGCGCAAGTGAAGTGCGAATAGATGATCTTCTCGGCGTCCGGGTTGAGGTCCACAAACATCCGCAGGATGAACTCGCGCGCCGTGATGGCGTCGCGCTGCGGCCCTGTACGCACACACGCTACAATCTAGCCACTACGCACGAAATACGTCCTGATAAGCGGCAGATAGCTTATCCTGGGGCTGTTAAAATGATGACAGAAGCTCAAGGTACACACGCCTGCAGATTAAAATATCCTAAACTCTCAAATTTCTCCAATCGATATTTAACCCTTTTAACCCTAGTGACAAAGTTCAAAGTGTATTAAAGAAATTTGACATTTTCTGGTAGGTTAAAATGTTGGCGTCTGTACGTAGCCGCACACTGCACGGAACAAAATTGGGGTCGATCCATTTTGTAGTCGTTTAGCAACGAGTGAGTTTAGTTATAGACTGGAAAAATCGTGCGTGACTGTCCCATAGTTTGCGGGCGACGGGGGAGGGGTAACATCTACACACAACTGACGTTCCTACTACGCGACCTTGCCGCCCGCGCTCTTCTTCCCGCCCCCGAAAGCTTTCGACCTCCGTCCCGCAGACCATAGCACTGTCACGTATGAATTTGTCAGCCTATAGCTTAAGTTACGATTGTGACAAGGTACTTTCCTTTTTTTGTTTTACAATAATATCTATGGCCCCAGGATAAACTAGCTAACGCTTATCGAGATGAGATTTAACTTGCTGTTGAGTTGTACTATTTTGAATGTAAACTTTTTAATCATCCGTTACTAATCGATTTGATTATTTATAACAAAGCTTATAAATATAAACACTACAAGTTTATTTTTTATAGGTATGTATTTTTTTTATCAATGTGCATAGAATTATAACTGAAGATATAAAAGTTTACATCAAAACAGTATCATAAAGATTTCTAGCTTCACGATAACACACCTGGCTCTCAAACATTACAGTACCTAGCCGTCACATATTTAGCAGTACTACAAAGTTAGCTTATTCCCGAGACTATTCAACCTGTGGCAGTGGTGAAGTGAGAGTAACAAGACCGATCAGGGTCCGGATTCTCCTTGAGATACTTCTGGAGGATGTAATCTAATGCCGGTACCGGATCAAGCTTCGGACCTATATATCATAGACACGAATTATTTAAGTTTTCATATACCACTAACATGGCGATCAGGCATACGGCCCACCTGATGGTAAGCGGTAGAAGTTTGCAACACCAAAGGAATCGATGACGAGTTGCCGCTTCGTTAGTAGAAATACATACATAGATAAGTACACATACATATACAATACATAAGTACATACATACAAATACAACCTTCATTTTTGTTTATACAAAACCAATTTAGGGCGAGTTCCACCCATGAAACTGAACCACATTCCCCAAAAAACCTATGTGCAAAAATGACAAAAAAAAATCGATCTCCCATACTATTGTCATCAGCTGATCGGACAGTTTTGTATGGGAGGTCGAATTTATTGGTAATTTTTGCACATAGGTTTCTTGGGGAATGTTGTTCAGTTTCATGGGTGGAACTCACCCTTAATTGGTTTTGTATAATCAAAAATTAAGGTTGTATACATATAATCACGACTATTATCCCCGAAGTCCGAGACTAGGCAATGAGGACAGCAAAAGCAGTCCTCTACCATAGCCCACTTTTCACCAAATAGCAACTGCACATGTGCTCAGCGTGACAGGTGGTGAGCCCATTACTGCTCTATGCTCTATGCTGTTGGATGTATATGCAGTCTTTGGTCCGTTAGTCACCTTTTACCACACCCAAGGGAAGAGAGTTAGTATTCTTTTAGTGAGCCGGTACCTGACCAACAAAAAAAGAAAGACAGAGCATCACACGCAATTTTAGTAAAGTCAACAATAACAATATTGTGCTCATTCATGTAATTACGCGCTTTCACGCACACAGATGCAACACAGCCACGCTCATTTTGTTTAGTATTTTGTTGGCCTGAGTTCGTACTAAACAAAATTAATTATTAACCGCCTCTGTGGTCTAGTGGCTATGCCACCGGTCTCAGACCCAGAGGTCAAGGGTTCGATTCCCAGCGGGGGGTACATCTTTGTGTGCTCGGTCTGGTTGGTGGTAAGTCTGTTAAGTCCGCCTGGCTAGCTACCACCATCTTATCTAAGCCTGTCGCCATAACAACGATGTTTATAGCATTGTTGTGTTCCGACAGTTTGAGATAAGATAACCAGTTCCTCAGTGGTTGAGGATTCCGGGCGAAGCGCGCTTCCACCTTCGGCCTTATCGTCACTTTCCATCAGGTGAGATGAAAGCCAAGAGCTTAGCCGTTGTAAAATAAAAAAAAAATGAGAACAGTATTGTTGGCTTCACTAACATTGCGTGTAATGCTCAGTCTTTCTTTTTTGGTTGGTCTGAGGCCGCTACACGACACGGCTCAAGACAGCTCGGACAAAAGGCCACAGCTTTCAATCTGCTCCTGACACAGATCCTTTGCTTCACACACTCTCATTTTGTGTTATTTATTTATATGAATAAATATTTACCGTCGTATTCTGGGAAGTAGTCGACGAGATGCGAGTACATGATCTTCTCCTCGAGCAAGTCCTTCTTGTTGAGGAACAGGATGACGGACGAGTGCTGGAACCACGGGTACGTGATGATCGTCTTGAACAGCGCCTTCGACTCCTCCATTCGATTCTGGAATTGTGACATTGAGAAAACATAAAATGAGGAAAATGAGGAAAAGTCTTACTTATTTACTTTGATTGCGCAGCGACCCAAAGTTGGTGTGAACCTCCTACAATAAGAGTCGCCATAAAAAAAAAACTAAGAATATTAATCGATTGCCACGAATGTATGTTCGTGTATCACTTCCGAACGACCGACGGCATCTATTTAGGTAGTTAATTTTTTTATGTTTGCAAGTGTCAGGACGAGTTTGTATAAAACAAAATTTATGGAAATTCGTTACAAGGTACCGGGGTGTTCACGCCGACAAAAGACGCGGGCGTGCCGGTAGTCTATCACCCGTATTCACAAACATTACTTGTCTAAGCAAAGTAGAAATGATATGCGAAGTAAGACATTCCTCAGTGCGTTTCGTATTACACGCCTGGCTACCTTAGCTATGCGTTAATTTTAATGGACGCATAGCGACGGTGGCCACTCAAGTACTGTTTATGAATAGTTTTTTGAGACCCTGTGCGTCCGAGCGCACTGTGAGACCTCATAGTAATGTTTGTGAATACGGGGTGTATATAAATAAAAATCAATGTTTTTTTTATTGGTTATCTATGCGTTCCGAAACCATTGCTCAGAATCTGATGGAACTTCGGTAGTGTTCTGGGGATGCCCGCGAGGGTTCTCGTGTACACGCGGCGTAATATATCTCGACCTTCTTAGTGCCTCGGAAGGCATGTTAAGCCGTTGGTCCCGGTTGTTATCGTATCTTATCAATTGTTAACAACCACCAACCGCCATAGAACACGCGTGATGGCTAACTGAGTCTACTTGATAGCAGCAGTAGCGGGGAAGTTTATTATTTCTTATCATCATTTCAGCCTGTATCCACCAACTGGTGAGCACAAGACTCCAGTGACATCACTTCTCTATGTTATGCCATTTGCTCTTGTTATTATTTAGTTTATGACAATAGAAAAGTGACCGGACGTGATGTACTATCAACAAATCCGATGCAGTACCATTTTCAAAAAATTTTTGGGTGCACGGGATGACCATAGTTCGTCCGCCCTTTGTTTAACATTGACCAATGACGAAAAACCGTTTGTTTAAAAGAAAGAAATTGTTGCAAAAAATGTGAACAAAAGGCAGATAGGGGTATGGATGGTGGCCATCTGCCTTTTGTTTACATTTTTGTTCGCTCTACCAGTGTAAAGGTCAAAATCCCTTGCACACCGCGTCGTCTATTTGGTACGGGCACGTACCCGGGCGGTCGGTGCGCTTCATACGAAAATCGCTGCAAAGTGGTAAAGCGACGGTGACCCCGACCGTACGCACTCGTATTTATGTAGGTACTATATGTAATAGAAAAGTCTCAATTGGTAGCCAATTAATGAAAAGCACTCACCTCATTTTCAGATTCGAATAAAATTTGATCATATTCACTAAGTGCTACTAAGAATATGATAGATGTGACGTTTTCGAAACAGTGGATCCACTTCCTTCTCTCGGATCTTTGGCCCCCGACGTCCACCATTCTGTATTAACACACATTGTATTAGTCATAAGGATAAATTAATCGTCCCGACAGTGTATTCTGTTCGTTAAATACATAATAAAAGCCACTGTTAAACAGAATCTATAAATAGAACAGGATTGCGATAAAAAGAAATGAAACGATGATTTATTTCGACAACAAATTTGTAGGAACGCGGAAGTTGACAACAAAAACAATTGATTTCATAACATTAAAAGCACAAAATAATGACATCATGTAACCGCTATTTATTCAAAATATTTACTATTATTTTTATTTGATACAAACATTTCTGTAACCTACAAAGTGCATAAGACTATAGTAAATTTGTAACACATCACATTAGTTTTCCAAACTCCCATACAATTTCTTTGAAATTGAATGTCGATTTGACAGATCAACTATGACTATTAATAAATGACTACATAACTTTACCGTACGCAGAGACGTTAATTAGCATTAATAATAACAACTACTAAATACTCATAATTCCTCATTTCAAAATAGTGCTTACGAAGTCACAGACAGACATTTTTTAAGTCTAGGTGTTAAGAAATATTACCGTTTATTGACGTCTCTGAGCGCGGCAGATATACTTAAAAACAAATGGTGTTAGCAACATGCACAGATTAACAACAAAAGCTTGGTATATCGGAAATGCATATTATTATTATGTATGTAGTTAGTTATACAACCATTAATGGAAATAGGAACAGTAAAAGAACACACACAAAGCAGAACCGTACAGTTAGTGGGGCACATTTTTAATATTGTCGTGTGTAGGTACGGTCAGCGGCAGAGATGTTATAACTCTACTATAAGTTAAACAAGCGCCTGTCACATACTCCAGTAGCTTTGACTAAGATAGTAGTGTTACTTTCGTTGCTGACTGGACAAGTGTAGATTATCGCCCGCATAATTATATGCTAAGGGCAATACCCATATGAGTCATATTGCATTGATTTCAAGCGACAGTTCAATAAAACACGGAGCGGAAAGCAGTCTCCAACATTTAATGCGTCACATGGGAATTTGTATCTTATGTCATTATTGTTTACATTGAATTGGAATGTTGCATGTAGTAGATTTTAATAAATTTACCACGTATTTTATTCATTGTTTTATAAGGTGGAATTGGATCAAGTGCGCATATTTAGACTACAGGTCATTAAAATTTCAATAAATATGTATAATTATGATAGTTTTCGAGACATTGACGACTGTAGTTACTACTTGATTATACTAACTATTACATTTAATTCTGATATTCTCAAACGTCCGTACGAGACTGATAATTCGCGTGTTATGATTAGTTTTTCGAGTCTTCTATAGATAAAATCTATTATAGTTCGAAAATATTCATAGGCAATTTTTTTTAACGCAAATAATCAAATATTACGAATTCATAGGCTAGCAAACTTTTTATATTATTTTAATGAGTTTTAAAGTGAGACCTAAAAATATCTGCACTTGTTTCGGTGACACCCTGAATATTCAATTACATTTAAGTAAGTATTATATTTCAGCAGCTGTACAGATAATTTTAGATTTGTCATTTTTTTTGTAAAGTTATAATTATTGCATATCTACTTATTTCTTTAAAGCGTGATAAAACATTTCCGTTTGCGATATTTCGGTAAAAATAAAACATAGGTACATTTTAACCACCCATAAAAAATGTCATGTTACACACACAGACGCAACATTTAGATAATAGTGTAGATTTTTATAAACCAAATAGAAGGGTATAATAATGACATAAATCGCTTAGCGTAGCATTTACTAAGCCTTGTTACTACTATATAAAATTTCTTAATCGAATCAAAAATATATAGTCTTTAGAAAAAGTACAATTTGTAATTTAAAGTTTACAGGATCAATATTATTTCCATAAAACAACTGTGAAGTGTTATTGGAAAAGGAGCACCAATAGGGTAATATACAAACCTGCCGGTTTTAAAGCAGCATGTTATAAACACCTACAAATTTCCCCAAAACTGAGCGTGGTAAATCAAAAGATAGCGTTTCTACAGGAATCTCAGGGCCAAGGTAACACTCCCAAGTCTGCACATACCTAAAGATTATCCCGTCGAGATCGAAAGGATACTCAAGAATACCGGTGGTCGGCTGTCGGGCTCGCAAGATATCCTGCTCTGTTGGCAGATAGTCATCTTTTTCGATTCTTGCCAAATCGCTTAAATAACTGAAATATCATGCACATCTAATAAAGCGTTTTTTGCATGCCAACAACTAACTGTTACAACAAAAAAAGAAAACATAAACGTTAACAGACAACAGTAAATGCTTAAAGTAACACTTATATATAAGACATTACACGAAAATGATCCCCATGACATGTGACATGCATCGAAACAAAGCATGCGGTTTTGCAAAACAGCTTTTTCTTTTACCTAAATCGTATCTCCTCCAAGTCAAATGGATATTCTATAATACCCGTTGTGGGGACTCTCACGCGAAGGATGTCCTGTTCGGTTGGTAAGTAATTTGGGGCAGCCACGCGGTCAATCTCCTGCAAGTAGCTATAGAAAACGGTATTCTCAATTCCGTGTACATGAAAGCGAATGTGCAATAAACGGCTCAGAGTTTATGGGCGGCGCCGACTGCACACTTTGTTGTCAGATCAGATGTGTCACTATTTTGAGAAACTGTTTCAAACAGATCTATAGTAATTGGATGTCCCTGAATTACAATGTCTGAATCTGTCTGAACCTGAATCCTTGACAGTCAATTTGTTTTAAATATTATTTAACGTGGTTGTGAAATTTTATTCTATGATTATTTGCATCAATTTATTATCTCATCTCAATAAAGGTAACAAGATAATAGTAGTAACGTAAACACTGTCTTCTATACTTGAGAACAATTCGATGAAGAATGTTTGTAAACAAATAATGTAGGTATTTATTCACAATTATTCGTGTCACTTTGAATTTTTCTGGAGAGAAATTTACGAGATATTTGAACAAAGAATGGTTAATAGTATGTTTACAAACATACCTACTTAATCGAAATTAGGCCCATGTATACAACTATAAGTAAAAGCCAATGTTCCTTTGAAAAACTGATCACTTGAAATGATGCATGATTCTCGTCGATAGACGTCGTAAAGCAATCTACTCAGGCTATCGATTTCCACGCTGGTTAATGTTATTATTTATATTAGAATAATTACCTATAGCAATATGCCATTACTCAACGTTGATTCAATAGCTCGCTATATCAATGAGGTAATCATAACGTTCTTCTAGTTGTGAGTATTGGATAGTTTTATAAATGTTTATGGTAATGAAAAAAAAACATGACATTGATTTGGACTTAATGCGATTCTAGTGTATTATCAATTTTGGCGAAAGATAATTTAAATAAGCGTTATATTATATTGATATAGATATTTGTATACGATGGAAAATTGTAAGAATAACATAGCAAATATAATCAGATTTAGCTTTTTTTTTACGGGTAACGGGTAAGCGCTTGGCCTTCATCTCACCTGATGGTAAGTGACGATAAGGCCGAAGGTGGAAGCGCGCTTCACCTGGAATCCTCAACCATTGAGGAACTGGCTATCTTATCTCTAACTGTCGGAACACAACTATGCTATAAACATCGTTGTTATGGCGACAGACTTAGATAAAATGGTGGTTGCTAGCCAGGCGGACTTAACAGCCCTACCACCAACCAAAACGAGCACATAAAGATGTACCCCCCGCTGGGAATCGAACCCAGGACCTCTGGGTCTGAAAGTGGTGGCTTAGCCACTAGACCACGGAGGCGGTTAAAAGTAGCAGAGTAGATAATATTATGTGCAACAGCTGGTTTAGAGTGTAATAAATATGTAACCAAAAGTACCTATAAGCAGGTGGTGCTAATTTGGTAATGAATTCAATTTGAATTGAAACAAATTTCATTGTCCTTATTCTTTTTTAGGAAGGACAGGAGTTCAGTTCATACAAATAAAGAGAACTTAGAATTCCACGACTCCATTGATCTCACTTAGGTCGTGTCCACGTCCACTACAGTGAGGCTTTCAGTATAAAGTATAAATGAAAAGACTGAACAGAATATCTCAAGATGTGTCAAAGTGCTATGTTGTATGTAATATAACAGGCATCGAGAAGGACAACGCTCGGACGTTTCCTTTGGCAACCAAAAAAACATTGTGCATGTACACACGGCGTCAGATCACCCTACACAAAACTCTCTAATTTCTACAATCAATTGTGAACTTTACTGTTTAGTTCTAAGGATCAATATTCATTGGAGAAATTTGACAGGTAGGTTCATCTGACGCTGTGTGTACAGTCGAGGAAGTTCCCGGTCGACCACTTTTCGGCGCTATTCGCTTGCACACGATCTACGCGCACGTACGCGCGGTCGGGTTTATTTATTACTAGCGGCCGCTCGCGGTTTCACCCGCGTGATACCCGTTCCCGTGGGAATATCGGGATAAAAAGTATCCTATGTGTTAATCCAGGTTATAAACTATCTGTATGCCAAATTCCATCCAAATCCATTCAGTAGTTTTCACGTGAAAGAGTAACAAACATCCATCCATACTTACAAACTGTCGTGTTTATAATATTAGTAGGATTTTTTGAACTCATATTTTGTATTTTATGACGAAGAGCTCGATGGCGAAGCTTCTAGCGCGTTCACTTGCGATGTTGCCCGCTAAGCAACTTTCGCAATGCCGGATCGCTGGATGGGTGACTAAATTAAAAACATCTCGAGCTCCTCCGTGCTTCGGAAGGCACGTTAAGCAGTTGGTCCCAGTTGTTGTCGTAAGATGACAGTCGCTAAAACCCACCAACCCGCATTGGGCCAGCGTGGTTGGTTGTTGAACAATATCCCCACGTGCAATTGTCCACGTGCAAGGCCTGTGCCCAGCAGTAGGACGTTTATAGACTGATGATGATTTTACGATTTTTTTTTAAATGTCGATGTTTCTGTGCGCTGTGGTTTTTTGCGCTCGTTCTTTGCCACAGTTAAAAAATGACGTCCTGAATGGTAGGTAGGTTAAAAAAAAAATTGGACGATTCAAAGTACTTATTAATTGAGTTTATTGAATAAATATATTTTGAGTTTGAGTTTGGAATGGAGCATAAGCGAATATCGACGAAAAGTTGTCGGCCGGGAACTTCCTCTACTGTTACATACAATGCGTCGCCCACCAACTCACAACCGGATTGGTAGATAATTGCATGATCTTGCTATGTGTGATACTATGGGACATTCCTAAACCCAAAACTTATACTTACTTATACAATTGAATTTAATCACTTTTTATCAAATTAACTAGCGCTTTATTTTTACATATTATTTTATCGTACGTTTCGAACCGAATAATCAGTAATCAGTGTCCTAATATTATAAACGCGAAAGTTTGTATGTATGGATATTTGTTACTCTTTCACATAAAAACTACTGAATGGATTTGGTTGAAATTCGGCATACAGATAGTTTATAACCTGGAATAACACATAGGATACTTTTTATCCCGATATTCCGACGGGAACGTATTGATGGACGTTTGATACTTTTTCACGTAAAAACTACAGAATGGATTTGGATGACATTCGGCATACAGATACTTTATAACCTGGATTAACACATAGGATACTTTTTATCTCGATATTCCCACGGGAACGGGAACCACGCGGGTGAAACCGCGAGCGGCCGCTAGTAATGCATAAATTCGCAAGTAAAATAAATGCCGTGCCGTGTCTCGTAGCGGCTTGTTAAAAGAATACTACCACGCCGTCCCTTCTAAAGACTGCACATACTTCCAACAGCATAGAGCGGCGATGGGCTCACCACCTATCACGCTGAGCACATGTGCAGTCGCTATTTGGTGAAAAGTGGACTATGGCAGAGGACTGCTTTTGTGGTCCTCGTTGCCTAGTCTCTGACTAACCCTTCTGGTATAATAGTTGTGTTACATGTATGTATGTAAAAAAATGTTTCACCTTAATGTGCAGTGTTCGCGTAAACTTTAACAATACCGATAATTGCTTACTGGAAAGCTGGTGACTATTTGACAAAACTGGTAAGGAAATTTAAAAATTGTACCAGTCATATGACACTTTCATAACTTATTCAGGAATGCGACAAGTTCTGTTATCTTACTCCTTATGGTAAAAATGATAAAAAGTAAAAATAACTAATCTATGTTTTATATTTTAGCGTTTTATTAACGCTTAAATATACTTAAGTAAAATTTTAAACACTGAAAAAAGACGTCAACCTCAGGCGGGAATCGAACCACGCACCTTCCGCATTCCGGGCGGCTGCCTTGTTAAGTGGTTAAGGTAGCCCCCTGGAATGCGGAAGGTGCGTGGTTCGATTCCCGCCTGAGGTTGTCGTCTTTTTTCAGTGTTTAAAATAACTAATCTCCTACCTAACGGAATCGGCCTATCCGAATCCAGATGATTTTAGATTCTTCGCCCTAAGACATTGCCAAGCTCATGGCAGTAATTTTCACTGAGAAGGTAGAACTATAGAACGGGGTTGCACCAAAGGGCCCTAATGGGTCGACGTGCTACTGCAAGAGGGAGACCTCGATAGGCCCCACTAATATAAGAGAAGGGTAAATAGTAAGATCATCAGTGTTACACTTCCTCATTAAAATAAGATAAGATAAGCAGTGTCACACTTACTATTTGGCTGAATCGGTGAGCTGGTACTCTCGCCTACGATCGTAGCACTCCTGTATGCCGGAGTCCGCCCATAGGCCTTTGATCGCCTCCACGTACGGGCTCTCGAACGTTGTTACACTCTCAAAGTCAATCGACGATATCAACTCCGCCTTTTCCTGCAATTGTTGTAACAAAAAAATACTTATTTTAATATTCAAGATAAAACAGTAAAACAACAAAAAAAATAGCTTCTAACTATTCTTCTTTTTTCATTGACCTAAAAAAGAACTCATGCCTTCTAAGCCCTCGTGAACCCTATAATAATATGATGGAGATATTGTAACAAGAATAAGCCGCAAGAAACTGGGAAAGAGCTATTTCTTTATCCGGTTGAGTGTTACAAGTCTAATGATGGGATGTAATACCAAAGTAATTTCTAAAGTTACTTTCAACTCATCAGTTGGTTTACTATGAACTCTGTTTATATAAGGTGACTGCAAGAAACCGCAACAAACTTCAAGGACTGGTCAGGTCAAGTGTTTTAAACATAACAAAAATGACAAAAACGAATTAGTGTTTTTTTTATTTTTATTTAAATAATACATTTTGTGAATTTTAATTGGATAGTCTTTGAGTACATATCTAATTTATTTTAAAGCAATAACATAAGAAAAATAAAATGAAAACTATTAAAAATAACGATTATTTACAACGGCCGGCCGTCTGTGTTGACCCGTCAACGTAGGTACTTATCGTCCAGCTGACGCGGAAAATTCACGAATTCTTCTTTTGTCATTTTTGTCATGTTTAAAACACTACCTGACCAGCCCTTGAAGGTTCTTGCGGTTTCTAGCAGTCACCTTATATACATAATACATCCATCACGCCCGTTTCCCGGAGGGGTAGGCCGAGACCACAGCTTTCGATTTGCTACGATCCTGACACACATCCTCTGCGGCCACTGTTTACTGTTTAAAGGAGCGCTTACACGGACAATTTTTTGATCCATTATTGCTTGGCAACACGTATTGAGCAATCTGGAGCAATTAGTGGGGCAATTGCAAAAAAATGCGGCAATTGTTTTGCCATTATTGCTTATAATTGCTCCATATATTTCAATTGCTCAATGTTGTCGACACGAATTGCCGAATATCCAGTGAGTCTGGAAATTTATAGCAATTTTGTTTTCTGTCTCGCTTGCACTTATTGATTTTGCGGTTTCACTACCTCTCGCTTCCGCGGGGACAGCGAGCGAGTGGGCGAATGTGCAGGAGTGTGGTGCCAGCACGTCCATGGCGAGCAATAGTTTTGTACGTGTATGAAAGTATTGCGTGGTATTGCCTAGTTTCTTGGAGTTGCTCCATATTGCTCAATACTTTGAGGGTTAAAGTTACTCGCGTCCGTTGGTTTTACCCTTGAAACCCTACACGTGACCCCTGGGTGGTGCTAAATGAGTAACACTGACTGAGTGGTAGAGCCACGCTGCGTTGCAGCACACATTGGGCCGGCTCGCCCGAGGTAACACCACCCTCTCACTAATATCCGGTGTGAAATAATGGCACTTGGTGCTGTTGTGTTTCGTCCGGCCAGTGAGAGTTCCGAAGGCCTTCCCTCCACAATTCCTACTCCTTCCTTAACCCTATTCCTTTCTTAAAGGTAGGCAACGCATCTGCGACTCCTCTGGTTTTGCGGGTGTCCATGGGCGGCGGTAATTGCTCTCCATCAGGTGACCCGCCTGCTCGTTTGCCTCCTTCTTATATATAAAAAAAACTGTTGTTGCAAAAGATTTTGCCAAATTGACGCTTGTTGCTGTTACCGTAAATTGCTCGGCATTTTGTCACGTCACAATCGCCCAGTATTGCTCATAATAAAATTGATCAATTTTCATTGCCTGTGTAAGCTACCTTTAGTTGTTGCTTTATGTTTATGGTATAGTTGGTATCTTGAATTACTATATCCATTTGTCAATCATCAAGTAAAAAGTGCAGTACTCACTGCATTGGACGGAATCCCGTATTGTATTTTGAGTAGATCCATTGCGCGTATCATACTCTGCATCGCCATGAAGATGTTCTGATAGACGAGTTTGATGAAACCTCGCTTGTCATCGTCGCTGTAACCGGAGCCGTGGATAATTCTCATCTGCTTGATAAATGTTGATTTTCCTGACTCGCCAGTGCCTATGGGTAAATACATTATCATAAATTATCATCATCATCACATGGAACACACAGACATAAACGGGAGATTGAGCCCTAATCCACGCTGGGGTTTTGACGACTGCCAGCTTACGACAACAAACGGGACGGGACGCACGGAGGAGCTCGAGATATATTTTAATTTGGTAATCCAGCCAGTGAAGTGATATTGCGAAAGTTTCTTATCAGGCAAAATCGTAAACAGGTAAAAAAATTTGATGCTGTGCCATCGAGCTGAAGACATGTTTCAGGCCCGGTTTCCACCAAAGCAGAGAGGAGAGGAGACGAGATGAGATGTGTCTTTAATAACCAACCAGATTTCGTTTTTTTTCAACAGAAGCTAAGCGGAGAGATATGGAAATAACGAAATCTGATTGGTTATTCACAACACATCTCCTCTGGTCCCCTCTCCTCTCCGATTTGGTGGAAACCGGTCCTAAATCCTGACACACTTATTTTGCTTCATTTACTCTCATAACATTCTTTGCAAATTATAATTAAGAACATAATATTATCTGAACTGGATGAATAAGTGATTTATTCGTCCAAGCCATCTGCTCTTGAGTTGCTTGTTTAGTAATACAACCTTTTTAAATATGCAGTAATGATGTAGATGCAGTGTTCAACTTTTTTGCACTTATAAACCAATGCACGGTAGTTTAACTTAATTATAAAACAGCAAGAGACTGAAGTTTAGTACAAATTCGGGTCGGCACATTTGGTTTGACATTATTTAATGATAAATCCGACTTTAACACTTATTCGGCTTCCATCTAAGCTGTGCGGGCATGCCGTTCCTTTTCTTTACTTTCAATTACAGAATGTCTCCGCCCAAAATTTGCGACCTGAATTGTTGTTACAAAGCCTTAACCTCCATAAGCATAAGGAGTATCAAAACCTAGATATCTTTCTGGGTCGACATCCACGATACCCGCGGGATGAAAGGTACTTAGTCTTATTTTCAGTACTTACTCATTAAGCGACCATAGACGCATCCTCATCAAACAACAAGCACAGGGTTTTTATGTGCCTAATACAAAACACTAATATTTCTGATAATATTGTATTCTTAAAGAATAACCGTATTATTCTTCTAAAAGAGCTATGCTAGTCTGGCACGATTTACATAAAACATTTTGAGCATTCCTTGTGAATTTTCTAAGTTGATGTTTTATAGGTATCTCTTGCCTTCTCAGAGCTGAGGTTTGCCCTATATGCATTGTTGAATATACTCATTAACCACACTTTTTATGATAGGATTAGATTGTGATGCAGTTGATCTCATTGATATGACCTATTAAGATGCAATATATTTAATGAGCAGACTCATATTTTTTATTTATTTATTGTAATTGTTTGGTTTTGCGTGACTGCACTGTTAAAGCAATGTTGGACCTCTTACAATACTTTATTTTTATAACTTAAAATGAGGTTGTTTTACAACCTCATTTTAAGTTATTTACAAAGTACTAATATTATAAAATAAATGTAATAGTGATACTAACAGTAGGTACCTATTGGAAAAATTAAGTACCTACTGAACTATGGTCTAAGTTTAGGTAGTAGCTGCTTATGGTGAAAATGTGGTTTGTACCATATTTTAAGAAAAAAATAATATTTCATGTACACACGCCTGCAGAAGTGCAGATCAACCTATCCAAAACTGTCAAATATCTCCAATCGATATTGATCCTTATAACTAGTCATGAAGTTCAAAATGTATTGTAGAAAGGAGAATTTCCATTTCTGCTTTTAAAGACGTTTCATGTTTCAATCAATAGTGAAAAATAGCATGCCACCTGATAAACATAATTTCAAGAAATTGCAGTGTTATTCATAGTAATGGTTTATATAATTATATAGATACTTCGTCGCTTGCAGTGCGGTGTTTTAAGTTATGTTGAAAATTATGTTTAAAAAGGAATTAAAGTTCGACTCACGTCATTTCCTATTCTACCACACCTGCCATTTTGTAATAATTTATGGCACTGGCATCAAGGATATCTGAGCCTAACCTTTTAAATTAATAAAAAAATCTAATTAATTATAGGTACATTTTATTCTTTGAAAGTTACAATAAGTTGTCACTTGAGTGACAGCATTTATTTGAAAACTTTTCCTAATTGTGCAATTGTGTTAGCACAAATTACATAATATGTACGTATCACATTATATTAGGTCTCTTGAGATTAATCCCTTTGCTTTTCCTATGTTTAAAAATATGAATTGTAATAAAATCCTCGGCGGCAATGTCAAATGTTACAAGGAATTAATATTAAATATTTCTTTATCTTTAAAACCCTTCTATTTACAACAATAACTACTGTCAATTCATAAAACAGAATGAAAATCCAATACAGAAATTCAATTTGGTCCAAGAAAAATATGAATTCTTTTTTGTGGGGAGGACAATATATGGGGAATGGAACATCTCCTTTGACATTTTTGGTAGTTTGATCTGCATGCTCATAATGAAATGATGCTTGCAGCTAAGCTAGGTAGAGATATAATTTACCTCCAACCCAATACTATCACTTCACTTCCCACATGGGTATTTATCCAGGTAAATAAATAAAAATAATATAATAATGATAGTTATAACAATACACTTAAATAATTATCTAGTGGTTAAAGTTAACTTTCGTTAACACACTACAGGCAAATAATATAATAAAAATAATAATATAATGTAAATTAATTATAAATAATATACTATTAGTTAGAGTGCCTCCTGCATTGCCTTTTTCTTATGCCTTCGTGCCTTTAAGGGTACAATGTACTCAACACATGTCACATTCGTAATATTTGATAATTTGCGTTAATAACGCTCAAATAAACCCAAAGATAATAAAACATTAATTAAAATTACTACCTTAAGTTGAATTTTAACCCATGTCTTCTTTAAATGCACATGTCACATTGAGCTTAAAATGCTCAATTTTAATTAATGTTTTATTATCTTTGGGTATCATGGTAAAACATTTACTACAGCATTATTTGTTTATATAACATATAATAATCTTAGTGCCTGAGCGGTACTTGGGACATCCTGCGGCAAAGCAAGCTGATATCATGGTGAAAAGGCAAAAACTGGTTGCCAAACTGAACCTGACTCTCGATCGTGTCTCTAAGTGGGGATCTAAAAACCTGGTTGAGTTTAATGCTAGTAAAACCCAGTTTTGTGCATTCTCGTCCAAGGTAACTCCCTTCCTTACTCCTCCCTCTCTTCAGAAATCTCCGTTACCCATTTCGGTGAACCTCAGCATTCTTGGCATGGACATCGGCCAGGAACTGAATCCGAAATGCTACATCGAGAGTACTATTTTAACTGCCACCCGGAAGTTGGGTATTCTCAATAAGGTAAGGCGGTTTTTCACTCCCGAGCAAAGCAGCTGTTTGCTGTACAAAACTCAGGTGTGATAGAGTATGGAGTATTGTTCCCATCTATGGGACGGCTCCGCTAAATACCTCCTCGATGCACTTGATAGACTGCAAAAGCGAGCGGTACGCATTATTGGAGATGCTGAGGTTAGAGCCTCCCCTCAAGGGAGGCTGTAACTCCAGCTGTGTAGAGACATTGCTTCTCTCAGTGTCTTCTACCATAATTACTACGGAGTGTTCTGAAGAACCGTTTGGAACTCCCGGACTACACATGCTGGTCTTAGGAACCACCATCATACTGTACAGACTATCAGTACTCATACCAAAAAAATTGGCAAGTCGTTCCTTTGTAAGACCATCCGGCTTTGGAATTCTTTGCCGGCGCAAGTGTTTCCCAGCTCCTACAGTCAATCTGGGTCTTTTAAGCGGGGCGTGAAACAGCATTTATGCAGGCCATCATGAATGGGTGCACTTGTTATCGTGCTTATTCCACGGTGGGGAGCGCTCTCATTATTTCTGCATCGGCTGCTTACCATGAGGCAGGATGCAGTCACTGTGACGAGTCATAATAGAAAAAAAAGAAAAAAGTTAGCAACCTTCACATAATATATAGTTTTGAGATATTTTAAATTGCCTAACATAATTTTCTTGTAAAACATCTACAGTGGGTATTTATGTTGTGGTAAACGGAAACATTGTAGATAGTTATCCTATATTTATGTAATTACGCCTATTTTAACTATCTTTAGGATGCCCCACAACAAGCCAAAGACTAGATATGCTATTCCATTGAAGATCCTTATTACTGAACAACATTGTGCCAATGTTGGCAGTGGATGTATAAAAATAAATATTATTTTGTCTAAGTTTCCTCTACCATGCCAGTCCACTAGTGACCAAATTGGTAACCAGTTGGATAAAGATGTTAATTCACTTGTATTGTGCATCTACAAACATGAACTGCCATTCTCTTACTTTATAAATCAACTAGTGGATCCTCGCGGTTTTTACCCGCGTGGTACCCGTTCCCATGGGAATATCGGGATAAAATATAGCCTATATCACTTGGGAAGGATGTAGCTTACTAATGGTCAAAGAATCAATATGGTGTTATAAAAAATGTAATATTTTAAATTTAATATAATTTAAATATATTTAATAAATTTAATTTAATTATTACCATAATAATAACTGTATTAACGAGTTGGTTGCCAGAATTCCCTCGCAGAGTGCTCTAAGTTATCTATAACTTACTAGTTTCGAATGGCATTCCTTACAAAACTGTTAGTCGGAAAGTTGTTAGATTCCCCTACCACTATCACTTCGACCAAGGACCAAGTCCCGTGGAGGGGGATGTTCTGTCTGACGCATTGTCCTATAGATTTTATAGGTGCACAATTATAATTTACATGTAAAATAATTACTTTATCTGCTCTTTCCCAGGTATTGGAAGGCCATCCCTTTCTTTTTAAATAAATAGGAATAATGTATCATAAAATTCATTACTATCCTAGTAACAACTTAGTTGACTGAAATAATTAAAAAAAAATTACACAAGTAACACTGTGTAGGATAAAATTTAATTAGAATAACTAAAATCCTAACAGTTGAAAGTGAGTTTGTTTGTTCCAATTTGACGGTTGAACCGCTAAACTATTTTGATGAATTTGAGTACAGAGCTAGAAGAGGCCCTTAAGACGGTTATATAGGTTCTTCACCTTGTGTAATATTAATGCAAGCGAAGCCGTGGGCAAAAGGTAGTTATGAATTTATTGTTAGATTATGTCTCTAATTAATGAGTCACCAAATCTTTCAAAAATGCCTATAAAACAAGTTAGATTTTTTAAAAATCATGCAGTTGACACCATATTGATTAGAGCACAGTGATTTTTCATAGATATAAATAGCTATTATATAAAGATAACAAGCACAACACAAATTCCTGATAGAATGTAGGTACCCAAATGAATTTATCCTCATACATACTGAAATAGAAAAGTGTATCATGATGATGCTTTAAAAAAGTACAGACCTAATAAAAAGTATTAGGTTTGTTCAGTGTATAAGACCTAAGCCAAAATAAACAGTTGCATGGAAAAGAAAATTAATAATTTAGGCAAATTTTATCAAGTCATTTGAGGTTATCTAAGGCAACCATTTCACAGTTGGTAATTTAACATTTTTAACACATGACCAAGTAGTCAGGTAACAATTGGAAACACTTACCGAGCAGGAGGAGTTTGAGTTCTCTCCTGGCATCTCGTTTGTCCTTCCGGAGTTGCCTTTCTATTTCTTGGTTGATTCTTTTCTGTTCTTTGGCTTCCTCTGACATGCAGCACTCCATGATGCCAAAGAGCGGAGGGCCGCAATCCTTCCTCACGCGCGGAGCCCTGTCCTTTCGGCAGGCCTTTCAACCGAGGCACACCACTCCTAGAAATTATATTATTATTACACTCATATCACACGATTAGTCCATCACGATATCACCATCTTGCACTATTACACGTACCAACGCGACGACGCGCGAACAATCATCCGAACTAAGAACTATTTTATACTAAAACCGACAATCCGGCGGTCACTGGGTGTGGTGACTTATGATCGGTCATATACATAAACGCTTCTGTCAACTGCCGACATAAACACTTCGGAATCCGTTTATATACGACCGTGGAACCTTGCGAAGCGATCGTATAATCTCGTTAATGTAACTAGATTCAAGAAACCTATGGCTATTCACCACACGTGTGTATTAATAAGATTAAAACTGTAAGCAAACAGCGGATTGATGATAGGTACCTAGGTAATCTACTGATAACTAGAACGGCCTATGTCTAGGTTACGATGTGACTCGCTAGGGCTCACTACACGGGAATAGACGCACCATTGTTACATTTTTCAACTTATTACGTACCCGAATGTATATCCATAGGGCACGATCAACTGTTCCACTTCAATTTATTGCACTAACCACGATTAATCACTCAAGTCATACAACGTCCGCCTCTCAATATGGCGCTGGGAAATTTCGGGCGATGGATGTTCTGCGCGTGCGTTGTAAGAGTATTAGCAAATAAAAAAATGTTAACTGGAATTAAATTAACGTTTGCAAAAACTGGTACGATATCAAATATTGAATCAATCAGTGTACTATTTTAATAATTGAATAGGAAAATCAGTGCTAATTCCCATGTTCATCAATTTTAATGACAGCCAACTGTCAGTTTACTTTACAGCAGTTGTCATTTTCATTTTCATCTCGATTCAAAATTAGATGTTGTGTTAAACTAATAAATAAAGTTATTATATTCATGTTACGTTAAATTCTATTTTAATTATTATTTGGTATGCTTTTACGAAAACTTACAATATTTTATATTTGAGCAGTATGAAGAGGATCCCTTTGTCATGCTAGTTATAAATTCGAATAAATTCATGAAATCGTGTCTTTGGCTAACCATAGAAACTCCATAGAAAATTAAGAAAAAACATTTTATATCGAGTTTGAAAACGATTATAATCGTATTGTTGATCTAATCGATTAAGTTAGTTTGTATGTAATAAATTATTCTAAGGTTTTAAAACTTGCTTGTTACATAACAGACAAAACAAAATCGTCTAAAGGGATTTAATGAAGTGTATCTTTGACGACGTGTTCATTTGAATATCACATTGAGTCGAATTAAGTTTGTCAGACACTAAAATATTACTTACATACTATGTCGTTTTGTGGAGTAGGTACTTAAAATATTATTTTGTGGTTTAATTAATAGACATTGAGAGATGAACCTTCTTCTTCGTCGTTGCTTGGACAGTTAGACTGAGTTTGATCGATGCCTGATTACGAGTCACAATATTAAAAGTTCCACTAGCATTTGGACTTGTTTTGATTAAGAGTATATTATTTAAAAAAAACTATAGGTAAGGTACCTACGCAGCGTGCTGTACTTGCTTCCCAAGTTACAGATTAATTAGAGAACCCATGTGTTGTTGATTGTTGTCCATGTGGCAAGCAAGGCCCGTGCCTAGCAGTGGGATGTTTATACATAGTAGGGAAAATAAGCGACTAAGGCCGGGTTTCCACTGAGGCGGAGCTGAGCGGAGCGGAGCTGAATTCACCAATCACGATGGTCGAAATCTCCGCTCCACGAGATTTCGAGCATCGTGCTTGGTCAATTCAGCTCCGCTCCGCTCAGCCACAGTATAAATATAGTTAGCAGTACAGAAACTAGCCTATTTTTGTTTTAAATACCTACGTGCCAATTGTGCGTTAGGGTTGTCCTCATAATTTTGTAAAATTTTTAAAGTTTTTGTTTAGTTAGCTCTGTATCTCGGCTAGTTAGCGCTTTTTTTGAGATAACTAGCAAAGCATTAAGGGTGTCACTTTTAATTTTTATATAATTAAAAGGTATTTTTTATTATTTATCAAAACGTTTATTTGGGTTCTATATTAATCAATTAATCGAATGAATTGACTAGTTTACAAACAAAATTCTGTAATTAAAAATTTTTCAACATTTTAAGAAGTCTTTATTCTTCGTAAATTATTATAAATTACTCACTGAAAAATTCTTTCACCTTCTACAACACGTTCGAAAAGCTTTATTATTAAATTTTATATACTAAGTGCCTTACAAATAAACAAAGAATAAGCTACGAATAGTTATTCCGTATTTTGATCGTAGAAATGATAAAATCGTGTTGTTATTATAACATCCACGTGATTTGATCAAATCACTTAGGGAATTGACCAAATCTCTGTTTTTATCATAACCCTGCGACTTATATACCTACCGAGTAGAACCGGCAAGAAACTCGATAGTTTACTCTGTCAATTGCCCCTTTTTTGTACATAGTTATTTTGTCAAAGCTAAGTCATACAGTT
Source organism: Scoparia ambigualis (assembly GCA_963921215.1). Taxonomy (NCBI): domain Eukaryota; kingdom Metazoa; phylum Arthropoda; class Insecta; order Lepidoptera; family Crambidae; genus Scoparia; species Scoparia ambigualis. The sequence continues at coordinate 21,431,950 of OY992511.1, forward strand.
AGCTCTTTCAGACACAGGTAAATTAATATACAATACGGCTTCAGACCGAAACGATCAACGGGTGATCTTCTGGCGTTCATAACACACCTGTGGGGTGAAGCAATGGACAAGCACGGAGAAGCACTGGCTGTAGCCTGGACATCTTCAAGGCTTTCGATCGAGTTTGGCATCGTTCGCTTCTCTCCAAGCTTTCGTCATACGGCTTGCCACCTCGCTTAAGCGATTGGGTCGCCGGGTTCCTGCATGAGCGCCGCATTCGCGTACTCTTCGAAAGCAGTGCCTCACAGTTTCTGCAGGTGAACGCCGGAGTGCCGCAGGGTTCTATAATATCGCCCACGCTGTTCCCTCTGCATATCAATGATATGTTATCCTTGGGTAACATTCATTGCTATGCAGACGCCATTACAGTACATCGGCGTTATTTGGGTCACCCTGCGGCAAAGCAAGCCGATGTAGTGGAGTCGAGACGGAAGATTGTCATTGAGCTGGACGAGGAGTTAGACCGCATTTATAAATGGGGCTCTGATAACTAGTCCAGTTCAATGCCAAAAAAGACAAGTCTGCGCTGTCATGGCTAAAAAGTCCGCATTTCTCCCCCAACCCTCTTTCCAGAGCAACCTATTACCCATCCAGACTGGTCTCAGTCAGGTATGGACATACACAGGACCTCAACCTGAAGAGCTATATTGAGAGCATTATAACCACAGCCTCACGTAAACTCGGAATCCTGAACAAAGTGAAGCGGTTCTTCACGCCGGAGCAGCGTTGTCTTTTGTATAAGACTCAGGTGCGCTCCTGCGTGGAATATTGCTCTCATCTTTGGGACGGATCCGCCAAGTATACTTGCTCGAAGCTCTTGACAGGTTGCAAAGACGTGCTGTCCGTACTAACGGTAACGATGACTTTACGACAAGTTTGGAGCCGTTACAGCTACGTAGGGACATTGCTTCCCTTAGTGCTTTCTACCGCCTTTACCACGGTGAATGCTCTGAGGAGCTCTTTGACCTCATCCCTCCCTCTCCTTTCCTTTCCAGATCGACGCGTGCAGGTCTTAGAAGCCACCCTCATACCGTGCTGACCATCAAGACACGTACCAAAAAGTTGGGACCATCGTTCTTTTGCCGAACTGCCCGTATGTGGAATGCGCTTTCCGCACACGTGTTTCCCTCCTCTTTCTCTCCCGGGTTATTTAAGCGGGGCGTGAAAAAGCATTTATGCAGGCCGCCATAGTGTGAGCGTTCGGCATAGCGTGGTAGCGCTGTGATGAACGCTTTCACTTCTTGGGCTTCACTGGCTGCTTTTCATCAGGCAGAGTGAGGCCATTATGGCGTGCCACAATAAAAAAAAATTATAAAATTAAGTTAAGTTAAATCCTCATTTGGATTTATGAACTAATTCGTCTAGCAGAAAGAAAGTTCTAATTGGTCAAGTGTGTTTTTACCGCGTATTTTGGTTCTGATTTGTCAAGCAATGCAAAAGTAATAATAAGTCAAGTCCCAATTTTGTTTCGATTTGCTAAGCCTTATTTTTGTTTCAACTGGTCAAGCCAATAATAAGTTCTGAATTATCAAATGCTAAAAAATTACTTAAAAAAACATTTTAAACACTCAAGCCCCAAGCGGCCAAAAACTCGCTATTCCGTCAAACCCCAAGCGACCAAATATGGCCGCGCTCTCCACTTGACTTTGTACCGTGTACTGATACACTTAGAGACTACTTTAGTATGAATCAGGTCGATTATTTCGGTTCTGTGGTACATTTTATGCATCGTTAATGCAAAATTTAACATCAACTGCGTTCTTTTTTTTTTTTATTTCCGCAAAATTTATTTTTCCATTCCCGCCAAATGGCATCTACTGTCAAAATTTTTAGACATTTCGATTCCAAGACTGAGAGGTTAAACCCCTCGCTGCATAATAATAACGTAAATAAATAAGTAAAAGATATAATATCCTGAAAACTGTTTATCTATAACAATTTGTTTTACCAAATCAGAAAACAAACAAAAAAGATTTGCTACAGACCTTACACTAACAATTATTAAACGCACTTGTTTACTAGGTAGTAAACAAGTAAAAGCTTAGTAAAAATGCATTCAACCGCCACAAGGAAAATAAACTTACCCACATGTAAATTAATCATGCATGACACTAATGTGAAATAATCTTACCATTATTATAATGGGAATATGAATACACACCTATGTAATTATACCTTCAAATAGTAAAAAAAAAACATTTGACAATTCAGAACTTTTTATTCGCTTGACCAGTTGAAACAAAAATAAGGCTTGGCAAATCGAAACAAAATTGGGACTTGACTAATTATTACTTTTGCATTGCTTGACAAATCAGAACCAAAACACGCGGTAAAAACATACTTGACCAATTGGAACTTTCTTTCTGCTTGACGAATTAGTGCCTAAATCCACATTTGGTCTTCTTTGTACCATCCCCACTTAGAAGGACATGGCAGGTCTTGATGGGGTTGTAAGATTTGACCCCACTCAGACTCTCCTTGGTAGACTGTCTAAATCAAATCAAATCAAAATATCTTTATTCGGTATGCTTAAAATAAGCATTTTAAATCGTCTAAATTTATTTTTTTATGGATGGATGGATAGGCATAGGGACCACCCACCCACCTCACTCATTCAGAAAGTCTTTAATCTGTGGAGAAGAACGGGCACAAGAAACTCCACAGCTTTTTAATAATATAGAAGTAACGACATTTACAAAACAATATGTCGTTACCAAATTATACAATCAATAATCATAAAACAATTATCTAATAAAATAAAAGATAAAAACAAAAGTGAATCTAAAAGTTTTACTCGGGCACTATTAACGCATTAGAACAATGTGTGCGAAACTAGAGGAATGTTAATTCCATACATTTTTGTCATTGATGTAATCGCTTACAGTGTAATAGCCCTTTTCTAAAAGTCTGTCCTTAACATGTGTCTTAAATTTGTCAAAGGGCAAGATTATAACATCGTTTGGGATTTTATTGTAAAATAAGACACTTTGTCCCATAAATGATCCATAAACTTTCTGAAGTCGAAATTTAGGAATTACAAGTTTATAAGTACTTATTTCTAGTATTTAGTTTGTGTATATCGCAATTTTTTTGAAATGAAGAATGTTTTGACGCACGTTAACAATACAGTTATAAATAATTTGTGATGCAACTGTAAGAATATTTATTATATGGACCTTATTGCTCTTTTCTGTAAAATGAAAATGGTTTCTATATCTGCTGCTTTACCCCAAAGTAGAATACCATAGGACATAACACTGTGAAAGTAACTAAAATAGACTAAACGAGCAGTTTCCACTTCTGTAAAATGCCTAATTTTTCTAACAGCGTAAGCAGCTGAACGAAGTCTCCCCGCAAGGGTGCTAATATGAGGGTACCACTGTAATTTTGAATCTAAGGTAATACTTAAGAAAACTGTTGAATCAACAAAGTCCAACAGTTCACCATTCAGTTTAATTTTATTTACTATAATATTCTTTACGTTAGGTAGAGTAAAATTTATACATTTGGTTTTCTTCGCGTTTAATTGAAGATTATTAGTAGTAAACTAATTCAACACATCTGTTAGGGCACTGTTGATGTCATCAAAACTATTTTTATTTCGATCAGTCTTAAATATCAAAGAAGTATCGTCAGCAAACAAAACAATATTGCAAAAGTTTTCCGCATAAAATGGTAAATCATTAATATAAATTAAGAATAAAAATGGACCTAGTATTGACCCTTGTGGAATCCCCATTAGCACAGAAGATCCGGATGATATGGATCCATTCACGCTAATTTTTGGATTCTGCAGCTGAGATATGATTGAATCAATTTCAAGGCATCCGAGTGCACTCCATAGTGTTTTGGCTTTATTAAAAGGGTGTTGTTTTCATCGCAATCAAAAGCCTTGGAGAGATAACAAAACACTCCAAAAGCATTCTGCGATCCCTCCCAAGCCTCGAATATGTGTTTTAGGAGAGCTACACCTGCATCAGTAGCAGACCTTCCCTTGGTAAAACTATACTGTTCATTGTGAAAAAGGTGGTTTATAGCGAATTAGGAGCCGAGTTGATCTAAAATAAGATTTTCAAAAACTTTACTAAGAGTAGGTAAAATCGAAATAGGTCTGAAATTGCTCGGGTATCTTTACAACCCGATTTGACTCTACCAAAGAGAATTACAGCCGTGCATACACTAAAATGCCGTTAACCGACCTGAGGTCGATTTTGACTTTTTGATATCATTGAACTCTGAATAAAACGCGCCATCAAACTGTCTGACTAATTTTTTTCTATCTTTTTAGTTACCAGAGATATCGATATTGAAACGAAAAACCACGTTAAACAAATGTTTTTTTTAAATAAAAAAATGCTATAACGTCGTTAGTTCATATTTCATAGCTCTCTTCTTTCAAATCACAAAGTTATAATCCCATGACTTAAATGCCGTTGATTAAAAATTACCTCAGAAGAAAGATGAATGTTAGTTAAAGGTAAAAAAAAACTGCTTTTGAAACCTGGGAAGTGTATCCAACTGCTACTGAAGGCTTCAGGTTGACCGTTCAAAGTGACATTGACCGGTAGTCCTAGTGCTTGAAAAATTTGTGATTGCTATGCACGACAAGTAATAAAACACAACATTCACATCAAAATTATTTGTCTGGTTTTTCCGCCGACTCGAGACGCTTTAACTCAGCATCTATTGCGAGCTGTCTACCAAGGAGCTGTCTACCTACTTGTGTCTGTTGCCGTCTGGGATCTTTATTAATATCACCCCATCGGCAGTCCAGCAGTTGGAAACGCCGAATTTATTCCTGGCTGCCATGAAAGCTTCATGGCGCGTCTTAGTAAAGAACTCGGATAGAGTAATCTTCGAGCCCTTGAGAGCAACCTAGCCTCTCCACAAAGCTGCGCGCACGGCAGCATCAGAGAACTTAACAACAATTGGCCGTGGTTTGCTGTTGTTAGGGACCAGCATGCCCATCCGATAACTAGCGGTGATGCAGTTAACCGAAAGACTCTGTAACTTGCATTTCGATTGAAGTGATAACAAGTTTGAAACATGGTATCCTTACCGGCCTGCTCGGGAATTCCATGCACCAGCAGCATCTTACTGCGGAAACGCATCTCGATCCGGTCCATACTTCTTCGCAAAGCATCCACCGCAGAGCGAAGCACAGCCAGTCTGTTACATACAAATGCCTTAAAGGCGAGAAAATCCGAATTGAGCCCTGCAATAGTGTTAGGATTCTTACGTGAAGTGGATGCCTGGTTGAGCTTAGCCTGGACTCGGCCATTTTCGTCTCGAACATCTTGGCCATGTTATTAATATTGTCTTCAAGGCGTGATTGATCCATGTTGGTGTTTAATGAAGTGCGATAAAGGAAAATTTTGAAAGGAAAACTATAATTGCAGGCGAGTAGTAACACCTTATGCTTTAGGTGCACATAAAAAATATTGTAAATAACTTAATTTACTATTTTAAATTAATAAATAAAGAGAGCAAACTAATTTCGTGGTTTAGTTGGCAACCAGACGAAGGTTCAGAGCCTACATTTTACGTCGTGAACGCCCGATATTTCAGTGTCTTTTTCAATCTGCTGGTTAGAAAAAATCATATTTCGAAATACTTACTTACGCAATTTTAGCTTTATTATCTAGCTGGAAATTTAGCCCTCTAAGGCGGTATAAGCAATACTTAAAAGTGTCGCTTAATTAATTTGGGCCGCGATTTCCAAACATATGTTTGACGCTAATAGTTATTTTTCTTGTCATTCTCTGGATGTTGGAAGGCGCTTAGGACGAATTGTTCTAGCGGATATCACTATTCTTAGTGGCGCTTATCCATTTTTTCCCTGCCGATATTTAAAAGAGAAGAGCGATTAGATGATTAACAATTAAAAATATTTACTTACGTATGCAAAAAAACATAAATGGCGGATACCGCAGAGTCTCATTTATCCGTTTCTACCGCAAAATAAACATTTAGGGCGTTGGCGACAGTTGCCCAAGCGCCACGTGCGCATACAATCCATTCCAGCACACAGTTTCTTTGAGCTCGCATTGAAAATAGTAAATAAGATTTCATATTTCTATTGTGATCTTTAATGAAGATTTTTAAAAGAATAGTTTATTTTTATGCTGCGAATATTGATTACCTAAATTATTAAATTTTGGAGAAGTGGATAAACGTAGTAATATCTTGTAGATATCTATATCTACGTTTATCCACTTCTCCAAAATTTAATAATTTAGGTAATCAATATTCGCAGAATAAAAATAAACTATTCTTTTAAAAATCTTAGATTTAGAAATGACAAATGTAACTGGTTCCAATATTCAATTGGTTTTTGATATGTATTTATGTGAATGCTTGTAGTACCTTCGTTGATTCTGTTTATCACAACACAGGATAAAGAACTAGCTCATATTACTACTAGCTTTGGAATCAGATTAATGTTTACCTAGTTAAATATTTATATTTAAAAATCGTCGTTACACAGATCGACTTCTTCTGGTCTGTCAGCAGATAAGTATTTCTCTTGAATATACATACATACACATAATCACGACTATTATCCCCGAAAGGTTAGTCAGAGACTAGGCACTGAGGACCCGAAAGTAGTCCTCTGCCATAGTCCACTTTTTACCAAATAACAATATTTTCCTTGAATATATACATTTTTTGTTCTTCTAATGTCATGCAATCAGTCCTTAGACTATAAGCAGATGCGTTTTAGGAGTAGTCTGGCAGGTGGAGCCTGTTCCACAGCTGGAACTGCTCAATAGGAATCTGGAAGCATAACTATATTATGTCGTTCAACTCCAGAATTTGGCGTTAACTGGTTGGGAATAGTAAGCTGTACTGCTAGCTGATTTGCGTGACGTTGCAATCGGGCTTTGTAAGATTTAGTATGAGTATCTATTATTAACTGTGCTTAGTTGTAGGTTTTCATGGACCTCGGAGTTTTTTATAAACTAGAGTGCATTCGCTATTTGTTTTAGGATAGAGTCTTCAGCTCTCTGTATCATGTTAATCAGGACTGGCAAGCAGATCTCTACAACTGAATCTCATAATATGTCCAAATAGGTTTGAGAATAGTTTTGTAGATTAGCAATTTATTGTCAATAGACAGTGCTGTGTCTCTCTTAGCTTGGATATGGTTTCTCCAGGTCAGTCTGCGAGTGAAATGCTTCCCCAGATATTTGACGCAGTCACTGTGTGAGAGCAGTTGGTCACACAATTTCACAGGTGGGCAGTTCCTTCTTTTTAAAGTGAATGTAATGTGTGTAGATTAAGAGGAGCTTGCCTTAATTCTCGACTGTCTCAACCACTTCTCTACTGTTTCGAGGCCCATTTGTAGAATCTGTGAGGCTTCTTCACACTTCGTACTTGAGGTCAGAATGGCTTTGTCATCCGCAAATGTTGCTAAGGTTATCCCATTGCTCTAAGGTAAATCGTATGTATATCTTTTATTTTATTTATTTATTTAAGGGAAACGCATATTATACACTTATAAACCAAAAACTAAAAAACATTTCGTTAGCCAAAAAAGTTTCAACAAATGTTAAAAACATACAAATTTACTTAACAACTACTCTTTAACAATGAAGACCACTACAAGTTACATATTTAACTTAATTAACATAACAATCAAATTTAGCTAAATAAATATGGCTAAATATGGTACCTAAATAGTATGGGGCCCAGTACAGAACCTTGGGGTACTCCCGCGTGTATTTCGTATAAAAGGGATGTGCATTCTATTTCCTGGACTTGAAATAGTCTCCCAGATAGACATGACTTAAGAAGCATAAACAATCTATGCGGTAGGTTTGTTTTTATTTTTTAAAGGAGGCCCTAAGTACTACACCCTGTCGAAAGCCTGTTGAATGTCCAGGAAAGCGGTCAAACAATATTACTTCTTTTTCAGGGCATTTCTGATTACCTGGTAAACCCAATGGATTTGTTCTATTGTAGCGTGGACTTGCCTGAAGCCAAATTGATGTTCTAGTATCATACACTGATCTGAAATTGCTATGATTAGTCGCTTACTAGACCTATTGGACTAATAGGTCTATAAGAGGTCACTTCATGTCTCGGTTGCCTGGCTTATGGATCATGATGATTTGGGACACTTTCCACAAGGCTGAAAAGCATCCTGCAATCAATACGCCATTGAAGAGCATGGTAATGTACATAAACCCTTTATGAAGCAATTCGCTTAATAACTTTCTGTCAACGAGTTCAAATCCCGTAGCCTTTATGTCGTCTAGGTCCTTAATTGATCTTACAACTTTGCGAGGGGAAGCGGACTTTATCGGGTAAGCTAGTTGCAGATCATCATTCAAAACTCGGTCGATATTCAGAACTGTTTCAGGGTCAGGTTAATTAATCCCAGAATTTGACTCCGAAGACGATGATTATAGTAACGATTTAGTAGATAACGAATATTTTTAATTACTGTAAAATGTTGATTACTTTATAAGTAGGTACCTCAGACTATACCCATTATTAAGTAGCCTTATGGTCAGGAAAGCAGGCCTTGATACTAGGAACTTACAAAAAGTAAAGTTCGTCTTTTATAAAGCTGTGTATACTTAATCCCTTAGGGTGGATTCGACCAAACTGGAATAAGACTTACTCCGAGATTAGTCTATACAAATTTGGCGTTTAATCTAGGAATAAGACCTTATTCCAGTTTGGTCGAATCCACCCCTAGTAACATATCCTACTATATTATAAACGCGAAAGTTTGAAAGTATCGATGGATGTTTGTTACTCTTTCACGTAAAATCTACTGAATGGATTTGGATGAAATTCGGCACACAGATAGTTTATAACCTGGATTAACACATAGAATACTTTTTATCCCGATATTCCAACGGAAACGGGAACCACGCGGGTGAAACCGCGAGCGTTTCGTTTCGTTAACACTAAGTCTAAAGCCAATCACCACTTATGTTGTAGTGCCTCAACTTTATGTTAAACTTAATGTCGGTTAAGGTATTTGAATATAAATAATGATGCAGTAAAGTTATTTAGGCTTACATGTGAATTTTTAGCGTAAGAGGTAACGACGTTTTTCCTGTTCTGAAAAGTAGTCCATTTGAGCATAAGCGCCTAAAAATACTACTACACGAATGATTTATAGTAATATAAATAAGTCATTTTGTGGAGAAACAACTTAAAAATACACTGGCCTGCAAAAATAAGTATCACACTTTCAAAATTGTAATAACTTTTAAAGTACAGAAGATAAACAAGTCACACAAGACTTAAAAATGTTACTATTGTATAATTTACTATAGTTTCAAAGAAAGCTGATAAAATGGCCATAAAACATTTTTTATTTTAAATCTCTAACTTCTACAGTTTTGAAAAAAATAAATTTTAAAAGTGAGATTCTTTTTTTTGCAGGCCAGTGTATATGGCTAAATTTAGGAGTCTTAAGAAGTAAAAATAAACTTTTAAATTTTTTTTCTAAATTTTGCAACTTTAAACCTCTCTCCTGTAAAGTTTGTAAAGTGGCGGTTATACCTTTTTGGCCGTTAAGCATCGATATACTTACAGATTTGTGCGGGTGCGGCGGTTTATACATGAGTAGCAATCTTAATTTTACAAATAAAATATTTAGTTATACCTTTTTTTTATACTAAGCCCGGCAAATGACCCCACTCCACCTGATGTTTAGTGGAAATGAAGTCCAGGCGCGAGGACAACTGGTGCAGCGTAAGAGACGTAGCATCAGTCACCCTCACTCTGCCGGCGAAAACCTGTGTCTGAAAGAGCTAACTGTATTTAATTTTTGTTAATATTTCGTTTTTTTTTCTATGATGGGGTAAAATGTTTCTTCCAGAAATGGATTTATTTTATAAAAAGATACCACACTTGCCCTACTAGCTATAAATGGAGAGGAACTATGCACCGACTGCAAGGCGGGAGACGTGCGGGAGACGAATAATCCCCCCTCCCTGGTGCCCACCAGCGGGGGGTAACTCCGTGGCTACCTACCGGGCTAAATCAGATCAGAATGACTTAGAGAACAATCGTGCCAAGTGGCGTCTTCCAAAAGTGCACAACATCGTTAGCCTATTACCTGGGGAAATAAGCGTCGATTTTGGGCCAACCCTTGCACTTTTATCTCGGAAGACGCCACTTGGCACGATTGTTCTCTAAGTCATTCTGAATGATGGTACATAGCTTAAGTAATAATTTCTTTCCACTTGGCTTGTCGCTCCCGACATCTTATTAAAGTCTGTCGCCTTAATCATAATTAAGTACTTATAACAGTTACGTGTTCCGTTACTAGACTAGACTATATTGGGGAAAAAACTTATTGTAGGTGAAGTGCGCTTCTAAGTATCTCAATCAAGAGACTCTGTTTTGTGTATAAATAAAATGTGTTAATTCATCTCGCAGTTGGTAAAACTGATGTCAGTCATTTCATTGTCACACGGACCTTGGAACGTTTTTTTTACCCACTTACTGTCTCGTCTCGAAGGACCAATTTCATAGTGATAAAAGTTAAAAAGCTTAATTGGGTGCAGTTGGTAACAGTAAAAGGAATCATGAAAACCTCAGTAAGTATAATATTATTTATTATTCTGAGGCTTCTGTAGACACGCCTGCAGATAAACCTATCGAACACTGTCAAACAACAATCGATATAATTTTAAAATTATACCCCTAATGAAAAAGTTCAGAATGTATTGAAGAAACTTGACATTTACAAATATGAGTATACTGTACTCTAACGTTGACCATCGACCGAGGGCTGTGTCACAGTATATAAGTTAAAGATTTATACTGTGGCTGTGTATTACCTCTAATATGACCGTCGGTCGGTCGACCGAGGGGCGCGCCGGCAGCGAAGGGCGGCGACGGGAGGGCGGCGACAATCCGTGTACCAATTAAGAACGCGTCTATAACACCGGATTAATCTTATAATATCTAGGACTTAGCTCAGGAATTACCACATACTTTAGATATACTAGTTGAACGCATAAGTAGTCTTAGGCCTTCCCACGTACTAATTTAGATTCAAAGAATTTTAAGCTGTGCTGGTAGCGGTTAATAGAAAACGGGGTGTTGTAAAAAGCGACTAACGGACCAAAGACTGCACATACTTACATCCAACAGCATATAGCGGAGATAGGCTCACCACCTATCATGCTGAGCGCACATGTGCAGTTATTACTCTTATTATCTATTAGCGGAGACCCCTCCCCCCCTCTCAATTCCTATTCCTTCCTTAAACCTATTCATTTCTTAAAGGTCGACAACGCATCTGCGACTCCTCTGGTTTTGCGGGTGACCCGCCCGCTCGTTTGCCTTCTTCTCATAAAAAAAAGTTATTATCATTTAATTTTGTTGAAACGTGGGCTGTGGCAGTCGAATCCTTTTGCTGTCCTCATTGCCTGGTCTCTGACTAAACTCTTCGGGGATAATAGTCGTGAATATAAGTTTAAGTGGGTAAGTATGTACTTATGCAAGTATATTTAAAGAGATTCCCGCATTTATGATGAAAAAGAAAATTATGATGTCGGTTAATTTCGTTGTCACTCAGCAACAAGTGAGTCTAATGCCGCGTCCGCACGCTTGTCACTTGCCACAAACTCCAAACCTCTACAAACGTTTGGATTTGAGATTTTTTCGACGGATCGGCTAAGCGCTTTCATGGACGGCTTGTTGAGGTTTGCCAAGCGTGTGGTCGCGGCATAAGAGCTGAAGGCAAATATGCGTCGTCGGGTCGTTAGTTCTCTCTAATATTATATGGTTGAGCGAGGCCTTGACTCAGAATCTCTTTGTATGTTCAGTTTCCATCAAATTACTTAATTTCTAAATGCGTCATACACACACTCACTATCAATCCTCTTTCTCATAAAATTATAATAACCACAATTTTTATGTTAGGTATAAATAAATCATAATTTATGTACCTACTTACTTAGACGAAAGACCTTGAATTTCCGTGGCCATCAATTGCATAGCAATACGTACTTACAACAACATAATGATTTAAGTAGGTAAAGACCGAAGCCCTATAGCCGTAATGCGAGCGCGCAATGTCGCCTGTTTGTCCTAGACACGAGGGTTTACCTTGGAATATATCGCTAAGTACACACACCAGCAGGTAAAACTACTTAAAACTGACAATTTTTTCTAATCAATATTGATCCATAACGCTGAACACATAAAGTTCAAAAAATATTGACGAAATTTGACATTTCGTGGTAGGTTGACCTACTTAACTGTGTTCTGTACACTGCCGACTATCAATCCGATTGTGTCACAATGTTACGAGGTAAATCACTACCCTTAATTCACATTTGTTAATAGGGGATTGCGACGGTAAATCCAGGTTGTTACAAGTTTATTGTTACCTAGCTTCGAACTGCGACCGCGCCATCGTTTATCATAATATTCTTCATCACCTGTCCTTGGGAACAATGTATTTGAACATGATAAACGTAAAAGCTTAATGGCACTCTAAGGTCCTCTTTGTCTTTCAGTATAAATCATTACCTCGATACCCTGATCCGACTTGACGTAAAGGAAGGGCGAAAAAACAAACACACGTTGACATGATATAACTAGGATTCTTCAAATAACAAACTGACTGCAGCAACAGGTTCATAGTAAATCGGAGCTTGAGATCCAATTTTGTGTAGATTCGCAGATAAACCCCGGGGCTGCCAGTCCACGGGAGCGGAGAAGAGACAGGGAGAGGAGCGGAGCTGTGCAAATATTAACCAATAGAATCTGAGCTCAGCTAACTCCGCTTCATCGGACGGCTTCTACAAACTTAAATATCAGGGGGGCGGGCGATCGCGCTAAATAATCTCAACCAAACCGCAACTGTCGACTTCGTATAGCACCATCGCGTGTGTCAAACGATAGCACTATATAACGGCTGCGGTTCAGTTGTGGTTTCATTGTGATTATTTAGCGCGAGAACCAGAACAGCACCGCTTCTCCTCTCTTCTCCGGTCCAGGGGACAGGCATCTTTTAAAAGCGACCTCCAGGTATCCGACTTTTAGTGAAGTTTTTTGGTGGGTGACAATTTTTTCACCCTTTTTAATTTCAATGTGATTGCCATGTCAAGACACAATTCATACATACATACATAATAATCACGACTATATTATCCCCGAAGGGTTAGTCAGAGACTAGGCAATGAGGACAGCAAAAGCAGTCTTCTACCATAGTCCACTTTTCACCAAATAGCGACTGCACATGTGCTCAGCGTGATAGGTGGTGAGCCCATCGCCGCTCTATGCTTATGGAAGTATGTGCAGACTGTTTGTTTAGTCCGTTAGACGCCTTTTACGACACCCTAGGGAAGAGAAGGGGTGGTAGTATTCTTTCACCGCTACGCGACACGATTAATCACGGTTACAATAAGACACAATAACCCTGAAAAATATGAAAGATGTTCCGGACGATCGATTATAGTTTTAGTTAGACCATTTAGTATGTAACATTTTATAAGTTTATATTTGTAAAGAATAGGTTTTATAGTTTAGTTAATAGGTTTATAATTTAGTTATAGTTATGGTTTCCTTACGTTAACAGTTCAGTATTTGCTAATTTATAAAACCCTAATGATAGAAATAGAGCCGCTGCGCTCTCCACGGTATTGCCGAGAGACCCCTACCCTTTTGCTTGCACTTATGTTTTGTCCCTCTCGCGCATACCTCTCGCTCTCGCAACTATCTATAGAGAAAGGCCGATAGTTGCGATAGCGAGATTTGGTACTTAAGCGAGCGAGATCCTATGGAAAATAATTCCGGATCCAGCTCAAGAATACTACTAGGAAGCAAATACTGAACAAGAACCAATAGAAGAAAGAAATAGTTTATTTGTAAAACAAGAAATATAGGGAAAAGTTCTGCTCATTTAAATCTGGAATATAGAAGCTCTGAAGATTCAGCGTGGCTTTCCTTTCACCATCGCCCCACCTTGTAACTGGCTTCATAGTTACCCTCGGAGACAGCATTGCGCAATCCAGCAACAATTCGCAAAGCGGGATTCATAGCGACGAATCAAGACAAGACTTATTTCATAGCGGGTCTTGACTTATTTCACAACGGATTGAGATTCGAGTTCAACCGTATAAGGGTCCCGCACATTTTATGGTCCTTCCCAGCCGGATCACGCAAGCTATCAAGATGCCTGTTACAAGATTGCAAGCCGAAGAACGCCGCACGCCCGTCACGTCGGAAAGTACTACGTCGGGTACCGAACTAACTGCGACCACGGCTCCGGACACATCAGCTACAAGCCAGCAATCTACAGAGACCGCGCCAACCACGCCGATAGAAGAGGTGCAACATGCGCAACCTACGCATGCGCCTCCACCGCCCGTACCTGAGTTACCGCGCACGCAAAAGAAGACTGCGCCGCCCAAGTCAAGAGCATCGACGTCGGCGTCACGGCGCGCATCGAAACTATTGAAAGCCAAAGAAGAGCTACTTAGACTACAAGTCGAGCTGGCCGCCGCTAAGATAGCGGCTATAGAAGCGGATTCCGACTCCGACGATCCAGACACGATCATCGCGGACTTGAATCAGAACGAGCGAATAGACAAATGGTTGGACAACAATAAAGGCCACCCACTCGCCGTCACGAACGAACCGCACAACAAGCCAGCAGCACCTCCGGTTCTAGAGCCTATAGTCTCGACGGTTCCGGTACCGGCGGGAGAAACAACACCGATAATGTCGTCTGCAAACAAGATCGACCTCACCGAGTTAGCGGCTGCCATCGCTCAAGCAGCCAAGTCCGGTCACCCATCTGCAAGAATATTGAACGAGTTGCCTTTCTTCGGGGGCTGCCACCACGAATGGCTGTCCTTTAGGGCTGCCTACATGGAGTCACAAGGCAGCTTCTCCGACATCGAAAACTTAGCGCGCCTGCGACGAAGCCTCAAGGGAAAATCCAAAGAAGCGGTCGAAAGTCTTCTAATCTACAGTTCGAATCCAAGAGACATCATAAAAACCTTGGAAGCAAGATTCGGAAGACCAGACGCAATAGCAATCGCCGAGATGGAGCGAATTAGAAGCTTGCCCCGCCTGTCAGATTCGCCGCGGGACTTATGCATTTTCGCAAGCAAAGTCTCGAACATAGTCGCGACTTTGGGGGCCATCAATAAGAAGCAGTACCTGTACAATCCGGAGATAACGAAGAGCACCATAGACAAGCTGACACCGACGCTTCGTTATCGGTGGTACGACTTCGCAGCGGGTCAACCAACAGATGAACCAGATATAGCCAAGATGACGCGGTTCCTAAATAGAGAAGCCGACATATGCGGCCCATACGCACAGCCAGAAGGGGTGCAAGAAGTCTCAAGCATACCTACAAGTAATAGAAGACAAAGAACTTTCAACACCACCGAGGCAAAAAGCAAGTACCCTAACTCCGGGGCTTGTATAGAAACAAGAAGCAAGTACCCAAACTCTGGTACTTGCCTAGTATGCGAAAAAGCTGGACATACTGCAACCAGCTGCGAACAGTTCCAGCAAGCGACCTCTGCGAAGAGATGGGACATAGCCAAAGAGAAGAAACTCTGTTTTCGCTGCCTTCGCTATAGAAACAGAACGCACAGCTGTCGCGCCAGCAACTGCGGTATAGACGAGTGCAACAGCACGCACCACCGAATGCTGCATTTCAAGAGGGCTACAGAGGAGAATAAGGAAGTCGTCAGCTCAACCTGGGCTACTAAGAAAGCGCAAGCCTACCTCAAAATAGTGCCCATCCAGATAGTCGGGCCAAAAAAGAAGATCGACACGTACGCCCTACTGGATGACGGATCGACAGTCACCCTTATAGACGAGGACTTAGCGCAGCGAGCTGGACTACGGGGCCCAATAGAGCCCATACACATAGAGGGCATCAGCGACGCTCCGGTAGACACCACAGCATCAAGAAGAGTGAAGATCATCCTCAAAGGTTCCAATAGAAGATACAAAGTAACAGCAAGGTCCATCAAACAGTTGAAGCTTTCGCCACAAACTATAGAAGAGGAAGACCTGAGAGGGTGCCGCCACCTGGATGACATACGCCACAGCATCCAGTACACCGGAGCGAAACCCGAAGTACTAATCGGTCAAGACAATTGGCAGCTGCTCATGGCGAAAGATAGCCGCATAGGAAGAAGGCACCAACCAGTCGCCTCTCTAACGCCACTGGGTTGGGTGCTACATGGGGCCTGCAGCAGAACGACGGGGCATCGGGTCCACTTCATACAGAATATAGAAGAAGAAGAAGAACACCTGAACGTCGAGCTAAAGAATTTCTTTAGCCTGGAGGCACTCGCTATAGTACCCAAGACGCCGCGAAGCGACCCCGACGCCAAGGCCCTAAAGATCTTAGATGAAAAGACAACAAGATTGACAGATGGAAGATTCCAGACAGCGTTGCTATGGAAGTCTGAAGAAGTGAAGCTGCCGGACAACAGAGAATATGCATTGCGCCGCCTGGAAGCAACGGAAAGAAAGATCAATAAGAATAGCGAACTGAAGAATAAGGTCGTCGAACAGATGGACGCGCTGGTCAAGAAGGGGTACGCCGAGCCTGCACCGGAGAACAGAAGCAGCAACAGAACATGGTACCTACCATGCTTCCCGGTTATCAACCCAGTGAAACCAGAGAAGATTCGGATGGTGCACGACGCGGCGGCCACATCGAAGGGCACATCGCTCAATGATGCCCTGCTCACCGGCCCGGACCTACTTCAGTCCCTTCCAGGCGTGCTGATGCGAATGAGACAGCACCGAATAGCAGTGTCAGCGGACATCGCCGAGATGTTCCTTCAAGTCAAGATCAACCCAGAAGATAGAGACGCGCTCCGCTATCTTTGGAGAAACGGAGACCCTTCGGCGAAGCCTATAGAATACAGAATGACGTCGCTAATATTCGGCGCAACGTCTTCGCCAGCCACCGCGATCTATGTGAAGGACAAGAACGCTGAAGAACACTCAAAAGAATACCCAACAGCAGCATCGGCCATAAAAAGAAACCACTATATGGACGATTTCATCCAGAGCTTTGAAGAAGAGGACGAAGCAATAGAAGTCTCACGCCAAGTCCATTTCGTCCACAGTCAGGCGCACTTTGACCTGAGGAAGTGGGCCTCGAATTCACCGAGAGTGCTCGGCGAGCTCGAAGCGAGCGCCTCTATAGAAGAACTGGAAGTCGGCCCCAAGATGGAGAAGGTGTTAGGGATGACATGGCAAACCTCATCGGACACCTTCAAGTACAACCTGAACTTCTCAAGACTGCCTGAAGGCGCGCTACGACAGAAGCCCACGAAGCGTCAGGCCCTGCGGATCGTTATGTCCCTTTTCGATCCACTGGGACTTGTCTCTCCAGTCACCATGAGAGCCAAGCGAATACTGCAGGACATCTGGAAGAGAAGCACAGCATGGGACGACCAGCTCGAAGACGACCTCGCCGAAGAATGGAGCAAGTGGACTAAACACCTCGAAGATCTAAAGACAATCTCCATCCCAAGAACCTACCTGAGCTACAGTCGTGGAAAGAACCTCCAACTTCACGTGTTCGTTGACGCCAGTGAAGTCGCATACGCCGCCGCTCTCTACTGGCGTGTAGAAGATGAAAACGGAGAAGTACATACCTCTCTGATATTGGCCAAAGCCAGGGTGGCGCCGTTGAAAACCACGTCGATACCTCGGTTGGAACTCCAGGCTGCAGTCATGGGCAGCAGAATGGCTAACTGCGTAATAGAAGAGCACGACAGAAAACCAGTGGCACGCATCTACTGGACTGACAGCCGCACAGTTTTGACGTGGTTGCGAACGGGCTCACGATCATTCAAACCGTTCGTCGCTCACCGCATCGCCGAACTCGAAGAGAACACCAAGACCGAAGAATGGCGCTGGGTCCCCACCAAACTCAATGTGGCGGATGACAGCACCCGTGAAGTACCGAAAGAGTTCAACGAGAAACATAGATGGTTCATCGGACCGAGCTTTCTCAAAGAAGACCCCGAGACCTGGCCACGAGAGGGCGCCACTCCGAAAATAGTCACCGGGGAAGAAAGAACATTGAAAATAATAGAGAAAACTACAGCATTAGAAGTCGTACCAGACAAGTTCTCAAGATGGGAAAAATATATACGAACAATAGCAAGAGTACTTCAGTTCATAGCACTATGTCGAAGAAAGAAAATAGAAAAAACGGCGTATTCAAGAACGAAGGCTAATAAAGAAAAAGATCCATCTTGGGGAAAGAAGGAAGAAAAGAAGACTGCGAATAAAAGAAAGAAGATAGAAAATATAGACAACCTGTATAGGAAAATATCCGCAGAGCTTCTCATCCAAGCCGAAGACTTAGCAATCAGAGCCATTCAAGCCGATTGCTTCAAAGAAGAGATCGAAGAACTATCGAAAAATCGTCGGGTCAACACTACGAGCAAACTAAAGAAAATAGCCACGCAGATTGTCAACGGGGTCATCATAGTGAAGTCGCGAATCGACGCGGCCATAGAAGTGCCTGAAGCCATGAAGAGGCCACCCATCATAGACGGGCGCCATCACATAGCGAAGCTGTACATCGAGCACCTTCACCGAGTTGGCCACCACCAGGGGGTGGAAGCCACCATCAACCAATGTCATCAAAGGTTCTACATCCTGGGCCTGAGACCGACAGCACGCAACATCATACACCGATGTCTGCCGTGCCGTAGAAGAAGATGGGCCCCACCAGAGCCACAGACTGGTAACCATCCAGCCGGTCGGCTAGCACACCACCAGCGAGCCTTTACTCACACCGGCATCGACTACTTCGGGCCCCTGATGACGACCTTCGGAAGAGGAACGAGAAAGACATGGATAGCCCTGTTCACCTGTCTCACGACAAGGGCTGTCCATCTAGAGATGACCAACTCGCTGACCACCGACTCTGCGATCATGGCACTCCGCAGATTCATAGCACGCCGCGGGTGCCCGAAAGAAATCTGGTCCGACAACGGGACCAACCTGCATGGAGCTGAAAAGGAGCTCAGACTCGCCGTCGACGACGCCGTGGAAACAGAAGCAGCGAGAAGAAGAATAGCCTGGCGCTTCATCCCCCCTGGAGCCCCATTCATGGGGGGGGCCTGGGAACGCTTAGTGAAGACAGTAAAGACAGCCCTCGCCGCAGTACTCGACAGCCGAACACCATCAGAAGAGGTACTCTCCACCCTACTTGCCGAAGCTGAGATGACAGTGAACAGTCGCCCCCTGACACATGTCTCGGTCGACCCCGAAGATCCCGAGACGCTCAACCCCAACCACTTCATACCGTTGGGCCCAGCCTTCGAACCACCCATGGGCAACTTTACACCCATAGACCTGCGGGGAAGACGACACTGGCGAACGTCCCAAATACTCGCCGACATGTTCTGGGCAAGATGGCTTCGAGAGTACCTGCCGGAGCTTCAAAACCGGCGGGAGCCCTACGGCAAGGGTCAACCGCTCCGAATTGGAGATATCGTCGTTGTGGTGGACAACACACTGCCCCGCAACACCTGGCCGCTGGGGAGAATAGTCACCGTGTACCCTGGCCGCGACGGCATAGTACGCGCAGCAGACGTGAAGACCAAAGGCGGTATCCTGCGAAGGCCTACAAAGAAGATCGTGATCCTGCAGACTGAGGAAGCTGAGGACGACGTCCGGCCTGCTATATGATGCGTCGCGACTCTACACTTCGCCACGACGCACGGCGGGAGAATGTTCCGGACGATCGATTATAGTTTTAGTTAGACCATTTAGTATGTAACATTTTATAAGTTTATATTTGTAAAGAATAGGTTTTATAGTTTAGTTAATAGGTTTATAATTTAGTTATAGTTATGGTTTCCTTACGTTAACAGTTCAGTATTTGCTAATTTATAAAACCCTAATGATAGAAATAGAGCCGCTGCGCTCTCCACGGTATTGCCGAGAGACCCCTACCCTTTTGCTTGCACTTATGTTTTGTCCCTCTCGCGCATACCTCTCGCTCTCGCAACTATCTATAGAGAAAGGCCGATAGTTGCGATAGCGAGATTTGGTACTTAAGCGAGCGAGATCCTATGGAAAATAATTCCGGATCCAGCTCAAGAATACTACTAGGAAGCAAATACTGAACAAGAACCAATAGAAGAAAGAAATAGTTTATTTGTAAAACAAGAAATATAGGGAAAAGTTCTGCTCATTTAAATCTGGAATATAGAAGCTCTGAAGATTCAGCGTGGCTTTCCTTTCACCATCGCCCCACCTTGTAACTGGCTTCATAGTTACCCTCGGAGACAGCATTGCGCAATCCAGCAACAATTCGCAAAGCGGGATTCATAGCGACGAATCAAGACAAGACTTATTTCATAGCGGGTCTTGACTTATTTCACAACGGATTGAGATTCGAGTTCAACCGTATAAGGGTCCCGCACAAAAGAATAAGAAAAAAAGTTGCTGACACTAACGCATTGTAATATTTCCCTACCCCCGATGCTGACACCAAGACACCGTACTCATAGAACAAGAGTACATAGATCCGAGTCACGCGCCCTTGATATGTACCCACCTGGGCGCTTCTCTCCTCCCCCACGACACGTTTAACCCAAACCAATGTTTCGTGCATCGATAGGCGCTATCGAGTTTTCCGCTTTAGTCAACCGTCTTGAACCCCCGGAGAATCTGTGTGGGAAGAGGACTAGTATATCCTTGATCCCCCATCAGAAACCCTCCGGCAATGTTCGGTCACACTGTTCCCTCACTCAAAAGTGTGGGATCTCTAAGTTTCTTGGGGCCTCTAATAATTTCGTAAACGCTGTAAAAGTCATCAGCGGCCAACAATATTCCTTCAAAAATAAATAAATTGTAAAAACTAGTACGGTAAGACACGCTTGCGTGACTCATCAGTCTCTAGAAAACCTCCGGGGATTTTTCGGCCACTCAAGTCTTGTTCACACAATGCGAGTAATTTAGTCTATAGCGAGTACATTGATTCTAGTTTGTATATTTTAAAATTCGTTCCTAATAAGCTAAGTAGTGAAGCAATGTACTGCTGCTACTCGATTAAATTAGTCGCCTAGTGCGAACAAGGCTTACGACTTGGGGGTTGTTTCTGAATTGAAATGCTATGTTTTCACGCTTTGATGCTTAGGTAGGTACACTGTTTACTGGAGTTCGGGGATTTTCGGATCGCTAAAGATTCGGGTTTAACTCCCAGCATATATCAAACTCAAACTCAAAATATATTTATTTAATAAACTCAATTAATGAGTACTTTGAATCGTCCAAATTTTTAAAATGCCACCCATGCAGGACGTCATTTTTTAACTGTGGCAAAGAACGGACGCAAGAAACCATAGCGCACAAAAGCAACGACATTTACAAAAAAAAGATATGTCGTTACCAGGTCATAAAATACAAAATAATAATTTGAATGTAAAATACTTAGAACAAACCTTTAGTTATTGTTCTGAGGTAAAATATACGGTACTATAAATTAATTTTAGACAATTTATTAGAAATAGCTTTTAGAATACTTGGAGCATTTCAGTTCAGAGCCAAGCTGTTTTGTCTTCTGTGTAATTTGACACTTTATAATAAGCTTTTTTATAAAGCTTTTCTTTGATATGGATTTTAAATTTCTCAAGATATAATTTCTGAATATCAATTGGTACTTTGTTGTAAAATCGTACACACATACCCTTATAAGAATTATTTATTTTATGAAGCCTAGTATATGGTACTGCTAATTTGTTCTTACTTCTAATAATTAAATTGTGAGTGTCAATGATATTTTATGTTAGGTCATTGGTGAATGTCACTGGTTTTTTAAAACATTTTAATATTTTTATGAACATACCTACATTTTTCATAAATGTATTGTGATGCAACTGTCATTATACTTATATCCCAAAATTAACATTTTAATATTTTTATGAACATACCTACATTTTTCATAAATGTATTGTGATGCAACTGTCATTATACTTATATCCCAAAATCTCTCCTTCATAATAATAGTTACCACAGAACAGAAAAAGAAGCAGTTACGCACAACATATTTTTTTTTAAGAATTAGTAAATAGATATGCCGAAAAACAATTGTTTTCCAAGTACTTACGTCAAAGTATTACTATGAAAAAAAATGCCTAAACCGTTATGCCAAATAAAATTAGGAATAAAAAGAAATGTCGAAACATGGTACTTACCTAGTAGGGCTTGTATCTATAGCAGGAAACGGAGGAGATAATTGACCAGACCAGACCAGGTATACGATGGATGGGATCTTTGGAAAAAATAAACAGTTGGTGTTCATATGAGTTTCATGTTGGATTTTATAATTTATTCATAATAATTACGTCGGACTAACCAATAATACTTAGTAAAAATATTTTAACATGTGCAACAATTTTTTTTATTGATTGCTAACACTGATAATGAAAACCGAGGGTTCTAAAAAGCTTTACACATCTCTACTGTTTTTTTTTTCATAAATACGTTCAGTCATATTTTAAAAAGTGATTTACGTATTAATTTTAAATGTTTATTTTAATACAAATTTATTAAAAAGATACCCAACACGGGTCACATTAATGTAGATTTTCATACAAAATTTATAACAAATAGGCTTTAGGCACTTAACTTTAATAATTGCTAATACTAACTAAATTTAGTTACACTTTTGGCAAGATTTAAGTTAATTGTAGGTAGTTGGCATTATCTAACATTTAATATGTGTACCTACGTGTAGGTAGGTATACACGTTAAAATGTGATGCATTTCCTCTCTTCCCTTGGGTGTCGTAAAAGTCGACTAAGAGACTAAAGACTGCACATACATCCAATAGCATAGAGCACCGATGGGCTCACCACCTGTCACGCTGAGCACACGTGCAGTCGCTATTTGGTGAAAAGTGGACTATGACAGAGGACTGCTTTTGCGGTTCTCATTGCCTAGTCGTGGTTATAATATGATGTAAGTATTATGTATGTATGTATATTGATAAAATCCTGAAGAGATAACTCGTTATCATTTTAAAAATAGGTAGCTAATTATTTATTTAAATAGCTTACGACTCTTTTCCTGTGTAACCCCTTGGTTATTTATTTAATAACTGAGATATAAAAAGAAACTAGTATAGTATAAAATATAGAAATAAATGTTTTAGATAACGTTTATAAATTCATTTGTTCCTTGCATTTCATTAATCTTCCAGGCTGAGTACAAATATTTACTTAAATCAATACTTGATTTCCGATTCTCCGGTCTACTATCAAATATTGTTAATTTTATTGTCAAGTTAATAAAATTCGACATTGTTTATCAGCCTAACATCAATGTTTGTATCACGACTACTATAAAAAAAGCTTCAGCTACCTCTCACCAAACCAATAAAACGTACAAAACGTACGTTCAATAGTTTTAACCTTCAAAAAATTCTAATATAAGTCTACGAAAACCTTAAAAATTTGTAACTTAAGCCGTCTTAACGGTCTCTAAAAGATCTTTGTTAGGCGGAACCCAGCCACCGAATGCTCTCTCGAATTCCCTCGCAACAGCTATCGTTAAGTGGTCATTGCATTTGTTAGCTGCTATTTGTATGCCCACTGGCAACCCGTTCCTGGTGAAGTCTATGGGGCAAGCGGTTACTGGCAGCCCCAACGCGTTGAAGATAGTCAAGTAGCTGCAGTTCAGGAATTTGTAGTATGTCCTGTAGTGCAAGTCGGCGGTGTACGGGAATGTTGGGAAGAACAGAACTCCATCGTCGGACAGCGCTTTCTGTAAATGCAAGAGATATTTGTGATTTCGACAGGTAGAGGTAAGAAGTTGTCAGTAGTTTATGGGGTTACCTATCATAAATTCGAAATTTGCCTGTACGAATTTTATTTGGCCGAAAACGTTTTGTAATTTTTTGTTTTCCATAATTTTCTTTTTACCGAAAACACAATTTACAAAGTTTTGAAATGTCGATTGTCGATTGTTATTTTTTTCAAAATCTCTATATTTTGAAATCCCACTCAACGTTTGGCAGAAGCTATTAATGCTAGACGATTCATTTTCCAGAAACACGTTTCCAATATTATTAAAATACAACATTTCAAATAATTGAAATCCATAATAAGTATGCAGCAAGCATGCAGCATGCAACCAAACATGCAGCAGGCATGGTTTCTGTCACGGCTCCGGCGCTGCGAGGCTCCGGCGGTCCCACGCAAGCTTATTGTCGCAGATGGCTTACGCTTACCACCGCAGCTTCGGCTTTCTGGCCGGGTCCGCCGGCCAGCCTCAGCCGCGGAACCACCTGCTCCTCAGCTCGCGGGCCGCCTCGCCCCTCCGCGCCTACGCGGGCTTGAATTACACTCTAGCGTAGGGCAGACAAGACTACGTGGAGTCGGTTTTGCCGCGATTCGTTTCTGTCACTGACTTTTGAAACACAATCTTACCCGAAACATAAAGTATTAACTTTTTAAGACATTTTATTTCATATATTTATATTATTAAATGAATAATCTCATTTAATAATATAAATATATGAAAAACAAAAAAAAAATTGTTTATGAGTATGATATTTTAGAGGAAAAGTTACTTCGAATTTTAATACTTCTAGATATTAAATTTATTGTAAACAAAACATCTTCCAAAAGAAAAAAAGTAGTTTTGATAATCGGCTAATAGTTTTTCTGGAAAATGAAACGTATGTATGATAAGTTTATGGATTAACAAAATTATGTAAAAGCAACGATCTGGTATTTAAAACTTTGTCATACCGTTTTCGAACAATTGGAAGTCGTACAGGAAAGTTTCGAATTTATGATGATAGGTTACCAGTTTATGGTTCTGGGTGACATGCGGTTCCATTTATTTTGGCTTTAGTTAACTTCTTTAAAATCTAAGAAAATAAATGTACGATATCCTTTGCTTGATGAAGTACCATAGCGGTATCGAACATTAAAAAATCTTGGAGAGGGGTCTAAAATAATTGTACTTACATGAAAATCAGTCTTAATCTCCTCAAAAATCTTAAGTAGCTTTGCGTAATCACTCTTTGGTAGTGCATTGAAAAACTTGAACAGTGGACCGTAGATGACGCATGTGAAATTATGATCGGTGAGACCGAATATTCGCTTCAGGACCTGTGGCCACATGGGCAGCAGTTTGTCGGGGTTCTCTGGGTCCGTATAGATGTTGCTGATCTTCTTAATGTTGAGAAGAACCCTGACGCTGATTTCCCACATGTGTTCCATGTTCTTTATTTTAAGCTGAAACATTGAAATCATAAGGTTTATAAATAAATTGTAAGTTATCGAGCTAGTCCATTCCATATTCCAGTAGAAATGTAATTATTACGCCACAACTGCATTTAGTTTACACTGACAGTTGTGGTCACGTGTGGACTGATATCACTTCTTGGTTTGTATTTTCATGTTTCTATAGCTGATAATCCATGATGTGAAAAATTCGTAATCATTGTTAAATTGTTTACGTTGCAACCTTCGATCATACTCGTAGGTGAACGTAGTATAAAACGTTCAAACATGCTAAAGATAATGAAACATAAAATAAACTACGATTGATCAACGCAGCCGCAGGTTTGGTTCCCACCCGAGGTAGTTATTTTTTTCAAAGTATTATTACCAATCTATTAACACTATTTCTACTATTGGGACTTACTTGTTCAACTTCAATATTATAAGTGCTCTTCATGT
Organism: Scoparia ambigualis; assembly: GCA_963921215.1. Taxonomy (NCBI): domain Eukaryota; kingdom Metazoa; phylum Arthropoda; class Insecta; order Lepidoptera; family Crambidae; genus Scoparia; species Scoparia ambigualis. The sequence goes on from OY992511.1 coordinate 21,457,683, forward strand.
AGTCTCTTGCTTTCTGCATAGCATTTCTAACCTCAGGACCGATTGCATTTGTGACGTTACTACCATCGCCGTCCATGTAATAGTACTTCAGTTTTGTTACGTCTACCTGGAAATGTACACATTGTGCTGTGGTTAATGAAGTTTGCGATTATTCCGACGATCGTAACGTGATATCGTTACATAGGCCTGTGATAAAAAAGTGATATGGTTTTATACATTCAAACGCGAATTAGTGTCTATTTTGAAATTGTGTACTAGATAGTTAGCTGCGAGCTACTTATTTTTCAATATATTATTCCTTATATCATTATAGTTTAGATGTGTGGTGAATGAATACTACTACGACCCTCTCTTCTCTTGGGTGTCGTAAAAGGCGACTAACGGACTAAATACTGCACATAATTGTCCATGTCGTCCACCAGCATAGAGTAGCGATGGGCTCACCACCTGTCACGCTGAGCACATGTGCAGTCGCTATTTGGTGAAAAGTGGACTATGGCAAGGGACTGCTTTTGCGGTCTCATTGCCTAGTCTCTGGCTAACCCTTCTGGGATAATAGTCGTGACATATGTATGTATCATTATACCACTTGGCTAAGATTCCCTGAACGCACTGCAATTCAAACAGAAATTGTCTACATTTGCGTACGCCTTAGAATAATCTTAAAAAAAGTATTTGCTTACAGATCTATCCAAAGGTACAACAGGTCCGTCAGGTTGCTTGAGGACTTTCAATAGTAACGTCAGGTCCTCGGCGTAGCGCGTTATGGGTCCCAGGGCGAAGTACTCTTCAAATGTATCATCGCCGCTGTATGGTACATGACCTGGATAAGGATTTTAATGTTACAAATTGAATAATAGGCCAACAAGCATGCATTACACCCGACCGTGACGTGACAGTAAGTAAAACCCCACAAATCCTCATTGACATTAATACAAAATTTTCTCTAAGCGTCTTGGAGTTGTAGGTACCTACATGATGATTTATTTCTTCTTCTTTTCTTCTCTCCCGTTATGGGTTTGTTAAATCAGCAACCTTTACGACAGCATAAAATTGAATTTAAAAAATTATTTCAGACTTTCCCGTTTTCGTTTTTTCGAAATTGCGAATGCAACAAGTAGGGTTGTGCCTAGTTGAAGCATTAACCTAACCTTAAAAAATATTAACTCTATAATTCTGTTGTTACTCTTATTTAATTCGATCAAAGATTCAAAGGAAGTTCACTATTGTTTTGTAACATGTGTTAATGTGTGGTTGATTATACACACTGGTTGCATTTCCGTGCGGAGTAACCGAAATAATTACTTCTTGGGCAATTGGCTAGAAATCGAGGCCGTTGCCTTCACCAACGAGCGGTTATCAATTGGTTACGTGCTTTACTACTGTTAAAGTGTTAACTAATCGATACGGCTACCGAACATTATGTCACATCGCAAAAGGTCTTCTCAAAGACTATTAAAAAAATAAGTACTTATATGTTTATTTTGTTCTTGCAGTGACAGTGAAAGGCTTTGCAAAAGTCATGTATTGTATTTTAAAGGGCCAAATTGTGTGTTAAGAGATACTTTAACAAATACATTTTAGTAATTTAAGAAAAGCAAACGCTTGCCTTCATATTTATGTAACGATAGAAGCGCTCTTTATAAGGAATCCTCATCTGCTGACAATTGGCTATCTTATTTCTTACATCAGTGCATAACAACGCGACCACAAAATAAAGATACTCTCTCATTTTGTGGTGCGACCAACATTGTTGCTTTGGCGACAGACTTAGATAAAATAATGGGTACCTAGCTAGCCTGCTATGCAATTCTCTAAGCGCCACATAGACGCTGCGCGCATGGCTGTGATCATAGATGTTACAGCAGTCACATCGTTCGCTGCAGTCACGGCTGTGGTCAAAGTTGAATCTGTTTTTCTTACAGAATACCGATTGAAGCTCATCTCTTTAGAACAGCTTCACCTATTTAGCTAATTATTTTTTCAATGTGTTTGTAATGCCAGGAGAAAGTTGCATAAAAGTTTTTTGTAGGAGAATCCATGGCAAATTTAGGACTTGAAAAAAAACTGAAAACCATTGTTCTATCGGATTTCTAAATTACCTTGTACTGACAGAAGTTTTGGAGTGGGTTTATGCCCGAATATCCCGGTAAACATGGGTGGTAGCCGCAGGGAGCCAGCGATGTCGGACCCCACGCCAACGATGGACGCACCCGCCGATATTAAGGCGGCCTGGAACCATAAAAAAGTCGAATAAGTATAGGAGAATAGCTCAAATAGGAAATTCTCCTTAGTCAGGTTCTAAGTTTTAAGACTTATGAAAAATTGACAAAAATAATAACATAATGGGAACCAAGAGATGGAAAAAGGAACAGAGGCAGACGGGTAAAAGATGGGAAGATGAAGGACAGAAAATGACAGAGAAAAATGTAAGGAGCTGGATGAGAGAGAGAGAGAGAGCTGGTGCCATCGGACACGCTGAACAAATCGGCATTAATTAGTAATAATAATAACGGCACGTATTGTCAGGAGGTTCCTCTCTCTGATGCCCTAACCACCGATAGCCTGGGTCTATCCCCGCTGCCGGTGGCAGGTAAAAGGTAAGAAAAATTAGCTTACGAATTAAATTAAATAAAGAGCATAATAATAACAGACTTACCTCTCTGCCAGACGACCCGCAAGGCGTCCGCTTCTGATGATATGGGTTTGAGGTGACGCCCTACACGTTGTTGTAAGTCTCCCATTTCATGCACAGCTGGGGGGTTTTGGTGACGGCAATGGGGATACTACCGGCCGCCCTCGCGTGATTTACTATGGTTGCGTCGGCCTTCATCATCATTAAAAAGGAGGTTAGTATGTAAACATACCTCTCCGCCAGACGACCCGCCAGCCGTCCGTTTCTGATAGTACGGGTTTGTGATGACCCTCAGCACGTTGTTCTAAGTCTCCCAGTTCATGCACAGTTGTAGGGTGTTGGTATGACGGCGATGGGATGCCACCCTCGCGTGCCTCACTATGGTCGCGTCAGCTTTCACCATCAAAATGGAGGTTAGTATAAACATACCTCTCCGCCGGACGACCCGCCGGGCGTCCGTTTCTGATCACACGGGTTGGTGGTGACGCCCAGCACATTGTTGTAAGTCTCCCAGTTCATGCACATCTGTGGGGGTGTTGGTGACATCGATGGGGATTCCACCGGCCGCCTTCGCGTGCCTTACTATGGTCGCGTCGACCTTCTACATCATCAAAAAGGATGTTAGTATAAACATACCTCTCCGCCAGAGGACCCGCCAGGCGTCCGCTTCTGATCATACGGGTTTGTGGTGACCCCCAGCACGTTGTTGTAAGTCTCCCAGTTCATGCACAGCTGGGGGGTGTTGGTGACGGCGATAGGGATACCGCCGGCCGCCCTCGCGTGGCGTACTATGGTCGCGTCGGCTTTTGCTGGGTTCCTGTACGGGTGTACGGTGCCGCAGTCGTTGCTCATGCCTGGAAAATCAACAAAATAAAATAAATATTTTTACCATTGAAAATGGTTATCAGATGCAAATCGCCTGAGACGTATTTTTAGCCATAACTCCGAGGATTTTGGAAGGATCGAGATGGGAATAGTACCAAGAGTTAAGGAATTTATCGAGACACGTGAGCGTTAGTTTTTACCATTGAAAATGGTTATCAGATACTAATCGCCTGAGACGTATTTTTGACCATAGCTCCGAGGACTTTAGGAGCATTGAGATAGGAATAGTACCAAAAGGTGAGGAGTTTATCAAGACACGTGTGAACGTTTGAATTTTGAAAATCGACTAGTAACTTTTCTTGGAATTTTGAAAAATGTAAATAAAATCGGATTTTTTGGGGGTGTTGGTTTACTAAATTGTAAATATTTCGGAAAAAAACAGACTTAAGAGGCCTATTACATCTCGAATGTGATTTTAGCGTAAAATGCCCATTTTCGCATTTTGTAGTAATTTTGAAGTTGTATTTATCGTTTTTATCGAAATAGGATAATAAATTTGTGCATAATATTACAAATCTCCATTCTGTGAGCATAAGTTGAATTCGCACGGCCGGCGCATCGCATTTTGTAGTAATTTTGCAGTTGTAATTATCGATTTTTATCGAAATAGGATAATAAATTCATTATAAAATCTTTATTCCTCATGAAATAACATTACTCTGGTATAAATTTTGCTCAATAATATTATCGTAGATAGGAGAAATTCACAGTTAACTTATAGCGATTTTCGAAGTTTTTGATTTAGAATAAGATTTTTTTCCTATATAAAATCAATGATATCTAAAAGTTCCGAGTCCGCTACGCACTATTCGACTATATAAGAGATAACATTATTTTTTTTTTATTTGACTTGTTAAAAACAGTAGTTCAATCGATGAGCTCAAAAAAGGGCCTTCGCGCACTTTATGAAAATCTTTCTCCGCAATTTTAAGTTTAATTAAAAAGTTAAGCAAAATTTACAAAAAGCGAGGCCGCTACGCACTATTCTAATAGCTATTCTACATTGTTCAATAATTCATAATTGTTAGAGTATTTTTGTTTCTGAGATCCATGACGCCAAAGTTGGCCATTTTACGCAAAAATCACAGTCGAGATGTAATAGGCCTCTTAAGAAAAATTTAAAAAAGCGGTCCTAGAGTATTAGTTTAGCTACAAAATAGCGAAAAAAATTTAAAAATCGATCGAAATTAATAATTGTAACTTGTAGGTGGTCCCTTTAGATTTGGAATTATAAAAAAACGGGTATTTCCGTTAAGTTGTAGCTTCTATGATTATTGACCGATCGTCATGGTAATGGTGTTAAAAGATGCGAATGCATTCCAACCTCAAAAATCTAAGTGAAATGAATGAATTTGACTTAGGTTGTAAAAGAAAAGTAAATGTTATTCTCTGTGTTGTGCAGAATGTTATAATTCGACTTGTAAGTAATGTAGTTTTGTTATTTTAGGGAAGTATAGCTCAATGAAAATTTCTTATTATTCAATTTGTAATGTGTTACTTTTTCAAAATAATTTTTTTTTCGTAAATTTTTGTATTCATTTTCAATGCTCCAATTCTTGCGGGGACTGCGAAATCTGTGAATTTTTTGTTTGTATTACTGCTTAACGTGCTAAACTAACGTAGGTTGAGTACCTAAGTTAATAGGGTTTGTTTTTTTGCTGGGCAAAATGGCTTTTTTTATTATTGACATCAAGTCATCGTTACAATAACTGATGGGTGTATTGGATTTGCTGAATGCGGGTTGGTTATCATCATAAACACACTTTCACCGCCTTTTGTATTGAACCTAGGACCTCCGGATTCGAGCATTTTAAGTAGAGCATTGAGGAGGTTTTAGAATACTTGAAATATGGGTAACTTTTTTTTTTTTAATTTATTTTCCAATACAAGAAATCATCACAATACATTAAATTAGAGATGCATACACAAAAACCTCACTGGGTTTATCCGTATATGAGAGCCGCTACTTTACATAAATTAATTATTTAACAACAGTGTTACTATGTATTATATTATTTAACATTAAGTATAACTATCCTACCTCTGGTTAGTATGACACAAGGAATTATTTTCTAAATAGTATTTCTTAAATTTTGGCTTATATCTAGTTATGTTTTGGTTAGTATACATATCTTGCAAATCAGTGGGCAATTCATTAAGGTAAGTAGGAATCTGACAATTCAACATTCTAGTGCCAAATACATTATTAGTTTTAGGTAAAGTATATCTTTTTAAACCAGAAATTGTACGGAGATTTGGAGGTCTACAATGTTCGACTAAAGTAGTACTATTTTCATTACATTCTGTTAGAATATTAAACTTACTACATGTAAACTGTTTTAAAATTATTATTTTTTATATTTATTTATTATTATGGTCGCGTCGACGTCGTCAGTCGGCTTTCGCCGGATTTCTGTACGGGTGTACCGTACCAAAATCGTTGCCCATGCCTGGAATGCTAATGGTGCCAATGGATTGCTTGTAGCATGATAATTAATGAGGACGTGGGTGTAATTATTACTTTGCTAATACATTGAAATGTATGAGACAGTGGAATTTATGGGTCTAGCGTTGTGCCGCCGCTATTTATTGTAAGCAGCACCAGCAGAAGCAGCGATGAGATCAAAGTCAAAGTCAAATGCTTAATTCAATACTAGCGGCCGCTCGCGGTTTCACCCGCGTGGTTCCCGTTCCCGTGGGAAAATCGGGTTAAAAAGTATTCTATATGTTAATCCAGGGTATAAACTATCTGTATGCTGAATTTCAACCAAATCCATTCAGTAGTTTTTACGTTAAAGAGTAACAAACATCCATCCTTACTTACAAACTTTCGCGTTTATAATATTAGTAGGACTAGCGGCCCGCCCCCGCCTTCGTCCACGCTAACTTAGAAAGACCGTCATAGTTCAGCCGTTTCAAAAAATATATTTACAAAATATAAACGAAAACCATCCTCAGTTAACGCTCTATCTTTTAGTAAAAAACCACATATAAATCCATTGCGTGGTTTAGGAGAATAGTGCGGTGCCATAGACAGAGGAAAACGGCGACTTTACTTTAACTATGTAAATATGATAAACCGTTACAGGTACCTAGGTACTTATTGACGTCAAAAAGAAAAAATATATAAAAATAAAGTTAACTAAAGTTAAATCTCATCAACAACTTAACTGCCTACTTACCTAATCTACCACCAGTTTGGATTTTGGGAGAAGAGAAGAAGCTGAGAGTTCGACTGAGAAGAAGCTGGCAAGAAACTCAGGAGGCCTTACTTTTTTCTCCCTCTTAGTAATAAAAGTTAATCTAAGTAAATCCCTCTAAGTAAATAAAGATCGGCACAGAACGGAGGCTAGCACATAGTAAAGGAGGCCTATAACCAGTAGTGGGGGTTTGGTGCAAGGATGGTTGCGGGCTGATATAATGATGAATCATTATTGAGCTGATCAGCCCTTTCGGATTTTTGTGTAACCTTTTAGTGAGAGAAGAAAATTACAAAGAATTTGTTGTAATTTCTTTGTAATTTTGTTCACTCATCGAAATGTTACCTACATAAAAATATGTTAACTTTTACTTTCAAGCTTCGTTGTGATTTCTCTGTCATTGTTGCAGCATTATTTGAATGTTAGTGACGAATAAATAAGTAAGTTGACTTATTTGTTTTGTTTGACATAACAAAATAATTGTGAACATAATACAAAATGACTGGCCAAATCTCACATTTATTTAAATTTGGTATAATAAATAAATGTTTTCCTTTATAGGCGATTAACGATAAGGTGAGCCACTACACAATATAAATAAAATAGACTTGCCTTACGTAAAAAACTACAACATGATTAATGGCATATTATAAAAAAGTCGTATAGCCGGTACCTAGTTGTTTATTACTCGTACCGACCGTAGGTTTCAAGCCACATCGTGCACAGCAAACCGCCTAATGACTGTAATAATAGGTATATAGGTTTGTATTGAAATTGCTAGTGTTTGTTATAGTATAAACACTACCTTCAAAATATGAAAATTGCTTAATTATCAACAATCACAACACATCAGTGGTGTGCATCCAACATCTCACGCTGAGCACATGCAGTTGTAATTGATTGATTCTGATTCTGCGTTCATAGTGCCTGAGTAAAACTTTTAGATTCATTTTTGTTTTTCGCTTTCCTTCTATTATATAATTGTTTTATGATTATTGATTGTTTAATTTGGTAACGACATATTGTTTTGTAAATGTCGTTACTTCTATATTATAATAAAGCTGTGGAGTTTCTTGCGCCCGTTTTTCTCCACTGCTAAAAAACGTCCTCAATGAGTGGGGTGGCATCCATATAGAGAAGTAAATTTAAGTTTAGACGATTCAAAATGCTTATTTTAAGCTTACTGAATAAAGAAATTTTGATTTTTTGATTTTATATTGGTGAAACGTGGACTATGGCACTGGAGGGATATTCCCGCCCGCTCCAAGATTTTGTTCCCAAGCGCTCCAAGATTAAAATTGTATAAGTATTAATATTATTTTGTAAAATCGTTCCCAAGGGCTCCAAAAGTGTATGCAAATATATTTCTTAAAAACTCTGCAGTTCCTCATTGCTAGTCTTTGACTAACCCTTTTGTATGTATAAAATGTAAGGCCAATAAAGAATGTTTGGTAAGGTAATACGTATATCCCGCAACTGGTACTAAGTGCAAACAACTATTCATTTTTGCGATTTGTTTGGGAGCAACCTGAAAAAGCGACAAAATAAAATCAGCTGTTCCATATAAAACTGCAAACACTTACTTTTTGACCGAATGTATGTAAAAGCTTTTGTTGTTCTTTCACTTTTTAAAATGTTTTTTCTTTAACGATTGTTATCTATCTGAAAATTTATTAGCCAAAGTAGGTACTCGTCCTAAATCTGAGTGAGGCGATGACTTTCCGAAAATCTAATTTTACTGTAAGCGATTTTTGCATTCGCATAATTTCCCAATCGAAGCGTATCCTGATATAAATTTTTACCAGAGATTATTTTTTTTAAATCTCCTTTTCTTTTCGCGTTATTTCCTAATCTTATCTTATTCTGATAGTTCTTTTCCGGACGTTTAAAAAAAATAATTTTTTAATCTTTTTTTTTAAATAGCATCGAAATTAGATATGAAAAATTGTTTATAGTAATGTTTCCTAGTAATCGATCACTTAAGCGAATGTGTAAATAACGTGACTAGGAATATTTGAGAATGAATATATGTATTACTTCATCATCATCATCATCCACAGCCTGACTTCACCCACTGCTGGGTATAGGCCTCTCTTTGTATGTGCCACTGTTTATGAATTACTTAGTAATAAAAAAAATATTCAGAAATTTACCCTCCGGGAAAAATAACGCACAGAAAATAAAAAATTGGGAAAATTATGCGAATGCAAAAATCGCTTGCAATAAAATTCGATTTTCGGAAAGTCATCGCCACACTTCTAAATCTGTCTGCAATTATTATCATCGGCGCCCGCGACTTCGTCTGCGTGAACATCCCTTACCCTTTTTAAAAAATAACCCTTACAATTTTTTGAATTTTCTTTAACACAAACCTTGCCCTGACAATTACGAACACAACAAAAAGAATCAGTGAAATAGGTCGAGCCGTTCTGAAGTGATGCTACTAATATATTTATAATATAGAATATTTCGGCAACTGATTTTTATTAATTAAGATATAGCCTCATTGGTCCCAATGCAGCGTAAAGACCTCCCCTTTACATCTTCCATTCTCCCTTATTTTTAACGATAACTTAGAAGAGTCCTCTTAATATTTAATAAACTTAAAAAAATAACCCTCACTCACCTTCAACTGCTATGCTTTCTTTCACAGTGAACGGTACCCCCAATAAAGGATACTCCTTCTCCAACTCTTCTGGTGTCCGCGTGGTGGATGCTATCATTTTGTCAATGGCTCTTGCTTCTCTCAACGCAGCTTCATACCTCGGCTCAACTATGGCGTTGAGGTACGGATTAACCTCTTTGCATCGCTCTATGTAAGCTGTCACAACTTCTTCCGATGTGATCTGTAATAATATAAAAGTTATACATTAGTATAAGGTAATATGTTATAACTTTTCCACTCTCACACCATTTATCTAGCCCAAGTTAGGTTTCTTTGATTTTTTTTCTATTTGTTAGATATCGAATAAACATACTAAAATATAAAAAACACCAAACCCGAAATCAATTTATTCCTAATTTGACCCGGCGGAGAATTGAACCCGGGACCTCAGAGATGGCAACACCTGAACCGGCGTCCTAACCACACGACCACGGAAGGTCGTCAACAGGTATTCTTTAAGTTACATGGTAAATTGTAAGTGTAAAAGGCGATTGATGGCGTAGCGGCTGAGGCGTTCGGTTTGTGATCTTGCCTGTGACCAGGTTCATGGAGCGATGACCAGGTCCATGGATGGATGACCAAATAAAAAAAAACATCTCGAGCTTCTCTATGCTTCGGAAGGCACATAAAGACGTTGCTCCCGACTGTTTCCAGATGATGGCAGTCGTTAATAGCTTACTAAGCATAGTGGGTTATCCCACAATCTCCCCATAAGTCCATGGAACGTTTATAGGCTGATAAATTTATCATCGAAATGAAATACTTTTTAAGGATGAAACTAGCGTTGGATTTACTACAGACTGAGTTGTTGGTCACCAACAGTAGTATCTGTGATACAGCTAGATTAGTTTATTTCAGTTACTTTCATAGTGTAATTTCGTACGGCATTTTACTGTGGGGAAATGCTGCCGACATTCAAACTATCTTTGTGCTGCAGAAGAGGGCTATTCGAGCAATATATAACCTACAGGCTGGTGACTCTCTCCTCGGAGATTTAAGGATATAAGTAAAATGACAGTTGCATCACAATACATTTATGAAAATCTGATGTATGTTCATAAAATATCGAAATGTTTTTAAAAAAACAGTGATATTTTTGTTTGGTGATTCATAATATGAGAAACAACACCTCAGTCTACCTGTGACCACTGACCATATAAAGGGTTCGAAACGTCAAAAGTAAATAAAACTATAAAATTTAGTGGATTAAACGAGAGTTTTAGCGATAAAAAAAAGTGTTTCATTTCAATGTGTAGTGTTCGTGTAAACTTACGAATTTAACATCATCAAAATTTATTCAGAAATCTACTATGACATTTTTTATGGGAGCTTACGAAAAGGTGGTTATGTAACTATTGTGTTCGTGGCGTGTCCTCACATATGTAGTCACACACAACACACAACAGACCAACACAGTGAAATAAACCAATTAGACACATGTTACGTTACCGCAGTTTGCCTAAAAACGTGATAAGTGATGTAAATAGTAAACTTAAAGCGAGAGATTATTGTACATTTAAGTTGTATCAAAATTAAATAGAAAAATCTGTGCTATGTATGACATGTATATTTATATAGACAATATAAAATAGTTTGATAAATAGAACCTGTAAAAATTAAACAAGACAGAAATGTTTCGTACTTATTTAAAAAAAATAACTAAGTACTTAATTCGTAATTTTGAATATTTGCGTTAAAAAAACGTTTAAATAAACTCATTTTTTTACATACTGTTAAGTAAAATATAAAAATAAAGCTTTGCGTGGCTGTATAAATAACAGTAATTATAAGTTACAATTCTCGTAGAGGTTTCATGCAAAGTAATTATTCACACCCCAATAATCATCAGAAATCACAATAATAAGTAAGTAATACATAAATTCCTACCTCCTTGTTTCTGATCATCATAGTTAGAGTTGTGGCAGATTTGAAGAGTACAGGATTGGTAGGTGGCGGGCATTTTCTCGTCCTCTTTATGCTGAGGAGGTACGACAAAGGGTACACTATAATTGCTATGAGAGATACCAGGAACCGCAGGAACCGCCTCACGAGACCGTGCAGCATGTTTGTCTGAAACAAAAAGAGATACTACTTTTAGGGTGGAAAATTTTGTAAGGCTTGGATTAGGTGGAAAATTATAATTATTTTTGGTCACCCATCCGGTAATCCGGTAATCCGGCTCGCTTATTACGCCCTCCAGCTAAGAGGAACGAAGATATTTCGACAGGAAAAGTCGAAGATTGCGCTCAGTGGCATGCGTCGGGAGAGGCCTATGTCCAGCAGTGACTGACAGGGGCTGTTATGATGATGATGTTTATCTGTGCAAGCGTGCAAGGCCGCACTCCAACCAAATGAAGCGACAATCTGCGTAGGGCAGATTATCGCGATTGTAAGATTGTTGTTCGGGCAGTAACTAAATGCTGGAAGCTTTAGTCTGCCCGACGGTGGGTGGTATCGCTGAGCTGCTGAGAATTTGTGAAACCTATGCGGAGGCGCATGGGCTTAATTATAATGTTGGAAAGTGTGAATACATGATATTTAAGGCCGCTGGTAAATTCCCTGAGAACTCGCAAAACATTACCCTTAACGGCTTGAGCATAAACCGCGTTTCTAAATTTAAATATTTGGGACACTACCTTACCGATGACCTTAAGGATGATGTTGACATTGAAAGGGAACGGAGGGCGCTAGCAGTCAGAGGTAATATGTTGACTCGCAGATTCTCCCGGTGCACTGAGCAGGTTAAAATAACGCTTTTTAAAGCTTATTGTCAGAGTTGCTACACGGGAAGTTTGTGGGTCAATCACACCAGAAGGTCGCTGGACGCCCTTCGCGTCCAATACAATAATATCTTTAGGATGATGTTGGGGCTGCCTCGCTTCTGTAGCGCATCGGGGCTGTTTGCACACTATCGCACTGATGTCTTTAATGCCATTTTACGCAAAAAGACGGCATCCCTGATCCGTAGTGTGCGGGACAGTCCCAATAGCATCCTGATGCCTATAGCCGAGAGGTTTTCTTCACATTTATGGAAGAGTCTTATAAATAAAGTTTTAAATTAATTAGATTACTAACAACCTTCTATTATATTGTACTACTAACCGATATGGATTAAGTTATCCGAAATAAATGGTTTTATTTATTTTAGATCGGGTCTAATCCTTTGGCAAGCAGTGGACTACGATAGGTTGACGATGACGATTGTAATGAAAAATCATCAGGTGATTTTCTAATTGTAATTAGTTACTTATCTTAATTACATTTTATATAATTTTTTTTAAGTTTTTGATTTGGGTAAAAATCATAAGCATCAAGCACTGACAAATTTCGACGGGTGAAAACCAGACCTCGGTAGCCAAGTGGTTAAGGCAGCCGCCCGGAATACGAAAGGTCACATGGGCACTGTTCCAACAATTGCTTCTGTAAATTTCGCCACAACGCACGCACCTATGAGAGGTAGGTAAAAACTCCGTTTTGTAACTACTTTGCCGAGGCCAGATCCACGATTGCGGGTTAGTAACATGGTAACGAGCACGAAATTGTCTGCAAGGCCCTCACGGAATGCAGTTTCTACGTTGTTCACGGAATACATTGTAAAACGCTGCCCTAAGTCCTAAGAAACCAAATAAAATAATAGCTATTGCTAATCTATTTATCACTTTCTATTCTATTTAGGTATCTATTGGTATCTTCAAAATGCAATTTGGTGTATTTTTAGTTTTCTTAGTAGCAAATGTTAGGAAAACAAGTTACGTAGGTACCTACCTAAGTAACTATAGTTAGAATTACTCGTAATGTAACTCGTAGTTTTAATACAGAGACGAGGTTTAAAAGAAGTGCAATTTTTCCTACACACGTGCAGTTTATTAGCAGTAGTGGCTTGAGGTAGTAGAGGTAGTGAAGCAATTAATAGACCAATTTCTTCGATCAATATTATTTAATTCTTTAAAATTATTTATTTATTTTCTTTCATCAGGCACAATCTGCCTCTTATTAATTTAATACACATACTCATTTAATGTCGCCAATATGAAAGGCCAAAGTATTCTTTTTCTGTTTCACTGGTAGATACCTATAGGTGCGCCAAAGATCACCTAAATTTTTAACTCCGATTATTGGAACTCCGAAAATGTTTATCCTAACAATCACAATACCTAACTACTCTGTTTCTAATGTTCATAGTTCCGAATCATTCAACTTCATAATGTCAGTAGCAAATATAGGAAAACAAATACTACTATTTGTTTACCTACTTAATAAGTATAAATTGATGAATGATAACTTTAGGAAGAAAAATTTTAGGAAGAGTGATCATTCGGATTACAATCAAATTACAATTTCGGGTAAACAACTTTAGTTAAGCCAATATGGACCCGGTACCTATACATAAAAGTGAATCTCGTTTGGTTAACAAACCAACCATGACTAGCGAAAAGGCGGTAATATTTGCTCTTTGAATAAAATTAATCTTTTAATAATATTGGAGGTACAACCATCAACATATTCCACAAAGTAAATTGACTCAAGGAAGGCCAATGTTGAACTATTTAATGTGTTCGTGTAAGCGCACCAAGAATAACCGACCATAATAAAATAACAATGGCCATCGTAACGGAAAGTAGGGTAGAACCGGTCGCAGCGTTCCATATAAATGGGATTCACTCATTCATTACTGTTAATAAATAATTACTTTTGTATGCCAGCTTCCAACTGTTTCTTCGCAGTAGTAGCCTAATAAGGCATTGTTCGGACTTGGCGAAATATTTTAGTCTAGTATATACTGCTATATTGCTTCGCTAGTTTGATTATTTTAGAAGTCGTTTTAAAAAAGCAAACTAGCAAAGCAATGTACTTAACTTACTTTTTCCTGCCGCATGAATCACATGTGAAATTGTGGATGTTATACATTGCAATTGATTTTTGCTGGTAACATTTTATAGGTACCTAATTCATATACGAGTAGTACTTAAAGGAGCGTCCTCACTGAGAGCATTCGCGTGTAATGAGCATTCGGCGTCGAATATTCGAGTGGTGTGGACGTTGAGCCGAGCGTTTCTACACGCGAGCGTGAACTTCGGCCGGTGTGGACGTCGCAACGCTTTTTGCGGAAATGGCTCGCATTCGAATGTTCACGCAAACAAAACGCTCGAAAGCGAGTACTCAGATAATGAAATGAATGAGTATGTATGTAGGAATATTACTGGCCACTTGTAGGCAAGGAACAGTTCCTTGATCGTGACCTTCTTGGTCTATCGTATTATTGTCAATGTCAATTTATTATAACAAAAAATTATCTCAGTGAGGACGCTCCTGCATTCGAATGCTCCGGGCTCGGATGTTCGACTCGAACGTTTATAGTTTTGCACGAAAGTGAATGTTTAGTTCGCTGTACAGAATTTGTTGCTCGCCGGCGATTGCTGGTTTACAAATGCTCGGAAAAGAATGCTCTCAGTAAGGACGCTCCTTAATACCTAAAGACATACACATAACGGTGCTCATGGTATATAATACAAACCTTTTATCGATGCACCTCTTTGTCTAGTCTTGAATGCCTTGCGTAATAGGTCAAGGATCATAAGACCGCTGGCGGTCGCGAAACAATTAATTTTTAATTGTGTTTGGTTTTACGATCCTCAAGGGGATAATCGGTTTACAATCCACACAGATATAGTTTGGCAAAAAAGAGTTGAAATTAAATAGTGGCAATACTATATGGAGTTTACATCATTTTTGACAAACACTCCATACAGTATTTTCATTATTTAATTTCTACTCTTTTTTGCCAAACTGTAATGATATAAAAATAGAGTGATTTTACCGATTTTATCGATTTTTTCTAACCCAGTCGACAATCGGTATTATCATAATTACGTATAAATTATTCTTTTGTCTAATATATTGTTAAGCAGATAATGTTTATTTTTAATGAATCATGAATTGCTAATGTTAGTTTGAAAAAATAAATAGTTTATTTGTTCATACATTTCCAATGTGTACGCTAGTAAAATGTTTACTAGAAAAAAAATCAACCAGTCTCAGGAAGCTCGAGTGGGATTCGAACCCACGACCTTTGGATTGCCGGTCCACTATATACACTTTTAAACTTTCGCGTTCCATTATGCACACATATTTAGACGGGATTTAACGCAAAACTACACACATCAAAAGTGTCTAGGGATCAAGCATTTTTATGCGGATTTCTTGAGATTGAGATGTGGCTTTGTAATAAATTTATGATTTTATAAATTTATATGGATCCTTTTTGGTGCATTTCATAATTTGAAACAGGAACTTTCAATCAATTTCTAGTAAAAGATGAAAATCAGCTGTCAATATTTTCCCTATAAAAACATACAACGCATTGAAGACATTATTAGTGCTACTGTTTCCCTACTACTGATTAAAACCAACGTTATTATGGAGCGGCGACGTCATTTAAGCAGGGAAGAAATGCTCAGAGCCGTGGGAATGATAGAAGCTGGTTCCCGGCAACGTACTGTGGCTTTAGCTCTGAATACAAGTTAGAGTGTTATCAGTCGACTTTGGACACGTTACCGAAGCACTGGTACCGTGGCTGAGCGCCATGGAGGACGGTATCGCTGCACCACACGGAGACAAGACCGATACATTCAAATCACAACTCGAAGAGCTCCAACAATAACCGCCATGATGTTAGCCGTGAGGCTTCACCACTCTTCAGGGAACTTAATTAGCGACCAAACAGTCAGAAACCGCTTGCATGAAGTGAACCTTCATTCCCGAAGACCGCTAAGGGTACCACCTATAGCAATGCACAATCGTAGGATTCGATATCAATGGGCTCTTGAACACAGAAATTGGGCAGAAGAACAATGGCGTTTCGTGTGCTTTTCTGATGAGTCTCGTTTTGGTATGAGACCGGATACAAGACGTTTACGACACTGGAGAACCCCTGGACGCCAACAGCGATTAAAATCCTGCCAGGAAGTCCATCCTTATAGTGGTGGAACCATCATGGTATGGGCGGGTATTTGGATCGGCGGAAGAACTGAGTTGATTTGGATCAGAGGCAACCTCAACGCTCAAATTTATGCTGAGACGATTGTATCAGACGTCATCGTTCCTCTACAAGTGCAAATCGGACCCTTATTTCAGTTAATGCATGATAATGCACGACCGCACACCGCAAGAGTTGTAAGACAGACTCTCGCCGCAGCTAACATCAATGTCATGCCCTGGCCTGCTCAGTCGCCAGACTTGAACCCGATTGAGCATGCATGGGATATGCTACAGAGAAGAGCTCTGCCGAATATGGAGGGTATCCAGTCGCAAGAAGACCTTTTTTTGTTGTTGCAACGAACATGGGCGGCCATTCCACAGCGTGATTTGGATGAACTCATTTTGAGTATGCCAAACCGATGTTCTTGTGTTGTTAGTGTTCGCGGTAGAAACACGGATTATTAATTGTTTAAGTTACCCAATAAAATTTTAAAGAAAACTGTTATTTCAGTCTTTTTTTCGAACTTTAATGTTAGTGGTTCAAATGTCAAAAATCCCTTTATTAGGAAAATGGCAAATTTCTTTATTAATGCAAAGGTGACTTGGTTTATCGTTACTGTAGACAAACGAAAACACTTTATTTGATGAATCCTTAAAGAAAATTTTAATTAATATCAATCAGGAGAAAAGTTATTGCAAAAATATATGTTGATCCCTAGACACTTTTGATGTGTGCTTAGTAAAGGCATTCTCCACGGCCCGTGCAACTCGGTCGAAACGTCGGGTATAAAAAGGTATGCGTAGAATGCCTTTACTAAGTAGTTTTGCGTTAAATCCCGTCTAAATATGTGAGCCGATCCACTGCTCTAACACTAGTAAACATTTTATCTGTCATCTTTATAGCATTGTGAATGCAAAATTTCAATAATAAAGATGTGTACGCTAGTGTCAAAGTCTCGTTTTAAGCATAGAAATGCCTGTACCAGGAGTCTCCACTCACTCATATCGCTAATCACAACAAATAACTTACGATGCAGAAGTACCTGTAAGTTTCTAATTCTAGTTTTAAATTACTTACTAAAATATCAGTCCTATCGTATTATGCCCATTGAATTAAAACTATAAATTTAATTTCACTATATTAAAATAAAACTTAAACGGATGCGGCGTTTCCTTATCATCATCATCATCAATAATCAGCGTGTGTCCGTCCAAAGTCAAAGTAAATAGTTTATTCAATATAAACATTGAAAGGCACTTATTGGCGTCAAAACTAATAAAATAACAGAATACACCTTACAAAAGTTTTGTTAATTCTTAACTATAATAATTACAAAGTGGCGGCGGAAGGTCATTCCAGCACTTATATTAGGGCACTGTATAAGGCTGCGGTTCGATGGCTAGGCTCACTTAGCACTTGAGACAAAGTGCGGACACCGTACTTACTATGCTCCCTCCACTATATAGTCTGTTATTTTTTTATATTTTTTACGCAAATTTTTTGCGAACAAATTAGAAATTGAAAAAGACAATAAGTGTTGAAAGACGAATCCTGCTCGTGAAAATTTTTAGCACTCTTGTCTATATTCAATTTGTAATTCTTAACTACTTTATCTACCGGGTCAGTTAACCACTGCTGGAAATAGGTCTCTCACCGTTCCAATTTATGCCATTGATTCTGAACCCGATCTTCGGCTTTTGCTGTACAACTACTGCTAACCACGTTCGGGTATAGATATAAGGTACTTGTCACTCGCGTTTATTTATATTATTTTATCTTGACGTTTTCAACCCTTTGCTGGTTCTGTTGTCAAGTGGCAAGTTCAGCTGTCGTAATACCAGACATAATAGAAATTCAATTGTTTTTTTTTACCGGTTTCAGACCCACAGGTCCCGGGTTCGATTCCCAGCGGGGGCACATCTTTGTGTGTTCGGTTTGGTTGGTGGTAGGGCTGTTAAATCTGCCTTGCTTGCTACCACCGGCTTATCTAAGTCTGTCGCCATAACAACGATGTTTATAGCATTGTTGTGTTCCGTACAGTTTGAGATAAGATAGCCAGTTCCTCAGTGGTTGAGGATTCCGGGTGATGCGCGCTTCCACCTTCGGCCTTATCGTCACTTATCATCAGGTGAGATGAAGGCCAAGCGCTTACCCGTTGTGGAATAAAAATAAAAATAAAGTATAACAGTTACCTATGTTCTTTAAGTTGTAATTAAGTTTACCTTAACTGCTGTAGTAGTAATCACAAAACCGATAAAACTGGACACAAAATTATGCGTCTTCACTACAGGTTTCTCCAAGTAAGGGGGGTACACTAAATGTAAACTATTTAGGCACACTTCAGCAATAACAAACCCATGATATATCACAGAACTCATCACGATCAACACCGCCCGAGTGAATATGTTGACACCCGCGTTGAAGCACGTATTAATGGAATCGTTCATAATTCGCATCATTTTGAGTGTTCCTTTTTCAAATCATTAATAGGCTAATGAGGTGACACGTCTGCACGCGACTGATGACGGGAAAACACTGGACTGAGGTCAAAACAGAGCCATTGACGGGAGTATATCGTAGATAACACAAAATGAGTAAAGTATTATCAGTATCCAAGTACAAACTTCTTTGTTTTGTTATCTGGCTGCGTTAATTGGTATACCATTTGTTTATTTTGAATAATTTTGTTTTTTCTTTGCCTTTTTTCTCTTTTTAATCTAAACTAATGCAATAGGAATTCCGATACAAGGTAACTAATATCGTTAGAATTATCGGATAAAATTTATGTCACTGATAATATTTTCATTTTTAAATTGATAGTGGGTGAATACTCGTACAATTATAAAAATCAAAATAGTATAAAATGTTAAATAGGGTAATTACTAAACAAAAGTGCACTTTCACCTGCGACCTTATCGGCACTCATCAACAGGTTAGATGAAGGCAAAACCATTGAGAATTATAAAATTGAATAATTTATCTTATCTCTGGCGTTTCGTCAATAACTACATGGTGATAAAAATAATTTACATTTAAAAAGATAAGATGTGTTTTATTAAGCAATAAATTACAACATAATGATGTCCAAGATATTTAAATAACTTTTACATTGTAAATATCATCTTCACCTAATTAACTATTTTGAAATCAAACTTTGCAGTATACATCCTTCCATCCCATTAGGAAATCCTACTATTCTTAGACCCCGAGGTTCCAGATTCGTATTATGTTCTGTTGATATGTCCTTAGTCCGCCTAGCTAGCCACCACCATCTTATCTATGTCTGTCGCTATAACAATCTTAGTAGCATTATTTTGTTCCAATAGCTAAAGATTAATTAGCCAGCTATTCCTCAGTGGTGAGGCGCGATCCCACCTTTGGCCTTATTCTCACTTACCGTATTAGGTGAGATGAAGAATAAAGCCATAAAAAGCAGCTACTCCAAGTCGCAATAAATTGTTTCCTATCATTAAATATTACTAGTTATGTAAGCTACTGTTCCGGTCTTACAAAAATAAGTAAAGCACCTTAAAAACTTCACAGCAATCAAGGGCTGCCGAAATCGACGAAGAATATCAAAGTAAGACACATTAACACAGTGTACAAAGTCAGTTCAGTTAGGCAACTGTTAATAAAAGCCAGTTGGTCAACAGATTACTTCACTGGTGCGTTCTTGGTCCGCGAGTCGGTTGCGAACGATGTAGGCTCAGTGATTCGTATCAAACCTTTTTATACTTTGAAGCACAGAAGAAGTGTAGTAGATTAAAGGCCTTCACAGACGGCAGTTATAATATAAAGTTGTAGGTATATTATAGCACGAATCAGCACGATACATCTCACTACATGTTTCCATAGAAATCGTCAGTGACCACACACGACAGCTATAATGTAGGTATATTTTAGCTTTCTTATTAAACATTAAACATTATAGCTGCCGTCTGTGAACCCAGTATCAAAAACGATACGGTAACTTTTAGCCTTTTTAAAATTTTTATTATATTTTTATACTATTATATTTATAATAAATATTTAGAACATACCTATAATATCATTGGAATAGACTCTAACATGTTTTTTATATATTTTTTTTATTTTAACATCACAGACAAGGAAGTTTTGACGGAAACCTCTTTGGATACGAGAGTGCAACCATTTTTTTGAAAAATAAATAAAAATACTGCTATGTATTAGGTTCTATGTTAATGATGTAAATTGAAATAGATTCGTAAATTATTAAAACAATTATAAAGTGAAAAAATAATATGAAATTAACAAAATGAAAATAAATTATTAAGCAGAGCATTTTTTCAAGATTTTTCGTATTTTTTTAATAAAAAAAAAGTGCAGTGCAAAAGAAAAATTTTTTTTTCAATATATTGAAATTACATAGTACTTATCCATTAAAAAAGCTTTTTATGATAAACAAAATTCAGGCATTTAAGGGTTAAGAGGAGCCCAAACGCGAGTACAACTGGCACAGCGTAGGAGACGTAGCATCAGTCACCGGCCCATTTAGCGGGTGAGGAAGATATACATATATATTTTGTAAGTTCAGCAGTAGATGATAATGACTGTTAACATGAATGTTTGATGATAAGTGATATATGGACACGCGAACTTCTTGAGAGAAGTTGAAAGTTATTTTGCACAGTTTTGTTAGCACGTTCGTTCAAGAACACTGAACGGTCAATAATCCACCATTATTTCACATTAATATTCAACAAAACACAAAATAGAATAATTAAAAAAGCACAAAATTTTGAAAATAAAACAAAACAGCAAAATAACTCTTTGCTTTCTTGCCAAGAAGTCCTGAAAAATATATATATTTATTTCAAAATTCATATTTTGTTTTTTTTATTTTAAGCTTGCAACAGAAGTAGGATCATGATGATGGTAAACGGTTACCGCAACACATTTGTTTTTTTTCCTTTTTATTTCACTACCGAGGTTATTTTACTCATTTTTTGTACAACGCCGTACAAAAATCTATATGTTAGTTTTGTAAGAGTTTCGACCTGGTACAACGGCTTCCTAAACCTGTTTAATAATATAAATGCGCATCAATCGTTTTGATCTAAGCAACAACGCTTGCAAAAGTTTGTTGGGCAATTCGTAATCTTCTGCACTCTAGTATCCTGGGATTCATAATCATGGGATTTAACCGCGTCGCGTAGCGGTGAAAGAATACTACCACCCCCTCTCTTCCCTTGGGTGTCGTAAAAGGCGACTAACGGACTAAAGACTGCACATACATCCAGCATCATAGAGCGGCGATGAGCTCACCTCCTGTCACGCTGAGCACGTGTGCAGCCGCTATTTGGTGAAAAGTAGACTATGGCACAGAAATGCTTATGCTGTCCTTATTGCCTAGTCTCTGACTAACCCTTCGGGGATCATTGTCGTAATTATATGAATGTATCATAATTGTATTTCCAGATTTTGTATCCAACAAGATGTTGATAATATTAAAACAAACAAAACAACAAAGGTAACAAAACTAAGATGTAGCATTGACCAAACATCGAACTTTTAACCGCCTCTGTGGTCTAGTGCGTCTGTGGTCTAGTCCAAGCGCTTAGCAATAGTATACTGCAAAAAAACTCCACTACAGTGCCTATAGTAACCGTGCCTATTATCATAATTCACCTATAAATTACCCACTGCTTATTAGGCCTTCACACAACGACAATCGCACATGGGAAGATGTATGTTCGTCCACCATCATCATCATCATCAGCCTATAAACGTCCCACTGCTGGGCACAGGCCTCCCACGAGGTCATAAGCACGTGGGGATATTAGGAAATAACCCACCACGATGGCACAATGCGGGTTGGTGGGTTTTAACGACTGCCATCTTACAACAACAACCGGGACCAACGGCTTAACGTGCCTTCCGAAGCACGGAGGATCTCGAGATATTTTAAAATTGTTCTCCCATCCCGCGACCGGGCATTGCGAAAGTTGAACTCGAATCGAAAATCGAACTCCTCATTTTCGTAAATGTTCACGTTTAATTATCGAAGAGTATTTACACGCCATCCAAGAAAACCACACAACACAGTTACAAGCCTCGCAAATGATACGAGACGCAGTTGCAACACCTCGTGAGCGGGCTCTAACCGGGTCGCGATTGGTAATATAAACGAATCTTTGTGTGTGGCAACGTTTTTCTCTCGCTGCTTCCAAATCCAGAGAACGAGATTATTTTAAAGAGAGGAAGTAATTCTACTTAATAAGTAGTCTAGAGATTCACTGAATAGAAGTCATCGGTGATTTTGACTGGCTGCGATGGATGGAAAGGGCGCAAGACCGCCGGAAGTGGAGAGTTAGGAGAGGAGGTCTACGTCCAAAGCTGGCCATGACCCCAATATTGATACCCTAAGGCCATGATGATGAAAGTGAATTTTACTGGGAAGCTTCCCAGACCAATGAATGACAATAATTATTATCATAACTCTCAGAGTTTATCGAAGTACTGTGACATCAATTCCGAATGCAACCATCCACTGTTTTTCGATGTCAATATCCTGACATTGAAAATTCTTGAACGGTACTTAAATCTGAATAAACGAAACATAATTACAAACTAATATATACTAGTAATATTGTATTATTTGTCACTTTAAGTGACAGTATCAGAAACGGGATTAAATGAAGCACCCCAAACCGTTCCACCAGTTTGACGCGATCCAATAGCTTTGTATGAAAATCGAAAGCAAATTGATAATGGAGGCATACCTAGTACTTACAATAACAATATACATCGAAGTTTCACTGTTATCCGGAGCATGCCACAATGGAGACTATTTAGACCTTGTGACGGTTCAGTAGCAATTGGTACGGAAGAGAAATGGACTCAGCCGTGATTCATCGCCATTATTATCCCATTTTACAACGAATGTCGTGTCATTAAACTGGTTTACTGTACTTTCTAGGTAATCTGGTTCGACTAACAAATGTTATAAATACGAGAAAAAAAACGTAACATCTTTGTAAAGCTTTGTAAATACGCCTCCGAATTAACATTGACTTGTAGTTGTTTGTGTATTGTTATTTTATGCATTTAGCATTACTTATTGATCTCGTTTTGGTTGAACTAAACTACATAATATACTATCAGTTTAGATTTTGGCAGAGTCTTCATTCGAGACAAGCTGAAAATGATCGCATAAATTATTCATAGTTTATCTTGGTAAACTTTTATAATCATATCAATAGTTACGAAGAATTATAATGCGACATAACTGCATAAGCACAATTTTTTTAAGCAGAACTACTTTAATAAAAAAAATTAAGCATAGGTAGGTAACTATTCTAAAGCATAATTTTTAAAACGCGTAATTATATTAAAACATTATTTTTATAGGCATAACAACTAGGTACACGCTGAATAATTACCCGAAATAATAAGGATCCGAGACACAGGCCGGGGAGCACTGGGGAGCTGGCCCACCTGCTCGGGGGGATTAGGGGTCAACAGCCCACCCATAATTATTCGTCAGAAGTCTTACGTAAACAAACCAACAGAAGTGTAGTTTTGCATACTTAGCTTTTTTATAGCAGGGATCATCAGGCTCCCTGACGACATAAAGAAAATAATAAATTATAAATGCATTCGTAACTTAATATACTTATGCCTTTTGATCTTTATGCATAATAACTTTGAAACAAAAAAATATTATGCCTTACAACTTTTTGCGAAAAAAAGTTGAGGAAATAAAATTACCTTAAATAACAGTTGTGCGTGCCGAAAGAAATAAACTGACAAAAAATAGTTATATCAAAATATTATTATGCCTTTCGTTATGCCAAATTAAATGAGGAATAAAAAAATAGTCGAAAGAAAGGAATCCCGCTAAAAAGAAACACGAGGCTTTTTTTCTTGTCAACACATCGAAAAGCTGCAAGAACAATGCTCTTTTCCGAGCAAGTTTTGTTTAAGAATCCAAAATTAATGATGACGTTACTAGTAGGTATTATTATATCTGTAGCAAAACAAGATTATCATCAAACTTTACGTTGAGTCAAGAGGGGTAAACTAAGCCAAATCGTAGATGAAGTGTGATATTTCACACCTATGTGAGATGTGTCACGTACAAATTGGTGAATATTAGTCATTATACGCCATTTACCATAAAATGAGAATAAATTAACACAATGATAACTTAACTTCTAAGGGCCGATTTTCCAATTGACAGATAAAACTTATTTGTTATTTTATATATAAGAAGAAGGCAAACGAGCAGGCTCTTCTTTCTTCTTCTTGTTAAAGTATTAAACAACCTCTTTTCTTTTTTTACAGGTGACATTTTAGGTTGATCGCGTAATACTACAATAAATACATTTGCATAATACATTCCCTGCTTTACCCAGGTGGAGAGCCAAGGTGGAGCACGGACCCGGGCAGGATTCAAAGTGAAGCGTTAAAGTCAAAGTTATTTATTGCCAATTATCTTATCTTATCTAGTGGGGCCTGCAGAGGTCTCCCTCTCGCAGTAGTACGTCGACCCATTGGGATCTTTTGTGCAACCCCGTCCTATCACTCTGCCTACTCAGTGAAGATAATTGCCATAAGCTTGGCAACTTCCTTGAGGGTGAAGAGCCTAAAATCTTCTGGTTTCGGGTAGGCCGATCCCAGAAAATTCATTGTTTTCCTGGCAAAAGAGTCGCAGTCACACAGTAGGTGCTGCATGGACTCCGTTTCCCCTCCACATGCTCTGCACAGGTTGTCTGTTGCTAGTTGAGTTTTGTGGAGCATTTGTTTTGTGGCATAGTGCCCAGTCAGGGCATCGGCCATCTCATTACCTTGGATTCCCATGTGGCCTGGTACCCAGATCAATCTCACCCTGTTGTGCCTACCTAGCATGTTTAAGGCTTTCGTGGATTCAAGCTAAAGGCTGGAGTTGGTTCGAGGTGATATAAGTGACTTGGGCGCGGCTTGGCTGTCACTCAGGATGAATTTGTTACGCTTCTTGGGAGCGAGTTCTAGATTATTTTTAGCGCACAGGAAAATTGCGAAAGTTTCTGCCTGAGAAACAGTAGCGAACTTTCCCATACTCTGACTGTGCTTAAAGTCATTGCTAAAGATACCTGCTCCAGTGCCCGACTCCATTTTGGATCCGTCGGTGTACCAGATCAGGCTGTCTTTCTCTGGAGACGGTGGCTGTTTCCATTGGTCCCGAGTTGGGACGTGTATACTAAATTTCTTTTCGAACATGTACTTGGAGGCAATCTTGTCGCACCTCAATTCCATGATCCTAACAAGGGTATCATTAGGTTCCCATTTTGTGTGTCTGGTCAGAGGCAAAGATGTGCCCCACAGCCCAGCCACCTTTAGTCTGTGTAGCGCTTTCCTTGCCTCCATCTTTATTACACTGTGCAGGGGTGAAAGGTCCGTGAGGACCCCGGCAATCGCCAGGCATACTGTTTTCTGTAGTTTGCTCAAAGCATTCTTACAGATCTTCAGCCTGGTCCTGGGCCACCAGACGATGCTGCCGTATGTGATAATCGGCCGCACCATCATCATGTAGATCCATCTTATGATTTTGGGGTTGAGTCTCCACATTTTGCCATAAGTGGACCGGCACATACCAAATAACCCTATAGGCCTTGGCGACAGTCGTATCCATGTGCTGTTTCTAGGTGAGTTCCTTATCTAGTGTTAAGCCTAGATATTTCACTACTCTGGACCAAGGAAGCTGGGTGCCGTAAAGCGTTAGGTTTCCCAGTTTCGTAAGGTTTTTCATTTTATTAAAGGATATGGCGGTCGTTTTTCCCGGGTTTACAGATAGATGATTATGAACCCAGGGCACGTTGCATTAGCTCCAATACCGTGGAGGGAAATTTCCCACTGACCGTGATAACTAGATCATCAGCGTAACCAACCGTAAAGAATGGTCCATGGTTCAGCTTTGCTATGATTGAATCAACCACAAGGTTATTGCCAATTAAGTGTACGTCTACACACACAGACTTATTTTATTGTTCCTTACCATTATTGCACGTAAAAGCCAAACACTTCTGTACTGTTTTCTCTGGTCTAGTCTATAATACGGCCAAATTCGAATATGAAGGTTTGTAAACAAATTACTGACATTTTTTGTGCAAATATGTAGTACTAGCGGCCGCTCGCGGTTTCACCCGCGTGGTTCCGGTTCCCGTAAGGATATCGGGATAAAAAGTATCCTATGTGTTAATCCAGGTTATAAACTATCTGTATGCTAAATTTCATCCAAATCCATTTAGTAGTTTTTACGTGAAAGAGTAACAAACTTCCATCCATACTTACAAACTTTCGTGTTTATAATATTAGTAGGATAAATCGGGTTTTTACTTTTTCTTTCAAATTTCAATATCATTTATTTAATTTTGGCTACAATAATTACATTAATATCGCTATGCCATCGGTTCGTAAGACCTAACTATGGGGCGGGAGCCTTGTACTGAGAAGAATCTGCAAGAAACTCAGCAAGGACATTTCTTTTCTCCCTTAGTTTTACAGCGTCAATACAAATTGGAAAATGCCCACCCTATCATAGAAGGACATTTTCCATTACAACAAAAACATTAAATACAATTCCAAAACAACACAACACATAGGTACAAAAGAATATTCAATAAAAAACAGGTAAGTATTGCTCAATTTAAAATAAAATGAACAACGTCTTACAGTATCTTTGAAACAAGAAAAATAAAGACTATTAAACTACTAATAAAAATAAGATTGCAAGAGCAGACCAGCGTGCACAGGTGGTACCCGTCCGTTCACGAGTATGACATGTGTATCATCGCTTCGCTCAACCATGTTGTTGAACGTAACCACCCGACGCACTTGCCACCGCCGCAGAGACACTTTGAGAATGACACACTCGAGCAACTCCAACGAAAACAAGAAAACATTATGACAACTTTAAACTTCTTGAAAGACATTCACGAGAAAATAGCTGACAATGGTGTCTTTCTTCCGAAAAACAGTCAAAATCTGAGTAAAATTACTTACAGATATTTGCAAAAAGTTAAGCCATTACATGCATTAACCTTGTCGCGTAGCGGTAAAATAATACTACCACCCACTCTCTTCTCTTGGGTGTCGTAAAAGGCGACTAACAGACTGAAGACTGTACATACATCCAACAGCTATGAGCGGCGATGGGCCAACCACCTGTCACGCTGAGCACATTTATTTATTTATTTATTTAATCTTTATTGCACAAAGAAAACAAAATGTACAAAAGGTGGACTTAATGCCAAGTGGCATTCTCTACCAGTCAACCTTAGGGCTAGGCAGAAAGAGTTGTAGGCGGTGCAATTCAAAATCAAAATTCAAAATCTTGTGAATTATCAAATAAACTACACAAATCAACTTACACACAATTAACTAACTTAACATTACACAATTTTAATATAAACTACATGAACTTACTTATATTTAATAAAGATACGGTGATAGAAAACTCTTACGAGGATGATGAAGACTCTTGGAGAAGCATATCGCAGATCCTTTTCTTAAATATAATTTTGCTCGGGGCCCGTCTAACTTCTTCATGGAGAGCGTTCCATAAACGGATGGCCTGTACCGTAAAGGAATTGCCCACGAAACCTGAGTGGTGAAGGGGAGTGGCAAGAAGAAGATTGTTTGATGAGCGAAGGTGCCGGGCATGAGAGGAGCTGAGAAGAGGGAAACAAGTTTTTAAATAAGAGGGAGAGTGAGGATCGTTTAAAATTGAGAATAAAGTTGAGAGAATCCTGGACTTACGACGTTGCGGGATGGTCAGCCATTTCAGCTGGAGGCGATAAGATGATATGTGATCGTATTTACGTAAGCCAAAGATGAAGCGAAATGAATTATTGAGAAGGCGATCCAATTTGTTCAGAACATCTTTATTTAAGTCGGGATAGCAAATATCAGCGTAATCAATAATCGGGAGAATAAGGGCACATGTGCATTCGCTATTTGGTGAAAACTGGACTATGGTAGAGGACTAATTTTGCTATCCTCGTTGCCTTAGTCTTTGACTAACCCTTCTGGGATATAAGTCGTGATTATATTTATGCATGTAGGTTATGCCATTAACTTGTGTGCAAACATTAGTTTTTTTAATGCTTAATAAGACAGCTCTTGACCTCGATCTCGCCTGATGGTGAGCGTAGATGAGGTCTACGATGGAGCGAGCTACCCCAGAAGATGCCTATTAACTCTCGCTTTGAAGGCATTCAGGTTATAAGTTTTTGGGAACACAGACGATGGCAGAGAATTCCACTCCTTGCTAGTGCGGAGCAAAAATGATATAGTAAAGGGCCTGTTATGACCGTAAGCGTGTCGCGTTAGCGGTGCAGGAATACTACCACCCCCTCTCTTCCCTTGGGTGTCATAAAAGGCGACTAACGGACTAAATACTGCACACACATCATAGAGTGGTGATGGGCTAACCACCTGTCACGCTGAGCACATGTGCAGTCGCTATTTGGTAAAAAGTGGACTATGGTAGAGGACTGCTTTTGCTATCCTTATTGCCAAGTCTCTGACTAATGGCTTCGGGGATAATAGCCGTGATGATATGTACGTATGTGTTATGCTGTTATAACCCTTTATTCGCAAAATATTAGATTCTCAAAATATGAGATTCTCAAAATATTAGATTATCAAAATAGCAGATACTCAATATAACCGAAATTGGACATTCAACGTGAAAAATTAATTGTAATTATTGCTATTAACCACTCACTCGTGGAAATTTTCAGACACAGAAATTGGCGCAACTGTCAACGTCGAATTTGACAGAATCGAGCATAGACTATGCAATATTTTGCGATCACGATGCATAAAATGTACCACAGAACCGAAATAATCGACCTTGTTCATACTAAAGTAGTCTGTAACTCTATGAAAATACGGTACAAAGTCAAGTGTGTTTTTGTAGGTGCGGTCTCATGCGACCACTTGGGGTGTGAGGGTTACTATTACGGATTATTCTACTGTGCATGGTCGGGTGGTGATAAATAACATGAAAACGGTATGTTTTTGTGATTTATGTATAAACATTTCACCGTCGATAGCGCACTGCGTAGGCAATGCTCGTGTAATGATTTAATTATAATAATATTTGAATAAATTAATAATGTATGTAATGTCCAAGTACTTACCTACCTTTTGAATGATTACATGGCCTCCGACAAGCTATTGTATGTATATTGTATTTGAGACAAGAAACTGGTTTCATGCAAATTTTGTAATAATAAATGGAGACACGGACGACCGTTACGTAAACAATAATATTATATCTTACATACAATTTTACACATTTTTAAAATGCTGGTTTTTGTGCTTCAAAAATAAGCCTATCCTTTTTTATCTATCTAGTTTATTTAAAGGTTATCTTGGAGGGCATTTTAGAGATAGGACAGCCTTTCTTCGTCGTCTGACTTGTGATATTTGTAAAGTTTTTGAATTGATGAATAATGTTATGTGCATAATATAAGTAGGATAGACCGAGAAAAACTGTGAGGAAAAAAAGAGGTTACTTACAGGGGGGTGTTATAGGTTGTTAAATAAATAATTATATTTGAAATTGCTATACATTATTTCTTAGATCTAGTGAAATGCCATTTTTATAAACAAACTTAGGAGTAAACAATGGTATTAAAGTATTTTTATTTGCTTAGCAGTAACATTGTGTTTAAAAAAAATTACAAAACTTCCACGGATATCTATCAATCATTCACTTTTTAATAAAATACATTATGCTTAATTCGTATCCAAAAAAACAAAATAAAAAAGACATTCACTATCAATTAAATGAGTACCTAGGTATACTAAAAAACAAAATCAGATCACGGATACTATAAAATACACTGTTAACAAAAAGGTGAGGCTTTCACTTACATTTTGTTGAAACTTTCGATTGAAAAAAAAACACTCCCTAACTGTTCGATATTTGAATCGCGGCGCGATATACCCAGAGGCGCGTGCGCACTGTGCGGCGCGCTCGTTTAACTTGCGCCTGCGCCGGTCGGCAAGTCGAGGCAGAAAGTAGATAGCTGATGTGTTCCACAAAGGCGTCGTGCATATTGGGACTGGAAGCTTATGGCCACAATTTTGTGGAGCTTTGACTTACAGCGGAGTTTGGTCGTGCGTGCTAGTTTTTTAGTTTATTAGCAATTTCAAACTGTTTCCTAAATTTTAAGCGAACACTTTAAAGTACTTAATCAATTTATTATCTTATCTTATCTACCCCATAATACTAGGTACTTTTTTATTTCACATATTTTTAGATAATACCTACTATTTGAAAACGTTTTAAATATCAATGTTGTATAAAAGCCAATTTTTTAGTGTATATTTGTTAAATTAATTACACAATGCAAACAAATTACTAGATGTTAAAGGTTGCCATTTTTTAAGAACTACAATTAAGAATTTCTTCCATATTACTCACAGTTTAAAGTTTAAGAGACAGTGGTAAATTGAAGGACAAAAGGTTCTACGATAAAACGTTTTAATATATTTGTAATCCATAGGTAAACAATAGGTGACATTAACTGGTTGACACGTATGCATGATAATGCATCGATAAAACATGTAAAATAACTAAACGAGCTGCGAAGTAGAACTATTAGCAGCTGATGATGCGCTACGAACGATAGGTATTTTTTCTTTTTATAGATCAAGTTTTCACAGTCAACGTCAAAAGCAGTCGTCTCAAGTTCGTATGCTATATTTTGAAACACATTTTAGTGAATAGGTATTGTCAGAGGTGTGTCATTGCGTTTGGTGAAAACGATACTGTTAGTGATATCAAGATTTTTTTATTTCACGCCTATGATTTCCTAACGCGGAAACCCTGAATTTTTAACAGAGGCATTTCTATTGTCTGAAATCTTTTAAAGTATTATAGCCTCGGACGATTCCTAGGGGTTAGCAACTCACGACCGTGTTGAATTACTCCGGGTTACATTTTTTTTTAGTTAGCATCGTAAGTATTGAAGTTGTTACAATAAATTAACCAGTGTATACAGAGCCTTACCGATTGCTCCACTTTCGGTTCTTGCTGGTGCATATGTTACCGTTAACCTGCGTAAATCAGTTAAACTGCAGATAAACTAGTTGTTCTGCAGTTCCGCTCGAAGGGTAGGGGAGGAGGGAGAATAGCTATTTTTCCTTTATCTGACAAATAAAAAAGGCCTGCAGCGCGGCGCGGCGTGTTTATCTATTTTACTGACACAATGCAATACATATTATTTTATAAAGAAATCAATCCTAGAACGCTGGCCCATACAAAACTGCAAAATTAAATACCATTCGTCCTACATAATTATTGTAAGGAACCGCTGATTCTTATTCGCCATGTCAGAGTTGCTGCCATATATTAGGTTGGCTCAGTTGCGAGATTGTCCATACACCTACGGTAGCAGATAAATGGTAATTTATAATAGACACAATAATGGCTTTAATGGCATTTTTTAATAAACATAAATCTAAATAAGTTTGTCTAAATAATATTGGAATAAATAAATAAATATATAAAATAAAAATGTTTTATTTCAGACTTTACATCCATATTTTATTAGTGTGTTAGTAACAATTTTTCTTATAAAGTATGTTAGTTGGTTAGGTTAGTGTGGAAAATTATTAGTTACATATTTTAAAAATAAATTATTTTATTTGGCCAGTTACTATTTCTATCCAGTGTTGTTGGATAGAACAGTCAGGACGAGCAGTAATTGTCTTCAGAACGCTGTTGCTGCTGGCCCTCATGCGTCGCAGTAGGGATGCGGCTTTTTTGCGCATAATCGCGTGGAATCCGTCAATCCGTGCGTCCGCGAACATTCCCGAGGCGCTGCAGAACCGCGGCAGCCGCAGCAGCGCTCTGAAGGCGTTGTTATACTGCACCCGTAGTGTGCTGTAGGCTCGACGCGTATAACTCACCCACAGACCACTCGAGTAAAACGATTGACAAAATGCCCTAAAAAGGGTAATTTTGACCTCCGCCGCACATCGAGTGAACCTGCGTGCAAGCATGTTGCTCCTTACCGCCAGCGCCCTTCGCTCTCTCTCAATATCCTCATCATCATTTAAATTTGTTGTGACAATATGGCCCAGATACCTAAATTTACATACATTGTTCAACATTGACCCATTTAGAGTAATTGGAGGCACATAGCCCGGTGACGTTTTCCAGCATGAAACACGAGGATTTCACTCTTTTTGGCATTATACACCAGGCCCTGGGCCCCCGCAGACTCGCATATAGCCACTAACTTTCTCAACCCCCCGATCGAGGGGTTCAGCAGCACCATGTCATCAGCATGGCTCAAGTTGTTGACACACTGTCCGTCAATGTAACAGCCGAGATGGATGCCGCTGAGCTCCTCGATCAGCTGATTGATGTAGAGGTTAAAAAGAGTGGGCGAGCTAATCCCGCCCTGTCTTACCCCACATCGAAGGGAATATTCATCCGACAAGGCACCTGCCCACCTCACCTGGTTCTTTTGGTGCTTATACCAAAACCTAAACAAATTTGTGCACTCCGCCGGCATACCAGTGCTCCTCAGCTTCTCCCATAGCAGGTCATAATTTACCATGTCAAAGGCCTTGGATAAATCCAGGAAGCACGCATATACCGGCGTTTTTCTATTCGTGTAATACTTGACAGTGTGCTTAAGACTGAAAATGGCACTCTCTGTGGAATGAATAGACAAAATAATTATAACAATAACTAAAAAAATATAACCTTAAGAAATCGTTTTAAACAATTGGACATTGGTATTTATAGTAGATTAAAACTAAAGATTAGACTACAACGTTAAGCAAAGTTTTTATCGTATCGTACGCATTCTAGTCGATACGCACATTGACTGTTTCCTCATGCTAACGGTAACGTATATTAATGTTACTTTTCGTAAATCCAAACTTGATATTGTGACCTTGTCTGTCGAATAGATTCCGGTGTTATGACTACTTTCCATGATACTACAAAATGTTGCGCCGCATACCGTTGGTGGATTAAACTGTTGATATTTTAAGTTTAATGGTTCAAACTACATAATATTCGATTATATATTGTTTTGTGAGGCTTAAGCGAGCACTATACATTGAAATGAAACACTTTCTCTCTGTGACCACGGACTTTGTAAAGGGTTCGAAACGTCCGGATAATATAAAAAAAACTATGAAAATAGTAAATTAAACGCGAGTTAATCCGTAAAAAAGTGTTTCATTTCAATTCGATTATTTGCGTTAATGACGCTTAAATTAAACTAGAAGCTAACAAAACATTGTTAAAAAATTGCCTTTTGAGGTACTTAGTCATTTTTTTCAAAGTTTCGTTAAATTTTAGCTTCAAACTTCTTTTGTTTTATTTTTACTACAGAGTAGGTATCGCCTTATTATCTATATTGCCTTATTAGTAAGTCAAAATAAAGACACGGGTAAAAGTTACTACGCTTCACCCGGTTATGTTCAACTCATGATCATCGGCCTAAAAACATAAGTAACAGCACATGTAGAGATCGGGTCATAGCCAACATACCATCAGCCTATAAACGTCCCACTGCTGGACTCAGGCCTTCCCACATAAACCAATGACGACTTCCCTATGAAGTAAGGCCAAAGAAGGTCAAAGACTGTCATCTCCGTTGACAGCCAGAACCAAAAGCTTAACATACCTACGAAAACACGGAGGAGTTACAACACAATATAAGTAATAGAATAAAATTATAGCGTATCCCATTTTTTTTTATTATATTAAATGTTAACGTAGCTTATAAGTTTATTTGTTACAAATCATTGTGAGTCTATGTTCCATGAATAAAGAAAAAAATATTCATTTAATTAGATATTTTGTTTAGGTGACCTGATATTACTAAATTTGCTTAGCTTGTACAACGCAGATCAAAAGCGAAAACTGTTAAATGTAGGTTCTCATCTTTATTAAATACTAGCGACTCGCCCCAGCTTCGCACGGGTTACTACCCGTACCCGTACCTAAACAAATTAAGCCTATAACCTTCCTCGATAAATGGGCTATCTAACACAGAAATAATTTTTAAAATCGGACTTGTAGTTTCTGAGATTAGCGCGTTCAGGCAAACATACAAACAAACTCTTCAGCTTTCATAATATTAACATAGAAACGGGATCAATTTGAAGTCATGCCATCATCATCATCAGCCTATAAACGTCCCACTGCTGGGCACAGAACTTCGCAAACCACAACAGCATGAGGAGGTTGTTCCTGCCCTTAACCCACCACGCTGGCTCATCGAGTAGTAAATTTATATATATATATATATATATATAGATACATATATATAATCATATTTTCAAGTAGCATTACAAGCTTAGGTACTATGGTTATTTTGCGTCTCTGTTACGCTACTGTATAATAATATGGGGTAATAGTAAAGATTTTGATAGGGTATTTATAGCTCAAAAAATCTGCATCAGGGCATTATGTAATATTAAACGAAGAGATTCATGTAAACCACTATTCCAGCAACATAAGATATTAAATGTACACTGTTTGTATGTAGCTGAAATTTGTTTATTTGTAAAAAAATATCCTGAATACTTCACTAAAAACATACAAGTTAAATCAAACGTTCGAGATTCAAGGAAAAACAAATTAGCAATACCAAAATGTATTCTGACGTTTTCAAGAAAAATGCATATTATATGGCAATCACACTATTTACAAAATTGCCACCAGGGCTAAGAGATCTTCCAATGGTTAATAAAAGGAGCAGTTTATTGAGTTGGCTTAATGATAAAAAAAAAATCAGTCAAAGAGTACTTATTACTATAAGGAATTTCGACAGTGTATATTATTGTATATTATTGAATACTTGTACAGAAATATTATATTGATATAAATTTAACATTATTATATCCATGTTTGTTCCTTATTTATTATGAACTGCCATGCTATTGACATTTTCTATTTGACATAAATAATTGATGAATCTAAAATGTCTTAAACCATTATTTTAAATAGAATGGAATAGAATAGAAAGACATTTATTAACGAACACACACTTACAAGATAAATATACAAAATAAATAAAAAGAGAAATAAAAATTGAATAATAAAAACAAGAGAACAAACAAAAATAATACATATATGAAGAGTGTGACGTTAATGGCCCCTGTCTCAGCATAATGCTTCTGTGTAGTTCGTGGATGTCCAGACGACACAGAAGCGCTGTTATTCTGACAGAGCCTGAATGATTTGAAGTGTAGTGACATAACAAAAATCATAATAATAACAAAAACTTACAGATTTAAACGATTTATTGTATATTATTGAACATACAATAAATAATGTCATTGTTAGTGTGCCAATTCTATTATGCAGATGATTTTATTATTGTAAATATTAATTTTATAAAATATTTGCATGCCTACAATTATAAGGTATAATACTGTTAATTCCATTTAATTGATTTATTATCCACAATCTATGTACATGGTATAAGCAAATAAAAAATTATATTCTATTCTATAATCAGGACTATATTTTCTCCGAATGGTTATTCAGAGACTAGGCAATGAGGACCGCAAAAGCAGTCCTCTGCCATAGTTCACTTTTCACTAAATAGCGACTGCACATGTGCTTAGGGTGACAGGTGGTGAGCCCATCGCCGCTATATGCTGTTGGAAGTATGTGCAGTCTTTAGTCCGTTAGTCGCCTTTTACGACACCCAAGGGAAGAGAGGGGGTGGTAGTATTCTTTCACCGCCACGCGACACGGTTAATTAGTTATTTGGTAAATTAAGCTCATCCATTGTATCCCGTTGTCTGTTACGAAGGCTAGAGGTTGCTTAGAATTGGATTTCTATTCTCTATGGTACTACAATAGTTGAGCTCGTATTTGAATTTCGGATTTTCACGAATACCAATCCGCTGTACGAACGACATCAACGAGCCAGTTGCAACCGGAAAAGCCTTTGAAAACCTATAGGCAATAGTTACTTACTGCAGTAACATAGATTGGTTATATCTATCTATCTATATAAATAAAAATCAATTGGCACAATCGCATTATTTTAGAACAGATGCCTATTTGGTTTATCCTTTTTTTGATGTGTTTGTAATTGGCAGGGCAAGGTGAAATAGAAGAAAATGTTTGGAAATTTACCACGGGCGGGCCGCGCGGTAGTACTATTAGTTATTCTGTGCCGCGAGTATAAAATAAAAATGTTTATGAAGCTCAACTGGAAGCGCAATTCTTGATAAGTGGGGTTTTTTTTTATTGTGGCACGCCATAATGGCCTCACTCTGTCTGATGAAAAGCAGCCAGTGAAGCCCAAGAAGTAAAAGCGTTCATCACAGCGCTACCACGCTATGCCCAACGCTCACACTATGGCGGCCTGCATAAATGCTTTTTCACGCCCCGCTTACTTAAATAACCTGCGAGAGAAAGAGGATGGAAACACGTGTGCGGAAGCGCATTCCACATACGGGCAGTTCGGCAAAGGAACGATTGTCCAAACTTTTTGGTACGTATCTTTATGGTCAGCACGGTATGAGGATGGCTTCTAAGACCT
The DNA here is from genome assembly GCA_963921215.1 of Scoparia ambigualis. Lineage (NCBI taxonomy): Eukaryota > Metazoa > Arthropoda > Insecta > Lepidoptera > Crambidae > Scoparia > Scoparia ambigualis. Next base: position 21,494,596 of record OY992511.1, read on the forward strand.
GCAAGCGTCGATCTGGAAAGGAATCGAGAGGGATGAGGTCAAAGAGCTCCTCAGAGCATTCACCACATTTGTTTTTACTCTGTGCTCCAACATTATCGGATCGTATTTTTTGCTTTATTCTCATTCATACAAGTTTTCGTATTTATTCCTCTCGCACTTTCATACCTCATACTTCACAGCCATTCATCATCTTTTGCTCTTTTACGGGTGGGACTTTGGCTTTTACTTTTATTTTCTTACATTTTAAAAATCACGTGATAGGTTGTGTTATTGCTTGGGGTGCCCTTAGCAGTATTGGACTGGCTTTCGTGCTAACCGGTCCCACTTCTTGTGGATTGATATTATTGAGTGGGTTGCACGTTCCAGTCTTAACTGATCCAACCTTTGTTTCACGGTTAATTTTCAGGGACAATCTATAAGTTAATATTTATGAATGAATAAAATTTTCGGTAAAAAATATCATTAAATCTTATTATTCTAAGATTAAATCAATAAAAAAAAAAATGATCCTACTCGTTTTAAATAGTTTAACAATGGTGGTTCACCTTACAAAAGATTGTTGTAATGTGAAGGGTGTAGCGGTTATCGAACTGAGCGGTTGACTTAACGTTTATCATGTACCTTGTACAAACCTAACAGCCACAAATAAAATGGCAATTATCTGGGTGTTTAGTGCGAGTCTTTTTTTATTTTATATTAGTTTTCGATTTGAACTTGATATCGAGATTAATTGTTTTTTCACTCTCTTTTTTAAGTTTTTATGTTTCTAGCCTAGTCTGTTTTTCATTTAATTTTATTTTAAAGAAAACGTCAATTAGTGTCTGGCAGCGTCTCCTGTTAATATCGTTTAGAGCGTCGACTTGCCGACTATCGGCAAAGACAATTAAAAAATCTATTGTGTCTGGCGCGCGACTCGCAGGTAGATATACAATCATACTTTCAGTAGGTACTCTAAAAATCCTTGAATAGCTAGAGCCCTAAGAAATAAGAAGCTGTTTCTTTTTGTAACTGGAAAATGGGTTGTCTTTCATCGCACTTGATGGTAAGTAACTAACTACATGGAAGAAGATTAATCATTAGGGCGAGACAGGGCTTTATAAAATGCAGAAAAGATTCTATGCAACACTTTCAGTAAGTTTGTTTGGTCGACTTGAATTCCTGGAGAACCTGATGGTAAGAGGGCTATTCCCCTCAAAAACCCTCCGAGAAGTTCGGTCACACGCCTTGGGCAATACGTAAGCTTCTCGCCGCCCTACTAGGTAAAGCCTTGGTTACGCTGTAAATGACAACAGTGAGGTTAACAGGAAGCCCTCTCCAAAAGAAATGTTGCAAGGACTTGTTTGTATGTCTCTCGACTATCTTTCTTCACTCTCTTTTGTGAAAAAGAAGAAAACAATATCTTTTTCACTCCTCTTGCTCAAAAAGACCGTCATTGTAGCGTTCTAGAGCGGGGCTAAAATAGCTTTTCTCGCCCTAGGGGAAAAAGTAATTTTTTTTTAAATTTTTGTCTGTCACATGACAGTGAGCCTACAAAAACGAAAAAGTATTTAGTCTTATGTAGAATAATCATGAATAAAGACTCGACTTATTACTGTTTACTTAGATCAACAACTTTTTTGAGATAGTTATTATTAAAGTTTATGGTAAAATTAGTAATCATTTGAATCTATGGACAACACAGACCACGCTTCAGCAAGAAAAAACTGCACAGTCTGCACATGTGCTTAGGTGGTGAGCCTTTGCAACCGCAAAAGCAGTCCTCTGCCATAGTTCACTTTTCACTAAATAGCGACTGCACATGTGCTTAGGGTGACAGGTGGTGAGCCCATCGCCGCTCTATGCTGTTGGATGTATGAGCAGTCTTTAGTCCATTAGTCGCCTTTTACGACACCGAAGAGAAGAGAGAGATTGGTAGTATTAATTTGATAAGCCCATCGTCGCTATATGCTGTTGGATGTATGTGCGTGCAGTCTTTAGTCCGTTAGTCCCCTTTTACCAAATCGAAGAAAAGTGAAGGATTGGTAATATTATTTTGATGAGCCCATCGCCGCTCTATGCTGTTGTATGTATGTGCAGTCTTTAGTCCGTTAGTCGCCTTTTACGACATCCAAGGTAAGAAAGGGGTTGGTAGTATTATTTATGAGCCCATCGCCGCTCTATGCTGTAGGATGTACGTGCAGTCATTAGTCCGTTAGTCGCCTTTGACGACACCCAAGGGAAGAGATGGAAAGACTGCACATATCTACTATCCAACAGCATAGAGCGGCGATGGGCTCATCAAAATAATGCTACCAACCATTCTCTTCCCTTGGGTGTCGTTAAAGCAACTAACGGATTAATTTTAAATTAATTATACCAATTCTAATTGTATTGGATTGTTTTATTTTCTCGCATTCGTAGTGAAAAGCAGAGTGTAACACTCGGCGCTAAAACCCATTAAAACTCGGTTACTATTTACTCCCTCGCTAAAGCTCGTGAGTAAAACTACCTCGTATATAATGGGTCATTTTAGCCCCTTGTATAACAATCTACTATTTCGTGAATTTAAACATACTGTCACATGGCAGAATACTATATCGACTGTTGAAAGGAAAAACCAATGTAACGCCATTTAGCCAATTGTTCAGCAGAGTTGTTTAAAGTTAAAAAATTTGAAAAATATTTATAACTTTTTTATTTATTAATGGATTTTTGTGAAATTTTGTGAACATACAAGTTTTATGTGCTTTGTATTATGTACTTAATTTAAATGAATTAAGGTCAATAATTAAAGAAAAAAGTGGCGTTTCATTGAAATGACCTTTTGAGTAAGCAGAAAAAACACTTCATAGGCCAACGACATAAAAACATAAAAGGGTTAATTAATTTATTCGCCAAATCTCCATAAAATTCGAGGGGAAAGTTATTTTAAATACCAAATCAAATTAAAAACATTAAATGAAAAATGCTTCATAACACTTCGATGAAAAAAAAATATTGAAGAAACTTTTATGTACAATGCCTGTTATTTTTTTTAGATTGATTTTTTGGCCATATGTGGTTATATAAAGTTTAAGTATTATGCATTTTTAGTATAGGGATTTAATAAAGTTAACAAAACAAATAATTATACAAGTTAATTAAAACAAAACTTTTAATCGCCATGAAAAAATGGTAACAGTATCAACCTAATAAAAGTTCAAAAATTTAACATTCATGTGAATATTATATGACGTTTAATTTATTTATTTAAATTACTACCTAAATTTTAGATGAATGATTAGTCTCGCTGCGCTCGACTAGATACTTCCGTCGTACTTGTAAAATGCGGCAACAAATACTACGCCGAAATCGGAGTACCCGAGAGCCAGTCACCTGATAGCTGTGTGTGTAAAGTGTACGTACCGAATTTTTTATTAAATTTTGGGCATAATTCAAAGTAAAATGCCAGTTTGCGTAGTAAAACTGTGCAAAAATAATACTACAAAAAATTAAGAAGGACAGCATCCTTGCAAATTTTCATAGATGAGTTGCAGCATTTACGGAGCTGTGGTTTTTAGATAGGTCGGTATCAGTCGAGCGCAGCGGGACTAATCATTCATCTAAGACCTAATTAATGGTCCTATTTAGATACATAATAAATTAATAAGTAACCGACACGACCTGTTTATTTAAAAGTAGGGAATAACAACTGAACTTTACTTTCAAGGAACAAAACGTGTTACGACACGTCTAGACATAACTTAATAGGGAAAATGTATTGAAAGACTAAATTCAAAACTACTTAGGAAGGGTAAATTGCATGATGTTCCATCTTCGTAGAAAAATAAGATTGGTCAACAACATAAGAGGCATTTACAATATTTTTAATTAATTTGTATGACATTGTTCAAAAAAATATCATAAAACTGTCGTTAAAAGGGAGTGCATCTTTAAAATACCCCATTTTGTACATTAAATGAAACTCAAAAAAGGCTTCCGATTGGCTTCCAACCTAGACAGATCGATTGAGAATCCAAAACTCTATCGAACTGTATATAAAAGTCATTTTCAACCAAAGTGCCGTTCATTTGTTTTTCCTTTCCACCGTCGATATATTCTCTCGTGAAACCATTTTGTTACGCCGCCGTTAGTAAGTATAACCCGCTATGTTTATTTAATTGACGTCTGATCTGCGGCAACATTGAGCAATTCTACTAAAACAATAATTTTTTTTCTCTTAGACATTGTCGGGGGGTGTTATTAAATTATTTTCATGATTAAAATGTGGTGTTCAATATTCAATTAGAATAGTGAAATAACTGATTTGTTCTTTCGTAGATATCTTCAATGTGGCCTTCTTAGACAGCCTGACTTAGCTCTGTGTGACTCTCTACTTTCACTGTAGCACTTTCGGCGTCATTAGCGATCGCAGTGTCGTTAGGTCACTCAACAGTAACAAAATGACCGTCATTTAGCACAGCCGGAGCTCACATTCACTGAACTATTAATAGTAATAATATAACAGTCTTATAGCTAAGAGCCTCGATCAACATCTAGAGAGGCTCACGCTAAAATGTTGGGTCAGATACAGAAGGCTGTACTCCTTGACGCGGCACGTATTGTCAGAAGGTACCTCTGTTTAGTTTTTATTTAAATATTTTCTCTGAGCGTATAATTTATTTATAAACATACCCACTCGTATTGGGCCAGCATGGTGGGTTGTTCCCCAATTACTCCATGTGCTGACATGTACATGCAGGAAAACTTGTGGCTAGAGAAGGTACGTTTATTGGTTAACGATGATCATCATTGAAGAACATAACCATAAGCAAGTATAACGGGTCAACTTACTACAAACATAAAAATAACACGCAGTTCTTTGGTAATCGCATCACTGGAAAACGAGTGAACCGTTTTTAGGGTTTCGTAGCGAAATGGGAAAAAACGGAACCCTTATGGATTCGTCATGTCTGTCTATCCGTCCGTATGTCACAGCTACTTTTTTCCGAAACTATAAGAACTATATTGTTGAAACTTGGTAACTAAGTAGATGTATTCTGTGAACCGCATTAAGATTTTCAACAAAAAAAAAAAAATTTATGGGGCTCCCCATACTTAGAACTGAAACTCAGTTTTTTTTTTTCAACTAACCCATCCGTGGGGGTATCTATGGATAGGTCTTCAAAAATGATATTGAGGTTTCTACCTTCTTCTCCCCCTCCTTCTCCTTCTTTCTTTGAGGTTTAAACTGAATAGTTTGCGCGAGAGACACTTCCAAGGTGGTAAAATGTGTGTCCTCCCCCCCTGTAACTTCTAAAATAAGGGAATAAAAAAAGAAAAAAATTGGTTTAAACAAGATCTAGTAAGTAGTTTTTTTTAATATCATAAATTATTAATTAAAAAAAATACACTATTATTAAAACATGGATCAAAGTTACAACGAACTACAACAACTTTTATATGATGTTACTTGCTGCTACGGAACCCCCTTAATGGGCGAGTCCGACTCGCACTTGGCCGGTTTTTTCTTCTTTTTATTAGGTTTTTACAAAAAGAAATTTCGAAACAAATTTGGGAATATTTTCCGAATTAAAGAAAAACTTAACTTCTTTTTTCTATGGGTGTTTCGTTCACTCTTCTTATACGCATTTAAATAACAATAACTTCATTTAGTACGTCTTCTTTCAGTACGTCGAAAATATAAAATGAAACGGAAAAGTATAAAAGTGAGTTAAGCACTTTATATTTGCGCCGTAATTTAGCAAACCAGCTTGGCGTCGCTATCTCTGAGGTCCCTGGTTCAATTCCCAGTTGGGTCAAATTAGATTACAGTTTTTCTAATTTGGTTTCGGGTCTGGGTGTTTTCTTTGTATAATAAGTATGTTTATCCGTTATTTAACCATTAAAATCAAGTTTCAAAAACTTCGGCTTGATAATTGGCGAGAGAGTTGAAAAGTTATTTTTGTATCTCATCATCCACTATAAAAAAGGTAGTTACAATTTTTGCATTGTAGCATTTTCTTTTTATTGTGGACACCAAATTGGGTGTGTAATGTATGACTACTCGCGTCCCCTAGGCTGGTTTCAGAGTCACGCTGATCGCCCGCGCGGGTGAAGCGACGCGGGCCAGGAGCTAGGTGTTGTCTTGTACCGTTCCATAATGACGCTTACCACCCGCGCTTACCATCAGCGCGGGTGGTAATCACTAGGCCCCCTCAGGCCCCCCCGAGCAGGGATGCAGACAAGCCCCCTGCACCTCCCAGCAAGCTATTGAGAAGTTGGTTAAATAAAACTTATTTGAATTGATCTTTATAATAAAAAAATATATGAAATGATAAATATAATAAATGATTCATATGTAAAGCGAAATCCAATCAAAGGAATATTATATTAAATAACCTTTTTATTAAACGATTATTAGAATAAATAGAATTATGATATTATTTTGTATTTTGTTGTAGTGGGATTTTGTATTGTATACAAAATTACATGTCAGCCCAACGTGACTCTACATGTAGGGATGTTACGATAATTAATTATTTATTGCAATGTACCGGGCAATGTCGGGCAAATGGAGTTTGTCAAATTCATAAAATAATATAATTATTGTCGGTTTTCTGTGATATTTCGAGAGAAAAGGAATTCACCAGCATTAGTTTTGTCATACTTATATCTACCTAAGATTATCTGATGCTGTCTCAAACAGTCTGTTTCTCAAACAGATTTGTAACCGTACTGATTACGTTGGTAACTGACTCGCAAGTGGCGCTACCCTAGACTGAGGAATTCTGTCTACGGGCGGCGCTACAGAGCGAAAATTAATTTAAAACCTCGTTCAATTCACCCGGTCTGGTTTTCGGACTAATAAACGATGGCATACAGTAAAACTATTGTTAAACAAGTAGCGACATCTAGCTAGCTCATGTATTAAGCTGCCTAATAGTGCCATCTATAGGTAATAGTAAGAGTTAGCTCCTAACTTAAAATTTGCAGTAACTTGCTTTTACAAAAGTTCACGATCTCAACTTATTTGGTGATATTAGATGACTTTGTAAAGTGATGATTAGGTATTAAAAATACATTAAAAGTGAATTTTTAATGGTGATTGTCAAACCAACATAAATTATTTTTCGTCTGTTTTAGTGCGATGACAGTCGTGAATAGATACTTAATTGAAATAACATCTTGGTTACTAATCATCTATAATTAAGATCAATGATCCTAAAGATCTAATAACTTAATTTAATAATAAATGCATAGCCTCGTATTAAAAGAAAATGAAAGAAAAAAGGTACAGCTAGCAGAACGATATTGCCAAGTTCATAACCGCCGACCGCTACTCGGCGGTAGATGTCACTAGCAGTAATTTTTCTGATCAACGAATGGGCTTACTTGTTACTTTCGTTCGTTGTGTTTACCAAAATGGAATGTAGAAATGAGCAATAGTATACAGTTTGATGTTAGATTTTGACATTTTATATTTAGATTCACTATTACCTTAGGTACCTAATAATGTTGGTAAGTATGTCTCTGTTTATAAAGTTTTTAGCAAATTAAACTTTTATTAAAATAAATTTATGTTTGTATAATTACCCCATGCAGGGTAGGTAGGTACTTACTTTAAAAGACAATGCTTAGAAATAAAATGAAGATAGAACCGCACTTATTGTATGAATTCATTATGCTCACTCTTCTGCACAGCTAAAAGACGCCCTGAATTAGTCCTAGTAAAATATATTTTAAAATAACTTACCATACCTGAGAGAAGAGATTGCGTTTTTAGAATACTAAATTTTTTTATATCCCGAGAGAAATATTAGAAAAATAGTACCTATTCCTTTGTAATTAAAATGTTAAATCATGATTTCAGTACCTACCAAGAAAGAGAGATACGTCGCACCTATAAAAGAGGAAACAGAATAAAAATCAGTTAATGACAAAAAAGCGGGAATTCTGTGCGCGCGGTTGCGCCTCGCGTCGCGACGCGTCGCCATAAATCAGCAGGGTAGAGGGCGCCACCCGCTCGCGATGATCTTTCCCCAGATCCTACATTTTTATAACGGGCAACATTCAACATGGCCGCTTTTTCGCCACCTACCCGTCGTGTAATAATCCCGGAATGTGATGTGTGTTTTAACCGACGTTACATTATACGGTAACGTCTTAGAGGCGGGTTATTATTGTCGTTTATTGTCATTTTTATTTCCGACAAGTAACATCCATATTTTGTTAGTAACAGTTAAACTTAAAACTATGTTAGTTAGTACATTAAATTTACAATCCATATTTAGTTAGTAACAATGAAACTTAAAAGTATGTTATTACATTGAATATACAAGATAGTAAGAGATTTACTTAGATAATAAAGAGCTACTGAATTGAAAATGGGATTTTTTTATTTAAATGGGAGATTTTTAATGATTAAGTACCAGTTCGAGTATTTATTTTTCCAATAACCCTCAGGTTGCGCGGGAGCTTAGTAATGTTAGATCAACTGATGCCTGCCTGTTTCATAGCCGCATACTGATAGATCATTTATGTCGTAGGTCCATTTTTCTAACCAAACCCAGTACACAAAGATCCCTCCTGGAAAGACTCCCCGCTGGAGTCGAACCCGGGACCTCTTGTTTTAAGATCGGCGGCTTGCTACTAGACCACTGAGGCGGTTAAAAATAAAACCAACAGTAAGTCGGTTTTGTTTTTTTATACTTCGTTGCGCTGTGTAAAGTCTGAAGCGGCCCCTGCGCACTCTTCGTCCCTGGAATCCTTACTGTACTTACGTACAATTCAAACCGCAAGCAGCGATTCATGAAAAGTATGGTTTTGAATATGTGGAAAAATATTTTGAAAATTATTTAAATATCACTATTTTAATAAATGTTGCTAAAGAAAATCAACGAGAAAATGTACATTCGACCGCATATCAAACTTAACGTACTGAATAAGGAAGGTTTCAAGGCCAAACTGATACACCTAGAGCGCGGACGACTTTATCATGTCATCGTATCCAAATAAAATTATTGTGCCATTCGGAAATTAGGTCATGTTTTATTAACTTACTAAACATCCCGAAACTTACTTACATAGACTACAGAATATTAACTAAATTGGCCATTAGTAATGATTTGATACGTTTAGACTTGAGTCCGTAATTGTTCCGAACTTCCAGACAAAAGACTTCGCAACATACCTACTCGCGTCCCCTACTATGTTGTCGCTTGTCGCTTCTATAGAAGCTTTCGAGTTTCCGTAGAGAGTTTCTATGGAAGCGATAAGAGCGAATTCGACGTTATTCAACTTAAAGTTCCGGGAATCAATTGGACAATAAGCAGAAAGTACTCAATCACCAAAATGACCAAATATTATACCAAAATTATCTATAATAATATTATTGTGGATGTGGATGTGAATTGAGTCCTTTCGGCTTACCTACGTCCAATTAAGGTACCTATGGCGAAATGCTAAGTTTCAAGAAAACTGTAAAGTTCATTATATTTCCTGAAGCCCTAAAGTTGTCCATAATAAAACCAATACATAAAAATGGTGATACAGACTTAAAATAAACAATCACAGACCTATCGTATTATACCTGTACTTGCTAAGGTTTTTGAAAAGGCTATGTACTACTCTGTCAAGAATGTACCAAGAAAAGATCAATAATACACAAAATGTTAGATAATCATCCAAATTTAATTTATCACCTTCAAAGTATGCTCCTTCAGAAACGATACACTTACGCCAATGAATAATCCAAACATCAAAACCTTTTTTAAACGCTTTTTCCGGAATTGAGTTCAGTTCTCGCCGCGAATTCTCCTATAAGTCTTCTACCGAATGAAAACGGGTGCCACGAAGTGGTAATTTGAGTTTAGGAAAAAGAAAGAAGTCGGCTGAAGCCATATCTGGTGAAAAAGGTGATTGGTATGTGATGGTATGGAAGGTTGGTGATGGTATTTGTTGAGCTTTTGGTCAAAAATTCGTTCACAATGATGGCCTTGTGCAAAGGCGCAATAACGTGGTGCAAAATCCAAGAATTTTCTTTTCACAAATTTGACCTTTTTCGTCGAATTTGCTCCCTTAAATGCCGCATAACGCTCAAATAATATTCTATAAATACCGTTTGACCTTCCGGCAAGAATTCCGAGTGCACAACACCGCGATAGTCAAAGAAAACAGTCAACATGACTTTGACTTTTGATTGACTTTGGCGTGGTTTTTTCGGATTCGATTCAGTCGGAAGGCGCTACTCCGAAGCTTGTTGACTAGTTTGCATGTCAAATTCGTAAACCCACGTCTCGTCACGAGTAACAATGCGTTGCATGAATGTTGGGTCGGAATTGACTCGTTCTAGCATGTCCTCAGCGACTCTTATGCGATTGAGTTTTTGGAGAACAGGTCTTTTGGGACTAGCCGAGCGGCAACGTATTTCATACCCAAGTGATTATTTAAAATGGTATGGATCGACTCGTGAGACACAGAAAGTTCAGCGGCTATCTCTCTAAAACTTGAATGAGGATTTTCAGTCACCATTTCCTTCACTTTTGCGATGTTAACTTCAGTTGAAAACGTTGCTGGCCTACCAGAGCGAAGCAAATCTTCCATCACATCTCGACCGCTTTTGAACGCTTTGTACCACTCATAAGCACGTGTTTTTAATAAAGTCGATTCACCGTGCATTCTGTAACATTTTCAGTGACTCCGAACACGAAATTCCATTGGCGACGCAAAATTTAAGACAAACTCTTTGTTCGATGTTTATATCAATTATAAAATTCGCAATACACACTTGATATAAACTAACTAAAAATAGCACTGCATTTAATCTAAATAACAGATGCAACACAAACTCCGCGCCAAAATGGATAACAGTTGTGCCAATCTAAAGGTGCTGCCACACTGCTGTTTAAAAATGTTTACAAACGTTAGGAATCATACGATCACAATGTTAGTAAACATTTCAAAACAAAGTTGTTAGTTAACAAATTGTAACAAAATAAAATATTTGCTATCATTTGTTTGTAAACATAATATATCCAGGCCACAGCAGGGTATGCGGAGAGTGCGGGGCCCGGCGCGGCGTGCTCCGCGTCGCAAGCATTACTGTAATTGTCTGTACTGTAATTGACATAATCTTTGGCACTATACTTTTGTCTAGCTCTTAGTGTTTGGCGCATCCAGATATTGCGCTTTTTCTTTTTTTAAAATAAAAAATAAAAGCTAATCCAATGAGCAAATTTTCTTCCATTTTCGTGTAGACGCGATTTTGTTAGTAAATGTATTAGTGTTAGGAAATGTTCGTAAATATTTTTAAACAGCAGTGTGGCAGCACCTTAACAACAAAAAAAACAAAATTTGAATTTGGAATCAGAAACAAATCATCCGTTCCCGAAACTTTTTTGACAGAATGTATATTAGGATGTAACGTTCTTAGAAAAATTAGAATGTTCTGACAAAGGAGCAGAATGGGTTTTCGAAAGAACATATCGACTTCGTTAGCAGCTTTTAACGTAATAAAAATGTGACCGAGAACATTGATATAAATGGGTCATTCTTTTAGACACGTTTTTCAAGCGGCATCACCTTAAAAAAATAGAAATCGAAAAGTCTGCAAGCCTCTTTTTTTTCGGGCAAACTTTTAATCCTCTCTTAACTGGGTTATTGATTATTATTCAATTATCTTTATATTTAATATCATAAAAAAAATAAAACGCCCCCATTCTTTGATTTTCGTGGAGTGTCCCTAATCCCGATCTACTCACTTAGTAAATTATATATTTTAAACTAAACGGTACATGCTTACCAAAAAAAAAACACTCAGTCCTAAGAAGTTGACAATGCTATGAAAAATTATACCATAGCTCTAGAAGAAATACATTATCTAAATAAAATAAAAATGTAACTGTCCCGGGGTAGTTACTGATTTGCGTGGATTATTGTAAATCCCATAAAGTTACTATACTTCCGCTAGGTATAGTAACTTTATGGTAAATCCACTTGTACATCCCTAACTTCGCGACCCGATGTTTCGTCATCCTAATTCAAGTAGTCGCGCTCCGACGGCCGGATAGAGTGCTTGTATGACGACTCGTCGAGTTTCCGAAAAATTAAGGTAAGATCCTCGTTGCGTGGATATGGTTTCTCAAAAATTTGAATTGCGTGGTACAATTTTCTCCGGTGTCTGTGAATTTATTTCTTGAATAAAATATTGTAGCGAACAAATATTAGGTTACGTAACTTATATTTAAAACACAGTTTATTTGCTTAAAAGGTTTTATATATTTTTAGAATAAAGGATTTATTTTGATTTCCGTGGTCGTGATTTGCGTGCTTTACGTGGTAGTTTTGACCCACGCAAATCAATTATTGGCCGTGCAAATGAAATAACTTAGTGTTTTGTAGTAGGTATTGTATAATAATATTTTTAGTTAAATGTCAATTCGTTTAAATCAAACTTAAAATGACGATGATTATTATTATTATTAGGTACTTATAAAATCAGAATCAGCTGGGAATAATATCTAAAATTCACACTACAGCCTACCACCCACAAGCGAACGGGATGGTCGAGAGGTAGCATAGAACGCTTAAGTCCGCATTGATGGCTCGTGGAAATACCGAAAATTGGCTACCGCACTATTGGGTTTGAGAACCAGCTTAGGCAATGATACTCACATATCTGCAGCCGAACTCGTCTACGGTACAACTCTCAAGCTTCCAGGTGATTTTTTCGAGCCGTCAACCCTGATAACGAAACTTTGTTGCACAACTTAAGAAAGCACTTACGCAATTTATCTTCTGTTCCGAGAAAATCAAACAGACAAAATAATTTTTTTGTGCATCCATCGTTGCAGTCATGCACAATGTTTTCCTCTAACACCACCATATTGTGAACCTTACAAAGTTGTACAGCACAGGAACAAAGTTTTTAAAGTTATGATGCTATCTATCTATCTATCTATAGCAGCCATTGTCATGTCCAACTTCGGACTTTGGCCTCTTCCATCCTTTTCCACTTCTGACGATCTTGGGCTATCGACATCCAATCATGTCCTGAAAACAAAGCAGATACCAGAGGGCCTACTCTCTTTCTCCGAAACGAAATTTCGGCCGATTTTCGTTTGCTATTTATAGCGCTTTCCATTATTTTAAAAATTTCAAACTTTTTAAATATTAATAATCTAAATGCTAAACCTATTTTGTATGAACGAAATTTCGGAAATAATGGAAACCACTGTAAATAGCAAACGAAAATCGGTCGAAATATCGTTTCGGAAAAAGAGAGTAGGCGGCCAGCTTCTATCACGAAATTACGCATAGCAAGTTGGATTTGTTTGCGACGATCATCATAGGAACGTTACTTATAACGAACTGTGTCCTGGTTTTTCGCTGTTGTAAAAATTGGTACACTGAGATGCTGAGACGAGAGCTTCGAGGTACACGAGCCAGCCGCAAGGGGCTTGAGCAGCCAGCACAGCCTCGCGCCCCTGCCTACTCCGTTGCCTAACGAGGGCAGCAGACGCCATGAGTGTAATGTGTTCGTGCAACAGTGTAAAGTGATGTGTATTGAAAGTGCTATCGTCCGTAGTTAAACTTTTCCGGTTATTCTTATACATACGATGTCTTTTTTTTTACTTTAAATTTTTTATACATTTTAAACTTATTTTACTTGCTTATTTACTTTTTATTTGTATACAGTAGTGTCCTTATTTTAAAAAAGAGGGGAAATGATGTGCCTACTTGTACTAGATAATATTATTGCATCATCTTTTATTACATTAGGATCAAGTTTTATGTGTATCATAAATTTAGGTCAATATTAATCTTGAATCACGATTTGCACTCCGCGCCATTCCCTAATTTGTACTTAATACTTTCATCATAATAATAACACAGTTTTTTTAATTCGATATAAATCTTGTTTATCACTCGCTGTACAAGTGTGAATCAAGCAACATTACACGCTGTCATATTTTTATCTGTTGTTTCTCTAATCAACCTCATTAAGAAAACCTCTCGCCAGACCTATTAGCCAGACGCAGTTGCATATTATTATATTTCATTTCATGTCATATTTCATATATCATTTCATATAATACGCGGAAAACTGCAATTAAAAAAAAAATTGTTCAAAAGCTTCGACTATCACTTGACTTGGTCTAAGATGGGTGCTGGTGTGCTTTGTAAAGATTTTGCAGAAAGTGTTCGCGTGACGTGACGTGAGCTGTGTTCCAAATGCCAGATCTTTTCACAATTTGATTGAGTTAACGTTAATTACAAATATGTCAATGCTATCAACGAATCAAAGGAAGAATGTATTTTGCATTAGCTCATTTCTATTTTCTTTACTTCACCTTTTATGTAATTATATAGGTACCTATATCGAAATGCAAGAAAGTGCGGATCCGTAATTAAAATAAAAAAAGTTTACAGCGGAACCAGAAGTAGGGCCTGCGGGTTGGTTGACGAATATGCGATCCGGAGTCTTCGGCGTATCCTGCGCGGCGATCCGACCCTAAGTACCTGAAAAGGTGCCAATAAACAAACGAATGCTGAACGACATAAGCACCATTATACGGCAACGCAAATCGAGTCCTAAAGCTCCGACGATAAAGGTAACACTCCGATGCAATTAGATCAAAATACGATAGTAAAACTTTGGGTTGCGTAGAAGTTCTCCAAGAAACAACGGGTTTTCCTCTGTGGGTCACCCTGGGGAGAGGGGCGGGATCCCATCTAAATCTCCCGAACGAGGGATTCTGAAGCGAATTACCGAAAAGATGTTTCGGTACAAACTTCTTGATATTTCCTCGGATGTTATTATGTGCTTGTAATGTGAAACAATTTTGTGTTGTTGTTTGGTTACTCGTATTTGGGGCACAGGAAACATGTAGTCCAGTGATTCGCTTGGCCTCAAACTTCCATTTAATTGGAAAATAAGTAATCTAGCTAATGGAACTTTTTTAGCCGTAATAAACCCTTGAAAGTAAGGTAGGCACATGTCAAAAGATAAAAATCATCTTTTTACCTAACTTGACCTTGTAGGATTAAATTCGTTTTTGTGACTCGAATCGTACACCGGAATTTGAATTTAAGCCGTAATATTCCACTACGGCAGATAATACAAGAGCGTCCATTTGGACTATATATTTTAGAAATAAACCAAATTTCGGTGACTGCACCAGATATTTTAATAATAAGTAGAAGCGCCACTTGTTTTACTAAATTATCTAGGGATACTAAAACTAGGGATTTTTTTTTTAATTTTTTCGTATTATTTTATTAAACATACATACATACAATCACGACTATTACCCCCGAAGGGCTAGTCAGAGACTAGGCAATGAGGACAGCAAAAGCAGTCTTATGCCATAGTCCACTTTTCACCAAATAGCGACTGCACATGTGCTCAGTGTGACAGGTGGTGAGCCCATTGCTGCTCTATACCGTTGGATGTATGTGCAGTATTTAGTCTGTTAGTCGCCTTTTACGACACCCAAGGGAAGAGAGAGGGGGTGGCAAGTGTATTTTTTCACCGCTACCCGACACGGTATTAAGTTTTAAATTTATATCTTCTATTTAATATGATGTTATTATTGTGTTATTAATATTATCTTATTTTAATAATTTCGTCTCTTTTGTTTACGTTTTCATATTTTAGTTTTCTTAGAGATTAGTTTGTTTTTATGGTTGGATGTTAGCGACATTGTCTTAGAGCATTATTAAGATATCTTTTGCTGTTTTTTTGTAATAAATGTTTAAGAAATTAAATATTTTTAAGTAACAGTAACAAACTATCGTATGAGTTACACCAAAGTAGCAGAAAGAAACAGTTGTCTTGTTAAATTTATCCTGATGAAGCTTACACATATAATAGAAGTAGGCACGACATTAATACAAGTGCGATATTTATTATTGATACCATTACATATTATTAAGTATTAAACCCATCGATAGTGAAGTGGTAGCCTTCACTTCGTTATTCCACGTTTGCCGCCCTTTTTTCGCGCCAAACTTTTTCAATATGGCGTCCGGCGAGAGCCACGCGCTGCCACCATTAACCACCGACACTTCACCGTTGCTATAAACTCACAAATCATAAAACGTACCATCGCTGCTCCCTCATTCAATTTTCAACTCCACCCCCCACACATAAGATCCATTGTTATAGAAAATCTCAAATGGCAATCGCTGGAAACAAAATGCTCCACCAAACAAATTATTTTGAACCTTGCGACCACAATGAAGAAAATGTATTTTCAATTAATCCTTATGGAAAATCGTGAAACGAACAAAGAGAGCGAGAAACGAGGCCAACATTCGTTAATAATGTAATGTATATTAAATTCGTCTACATTATTTTACCATCCATGTGAGTGTGTTCAATGTTACAACTTTAACAAAAAGACATTAATTTAACCTAAATTATCACCAGCAAACTATACTAGGTAAGTACCTATTTATTTTTAATACATTATTTTATTAATAAAATATCTATCAATACGGTAGTTAAATAAAATAAAAATTATATGCTACTGATTTTTCCGCGCTTTTTATTACTCACTCAAGCCCCGCCGAAAAACAAACATGGCGAGCTCGCCGCTGTTTGTAGAAGACTTTGAAACGGCGGCGGCGCCAGCAGCGGAGTCTGCCGCCGCGACTTTCAAACTCACCAGCCTCGCCAGAATTTTGGACTTAAAAATAATCTATTTACTAAATTTATTAGAAATAAAAGTGTAATGTTTTATTATTCGAATACTTACTTGTAACCTGTTTTTCTGTGCGGCCTAATTTATATGGCATCGGGCGTTCCGCATCTAATCAATACACGGGGTTGGCGCGGCGCGGCGGCGGACGCGTTGCGCTCTCGGCCGCCGTCGCCGTCGCTCGGCAGCGCTCGGCTCCCGTCGGCGGCGGCGACCGGGGCGGCTCGTCGACGCTCGGGCGTTCTCGCTCCAATCGTAATTCCATTTTCCGCCCGCCTTGGCAAATTGAAATGTCGTAACTCTTGGGGGAATATCGGCTTTCTGCCCAAGAAAAATATTCTGCGAAGGCATTGTAACGACGCTCTTGATATTATGGAATATTTCCAGTCCATCATTGATGGGGGTGCGCCCCCTAAAATGGCCGTAATCGGGAATCGGCCCGCCACTTGCGCGGCTAGAGGTGCTCCTCTGTCACTTTAGATGTCAAATCACATTTAATACTTCCGTTTTATAACACTTTTGTAGGTACATGAAATTGTAACTTTTTAAAGTATAATCCCATTTCTTCCAATGAAAGTCTAATCAGAACTTATAACAAGTTAGTTACGTTCCCAAATATTATGTAGAGAGCACTCGTTGTGAGGTAGGTCGCGAACACTCCGCATATAGTTTAGAGAAAACCGTAAAGTTTATTATTAGTCTAGCTTTCACAAAAGTTGCTTACTTTGAAATATGACATTTTATGTAGGTAACATACTTACGAATATAAATTAGTTTAAACGTTATTGTAAACTGTAACTGTATTTCACAATTAAAACTGGATTATAGTAAAATTTATTTTAATAGATAGGTATCTACTTACACTTACTTTTTGAATAGCAAGTTTTTTTGTTTTTGACAATTAATACAAAAATGTACCAGTCCACACAAAACAGCATAAGTCAAAAAACAGAAAAAAATGGGTCACTTAGTGGAGGTACAAGCAATTTGGACGGTTATATTAGTGGAAGGCCCAGTAGGTCAGATAAATTGAACCCTTCACAGCGTTGTGTTCACACGTAAATAACATGTAGAGTTCAGAGGACGGGGTGGGGTGCACCCAAACCCCATTCCCCTGGCAACATTAAAAAAGCACCTAACAAACGAAAGCATGCCGCATTCGCAACCCTAATCTCATTGGAATAAGAGCTTTGACACTTACAGTTGCTAGTAAAATGTTTGTGTTGGAACGTAGCAAATACGCAATAGCTGATTCTCGGTACCCCAAACAGTTTTTTCGCGCAACTTAGACACTTAACGGAACGGGAATAAGGAAGTTGTACGGTGCCTGTGCCGGAAAACTAGACACCATCAGAATGGATTTCGTCGAACACGCAACAGGAGTAAACTTTGGTCACAGTTTGTTAATCTGATGTTTTATAGTTTTAGTTCATTTCGAGCTTTATTAATGGTGGTGGTGCTATTAAATTAACTCTGTTTTATAATTTTTGCAAATCTAAAATTAAGAATTGAAAGCGATTAGTAAAATGCTTATAATATATCTACTACACTACCGTATCCTTAACTACAAAAGTTTAAAAGAGATTTCTCTAAGATAGTTAAAACGGAATTTAAGATAGGTACGAGGTGTTTATAGACTGCAAGGCGTCAATGTTAGCAACTAATATTAATATTTTTGTTAGTTTTTGAGTATTATAAATTAAGTTTAGTTGAATATTTTTTTAGTTACAGTTACAGTTTAACTATGATGTTTAATTACAGTTTTACTTTTGAATCTAATGTTTGAGTTTTAAGTTCTAAGATTTTATCAAACAAAAACGTATTTGAAAATGACATTGTTGTACTTCGCTGCGGATAATGATTATGTTAACAACAGTACTTAGAGTTGTGATTTCTAACCTCTTTGTATGGTTAGCATGATGACTTTAATTGTGTCTTTTTTGTTTCGTTTCGTAGAAGATGGAATCCGAAGAGTTTCGGGGTCAAACCGCCCGCGCCCGTCCAGGGGCGGGATGGTTAAGCTTGCATTAATAATGTTGGAATGGGGCCTTCTTTCCGAATAATTTGATTAGTTAACTTGTGCTTATGGTATCCGGTATAAATTGTGGTTTATGCAAGTAGTTTTCACTTTAGATTTATGGTGTGCTATTAAGTACCTACAAAATTAAAAGAAAAATACAAAAAAGCACAATTTTCTAAAGGACTTAATCTAGTATACCTACCACTTTTTATTTTTAATTCCTACTTACATTTTCTATGTTTATATCACTCTCAAAGCATCTAGTCTACAATAAAAATATTTAGATAAGGTCTCTATTTCATATTTTTTATTCACAACTAGAAACATTGGTCTATTTAAATCGGTACAGATTAATATTGTACCAATTTCGTATCGCAATAAGAGATCATAGTGGCCGCACAATATAACAAAGCAAAGGTTTAACGGAGAACGAAATGTGCTTACACGTATGTTTGGTCACCGCTTATTACACAATTGGTAGATCGCTAACGCCGATATATGTCGTTAAATAATTAAGATCGACATCCGTTATTAATAGGGGTCGGTAAGAGGTATGGGCCAAAGCATAAGCTGAGCGGGTAAAGGGATCTCCATTACCCGCTCAGCTTATGCTTGGGCTTATTCTTTGGCGTTTTTAATGCTTCGGCCCTCTCGACCAATGTCACTACACACTTAGACGCACTACACATGTACATACACTAAACTAACTCCCCACGGTAAGGTGGCTGGATAAGCCTTGACAAGAGCATATGGGAAGATTAGCAAGTGATAGCAATGAGAGAACCTAGGCTAGGTTCAACACGCCGTAATCGTACAACAAGAATACGAAGACCAGGTTCACACAGCGCTATAATAATATCGTCATAGCTAGACAAGTGGCAAACACTTGTTAAACGCTAACGACTTAACGTTGTCAATAGTAAATTGGTAGACAAGTGTATTGGTACTTGGCGAATGCTCACTTTGAGGATTGGGATTTCGGCGGCGCTCCTTCTGAGCACCGTCCTTTGTGTGTGCGGGGTAAGACCTCGCGTGTTGTAGGGATTGTCGTAAGGCCTCTTCCCACCACCCTGGGAAAAGGGGCTTAGGCGGTGCGTGCCCGCTCCGGGCCGCGCGTTCGTAACCCCCGTTACGCGAGTGTGCGGCTTGGGGTGGGCGCGCACTTAAAAGCTCGCCGCTCTTTTGAGCGGCTTTGAGCTTCGGCGGCGCTCCTTCTGAGCGCCGTCCTTGGGGGCGTTTATGTTTTTGTGTGGGATACGGCCTCGGGCACCGGGAGTTGAGCGTCGGGCTCGAGACCCCGGTGTGTGTTCGCGAGCGACTGTGGAGTAGCGGGCCTGACGGAGTCTGTCCACCTCTGTAGGCCGTGAAAGATACGGGGGAGCCGCCTGGTTGAGGCTCCCGCCACATCGGGAATCGTCGGGGCATGGAGTGACCTCCCGGTTTTTACCGGGGGTCCGTCTCCGAGTTCCGGGGTTTGGGTCAAGGGCCCGAGGTCGAGGGTCGGTAGGTGTTTGTGGGGCTAGGGGTCCG
Source organism: Scoparia ambigualis (assembly GCA_963921215.1). Taxonomy (NCBI): domain Eukaryota; kingdom Metazoa; phylum Arthropoda; class Insecta; order Lepidoptera; family Crambidae; genus Scoparia; species Scoparia ambigualis. The sequence continues at coordinate 21,514,810 of OY992511.1, forward strand.
AGTCGGAGCCAGATTCGTGGGCGGTTTCTGGGTCTGAGTCGGGGTCCGGGCTGCCGAGTAGGATAAGGCGGGCTGGTGGAAGGCCGCGCTATTTGTTGTGTGTTTGTTTGTGGTGTTGCCTGTTTGTGGTGAGGCGCTTGCGGAAGCAAGCGCGAGTGGGGTTGGGCTTTGGTGTGGGTATGACTATACCTCCCCAAAAGCCCAAGGGTCGGAGGACCAATGTGTCTTTGTCTTGTGTTTGTCCTGTGCTGTCCTTGTATCTGTTATTTTGGGGGATCGCGTGCCCATTAGAGGGTGGGCACGCTGTTTTGTGTTGTGCCGTGCGCGAAGTTGCCCGTGTGTCGGCGCGTGACCGCTTGCGGTCATAGGTTGGCACACGGGCGACGGGGTGACCGTCGCGGGTTAATCCCTAGTGGTATGTACCGCGACATCCACCTCAGCTTTCAGCTTCGGATTGTTGGGCCCCCAGGGGTTTAGTGGGTATTCCCCTCCGTCTCGCCCTCCCAGCCGGGACTTAGCTCGGCAGCTGACCTGGAGCCTCTCTCCTTGTCAGTGGGTGCGGAAAGGCGGACGGGCGAGTCCCACATAACTGGGTGCCTCTTCAAGGCCCCGGTACTCGTAATGAGTTCCCCTGGAAAAAAAAAAAAAAAAAAAGTTGGAATAAAAAAGAACACGACTGCGGGTTGGGCTATCCGTTAACGTCACACGCGAAGCCAACCAAAGACGCCCTCGACGGTCATATGGCTGTATCTGCTTAGAGCACTAAACGGCCTTAGGGGTGCTTTTGAGTTTTCTGCTCTCATGAATTTGAAGAACGACAAGAACGGACGCGGTATCAATCCCCTCATTGCTAGCTAGTTCGACTTATTTAGAGCTCAGGTCGCGGTGAGTGCTGTACGTCGGGCTGGAACGTACAGAAGTGCTTCGGCGGAGGAATCCTATGAGATCAACGGTGCAGCACACGGACTCACAGAGAGAACCACAGCTAGGCCAACGTAAGCTTATGGACGATAGATCCATTAGAGGTCGCATTGGTACGGATGACATCAGAACAGGATGTTAACCAAGGCTGGCGGCGGAGAAACGTTTTATTTAAACGTCAACGGTGGCAGCCTCAAGCCAAGTAAGAAGGGTTACTGTTCACCTGCCAACACGCATTGGACCAGCGTGATAGGTTGCTGTCCAAACCCCCCCCCAACATTATGAATAGAAATAGTAAAGAAAGGCCCCAAGTGCCCGGCATCCGGGGTGCTAAAAATCTCCGGGCAGGATCATCAAACAATCAAATAACCAAGACTAACGTTTTAAAGGCACCGATTTACTTAATATAATGACTTACAATGTATGCACTTTGATGAGGGACGAGTGTTTGATCGAGTTTGAATGTGCTCTCAAAAACATTCACTGGGATATAATAGGCCTCGCAGAGGTGAGAATACAGGGTGAGCTGACATTGGAGCGAAACGACAGTGTGTTTTACCACTTTGGCAAAACCAGTGGACTGTCGGGCGTAGGATTTTTAGTATCGAAGAGGTGGAAAGATAACATTGTTGAGTTTATCGGATACTCAGATCGAATTGCTGTTTTAAAGTTACCTGGTAACACACAATAAAACCCTTACAATCTTCCAAACATATGCACCAACATCTGCATATTCTGATGAAGAAGTGGAAGAATATTACGACCTTCTTAACAAGGCCTGCGACGATAACCGCGGCACGTGGAATATGGTATTTAGTGACTTTAACGCCAAATCGGAAAAAGGCTCCAAGCAGATTATGGAAGCATAATTGGAAATCAGGAGGAGCTAGATTGATTCAATTTGCCTTTAGGCAAAGCCTTAAGATTGCCAACACTTTCTTCATTAAGAAACCACAGAGACGGTGAACATGGGTCACCTAATGGAATTGGTGATTACCAAAAATGAAATAGACTACATTATAGCTTCAGATATGCAAATAGTAAAGGATGTGTCATGCCTTAATAAAAATTAGGTACAGTTCAGACCAAGACCACTGCGGGCAACAATTAAATTCGAGTTTGAAATTCACCGCATGAAACTTTTTACCAAACAAATTATAAACCTTGGAATGGTAACACCTTTAACCTTCTCTGATCAATTTAACTTAGAGCTCTCGAATTCTTTCAAAAGACTCAAAATTAGAGAAATAGATGATGTTGATGAAAAGTACTAAATTATAGTGAGAGAAATACAAAATAGCAATAAGAAGATAAAGAACACCAAGAAAACTAAAACAAAGCTATCAGTACAATCTATCAAACTTATTGAAAGCAGACAACATTTTAAAATTGGCACTAAAGACTACAGAGATATTGATAAAAAGGTTAAACGTAGTATACGAAGAGACATTAGACAATTAAACTGTGAACTTGTAAAAGCAGCAATAGAAAGAAACACTTCACTTAGAATAGCTAAACAGGGAATATCAAAAGGAAGACGTTGGATAAACTGCCTACATGATGATCAAGGAGTCAAACATAATCGCCAAGACAAAATAATGGAAATTTGTACTAATTTCTATAGGAACCTTTATTACGACGCAACAGAATTTAATCCAGATACATCATACTTCCGTCCTGATGCCATACCCTACATAACGGGGGAGAAGTTCATGATGCCCTGAAAACATGAAGTATGGCAAAAGTCCTGGAGGAGATAATATCACGACAGAAGCACTCAAAATAGGCTCAGTTACTTTGATTCCGGTACTTACGAATCTCTTTAGTTCTATTTTAGATACAGGAAAACTTCCCAAAGAAATGTGTCACTCAATCATAGTCCTGCTCCATAAAAAAGGCGACATATCTAATATAAATAATTATAGACCAGTAAGCCTCCTAATCTCACATTTACAAAGTTTTTATTAAAGTCATACAAATTAGTATCACCAATAAACTCGACAGCCACCAACCACCTTAACAAGCCGGATTTCGCCCACACTTCTCAACTACAGACCATCTCCACACGCTAAACCAAGTAATAGAAAAATATACAGAATTCAATAAGCCACTTTACTTAGCTTTCGTAGACTATACGAAAGCTTTCGATAGTTTAAAACACTCCTCTATATTTACTGCTTAGAAAAACAAGACTTTGAATAAACTTATATACTCGTAGACCTCATCAAAATTATTTATAGCCATAGCACAGCAAACATTCGGTTAAACTCCTCCGGTTCCTTATTTAAAATAGCAAAAGGTGTGAAACAAGGTGACCCACTCTCTCCCAAACTAGCAAATCCATGGGCAACGAGGGGCATAGAAATCGGTAGCAATCGTCTGACTAACCTACGATTTGCAGATGATTTCGTTCTTTTTGCTCCATCGGCAACGGAACTAGAACAAAATCTTTAAGATCTTAGCACGACAAGCCTTGAGGTGATCGGCGATCGGCGTATTCTCCTACTACTTTGAACCCAACATTGACATCGAAACCTATGTGCGGCTCCTGAAAGAGATGATTAAGGAGATGGGTTGTAGGTTGCTCTTAGTTGGAGGTGATGCAAATGCCTGGAGTGAGTGGTAGGGAAGTGATAGGAGTGATGACAGGGGTGCAGAATTGGCAGGATATTTCGTTGAGTTAGGACTAGAAATCATGAATGAGGGAAGTGTTCCAACTTTTGATACCTGGCGTGGAGGGAAAAGGTACAAGAGCTCGGTAGACGTGACGTGCTGCTCAGACGACATGGCCAAACTGATACAAGAATGGAAGGTAGATGAAGAAATGACTACCTCTGACCACAACGCAATAACATTCAAAATCAATTTAGAGGAGATTAAAGAAATAGAGGATACGAGAACCACCAGGAAATATAAGACGAATAAGATAGAGTGGAGCAAATTTAAGGAAGAGTGCAAAATAGAAAATGAGTTAAGGAAAATAAATACGGCAGAAATAGTTAAAATAAAAGAAGTGAGTGATTTAGAGAATAAAGTGGGAAAATTTATAGAAAGTATAGAAGAACCGTGCAATAGAATGTTAAAAAGGAAGAAGGCGAAGAGAAAAATAAAGATTGCGTGGTGGTCCGAGGAGCTAGAAGAAATGAAAAAGGAAAAGAATAGGAAGAAGAAAAGAATAAAATGGGCGGCGCCAAAACGTTTGGCACATGTCGTGGAGCAGTACATAAAAGCAAAGAAAAAATACCAAGAAGAGATGGAAAGAGCCAGGATCAGGAGTTGGAAAGACTTCTGCGAGAAACAGGACAGGGAATCAATGTGGAGGGCATTTACAGGGTTATAGGGAAAACAAAAAAGGCCTACGAAGATATGCCGATAGCTAGGGATGGCAAAAACACCAGCCTAAAAGAGTCGGTGCGCATAATGGCCGAGAGCTTTTACCCGGAGGATACCGAAGTGGGGGAGAACGAAGAATACAGAGAAGTGAGAAGAAGGGCAGCCAAAGCGAATGAGGGAAGCAAAGATGATCTCTGTGACCCTCCATTCGTGGAGGCTGAACTTTTTCACGCGGTGTCTTCGTTCAACCCCAAAAAGGCCCCGGGTGATGATGGCTTCACGGCCGACATATGCGCTGCAGCTATAAACACCGACTCATCCTTATCCCTAGCTATCTACAACAAATGCCTTTAGCCTCTCCACTTTCCCACCCCCTGGAAGGTTGCGACGATAATCCTGCTCAGAAAACCAAACAAAGACGACTATACGCACCCCAAATCCTACAGACCAATAGGGCTCCTGGCTATTCTAGGCAAAATTTTAGAAAAATTGTTAATTAGAAGAATGAGATGGTATGTGCTGCCAAACTGAACCCCTATCAATATAGCTTTATGCCACAGCGCAGTACCGGGGACTCCCTCTATGATATGGTCCGGCAGATCAGACAAAATCTGTTTGAGAAGAAGATAATGGTTCTGATCTCGCTGGATATGTCCAGCGAGATCAGAACCATTATGAGGGGGCCTTCGAGAATGCGTGGTGGCCCCAAATTAAATGCCAACCAAAGGAGAAACAATGCCCGATTAATCTGCGGAGGCTGGTGGACAGCTATTTGAGTGACAGGAAGGTGACGGTGAAGTATGCGGGGGAGCAACACAGTAAAAGTACCAACAAGGGCTGCGTCCAAGGTTCTATCGGCGGGCCCTTGTTCTGGAATTTAATATTAGACCCCCTGCTCAATGAACTCACCGTCGCCGATGTATACTGTTAAGCCTTTGCAGACGACATCGTCTTAATTATAGAGGGCAGCACAGCCGGAGATATCTTCACTAAAGCCAATGCCGTCCTTTCCCTTCTCCAAAAGTAGGGCGTGTCGAATAAATTGAATTTTGCGCCTCATAAAACGAAGACAATGGTTTTAACCAGAAAACTTAATTACGACACGCCTCGTTTGGAGATGAGGGGAACGGACATTGAGATAGTTAGTGACATGAAAATTCTAGGTGTAATCTTTGACAACAAACTCCTTTTTAACAAGCACATACAATATATATGTAAAAAATCAATTGGTATATACAAGGGAGTATGCAGAGCGGCGAGGGATACCTGGGGACTGCATCCTGAGATTATCAAGACAAGTTATAAAGCAGTTATCGAACCCGTGATCTTGTACGCAGCAAGAGTCTGGTCCGCAGAAGCGAAAAAGGCAGTCTCCCGGAAGGCCCTTAATGTAGTACTGAGAGGTTTCGCGCAGAAAATCACAAAAAGCAACAGAACGGTTTCCCTTAACGCTGCTTTAATACTGTCGGGGCTGCTTCCGCTGAATCTTTGGATCCAAGAAGCATCCCGGCTTTTTGAGGCAAAGTGCGGGAAACCCCAGGCAGTATTAAGTGGCAGGAGGGGCGAGCAGCGCGTACCATTCACCAAAAACACCCACCCCAGTAGGATGCTAAATTCAAAATTTACCCTTTTGGAAAACGCGGAAGAGGATGGCGAGTTAGCAGAAGGATTGGTCAAGATCTACACGGATGGCAGCAAGCTGGAGGGGAAAGTCGGAGCCGCCCTGACCTGTCGGGAGGCTGAGACGTGTACCCGAAAATTCAGACTTGAGCCATACTGTACGGTCTTCCAAGCCGAGCTATATGCCATCCTCCAAGCGACTGAAATTATAATTGGCAAAAAATTTAAAGAAGCGGCTATTCTGAGCGACTCGAGGTCGGCTCTCCAGACGCTGACTGATCCAGACTCCTCGCACCCAATCACGAAGGCGATACAGGGTAACCTAGAATAGACAACCACCAACTAGTCTCTCTCTATTGGATACGGGCCCACGTCGGAGTGAGAGGGAACGAGGGAGCGGATGAGTTAGCGAAGGAAGCCGCCCTCAAACTGAAGACCAGAGCGGACTATGACTGGAGCCCCATCTCGTTCGTTAAACGTCATTTACGGACGGAAACGATCGAGCAGTGGGACTGCAGGTATAGAATCGAAACCACAGCCGCGACTACCAAGGTCTTTTTCCCTAATGGGGTGGAGGCATATAACACGATGAGGAAGATGTCCTTCGACCGGACTGCGTTGCAAGTTCTCACAGGCCACGGGGGATTCAGTGCATACCTGCACAGATTTAAGCGCAGGGACAGCCCCTCGTGTGTCTGCGACCCAACGATGGACGAGGACATCTTCCACGTATCACTCGATTGTCCAGTACACACACAAGTTAGGTACACTCTGCAACAGAAAATCGACACAAAACTAAGCAAAGATACCCTTAGGGAGATTATGAAAATAAAAAAAGAGAGGATACTACTAATGGAATTTGCCAAGAATATCGTTTTAATTGTTATTAAAAGAAATAAGGACAATTAGAGCAAATAATGTAATGAATAAGTAAGCAAGACTACATTGTGGCAGAATTAAAATAGGGAAAGAAGTAAAATGTAAGAAATTAATTAGATACTTATAGTAAATATGTAAAATAGAAATAATAATACATACATGCATAATTAAAGAAAGGAAATGAATAAGGAAATAATATTAAGATGTTATAATATTAGATAATTAAGAAATGTAAAATATTAGAATTTAAGATAAAAGAAAATAATGTTGTTAAGTAAATAATAAATGTATTAATAAATAAGAAAAATTGTAAAATAATATAAGCAAAAAATGTAATATAGTACTAAGAAATGTATGTAATAAAAATTAAAAGACATATAAAAAAAAGAAAAGAAATGATAAAAGAAAGATAAGAAAGAAATAGAGTAGAGCTCTTAAAGCTCAAGTTCACTTAATCCCAAGAAAAAGATAAAAAAGAAAACGCAAAAAACTGAAAATAAAAACCTGCCAAAAAGCGGGAGCAACCAGCTATATAAAAAAAAGCCTTGAGGTGGGGACTTTTGATAAACCGGTCTAAGACGCAACTGATGACCAATAGCACGAAACGTAAACTATTTACTAGTACGATCCATGGGCAACGAGGGGCATAGATATCGGTAGCAATCGTCTGACTAACCTACGATTTGCAGATGATATCGTTCTTTTTGCTCCATCGGCAACGGAACTAGAACAAATGCTTCAAGATCTTAGCACGGCAAGCCTTGAGGTGGGACTTTTGATGAACCGGTCTAAGACGCAACTGATGACCAATAGCACGAAACGTAAACTATTTACTAGTACGATCCATGGGCAACGAGGGGCATAGATATCGGTAGCAATCGTCTGACTAACCTACGATTTGCAGATGATATCGTTCTTTTTGCTCCATCGGCAACGGAACTAGAACAAATGCTTCAAGATCTTAGCACGGCAAGCCTTGAGGTGGGACTTTTGATGAACCGGTCTAAGACGCAACTGATGACCAATAGCACGAAACGTAATGTAGAGGTAGATTGGCAAATAATACACTATGACGACGAGTACGTCTATTTGGGCCAGCTAGTTTCTTTTGACAACAGGCAGGATAAAGAGATCGATCGCCGAATTGAGAACGCCTGGAAAATTTACTGGTCCATGAAGACGCTAATGAAGGGAGACCTTCCAATCTCACTGAAGCGCAGACTCGTCGACATGTGTATCCATGCCCATGACATGGATATCCATGCCCATATAACATGCCCATACCTACCTTGCCACCTACGGTGCACAAACCTGGTCGCTTACCGAATCACAAAAGTCCCGACTCAAGGTTTGTCAAAGAGCCATGGAACGCAGCATTCTCGGCATCAAGAGAACCGACCATGTCTGAAACACCACACTGCGTTCCATGACAGGTGTTGCCGATATTGGACATAGATCTGCAAAACTCAAGTGGGACAGGGCAGGGAACGTGGTAAGAATGAACCCAGAGAGGTGGGCGAACATCAGCACGCGTTGGGTACCCAAAGACCGACGTCGGCGTCGGGGCCGTCCTCGGAAGCGGTGGCGCGACGACCTCGATGCCTTCGACGGAAATTGGTTAGAGCTGGCTAAGGGGAGAGAAAGCTGGAAGGAAGTGGGGGAAACCTTTGCCCAGCAGTGGGACATTATAGGTTAATTAAAAAAATATTATATATTTAATCTAGAAAACTCGTGTTAGCATTAAATAGACTAGCATATAATAGAGTTTTGATTTATAAATGTAGTAGGGTAACGGGTACAATGATTGGCCCTTTAAGACATTTGCCAAGTTTGACCTCATGTTACTCTGTTTATTGACGTATAATTCACTGCCGAAATATGTAGTACTATTCCGAAAATACCTAGAAACAATTTGAACATGATTTGGACTCACCACCCTGGTGTTAAGATATATTTTTAAGTATTTTTTGTAGTAGACACCCAAAAGTAGTATTATTGGCCTCCTGAAGCACAATAATTGACCTAGCTACCTGACAAACAATGATCGGGCCAATAATTGCACACGTGGTGTGCCAATGAATGTAGTGGATTATGCAATAGTGATGCGAAGCAAAGAAAAAAAATCAAAATGCGTCTTTTTTACTTGCATTTTTTTAAATGCATCCTACATTCCTACCCCTATACCTACACACAGATAAATGAAGGTTGATTAATTGTCAACCGTACTTAAGAAAAGCCTAAAAGACAATCTGTTAATACATATTGAACAACATCACAGACTTTGATGTGACTCCGAGATAAGTAGCTAAAGCACTTGTGTTAAGGATATTAGAACCAACGAAGGTACCACAATATTATACTACAATATATAATAACACTCAGACACAGAACAAATACATGTTTATCACACGAATGTTTGTCGAACCCACAACTCTCGGCGCAGAAGTCCGGGTTACTACTAAATGCTCCATCAAGCCCGTCTTAAAGTAGGTAGTGCCCAACCTAACCAAGGTATAGTAACACATTAAATACCTAGGTAACTATAAAAAAAAAATGTATTTAAATAAAATACCTATACTTACTACACAAAACAATGAAGATGATAAGGATAAGCATACCTAAGGATAAGAAACTTGAGCGTCGACTTGCCGACTATCGGCAAAGACAATTAAAAATTCAATTGTGTCTGGCGCGCGACGCGCAGGTAGATAAAGTTATTTAAGTTTTGATTGACTAATAAAATAAAAATAAATTCATTTTTAAGTTAACACGCGCATCACTACTATATCTCTTTGGAACCGATATGATGATTGGCCCTGATGGAATACAATCATTGACTGCGGTCAATCACTTCAAAAGCACAATGATTGGCCCTGCCAGTTTTTGTTTTCAAAATATTTATGACGGCTTTTGGACCATTTTTAAAAATAGCGTTTATAACTCGACACAAATAAGTGTAAAATATAATAGAATATTGTGAAACCGTATTTTAATTATTGGCCGTCATGCCATTCAATTAGAAGTCCATATAACTCGTAAGTACAGTGATTGGCCGTGCAGTATTCCTTTTTTGAGGTTAGATAGCCGGTTATATTTGAGTTAATTATCACGTAGTCAACCTAACTAAATGAAAAAATCAATTCACTTACTATAACAAATCATAATAAACAAGAAACAAAGCAATAAACTTAACCAGTCTTAGCAGATTTTGCTAAGAATTTACAGCACATCGACGCAATCGCACGCAAACAAAAATACCTTTTTTCTCAGTGTCGCTGCTAATGAAATCATAAAGCTACAACATGGTATTGCCAATTTTGAAATGTACATTGTATATTTTTATTTTGTTAGCTTTATTTCTGCTGATAATTACTAATATTTTGCTTTAAAACTCAAAAGGTCAATCATTGGTGGGGGGCCAACAATAGTACTTGTTACCCTACCTATCTTTAGTAACTAAATAAATATGGGTAGCAGCTGTGGTATCAGCTTATGACTTGCGCTATCAAAATTTAGCTGAGGTAGTAGAGTCATTTGGGACTGTAGAATTATGTAGAATGTGTACAGTATTTAACAACGTGGCATAAAGGCTTACTAACCCCCGTAAAAAACAATATCTGGTTTTTAATACCTTGTTCTTCGGGTGTTTTAACAAGAAAGTATTAACAAAGCATCTAAGCTAGTAGTATTAGTTTTCAAAAATATTTGGTTTTAAGAAAAATTTAAATACTTATTAAAAATGTTACTTAAAGTAAAGTAAAAGTGTTAGAACTTAATTGTTAGTTCTCGTTAAATTTTCACACTGTACATTTAATTTTAAGTATTTTATTAAAGCTTGAAAAGAATATTATGCATTATGTAGTGCTAGTCTACACTTTACTAAAACATTATTAAGCCTTCTTCGAAAACAAAAGAAAGATTAAGATTTTTCTTCCAAGTGTATTAAGAGCGTTATTATTATTATTAACCCTCACGCGAATTGAAAATAAAAGAAAAATTAGAGCAATTCTAAATTCAAGCGTGAAATAGTGAAAAATAAATAATTAGCGATGTTAGATAATAAACTTGCATTAAGCGATACTTTGGGAAAATTCGGGAATGCCGTGGGGGCGGGCGGGCGGTCGGGGGTGTCTTAACCTTTCCTTAACTTCCCGGAGAGATCGAGTACGTAAGTATATAGAGCAACTTTAATTAAGACGCCTGCCTGTTTTGTTAGCGTGCATTGTTTATGAGGACGGAATTATTCGGTGCAAATTAGTAGGTGTAAGGATGGGATGAACGAGCGATTTTACGACGGAAAAAGCTGACGTAATCGTGCTTTGAACTCGTGGCTGAAACAGTTAGCAACTGTAGCTTTTTGAATCATACGTTTCACAAAATATTCCGAAATAACTCAACGCCAATTTTAAAGTTAGTACACACGTATATTGAAGTATTCCCGGGGCGTCGTTTCATTATTATTGTTGAACGAGTTGACTGAGCGAGAACTTCCTTGTTAAAATCGTAATATCATTTCTCCTTGCTTATTTGCTATTGGTGTTGTTGGACGACAACGGAATAGACCGCTAACTTAATTGTTCCTCCGTGTAAGTCAACTGCAACAGGGTACTAGTAAGTTAACGCATATTATCTTAAATCATGTTTAAAGTTATTGTACACATTCACATTAATTTTAATTAAGCTAATAACAATTTAGAACTAGATTGTTTCTAAAACATAAAGCCCACAGTTACTCGCTAAAGCAAAAAAAAAACCTAATAAAAAGACTATAAATTTATATTTATATGCTTTTATATTAGGTATTTTTTCACACACGAAACATAAACAATTAAATTGCGTTGTGATCTGTCGATTTAAATTATTACTCTTATATTAAGTATGAATCTTTTGGCACACTATAATGATCACTGTCACACCCCGCCGCACTCCATAGAGATTCCCCCAGACGCCCGTTTTGATCTAAGTTTGACTGCGGAAAGGAAAGTTTGCTCCAATGAAGCGCCACCGACAAAGCGGCCATCTATATCGGCGGCACAGCCTTTATTACGAGGAAATCTTTCACAAGTACGCCGATTTAGTATTACGTACTAGCGGCCCGCCCGCGACTTCGCGCGCCTGAACAACCTGTATCACTTGCGAATTTCCAAAAAAAAAATCATTTATACAAACCTTTTCTTGACAATTACAAAAAATAAAAAAAAGTATTTTGCCAAACAGATGCTGCCGTTTTGAAGTGATGCGCGAACATATTCTTGGCAATAAATTTTCATTTATATAAAATACCCAAAAAATTGGTACCATGTTTAAAAGTCTCCTAAATAAACAATTGCCTGTGTTAATGTAGACAGAATCAAATCACGAATACAGTTCATAAGAAGTTCTATCATAACGTCTCATAACGCTCACCTATCATATCATCATCAGCCACTCCTGGGCTTAGTTAGGCCATAGACAAATATAACATCGTCCTTGGTTAGGCCTTTCTACTTTAACAATAATCTTATGGAGAGATCTGGCAAATTTGTGCTCAAAAAATGACTTATCAGCCAATAAAAATAAAAATTAAAAAATGTATCTTGTGCTTAGTGAACATTGACCGAACTCATTACTCCTACAAGTTCTTTCCTGTTGGTAATTTTATTATTATCACTATCTCCTCAGAGTATAGATTAGATAAAAAAAACTCTAATACTGCCACACAAATAGTGCATGTACAGAAAAGGTTGACATAGAACAAGGAGACGAGTCATATTTTATGTATGATAGATTCAGGATATTGCTAACGAGAAAACTTCTTCGGAGGGTTGCTAAGGAAGAAATTTGTATGCGGACGGCGACTGTAGTGGGCTGACCTTGCGCGTGTGTCTTTTAACGGCTGAAATGTAATAAAAAGACATGTTTCGAACGCGAACGAAAACTTCTTGAGAAGGCTCAGTCATTTGTTTCTTCAGCTCTTGAAGGATTGGTGCCAACCATTTTTATTGAAAACCTGTTTATACCTACTTACAAGAAAAAAAGAAGACAAAACAAAAAACAAACGAAGTCTCACTTTTACTACCGCATATCTCTACGGTTTTCTGTTCCGTAACGCGTCGCGAACGCAAAAGCTCCACCGCCTCCCGCTACTGTGCCGTGAATAAATTATAATGATAAGACTCATGCCTTCGCAATATTGAAGGCGTTTTGATCATTAACCGTCCCCCCCGCGCCGTCGTCTCCCGGAATTTTTCAGGGAACTAGGATCTCGACTCCCTTTCCCTTTTCGCCCTGTGGCCTTACCGAGAACACTCGACGCCTTTCATCTCTGTTTACCGATGCAAAAGGAAACGATAAAAGGAAGCTAAAGTGTGTCATGTCCATGATTCAAGATCGGGGGATAGTCAACTGTTGTAATTTAACCGCCTGTGTTGTTGTAGTGGTTAGCGTTAGACCATCGTTATCAGGCACAGAGGTCTCCAGTTCAAATCCTAGCAAAGTACAACATTCCAGCATGGGATATAAAAGGAGGAGGAATCATTATTATTAATATTTTGTTTATAATCTAAAGCGGAATAATTAAAATGTTTTTGGTATAAGTGTAGTAAGTAATTTTAATATATATTAATCGATTAAAGTTCCAAAGCATGGAGGAAATCTAAACATTTTAATTTGGTTACCCGTCAGGTGATCAGACATTGCGAACTATGTTGAACTTGTGAAATCGCAATTCGAAAAGGCAAGCTATATAATGTAGAATTTCTTTGAATCAGGTACATAAAAAATATATAATACAAAGAAGTTTTCTTCTCTAAATATTTTTTTTATAGTTAAAAAGGACATTCAGGTCAATAACGAGAGGTCAAAATGAACGACTGGAGCTGTATAAACAAGCTGAGTCTACCTAATTACTTACATTATTTTATAAGTTTAACTTTGATTTCTTATTTATTTACATAATGAGAAATCTATTTGAATTTATGAGATTTAGGATAAAACGTTTACTAGAAAAAAATCAACCAGTCTCAGGCGGAAGCAGAAGCAGAAGCTCGAATGGGATCCCATTCGAGCTTCCTGAGACTGGTTGATTTTTTTCTAGTAAACATTTTATCCTAAATCTTATATAGCATTGTGAATGCAAAATTTCAATAATAAAGATATTTAAGTGATTTATTAAATTAAAAGGAAGGTAAGTCATAACGGTTTCCTTAGTAACGTGGAGGACAAAAGTTTTCGTAACAAATATTATTAAAATATAATACCTTAGTCATCGAAGAAGCCTTATTTGTGCTCCAATTCAGGCTATCACGATTACGCTTTCATAATTTTGGTATCTTTATTTTATTATAATTAAAATGTAAGTATTATTTTATTTTATTCAAATGCGAAGGGCTCACCACCTATCATGCTGAGCACATGTGCAGTTGTAATATGGTGAAACGTGGACTATGGCAATGGACTGCTTCTGCGGTCCTCATTGCGTAGTCTCTGACTAACCCATTGGGGATAATAGTCGTGAATTTATGTATGTATTATATGTAGTCAATTTATGTATGTATGTATTGTATGTACTAATTGCGATCACCCATCCCTGTTGGAAGTTCGTAAAAGTCGCTCGATAGCGATTGCGAGTAAGTGCCGCTTCGGTCACGTTCATTGTTTCATAAGCCACACAGACTGTCTGAGTACATTCTTCTACTCCATCCCCTCCGCTCTTCCTATAATACCACTTAAAGTCACTGGCGTAACTTATTAGAAGTCTGCCCTATGATCACCTAAATGCATTAACTATTATAATAAACTAGTATCCCGTGATAATTATTATTAATAATCGCTTAAATATAGTATTACACATTATTGCATATTACATTTACATTATTACATATTAAACTATCAACCCTGAAGGTGCAATCTGAATTTTGTAAAAGGATTTTTAGTTTTTCGAATTTTTTTCGAAAATCGGTTGGGTATATCCGGAGATTACCTCCAACATCTAAACCTAAAAACTTTACCTCTTTATAATATTAGTGTAAAAAAGGGTGTTGTCATGTCAGATGTATAGATATGGACAGACTGTCGAACCAGTCAGACGGACACCCGTACAAAGTACAGACGGTCAGACGGTGAGACGAGCAGACGGACAAACGGTTATACGGATAGACATACAGACGAAACACGAACAAACGGACAGACGGACAAATGTACAAATAAATAGACGGAGAAACAGACAGACGGACAAAGGGAAAAATGGACAAACCGACATGACAGTCGGACGGACAGACAAACGGAAAGATGGACAAACAGAAAAACGGATAGACGGGCAGCCGGTGAACAACGTGATAATAAATAGGGTTGAATTATCACTTTTGCGGTGGACTGAACCATTTTTTTTAAAGATATTAATATTATCTCTATATGGATTTACATTGAAAAACTCGATGGAACAGAGCTAGTAGCGTTCAGGCTGAGTGCAAGTTAGATGTGTGACCAATGCTTAAATAGAATATAAAAGAAGAAGTTTATTCTTGCTTCAAAGGTGTTATCGTCAAATGCCAGTCGCTATCGCCCACCAAACCCATATTTGAGTGTTAATAAAAGAAATATAAGTACTCGTAATGGTCCTTATACTGTCCCACTGCAGCGCAAATACCTCCTTCATTAAAATAAAGTCATCGCTTCAATCAATAAGTATGGAGTCGGGAGTTCAGATAGTCTGTATAAATGTCAGGTCACCTTGAAATGACCACTCGCAGACCTACGGGCGACTTGAGTTCGGAATTATTAAATATGAAAACGGTATTAGGTGTGCTTAACTTTCGTATAGTCTTGGTTTTAGGCGTGAAATAATTTTCTTGCACTGTCCAAATTCATTAGAAGTCGCCGCAAAATACAATATTTAGTAAGTGACTTATTTATCCACTTCTGATACCAGCTAGAAAGGCTCTGGACACTAAAATATATTAAAGATTTATCCCTAGCAAATCTAATACCACTCGAAAAATAGATTTATTTCTCTTTCACAATAGTCACAATACAGAAAAAGTTTACAATCAAAATGTGATAAGTACATGGACATGAATATTGTCAGAGAGCAGAACCTGTGCTAGGATATCCTCTGGTACAGAGATACACTATAACGGAATTTAAAAAAATGACGTTACTGCACATCCTGAAACCATCTACGCTGATCTACCAGGTAGGGACTCCGGAGTCAGAATGCAATTCCCCTCTCCCACGATAGTAACACGATAAAAAACACGGGGTCTGATGGATCATACACGAGTTTATATCTTCATTTTAATAATGTATTTTTAAGCAGACAGGGAAAGAGAGAAATATTTGAAATAATTGGAAGTCGGTTGAAGAAATAAGAAATATAGGGATTAGACATCTCACAAGATTCTTCGATGTAGTGTTTGCGATCAAGTGAGCCCATCAAATACAGCACCATGGATTTCTTGCGAATGTTTCCAGGATAGACTTTGTGCTTCATCTTAGTAGTATGTTTGCGAGGCGTTCAGTCTGTGAGGTGGTGCCACTCGTTTTCAGAGCAGAAAAAGCTTGGCTTGGAACGAATACCAAATGTAAATATTTTTCTATAAAACTGATATTGGTTTTAATTCGCCTTTTGGATATATTCGCATTACTTTAATGTGTTTATTGTTGGCTTTTACGTAAAAAGCGACATACTTAATTGACCATAATTTGTAAAATATTTATAATATTTTACAAATTATCTTACTACATAGTTTGTTTCACAAAGAAAGATAAAGTAATGCAGTATAGTGATAAAACTAAGATAGCCAAACCAAGCCTAACCTTTGCAGTCACATAGTTAATATCAAATTATGTGATATTAACGGCAATACGAATTAACGTGATTTTAAATTTGTAGACTTGTTATTGCCATGGGTTAAGTGTTCATTATTAAATCGGTATTAAAGAAATTGTGTTTCTGGATCATCATAGCAAATAGAAAGTAGTCCAGTGGTGCCTACCCATCCGGGAAATAATCTCACAGATCAATGTTAAGATAACAAATGGATATATGTTGGAGTGATATTAAATATCAATCCAACATAAATTTTTGCTTTGTCCAGGTTCATTTATAAATTTTGTAAATGACCCTGGACAAAACAATTTTTTATCGCAATCTTGTGCCACTTACTCATCATCGGTTGGGGACTCTAGACTAGAAGTTGAAGAAAATTAAACTCTTTTTCGTTTTAGGATAAAGTGTTTACTAGAAAAAAAAACAACCAGTCTCAGGAAAGCTCGAATGGGAATCGAACCCATGACCCTTGACTCTGATGACCCTTTTTCGTTTTATTTACTTGGATAATGCATTATTTGCTTAGCTGGTAAGATTGAAAACTTAACTGCGCCATCGAGCTCGAATTCCTTACGCATTAATAATGTATACATCCGCAGAAAATCCACAGTCACCAATTTATAAGCTCGAAAATTTACAAAGCTAAGTGATTGTAGACGTGAAGATCTGTTGGGTAAGAAAGGTTCTCGAGTGACGACCACACCAAATGACGTAGCGTGGGTAGACAACCTACAAAGGAATAATAATAAAAAGCATTCATTACCACATTATATTAAATACACTCATTAACCGCGTCGCGTAGCGGTGAAAGAATACTACCACCCCCTCCCTTCCCTTGGGTGTCGTAAAAGGAGACTCATGGACTAAAGTCTGCACATACAACCAACAGCATAGAACAGAGATGGCCTCACCACCTGTCACGCTGAGCACATGTGAAGCCGCTATTTGGTGAAAAGTGGACTATGGTAGAGGACTGCTTTTGCTGTTCTCATTGCCTAGTCACTGTCATGTCACTGTGTGTTCATTAACACATAAGGTAAAGGTGGCTCGTGGAACAGGCTATCTTTACAATACCGAGGCGAATGTCATATAAACCTTTGCCCAGCAGTGGCTTGAAAAGGGCTGCAAATGATGATGATGATGAAGGTAAAAAAAATTACCACCTACCTGGTCTAGTGGCTAAGCCACTCGTCTTGGACTTAGGGGTCCCGGGTTAGACTCGAAGAAGGGAGTACATCTTTGTGTAAGTACTTTGTTTGGTTGGTTATGAAGGGCTTGTTAAGTTCGCCTGGCTAGCTACCACCATCTTATGTAGTATGTAAAGTATGGAGCCAAAACATCAATGATAATAGAATTGTTGTGTTTCGACAATTTTCAGTTCCTCAGTAGAATGGAATGGAATAAAATAGAATAGAATATTCTACCTTCACCTTTGGCGTTATTGGCACTTACCATCAGGTGAGATGAAAGTCACGTGCTTACTCGTAGAAAATAAAATAAAAAGCTACGAAGCTGGTCTTCCATGGACAAAGTCGCCTGACGACTTTTAATAGTTACTGAAACTGGATGATAGCATCCCATGGCCGGTCGTTGATAAAATCCTTGGGGTAGCCGTTTGTATTGCCGAAAGGATGAAGGAAAATAAAAGCCGGCTGTTCGAAACCGCAAGAAACTTCAAGAGCTGGTCAGGTCAAGTGTTTTAAACATGACAAAAATAAAATTCGTGCTTTTTTCAATTTTAATTAAATAATTCATTTTGCGAATTTTAATTGGATAGTCTTTGAGTATCTAATTTATTTTAAAGCAATAACATAAGAAAAATACGCACATTTCGTAATAGGAAAATAAATGGTCTCATTGCAGACTAACGTAGGTACTTATCGCCCGGCTGACGTGGACGGGTCAACAGACGGTTGGGTCAACGACCGGCCGCTGACCGCGCGTTGTAAAAAATCGTTATATTTAATTGTTTTTCATTTTATTTTTCTTATGCTATTGCTTTAAAATAAATTAGATACTCAAAGACTATTTAATGAAAATTCACAAAAAATATTTAAGTAATTAAAAATTAAAAAAGCTCGAATTTCTTTTTTGTCATTTTTGTTATGTTTAAAACACTTGACCTGACCAGCCCTTGAAGTTTCTTGCGGTTTCTAGCAGTTGCCTTTTATATGTAAGTACAGACGACAGCGCAACAGGTCAACTCACCACAAAATGTCAAGTTTCGTCAGTAAATTATGAGCTTTATTGATTGGATATAAAGATTAACATAGTTTAGAGAAATTTGGCAATTTTGGATATGTTGACCTGCTAACGTGTGTACTAAGTTTACTAAGTATACTTAGTTACACAATTATCTACTCTCAGATAGAGAAAACAAATTACCTTTTTTAATTTAGTATTTAAAAATTTTATTGTCATTAATCAGCACGAATCATAATGATGAACAAGCTTATTGTGGTAATAATAGAAAAACAGAAAGTAATAAAAAACAGCATAACTTGGTCTTAAAAAAAATTCTAACCTAGAACTATAAATAAAGAATGTCTAACTATAAAATTATCTTATATATACACCACTTTCATGCGAATAAATGATTTGTATTTGTATTTATTTGAAAAAATAAAAGAGGAATATTATTTAGTAGGCCTTTTCCTCTAATTAACGCCGGTGAAACCGCATTGCACAGCTAGTTGTTTACGTACTTATAAGGCATCGTGATTATGTTAGATCGGTGTCGGATCGAGATCAACAGGGAGACGGGAGTTGGGGACGTCACTCGTGACGTCATCGTCACCCACCCACGATATCGCAGAAATAAACCTTTTTGTTTGTGGGTGTAACCTACGCAATGGAAAGGTCGAGAATTTGTGTTGAGAGAGTTATTAAAAGGTAGAATCGAAGGTACGCAAACTAAATTCAAGTTGGTTTTATAAAAAAAATACTTTTGTTTTTAAGCAAAATAAGAATCTGGTTGGCGTAGCAGATACTTACCTCTTTACTTTCTTTCTTAATTGCTAACCTATTTCTGCTTTGCTGGGTCAAGGATGGGTGACCTGTTTTAAAACCGTCAAGCTCATTTGGACGATTTGTAGATCCTATTTAGCCGCGGCTATTGTCATAACATACCAAAGATGAAATATAAAAAAATATTACATGCATTATGTTTGTTGCAAAACCTGAGTCCAGCAGTGGGACAGATATAGATCTCACGGTGAGCAATAATATTGTTAAAAAATATAAATAATCAAATACTACTACTTCATGGGGAAAATCCTGAAAATACCCCTCTCGTTACGCTGATATAGGTACAAACGTATGTAACCAAAAACGCAACATGAGTAAGGCTTTGACTTAAACAACAAAGAATATCAAAGCATAATAATATTAAGAATTACCGTGTCGCGTGGCGGTGAAAGAATACTACCACCCCCTCTCTTCCCTTAGGAGTCGTAAAAGGCGACTAACGGACTAAAGACTGCACATACATCTAACAGCATAGAGCGGCGATGGGCTCACCACCTGTCACGCTGAGCACACGCTATTGTCGTGCAGTCGCTATTTGGTGAAAAGTGGATTATGACAGAGGACTGCTTTTGCGTTCCTCATTGCCTAGTCTCTGACTAACCCTTCGGGGATAATAGTCGTGTTTAAATATATGTATGTATGAATATCAAAGCAGCACTACATTTTTACCATCAACACAGTTTAAACGTTTCAATATCCGTATTCATTGCACGAAACAACTAAACGCATCTGTGAGCGTAACTTACCGGGTCAATTAGTAAACAAATCGCTAGCGATGTAGATACATCGGCGGGCCATCGATAGATTGGCAGAAGCGTGTCACTATTGATATTTGAATGTGTGGTGTCGACTCGCAGGTGATTGTGCATGTGAGGGTTGGACTGCGCATATGGCGTTGGGAGGAGTTAGGTGGAGGGGGGTAACTGCTCAGGCCCGAAGCTCGGTACATTTTATTGTAGCTCGCCTCTCTAGATACTGCTGCGATGAGTGGCGCGCTTTATCGATGTCGATAAACTGCGGTTGTGTGTACGTAAAAGTTATTTTTCTGCGGGCGGCGCGGCGGATTGGAGCGCGCGACTTTAATGTTTTATTTTTATGCGCCCATGTTATGTTACCGTTTTGAGGTATTGTTGCCGGAATCGTTTTTAATTTGAATAAGTGGTGTGTTACCTGCTTTTGATGTTTTCAGATTTTCATTGGTTTTTGTGTTAATACTTACTCGTTATGTTACTTGAGATGATTAAATGGGTCGAGTAAAAGGAAAAAGAAACAGTGTTACTATGAATAAAACTGTAAATCATTATTTATTTTTAGGTTAAAATTTTTAGAAGAAAGTTATAGCTTAACTGTAGGTAATTAAAGTCGCTGTAGATAACTTTATAATATAGCAAAGAAGCAATCACTGAAATAAATACAGCAATTTGGTTGGAAATAATAGGAAAAGACCCTTAACGAACCCGAAAGTCAAGTATGTAGGTATTGTTAAAGTCTCAAAGAGGTTATTTTCCAACAATTATTTCAGCTTAATGTTACTTATTTGTATTGATTGCATAATGTGTAGGTTCAACTTCGCTTCGTCTTTTCATACCTTCGCTAGTAGATTTTAAATTAATAGAATAGAGACGATGAATCGCACTAATCTATCTGCAGGCCAATGGTAGTGGAATGGTGCAGTATTATAGACTCTACTTGTAATAGGTAACAACAAAGTTTTTCAGAACTTACTTACTTCGCATTCTCAGCGACCCGAAGTGGATTTTGGCCTCCGACACGAGACGCGCCATTGCTCTCTGTTCTACGCAGCTGTAGTTGATAGTTCCTCATTGAATGCCTTTTCCTTTAACATAAAACGAGAATTTGTATAGCAAAATATGTATGCGCTTCTTCAATCACATTGACGTATTTACTTTGAACAACATGATAGAATAGTAATAAACATTATGACGACCTCCGTGGTCGAGTGGTCACACCTGTTCTGCCGCGTCACCTCCAATGTCCGAGGTTCAACTGCCTTTCAGGTCAATTTAAAACTGACTGCTTTTTCTAAGATGATTTCGGGTCTGGGTGTTTTTCTTGTATTATAAGTATGTTTATCCGTTAGGTATCTATATCTAACTAATAAAAACAAGTTTCATAAGAAGCTTAACTTGGACTATGTAATTAGAGAGAGAGTGGAAAAAGTTATAGTTAACGTTCTCACTCAGCAGTCTCAGCACTCAGCAAAAGTATCGATGTCGACAGTTCCGATTCGCGACGTCCCTATTCAGGTTAATTCGTCGTCGCTGGGGCGCCGCCTAAGCTGCTCTGTGTGTGGCCAATAATTTTATTACAAGTTCATTAAGACGCCGCCGCGGCTGACGACTCCTCATTTCTTGTTTGGTCTGTGTCATGTTGTTGGGTCCAATCTAACGATGAAGTAGTTGGCGTTCAATTAGCTATCAAACCATCAGCATATAAGCGACCCACTGCTGGGCACAGACTTTCACACAGGCTTTCCCACATAGATAACATCATACGGGGAGGTTTTTTGTTTTTTAGCTTTCTGTTCCCGCTTTTTTGGCAGTTGTTTATCTGTTTTACTTTTCTTTCTTTTCTGTAGGATTAAATAAGCGTAAGCTTTAGGAGCTCTACATTTCTATCGTTCTTTTCTTTTATCTCATTTCTTTCTTACTTACTAATACACTTCTTCTCTTTTATCTTAAGTTTCCTATTGAGTATACATTTCTTAATTATATTTTTACATTTTGAATTTGTTTACTTATTTATTTCCTTCCTTCTGTTAATACATGTAAGTATGTATTTATTATTTCTGTTTTACATATTTTCTTAATACTAATTAAACCGCTTAAATTTAATTTCTTTCCCAATTTTAATTCTGCCACAATGTGGTCTTGCTTAATTTCTTATTCTAATTATTCATGGAGAACCTCTCTTATTACCCACTACGCTGGCCCAATGCGGGTTGGTGGGTTTTAACGACTGCCATCTGTTAACGACAACCGGAACCAACGGCTTTACGTGCCTTCCGAAGCACAGTTTGTGTTTTTCATTTGGTCAGTTGAAAGTTGCTTAGCGGGTAAGATCGTAAACCGAGCTCTTCCAATTAGCTATACCACGAGCGAATTGCGACGAGCTAAGCGCATTTGTAGTACATTGCGCGTTATTATACGGTAGTTTATTTCAATGGTAATGAAAGGGACGCAATGAACGGAGAAATCGTTAGTCTGGTAACCTAAACTCCCTTGTTTAGTACAATCAGTTGAAGGTTAGTTTCCACTTATCATGTTGCATAACTTTTACTATGGGACTAAAGGCTCTATTTCATTAGGACACTATGGTGGCGCAACCAGTCGCCCGCCACCAACATAATTTAAAGGTACTGCTGTATTGAGGGTAAACGGTAACCTTTGTCGGTAGCGGTGAAAGAATACTACTACCGTCTTCCTTTGGGTGTCTTAAAAGGCGACTAACGGGCTAAAGACTGCACATACATCTAACAGCATAGAGCGGCGATGGGCTCACCACCTATCACGCTGAGCTCGTGTTCAGTCGCTATTTGGTGAAAAGTGGACTATGGCAGAAGACTGCTTTGCGATCCTCATTGCCTAGTCTCTGACTAACCCTTCGGGGATAATAGTTGTGATTATATGTATGTATGTATTGAGGGTAACTCACCCGGTGAGTCACCGGCGGTGACCCTAATGAAATAGGGCGCTTACTCTGAAATCATGAAAAGAAAACTGCTGTTCCATACGTTTTGACAGAGTTATGTAAGTATCACATAGGAGTGTATGTGCGAATTAGGTTGTAAGGAAAACAAATCTTAGTTCGAGTCTGAGTCCATTATAGGTATAATGGACTCGGAGATTTTTCTCGTACTACCCTCTGACGCTGTTAAACTGAGGGTTGTGGGGACATGAGGAGGTTGGGCAACACATAACCCACGCTGCTGGTATAATGCAGGTTGCGAGTTAACTACAATGTGTATGGAATGAAAACAGCGCCATCTAGCGATATGATGGTTTCACAAGTTCACCGTTAGTCGGTGCTGCTTTAAGTAGTGAATAAAACTCGCTTGCCAGATGAAACTATTATTTTCAGAAAAAATAATCGGCTTACAATGCTATCTGTACGTATAACAAAAGCTGTATTTTAGCAGAAATAAATTTATAATCTATATTTATTAAACATTTTTAGTTTGAGAAAATACAGAAATCAGAAGTAGAGGACTCAAGTAAACTTTTTAAATGTTGAGGTTAATTACTTATTTAGAATTTTTTTACTTACTTACATGCAAACATATTATAATCCCCGAAGGGTTAGTCAGAGACTAGGCAATGAGCACAGCAAAAGCAGTTCTCTACCAAAGTCCAATTTTCACCAAAAAGTGACTTTTACGACACACATGGGAAAAGAGGGGGTGGTAGTATTCTTTCACCGTTACGCGACACCGTTAATTTTTTTTACTTATGCAAAGTAAGCTTATTACATTCCAATCTCATTTTGTTAATATTAATTCAGTTTCAACAAGTACTTCATTCCTTCCAATACATACGAAAAGGTCGCTTGCACTTTCTTATAAACTAATTGCATCTTTATATCATATCAAATTCAAGACATGACAAATAGTGTTATCGTAGCGTTCATTTCCTACCTTATTCCATCGGTATACGGTTGCTTTTCAATAACAATTATGCAAATTATGCATGTTAGGGGAGATATGACCCAAGCAACGCCGAAGTTCTGCTTGACAGAGGGTGAGCAAACTGCTCATTTACTGTTTAATATTGCATCTCTATTCAATAGTACGATATTGATATGGGTTTAATGCAAAGTGGTTTAACTATCCATCTATTAATTTGTTGGTAAGGTCCTCTACTTCTGATACATATACAATTAATCACACTACGTCAATGATATTTTACATATTTAAAAGAAATATTCAGCTGTGTGTACAGTTAGTTCGTTGGTGGTAAGATATCTGCCTATAATCCTGCTGGATGGCAACCACCTTAGTACTCATTTCAGCGGTCAAGCATTAATATTTTTACTGTCCTAGATTAAGTATAATTACAAGATATACGTTTGTATGAGAATCGAAGCTTCAGGGTCGACAATGCGCGCGTAGTGCCCTCGGTGTCGCGCGTCTACGGGTTGCTGTGACCGCGCACCATCAGGCGGACCGTATGGTTATTTGCCAGTTCAGTCATATAATAAAACTTAAAAAAAATTATCTATGCATTGTTTCATAGAAGATTTTGCAAACTGACAATTTTGTAAAAAAAATTTTTTTTTACAAAATGTGGATTTAAAAATTAAACGCCCGAAAAATAAGCGAAACAAAGGGTCACGTTTAATCAACGGCAACTCTATGCCGTAATACATTTCGGCGTAAAACGGAAAGCGGCGCCGAAAAGTGGCGGAGCCTCCGGAGGGCAATTAAAATTCGTAATAACTCGAAAGCAAAGTCAACGTAAGTTAAACAAAGCGGGTAAAAAAATAATTAATCTGCGACACGTCCACCGCTGAAACGCTAAACGTGACGGTGTCGCGCGGCATTGTAGAGTGCAATGCAACGAATGAATTTATTACAACCTGAATAAATGATAACATCGCGGTGAATTTGATGTCAATATGTGTTAACACTAAGCTATTTAGTTCACGACTCGAACCCCTTTGCGAGCGCCTCCCCACGCACACTGGCGCACGTCACCCCATTCTCCCCTCCTAGGTATGTGTGAGTCACAAACACATTCGCAAAAACAATTTTTCACAGGTTATCTTACGCACACAGAGCGACAAGACGAATGTAGTGGGTCCCTTGCCCCACGAAAAGTTTTGTGCTACAAAATTTGTTCACTAGTTGTGTCTAGACTTGCTGTGCTTTCAACTTGGAGTTGAATCCTTGGAGATTATTGTTTCATACACTTGCGATGTGTGTGTACTGATTTTTTAATTGTAGTAGAAGATGCACACTTCTACATAAATATTGACGTTTTTTTACGATTTAAGTACGACTTTGAAATGTTGTAACTAGATGTTAACGTTAACGGACATACATTCGGAAAACTTGAATTTTTCATAATCAAAATCGTGTTCAAACGTTTATTTTTTACTTTATTTTTATAATAAACTTTAATGTACTTACCTACTTATCTTTTGTATCAAAAGTATTCAAAAGCTATTTTCTTTCCTAGCATGTGCGAAATATGGCGACAATACAAACGCGAAAACGAAGTACTCAATACACGATAAAATGCAGCACCTTTTGTTTCGGATGACGTAAAACATAAAACTCTGGAATACCCAAGTGCCGCGGGAAAATCATGACAAGGGAATGCATCGAAAATGATTATGGAATGTGTTCGAACGGGACGGCAGATTGCAGTCACACGCCGCTCAGTCGGTTAGACAGAGATCAAATATTGAATATCGCGACCACGCCGAAAAAGCACAACAGTTTTCAGCTGAGTAAGTTGAAAATTACACTGTTAACGCTGTGTCTTAAAGTGCAAAATTGTTGGCACTCCCTGTGACATAAGTTCCACAGGCTTCAGGACGCAGAGGGGTGGTGGGGGAGTCGGTGGCTCTCAACTGTGGCAGATAATCAATATCCGCTTGGCTTGTGGACACTATAATAATATATGTTATTTTATATCTGCACCGCTCTGGCATTTGATTGCGCCGTAAGCGTTGTCTCGCTCGCACCATTATCTAAAATGGACAGTGGCGTAGATTTGGTAAATGATAACTGTGAGAAAGTATTTATCACGACAATGAAGCGCGATATGTAATTATATAACCTATTTACGGTGGTAGTGGCGATATGTGACCTGGGGGCTGGGGGTGGTTGCTGGCGATGTATTTGTTTTTATTGACAGTATCTGGTGGAATTTGTGTGTAGCACGCGATGGGGTAACTTTGTTATTATGCTGGCAGTACTTGACCGGCGGAGACGTCTTAGCGGTAACTCGATAGAAATAAAGATTTTTTAAAAGTAACGATCGGATAGGTACTTTGACAATATAGACTGGAATAGAAATGCTTATTGATATTTATCACTATATATTTCTTGTTAGTACCAGATTACTGTAAAATGACACAGTAACTTTTGTTACTAAGATGGAGAAAAAAAGCCTCCTGTGTTTCTTGCCAGCTCTTTTCAGTTGAATTGAAGGCTCTCCCAAAATCCGAACTGGTGGTAAATTCAGTAGTTAAGATTTAACAAAATGTTAGTTACTTAACTATTATATATACATTATATATGTTTTTATATATAGATATTTAATATATATATATATTTTTTTAAATTTTGATTTACGCTTACAACGATTATCTAGACCAAGATGAGTATTCTATTGAAACTCGTTAATATGGTAAGATAACGGATAAATATACATTATCACAGGAAAAACCGTGTCGGTAGCGGTAAAAGAATACTACCACCCCCTATCTTCCCGTGGGAGTCGTAGAAGGCGACTGATTGATCAACCCAGAGGATGGGCAGCAGCATCCTCTGAGATTACCACCGTCATACTGCGATCGCTAACCCGCCTGCCAAGCGTGGCGATTATGGCAACTTTCCCCCATTAAACGACAGCACTAAACTTCAACCCCTAGTCCCCCGCGGCCCCGCTCGCCTTAGCTACGGTAGCGGCTAGCGGCCAAGGCAACGACGGGGCAGGGGGTGCTAAGAATCTCCGGCAGAGACCTGGCTACCGCCAATAACGATCTTTGGCCCTGGCAACCTACAACACGCGTACACTGCAGACCGACGAGAAGGTTTGCGAACTGGGGGAAGAATTGAGCAAGATACGGTGGGGTATTGTGGGATTATCTAAGGTCCGTAAAGAGGGGGAGGACTCCATAATTTTAAAGTCTGGTAAGTTGCTCTATTTCCGGGAGGGCGAACTAATGTCCCAGGGTGGTGTCGGGTTTATCGTCCACAGCTCTCTCGTGAACAACGTTGTCAAGACCAGAAGTGTGTCGTTGAGGGTAGCGTACCTCATACTTAGAATAACCAAACGTTATTCGTTGAAGATTATACAGGTATACGCTCCGACTACGGCACACCCCGACGAGAGGTGGAGGCTACGTATGAGGACACCTCTAGAGCCATACAAGTCTCCAAAGCTCATTACATAGTTGTCATGGGAGACTTTAACGCACTTTAACAACAGGTTTGTGAAAACTGTCCATGCGGTTGGGTCTAAAATCCACCGTACAAGGGGACCCAAAAAGCTCTCGGAGCATACTCTCAAACTGATGAAAGAGCAGCGCATGATGGTTCTGCGTTCTTCGAATGATTCGTTTCAGCTTTGGCGGCTCAATAAAGCAGTCGTTGACTCACGACACTCGCCGATTTAATACCAACTGTATTAAAGAGGCTATCGAGCGAAACAAAGGTTCAAATAGTGTAAATAACTGGCTAAACGAGGGAAAAACCAAATGTGTAAGATTTGTATTGCCGAATGTTAAGCAAGTAACAACTAGTGTACAAATTAAAGATAAGAATGTGAATCCTGTGGACACCACTGTGTTTCTAGGCATCACGTTAGATGCCAAGCTTCAGTGGGGCCTACATATAGGTAAATTGTCGAATAGACTTAGCTCTGCGGCTTATGCAGTAATGAAGATCCGTCAGTTAACTGACGTTGATACATCCAGATTAGTTTATTTCAGGTACTTTCATAGTGTAATGTCGTACGGCATTTTACTGTGGGGAAATACTGCCGACATTCAAACTATCTTTGTGCTTCAGAAGAGGGCTATTCGAGCAATCTATAACCTAAAGGCGGGCGACTCTCTCAGTTGAGATTTAAGAATATAAATATAATGACAGTTGCATCACAATACATTTATGAAAATTTGATTTATGTTCATAAAAATACTGGAATGTTTTCAAAAAACAGTGATATTCACAATGTAAACACTAGAAGTAAGAACAAATTAGCAGTACCTTATACTAGGCTCCATAAAATAAATAATTCTTTTAAGGGTCTGTGTTTCAACAGAGTCAACAAAGTACCAAATGATATTCAGAAATTAGATCTTAATAAATTTAAAATCAAAATCAAAGAAAAGCTTTGTAAAAAAGCTTATTATAAAGTGTCAGATTACACAGAAGACAAAACAGCTTGGATCTGATATGCTCCAAGCACTCCAACAGCTATTTCTAATTGTCTTTATTTAATTGATACTACATTGTATTGTAATTTTGTATTGCATCATTTTTTTTATCTTTTAAATTCATATTTTGTATTGACCTGGTAACGACATACTCTTTTTTTTTTGTTTGTAAATGTCGTTGCTTTTGTGCGCTGTGGTTTCTTGCGCCCATTCTTTGCCAAAGTTAAAAAATTATGTCCTGAATGGGTGGTAGGTTAAAAAAGATTTGGACGATTCAAAGTACTTATTAATTGAGTTTATTGAATAAATATATTTTGACTTTTGACTTTTTTGACTTTTGAAAAGTGTTCGCAAAATATTTGGGTATTGAGCAGAGCCAACTGACGACGCTGAAAGCCGATGACGACAGAACTGTCACGTCCAGGCCCGTAGTTATGGGAGAGGTCGAGAAGTTCTATGAACAATACATATACACATAAACGCGGCCACCTGTACAAAGCTTAGCTACGCCCGCTAGATCTGAGCTAATCCGACACTACACCAAAGATATCCCAGCCATCAGCTTGTACGAGATTGGTATGGCTCTCAAGCAGCTTAGGAACAGCAAGGCATCGGTTGCTGACGGAATTACGGCGAGCTTTAGAAGCGTGGCATGAAAGTGTGGTTGTGTTGTTCTTTAAGAATAGCAACAAGACCCTATCGAGGAACTACAGACCCATATCACTTCTAAGTCACGTCTAGCTGTTCTCGAGAGTTTTATCTAATCGTCTCGCACGCAGGTTTGATGACTTCCAGACAATCGAACAAGCCGTATTCCGAAAAGGCTTCGGCACCATGGACCACATACACAACCGGCCACTTTGTTTAGCGTTTGTAGACTATGAGGAAGCCTTTGATTCGATGGAAACATGGGCCGTGCTACAGTCTCTCCAGCGGTGCCAAATTGAGTACCGGTACATCGAAGTGTTTACTTGTACGAAAACGCCACTTTGACAGTTCGCCTTCAAGACCAGAGCT
Source organism: Scoparia ambigualis (assembly GCA_963921215.1). Classification (NCBI taxonomy): domain Eukaryota; kingdom Metazoa; phylum Arthropoda; class Insecta; order Lepidoptera; family Crambidae; genus Scoparia; species Scoparia ambigualis. Next base: position 21,544,544 of record OY992511.1, read on the forward strand.
CGAAGCTAATCCGGCTGCAGCGACAAGGAGACGTCATATCTCCGAAACTCTTCACTGTTGCACTGGAGGACGTGTTTTAGCTTCTGGACTGGAGAAGACTCGGCATCAATGTTAACGGCGTGTACATCAGTCACCTACGATTTGCCGACGATATAGTAGTCATAGCTGAGACCCTGGGGGACCTCGGTACAATGCTCGGTAATCTTAACAGATTCTCTCAACAAGTGGGCCTTAAATTGAACATGGAGAAGACGAAAATCATGCTAACTCACGTGTCGTACCCACTCCTCTGAAGTTTGAAGACTCTGCTCTTGAAGTTGTTGACGAATATGTATACCTGGGACAAACGGTCAGTTAGGTAGATTCAACTTTAAGAAAGAGGTCAATCGTCGAATATAACTCGGCTGGGCGCGTTCGGTAAGGTACGAAATGTCTTCTCGTCAAAAATACCGCAGTGTCGCAAGACGAAAGTCTCCGACCAGTATGTGTTACCAGTGATGACTTACAGTACCGAAACGTGGTCGCTGGCTTAAAATCACACAAAGAGCAATGGAGAGGGCAATGCTCGGGCTTTTTCTTAAAGTAATCGATATAGCCCAAAGAGTCGCCCAGCTTAAGTGGCAATGAACAAGGCACATCGCCTGTAGAACCGATGACCGTTGGGGCAGAACAGTTCTCGAGTGTCGACCGCGCATCGGAACACGCAGTGTGGGCAGGCCTCCAACAAGGTGGTCCGACGATCTGGTGAAAGTCGCGGGTAGCCGCTGGATGCGAGCAGCACAAGACCGCTCGTGGTGGAGATCCTTGGGGGAGGCCTTTGTCCAGCAGTGGACTTCCTCTGGCTGATGATGATGATGATGATGATAGAAAAAACACCCAGACCCGAAAATAATTTAGAAAAACAGTTTTTCTCTAAATGGACCCGACCGGTAATTAACCTCGGGACCTCAGAGATGGTGCGACGATAGTCCCAGCGTGCTAACTACTCGAGCACGAAGGTCGTCTTATTTTGATATTAGTTTGACATCAATAGGTGCCTGTGAAGGCTTGCATTAAGTAAACTGTTTGATTTTGACCTTTACATACATACATTTTCTAGAATGTTATATTATTATGACCTTTACTTGACTTTACAGTCACCATAAGCGCTGCTTACACAATCACAATTCTGATAAATGGTCCAAAATTCCGACGAGACGTTATGTACCTTGGTTTATATACACCACTGTCATTGTTAAAACTGGAACTTTTCACGTTTTCCTTTTGTTTTTTATCGTTGAAATGTAATCTATTGAAATTAACTTCTTAGGGTTTCTTTGTTTACCCTTCGCAACACTGTGAACTTCTTCACAATAGAAAGTTGATAAAGGAGTTTATTTACATATAAAGCTTTAAAGAAAAAGTGTGCTTGAGAATAATCTTTTCAGATTTCTAGGTGCCTGTTAGTAAGTAGGTCGATAGAAATCATTGAACGCTTTTCCTCGTTATGAGAATCAGGTTGGGATTCATTGCTTACAAACAAATTCGAACCTTAACGTAATGCCACTAACGATGATAATATTATATAAGTGACTGAGTTAATTGTAAAATTAGACTTTGTGAATGGGATGTTTTTATGCCATATGGTCACTTATTAGGGTGAATCACAAAATAGTAGAAAAAGGTAAATAGATGGGTACTAAGGTTCTAATAATTATAGCTAAGTACATTTTTAAAGGGGAAAATCTGCTAGCTTAGTAATGGAACTTAAGGGTCGCTGAAAATATCTTAAAAGATTAATTTCATGTACATCCTTTTGATGTAAATGAAGTTAAATGAAAAATATTTGGGTCTACATTTATATACGAATACGTATCGCACGCTGATCGAGGTAAAATCAACTACTTACGTACAATTTTACATGTTAAGTTTGAAGCAGCGCCATCTAGTTTCGAACTTGTGAACTTAACCTACTTGTGCTACTGTTCACGTGGAAAGGCCTGTGCCCAGCAGTGGGTCGTATAAAGGCTAATAATGATGATGAGACTTTTGAAATAGTTTACTAGAGAGAGATCACGTCTTTTATTGTATTTGGTTACTTACTATTCTTGAAGTACTTCAGCCCTTTTAAACGAGACGTGTGCGGAAACCCTTATTCAGAGTATGGTGTGGTGGTGGTTTTCTTACACTGTAAACAATTTTTTACTTACATTATTATTGTTATTATTGCTTGTGAGTATCCATTCTGGATTCAGGAACCCGGGATTTTTTTCAGGTCAGGCTAAGTTTGTTTCGGATTTTTAGATGCAGTCCGTGTTTGTAATTTATGCCAATTAACCCATCGATTGTAGCGAGATCAAACACATTGACAGGTAGTAGCTTTGGTAATTATCTGTATTTTATTTTTACCTTATTTACCTTATTACCTATCTATATGTTGCTTAGCCTTCTAAATTAAAATTATTTACATGCTTTAATAGAAATTATATCCCTATTCTAGTAGACTAAACAATCTATAGATAAGTTATTAATTTCGCGAGAACGAACACATTGGCAGCGTAGTAGAGTAGTGGCTTTGATAATTGTCTGTATTTTATTTTTACCCTATTTACTTATTTTTATTTTTTTTAATCAGCTGCTCCTCGCTTTTTTGCAGAATTTTATTTTTCTGTTTTGCTTTTATTTTCTTTTTCTATGGGGCTAAATAAGCTTGAGCTATAATAACAGCTCTCTTTCTATCTTTCTTTTCTTTCCTTTCTCCTCTCTTTTTATCTTTTTTCTTTTTTATCCAATACATTTCTTTTCTTACTTACTAGTACATTTCTTTTATTTATCTTACATTTCTTAATTATATTTATATTAAAACATTTTTTATTTGGTTTACTTATATATTTCCTACTTTTATTTAATATATATACCTATATGTATTTATTACTTCTGTACATTTCATTCCTTTCTTGTTACTAACTATATTGTTTACATTTTTATATCTTTCACTAATTAAAATCCTGCCACATGTGTGGTCTTGCTCTTTGCATTATAACTGACTGTCCTTGTTTCTTCTATTTACAATGTTGACTATATTTTTTGGCAAATTCCATAAAAAAAATCTTTCATTTTTATATGCATAATGTCCTTAAGGGTATCCTTGCTTATTTTTGTGTTAATTTTCTGTTGTAGAGTGTACCTAGCTTGTGTGTGTATTGAGCAATCGAGTAATATGTGGAAGATGTCCTCGTCCATCATCGGGTCGCTGGCACACGAAGGGCTGTCCCTGCGCTTAAACCTGTGCATATATGCACAGAAGCCCCCGTGACCTGTCAGAACTTGCGACGCCGTCCGGTCGATGGACATCTTCCTCGCAGTGTTATATGCGCCCACCCTATTAGAGAAAAGACCTTGGTGGTCGAGGCTGTGGCTTCGGTACTATACCTGCAGTCCCACTGCCCGATCGTTCCCGCCCGTAAATGACGTTTAACGAAACGAGATGGGGCTGCAGTCATAGTCCGCTTTAGTTCAGTTTGAGGGCGGCTTTCATCGCTAAATCATCCTCTCTCTCGTTCCCTCTCACTCCGACGTGGGCCCGTATCCAAAATAGATAAACTAGTTGGTTGGAATTCCAGGTTCCTGTATCGCCATCGAGATCTGGTGCGACGAGTCTGGATCCATCAGCGTCTGGAGAGCCGACCTCGAGTCGCTCAGAATGGCCGCTTCTTCGAATTGTTTGCCAATGATAATTTCAGTCGCTTGAAGGATAGCGTATAACTCGGCTTGGAAGACCGTACAGAATGGCTCCAATCTGAATTTCTGAGTACACGTCTCAACCGTGCCCAGGTCAGGGCGGCTCCGACTTTCCCCTCCAGCTTGCTGCCATTCGTATAGATCTTTACCAAGCCATCTGCCAACTCGCTATCCTCTTCCGCGTTATCCAAAAGGGTAAATTTTGAATTTAGCATCCTACTGGGGTGGGTGTTCTCTGTGAAGCGCGCTGCTCCACCCTCCTGTCACTCAATACTGCCTGGGGTTTCCCGCTTTTTGCCTCAAAAAACCGAGATGCTTCTTGGACCCGAAGATCCAGCGGAAGCAGCCCTGACAGTATTAAAACAGCGTTAAGGGAAACTGTCATATTGCTCGTGGTGATTTTTTGCGCGAAACCTCTCAATACTACGTCGAGGGCTTTCCTGGAGACTGCCTTTTTCGTTTCCTTGGAACAGACGCTTGCCGCGTACAAGATCACAGGTTCGATAACAGCTTTATGGATTGTCTTGATGATCTCAGGGTGCAGTCCCCATGTAGCCCTCGCCGCTCTGCATAATCCTTTGTATATTCGTATAGATTTGATGCTAATGTATTGTAATGTGCATTAAAGAGGAGCTTATTATCAAAAATAACACCTAAGATTTTCATATTATCAGCGATCGCAATATCCATCCCTCCCATCTCCAGACGAGGCGTGTCGAACTTCAGCTTTCTGGTTATTACCATTGCCTTGGTTTAATGGGGCGCGAAGTTGAGCTTGTTCGACACGCCCCACTTCAGGACACGGGAGAGAACAGTATTGGCCTTTGCGAAGATTTCGTTGGCTGTGCTGCCCTCTATGAATAAAACGATGTCGTCTGCGAAGGCTTGACAGTATACTTTGGCGACGGTGAGATCATTAAGAAGGGGATCTAAAATTAAGTTCCAGAACAAGGGCCCGCCAATGGAACCTTGGACGCAGCCCTTTTTGGTATTTTTACTATATTGCTCCCAGCCTCCGCAGATTTATCGGGCATACTTTCTCTATTAGCTGGCATTTTATTTGGGGCCACCACGCATTATCGAAGGCCCTCTCTATATCCAGTGAAATCAAGACCGTTATCTTCGTCTCCACCAGATTTTGTCTGATGCGCTGGACCATATCGTAGAGGGAGTCTTCGGTACTGCGCTGCGGCACGAACCCCCCAAGTAGCAATTGGCATTAATGGCTAAATCTTACGTGTCTTAACTCTATCTTAATTTATGCTTAAACTAAAACCAAATTGACGTAGAATAGACATTTTTCTTTATATTCTTCATCGAGCGCTAATTAAGTAAATTAAGAATATCTAAAACCAAATTAAGTATTCTTTAGATAATTATGTTTTAACTTATTCTTGGGTTAATTAAAAAAAATCTTATTTTATTAAACTATGATTATTTGTATGCTTACTTAGTACTAAATAGAAATGATGAAGTATTATTTAAGTCTTGCAAGTAAATAAAGAATTTATAGACTTACTTTGAACTTTTTTAAGACCCAGAAATTTGTCCTAGAAATTTCTGAAGACTAATTTAATTACGTTATTTAACGGGACGATTTCGATAAAACAGAATCAAGCAAAAATGGACAGAGTTCAAAAAATCTAAAGAACAGTTTTTTTCGTCGGCGTGTTGAGAAATATAAAAGAGTAGATAACGGTCTTGAAGACGTCAGCGTCGAAAACTAGGTATAACATCGGGAACGGCTGTAGACCACGAGGAAGAAGGTACCGCGGAAAATTCGGAAATTGAAATGTTAGATAGTAGTAGTGATTCTGATTGCCATGCATCGACATATAACCGGTACTTTAATTTTTAGAGACCATTTGAGAAGCAACAATGATAACAATGTACCACACACTGCTATCAATGGATTATTGCAGATTCTGAACATACGTGAGCTAGGTGTTTTACCAAAAGATGCTGATGCTGTTGATATTAAATCTTGCGGCAATGGAGAATGTTAGCATAATAGCCTGACCAATACTTACTTAGTTCGCTGGCTCAGCGACCCAAAGTGGATCTTGGCCTCCGACAACAAAGTGCGCCATTCTTTCCTATTTTGTGCCAGGTTGAACCAGTTGGGCACGTCAAGCTCTATCAGATCTTTGGCGACCTGACCCATCCTTTCAACGTGACCAAGCCAGCGAAATCGGGCAGCTTTTATTTCTCCGATGATGTTTGGTTCGGCCACCAGCTCTTCTATCTACAGGTTGTGTCTTTGCCTCCACTCCCCGTCCTCTCCTCTTGTTGGTCCCAGAATCCTTCGAAGAATCTTTCGTTCTGCTACTAAAAGCTTATTTTCTTTATTTGTCCATGTTTCACACCCGTACATTAAAATTGGTCTGATGACGGTTTTGTAGACCTGTATTTTAGTGTTTCGGCTTATCAATTTCGACACCAATACCTTGTGAAGAGCTGCGGAGCATCTTAGTGTGTTGACTGTGCGGATTTCAATTTCAATTTCATTTTCCCTATGATTAGTCTCGGTAATAGTGCACCCAAGGTATTTAAAATTTTCCATACCTTTGTAGGCGGTACCATTCACATGAAAGTCCTCTCGTTTGGATTTTCGGTCTTTGTATCACTCCATGTGAAGGTAATCAGACTTCTCCCGATTGATTTGAGACCAACTTATTTTCCTTCCTCCTCTAGGACCTGCGCCATACACGTGACCTCTTCCTTTCTCTGCCAAGTATTGCAAGATCATTAGCATACCCTATGATTTTGTGTTTTCCATTCAACTCTACTCCTCTGTTAATCAGTAAAACACTTCCGCTGACGTATTCCTGAGCCAGGTTGAACAAAATAGGTGACAGAGCATCTTCTTGCTTCAGTCCAATCACCACTTCAAACTCCTCGGTCTGATCACCGCCAACACTTACCCGCATTTTGCTCAAACTCGTGGCTGTTCTGATGAGTTTGACAAGATTGATCGGTATCTGAAAGGATGTTAAAATCTGGTAAAGCACTTCTCGGTCAATACTGTCATATGCTTTTGTGAAGTCCACAAACAGACAAAGAACGCTTTGGGCAAACTCCCACCGTTTTTCCATAATCTGTTTCAATAGAAACATCTGATCTACTATGCTGCGGTTCTTGCGGAATCCACACTGGTAGTCGCCAAGTATTTTCTCAACGTATGGTTCGAGACATCCAGGATCACATATGAGAGTACTTTGTAGGCAGTTGGGAGAAGCGCAATCCCTCTATAGTTTTCGCACTTCTTTCTACTTCCCTTCTTGTGTATGGGGCAGATGATACCCACGTTCCATTCCTTGGGTTGTTCTTCTTCTTCCCAAATCTTGCAGATCATTTCGTGCAATCGGGATTGCAATACTATGCCTCCATATTTCCACAGTTCTCTCGCTATGTTATCTATCCATGGGGACTTATAATTTTTAAGCCTCAAGATAGCCTTGCGTACTTCATCAAACGTTGGCGGGTCCTCGTGTTCAAGTCAAGTCAAGTCAAATTATTTATTCAATGTAAACCTTTACAGGCACTTATTGACGTCAATACTAATAATAATAAAAAAACAGTTAACTAACTTATAGTTAAGACTTAATAACTAATCTAACGAGCTATTATAGTCTGTGCCAGACAAATGCGCATTGCTACCCCCAGTACCACTGCACGCCGAAACAGAATCGCGTCGAACCGAAACATAAGCCGTGGTCATAGAATTGTGTAATATGATTTCCAATTATCGTATTGATACTGTGGTAAGTAATATAAATTGGAGAGTTTTTGAAGTAAAATAAAGTAGAGGCTGAAATGAGTTTTGGAAAACATTAGTACCTAACCAATAAGGTTGACATTTTTAATCATTCAAATATCTTTTTTTATAAAAACTTAAGCATAAAAAAACGTCAAAAATTAATAAGCATAAACTTGTGTGTTTTAAAATTGTTTCGTTTTTCGTCTTGGTACAAGCACAGAATAACTAATACTACTACCGTACAGAAGGTTCACCCTCCAACGACCCCCACGCGAAACTGAAACCTATCTTGTGACCCGAGCGTTCATATTCTGATAAGCACAGCCGACTCGATATCGATTTGACGTCCGTCAGGAGCGCAGGGTTTACGCGCGCGCGTAGGGATTACGAGTTAAGAGGAAACACCACACGTGTTGGTCATGATCCTGAGTGATGCTTAGGTTTTTAAGTGTAGAGCCTGACCAATAATGTTTTAAATTATTTTAGATCTAGACAAAAAATTTAATTTATGTATTAATATAAATGGTGGAGAGTTATTGCTATGCTTTTCACCAGTTGCATTTTGGAAGGCAGGGTACCTGAAGACTGGTACAACGCAGTGATTGTCCTGCTCCATAAAAATGAAGACATTCGGAAATTGGATAGTCTCTTATCCCACATATATAAACTATTCACCCGAGTTATTCTAAACAGACTGAATAACAAACTCGATGACTATCAAACGAGGGAGCCAACCCTCCACCAGGCCATGGTCCTGCCTACCTTACGGCATAAGGACCGAATCTCGGGGGAGCGCGTGGGTACTGCATAGGCTCTTTTCCCCAACAAGGACCACACGCCGGTTCGTGAAGTACCTGACCAAAATGCTATAGCTATTAAGCGGGTAACCCACATGTTTAGCTTTTAGAAGAATCATTGGCCACCACGCATTGTAAAAAGTACCAGATATGTCCAGAAAGATCAGCTGCACATAGGATGCTGTACTGGACTCCGTTACTGAGTTTATAAGTTTGGCACTAAACGCCTTCAGGTCCGAGAGAGGCTTACTGTTGCCCTTAGACAGTACCAAAAGCTTACCCGTTTTCCAGATATCTGGGAAGATTCCCTGAGCAATGCACAAACGATACACGTTCTCGTTGGACGCAGCCTCCCAAGCCCACTTGACGATTTTGGCGGTTAAACCGTCCGTACCTGCGGCCGTGTTCGGTATAGCGCGGATGATGTTCTCAAGCGAGCGTTTGCTTGGATCCGGAGAGTCGCACCCAGAAGGGTCTAAGTCCACGCCGGCCGAAGCCGGTGCCCGCATCCGCAACCCGGGGGACGCGTCTGGTAGCGGCACTAATAAATGAATTGTTCTTTAAGAATAACAGCACCAATAACTTAGGAAGACTAAGATAGAATGAAAACTACAGAAAAATATCTGGTGTTAACTAAATAAAACTAAAGAACTACTTAATACCGAAAGCACTTAAGTAATAACACTTCACCAAGACTATTTTAAGTGTAAGTTAAGTCTAATGTTTATAAACTAATACTATGTAAAATATAACTTGACTTAACTCTTTCTTAACTAAACTTACAAATTCAAAATCTTCTAAACTCTTGCTACTTTAAGACAAATTAGAATTAACGCCATTATGAGCTATGTATAACAAAAAATAATCAGAAATTAACTAACAACATCATAACAAGATGACATTTAAATTGAAGTAGGTATTTCTTTGTAACATTTTTTCTAGTTGCACGAATGTCAGAACGTTTGCATAAAATAAAATATTATTTTCTAACCTCAAATTTTTTTGTATGCAATACAATTTGCTAATATTTTATTGTTCTTATTAGGTTTTTACAAGGTCCTCCTGTTTTTATTTATCCATCAATATTAAACGAGAAACCACAATACGTTTTATATTTCCAATGCATATCTTACCGTTATTTTCTAGACATAATATAAATTAGTTAGTAAAATAATTTAATCATTATTTTCATGAACCTTCGTATAGAGTTGATTTAGTGTTAAAGATATCTATGTTTTCTAAATTGTAATTCCTCTTTAATAAAAGCAGTCTTACATAGTTCTTTATTTAGTTAAATTAATCATCTAATCTGTAAAATTAAATTATTAGTGATATCTAGGTATTCAAGATATCTTCAAGTCTATTTCCTTATCTAAAGGCAATCTACAAGATATCTCGAAGTAATTGTTTAGAAATCCTTGAAACTACATTCATTTAGGGTTTAAGTCTGTCTTAAGAGTAGTCTTAACTCTGTCTTAGTGATTTCCTAAACAATGTGCCCTTTTAGACTTACCATTGTCTTGGGGCATATCTTCAAGGTATCTTGAGTGCGACCATAGTCTTAGCCAAGACAACAGCTGGAAGTAGTCTACTAGTCTTTAAGATATCTTCAATGCCTTTTTAAGAGAATCTGTATTGGCAGATATTTAGATTGGGCAGCACATACCATCTTATTCGTCTTATTAATAGTTTTTTTTAATTTTGCCTAAAATATCCAGGAGCCCTATTGGCCTATAAGATATGGGATGCGTATAATCGTCTTTATTAGGCTTTCTTAGCAGAATAATTGTTGCTACCTTCCAGGGCTTTAGGAAGTGGGAGAGCTCGAGGCATTTGTTGAAGATAGCCAGGGATAAGGCTGAGTCGGTGTTAATGGCTGCTGCGCATAAGTCGGCCGTGAAGCCATTATTACCCGGGGCCTTTTTGGGTTGAACGAATTTAGCCTTGAAGAAGTTCAGCCTCCACGAATGGATGGTCGCAAAGGTCATCTTTGTTTCCCTCGTTTGCTTTGGCTGCCCTCCTTCTTACTTCTATGTGGTCTTCGTTTTCCCCCAATTCGGTATCCTCCAGGAAAAAGCTCTCAGCCATGATGCGCAGACTCCTTTGGACTGGTGTTTTTGGAGTCCCTAGCTATCGGTAGGTCTTCGTAAGCCTTCTTCGTTTTCCCTATAATTCTGTAAATGCCCTCCCACATTGTTTCCCTCTCTTGCTTTTTAAATATAATAATAATAAAAAAAGCTAAGCTCTTGTCAAAATGTCACGTCATTTTTTCTTTTATGTATTTTATTTTATTTTCATACAAATCTTTTGACTAATTACTACAGGTTAACATTATATACACCAAGAAAACCGGCTGAAAGGAATTCAACAACAATAAATACATAACAATAATTTTACAACGAGCAAAACAATTATAATAAAGTTGGCCAATGGTGACGTGCACTGTCAACGCAAAATTCCAACAATATACCACAATATACAGGATCAATTAAAAGAAAATATGATATTAAGAAGAGCAAGACGAAGCGCACGCCCTCCACCATCGCCTGCTCCGCCGACCTTAAGCTCCTCGTCTGATGATTTCACCAGAGACGAGTCGAGCAGCGCGAGCAGGCGATCGCCGCCGTCCCCGCCGCCACAACGACCTGCGCGACGTGGACGACCACCGCTGCCGGCACGCTTGGGATCAGTGGGGCAATCTGCCCCGCGTACGACCTCCGCTACCGGTGGTGTACGCCTGGAGTCACTACGTATTTGTGCGGCTTCTTCTTCGGTGCAGGATCGGCCTGCCCCACAATTACCGGCCGTGACGCCGGTTTTGGTGGCGCGAGTAGATCCGGTACCCGACGATGAAGACTAAATAAATACGAATGTAAGTACACAGGCGAATGAGCAAATGAGGAGCGCTTTGAACGATGCCATTCTACAGTATCGTGACACGCGTAACTCTAGGCCGCGTATACTTTGTTTGCCTACAAATAGGCATAATTTGGCGTTAATGAGTGCCTTGAACGATTTACTGGTTCCTTATCTTGGAACCAGTGAAAATTTAATTGATACCCACTCGATTCTTTATTGTGGGGCCATCGCGGTGTGTCGCGTTGCTCGTGTCAAATTCCAGGATTCTGACCGAGTACCGCGGCGAACCGGGATTGCCCCTGCTTGGCCATTGAGGATCGAGGGGCGTATCAATAAGTTCAGGACTTATTAGCAAAGCTAATTTGCTTCAGAAATGGCAATAATCGGCCTCGCGTCATGCGATTCGTCACACAAGCCTTTGACGGGACTGATGTTCGACCGGAAAACTATATGGCTTGTGTGACGGAACGTATTGACTTTCTGAAGCAAAAAGTCTATGCATGGGCAAACCGTATACGTCGCTACAGAGTGCGTGTGGACCGATACCAACAAAATTGCCTCTTTCAAAGTGACCAAAGAAAAGTATACAGACGGTGGGAAGGAGCTGATCAACGTGTGAGCGACGGGTAGCTACCGGATGTTGATGCCATGACTAATTTCTGGCGCAACATTTGGTCGGTGCCCGTCGAGCACACGGAAGGTGAATGGATGAGTGTTGTCAGTGAGGCGTGTGAACCTATCGAGACCATGCAGCCTATTAATATTAGTACAGCTGACGTAAGTTGTGCAATCCGTACGGCCCAAAATTGGAAATGCCCAGGACCGGACGGATTGCACTACTTCTGGTTTAAATGGTTTCGATGTTCACACGGGTTACTGGCAACACAATTCCAAGAAGCCATAGAGCTCGGCTCACTCCCAAGTTTGTTGACTACTGGTGTCACTTTTCTGCTCCATAAATCAGGTAGTACCACGGAACCGAAAAATTATAGACCCATCACGTGCTTACCTACTTTATACAAGCTCCTTACATCCATTCTGAGAACAAAAATTAACTCGCACATTGTTGCAAACAATATTTTGGACGTGACTCAGAATGGATGTAGGGTTGGGTCCCGTGGTACTAAGGAGCTTCTCCTCTTTGACATGACCATATGCCAGAAGGTTCGGCGTGGCAGAGGGACTCTCTCCACAGCCTGGATTGACTATAAGAAGGCCTATGATTCGGTGCCGCACACATGGTTGGTGAGGATTTTAGAGTTATATAAAATTTATATAACTTTAAAATCCTTTTTGATGTCATGTATGCGGCAGTGGATCACGGTCTTGCGTCAACCAGGATGTCGACATAGTGTTTTTGCCACGCAGGATCTTATAACGATAGAGCGTGGCATATTTCAGGGCGACAGTCTGAGTCCTTTATGGTTTTGCCTAGCTTTGAATTCTCTCAGTACTTTGTTGAGAAATTCAAGGTTAGGCTGCCGACTGCGGAGAGGGGGTGAAGTTATGTCGCATTTGTTGTACATGGATGACCTCAAGTTGTTCGCACCAAACCGCCAAGACTTGGTGAAACTGCTGAAAATTACTGAGACTTTCAGCAGTGCCATCAGGATGGAGTTTGGTGTGGATAAGTGTGCGGTTATGCATGTACAGCGAGGGAGAGTAGTAAATACAACCAATTTACAACTCTCCGAAACGATAAACTTCAGATCTCTCTCTGAAGTTGAAACTTATAAATATCTTGGCATGTCACAGTCTTTGGGTGTTGAGGACAGGGACATAAAACAGTCATTACGGGAGCGATTCTTTTGCCGCCTGAGAAAAGTACTTAACAGTCTTTTATCGGGTGGCAATAGGACGCGTGTTATTAATGGCTTTACGCCGCTCTCCTTGGCAACGGAAAACTGGCGCAAACCAGTGGTGCTAAGCACTCTCGATCGCAAGGACATATGGAAGAGCAAGGTGCTACATGGGCGCTACTATAGGCCTCTAAATGGGCCTGATGTAGATTTGCCTGCCTCGGTGAACTGGCTACGTTTCGGTGACCTCTTTGGGGAAACCGAAGGTTTTGTCTGTGCCATTGAAGATGAAGTTATCAAGACGAATAACTACCGGAAATATATTATGAAGGACAGTACGGTCGACATCTGTCGGGCATGCCGCCGTCCTGGAGAATCACTCCGACACATTATTTCCGGTTGTTCTCATCTTGCTAACGGAGAGTATTTTCACAGATTTTTTGCTCTTCAATATGGCCTTGTTGAATCAGAAGTGCCGTACTATAAGTACGCACCTGCGCCAGTTCTCGAAAATGGTCATGCAACGCTCTACTGGGATCGCTCTATCATCACGGATAGGACTATTGTCGCTAATAAGCCTGATATCGTGGTGATCGACCGATCTCAGCGCCGAGCAATATTGGTTGATATCACCATACCTCTTGACGAGAACCTCCTGAAAGCCGAGAAGGACAAGCTCAGTAAGTACCTTGACTTGGCTCACGAGGTTACCGCCATGTGGGATGTGGATTCAACCATTATTGTACCGAAAGTCGTTTCGGCACACGGCCTTATAGCTAAGAGCCTCGATCAACATCTAGAGAGGCTCTCGCTAAAAGGTTGGATCAAGGGACAGATGCAGAAGGCAGTACTCCTTGACACGGCACGTATTGTGAGGAGGTTCCTCACTCTGCAGCCCTAACCACCGATAGCTTGGGTCTATCCCCGCTGCCGGTGGCAACCTACGTTAAGTTTTTTATAATATTTTATATTATGAATATGTTTTTAAATAAAATATTGTAAAATAAATTCTTAAAATGTAGGTATATTTAATAAAGATAATAATAATAATAATCTTTACTGTTCTAATTGTGGTAACATAAAGGTCTTATCAAACTAAATTTAGTTGGGTCCCTCACAATTAACCTATTAAAGGCGTACAATGTCATTTTAATACATAGTCTTAACACACACTAATGAGACCAAACTTATTTATGTTGATCACGTCTTTAGGTCAAACAATTCTCGCACATCATAAAAGTTATTTTCGTTTAACCATTAAAACAACTTGTTTTTAAATACAGTATTGAAACTAATCTCTTTAATATTTGCTGGCAATTTATTATAAATTTTAACACACATTGCCAAACAGCTTTTCCTATATTTATCCGATCTGGGAATATCGGTTTATACAAGTCTGTAGGGGTAAAGTGATGGTAACGGCAGCAAACCAAGACTCTTAAAATATGGTTGACATGATACGTCAGGTGCAATACCACATATTGCCCTTATACACTTTTTCTGTGCAACAAATATCCTATTTTTTTTTTGTACTATTGCCCCATATCACTATACCGTAGCGAATGATCGATTCTATATAAGCACGATAAGTCATAATGGCTGTTTTTAAATTTCCTTTTCCGTTTCTAATTTTCCTTAGAGCGTATACAAATTTGTTGATTTTATTGCATAGATTGTCTACATTTAATTTCCAATTTAAGTCTGAGTGTATAGTTAAACCGAGAAACTTAGTTTGTGTCGCTTCCTTTATTTTATCTACGTTAAGTTTAATACTATATTTAGATTGTTTTGCTTTATTGAATTGGATAAAATTACATTTGTCAAGATTAATTTTTAAATCATGTGATTCCAGCCATTTTATTATTTTGTCAATATTATTATTTATGTCAATTTCATGGTCACGTTTTGAATTGTATTTTTTATTAGAAGTCACAATTATCGAAATGTCATCCGCAAATAATGTTAATTTAAGATTTGTTATTTAAGTTATGTCGTTAAGATATAAAATAAATAAAATTGGTCTCAATATACTCCCTTGAGGGACTCCGTATTTATTTTCTTGATTTAAGATGAACGCAAGATAAACTTCTTTTCTATGACTTTTTTAATTACAACTGGTTGTCGTCGGTTCGTTAAATAGGACTCAAACCATTGTAGTGGTATCCCTCTGATCCCCAGCGATTCGAGCTTTTGCAGTAGTATTTTGTGTGAGACAAAGTCGAATGCCTTGGCTAAGTCAAAAAAAAAACCCGTGGTCATGTTATTGTTATTTAAATTTATCAACACTGAGCGTATTAAGTTAAAAACGGCTAACGTTGTCGACTTTTGCTTTTGAAAACAGTATTGATTTGAATTAATTACACAAAATTTATTGCAATAATCTAGTAATCGCTTATACATGCAATTTTCAAAATCAGCTTTCCACAGAAATCCTTCCAACTCTTGATCCTGGCCTTTTCCATCTCTTCTTTATATCTTTACTTAGCTTTGACGTACTGCTCAACGACATAATTTTGTCAAACGGTTGGGCGCCGCCCATTTGATTTTTCTTTTCTTCCTATTCTTTTCTTTTTTTTTATTCCGTCTAACTCCGCGGACCACCACGCTAGTTTTATTTGTTGTTTCATCTTTTTCCTTTTTACATTTATATTTACCCAATTACCTATCTGTAGGTTGCTTAACATTCTAAATTCAAATTATTTACATAAAGCTTCAATACGAATTATGTCCTGAACAATGTATAGATAGGTTATTAGTTTCGTGCGTATACAATAAGTTTTTTTTATCGATGATCCTACTAATTCTGAAAAAGTACCTAAATGATGGCCATTGCAATAATAATAGTAGTTACTTGTTGTTTTCAAAACATAAAGTCAAAAAAAATGAAAAATTTCGTCGGTCTAACCCATACCTCGGTGGCGGCGTGGTCAACACAGCTGCCCAGATTGCAGAGGACGCGAATTCGATTCCCGCCTAAGGTAGACATATCTTTCAACAGTCACAACACAATACACACTACTTTTTTATAGGTGTATGTTAACAGGTTCGCTACGAAAAATAAGAAATGTACAAAATCTATTATTATGAATCACATGTGATACACAAGCCAGTGGAGGCTGTAATAACTGTTAACACTGTAATAACTACCAACTAATAAACCAAACCTAAAATTAATAGGTATAGAGCTATATATTACTAGAGCATATTGCTAAGTGCAAAGAACAACTACATATTTATTTGTATAAGAGAAATCTGAAAAGCGAGAAAAAAAACAACAGTCTCATACAAAACTGCAAATACTTTTTGAGGCTTTTTCAAGTGGCTCCTATATAAATTGTTGTTCTTTGCACTTTGTAGGATGGCATAGTTGTTGGATTATATATCTACTACCAATCACCAAACACTCTGTATAGGTACCTAGATTTAAAAAGGGTGACTCCCGTCAAAGGGGGCAGTTAGCGCACGTGCATAGGTCGCTGATCGATTTTCTAATTAATTTGCAAACTGCTAGATTTGGCTACACATGTTGCGATGCAGAGCGTACCCAAATGATAATGGGGGCATCGAGTAACTCGATTGCCCCCCGTCTGTCGGCGACTCTGATAATATGGCGCGTATAACTCACTGGATATGGCTTACATGGAATAATTGTTATTATTATAGTTCTGTTGTTGACCTGAGTTGAGCTGCGCTGCATGGTAGCGGCTCTTTAATAGAATACTACCAACCCATCTCTTCCCTTGGATGTCGTAAAAGGCGACTATCAGACTAAAGACTGCACATACATCCAACAGTATATGAGGTGATGGGCTCACCATTTGTCACGCTGAGCCTGTTAATTAACCCAAGTAGTTGTTTTTTAGTGAAATGTGGACTATGGCAGAGGGTTGATTAGTAGTTCCCATTGTCTAGTCTCTGATGCCTAGAACCTTAGGGGATAATAGTCTTGAGTGTATGCATGTATGTATGTAATTTTTATACTACTGTGGGCCTACTTTCTTAGCGCAACCGAAACTTTGTTGTCCCGTAATTCCTCGTACAAACGCCAGTAGACCTACCACAAAATATCAAAATTCTGGAATGTATTTTTAACTTTAACTTTTGGGTATCACAGTCAATTGATTAGAGAAATTGACAGTTTTGCATAGGTTGACGTGCAGACGTGTGTACAGTGCACGCTTCTGGTTTTTTACAAACGATGGCAGACACAGCAGTCAACGTCCAGCACTCCTTGGACGCGCGCAAACCCGAGGGCATTACGCATAACAATTAAGTTTAAGTTGTTACGCCTTTAAGCCCCGTAATTTTACAAGATGTAGTGCCCTTCAAACCGGAACGCAGTAAACTGGAGCGATCGCCATCCAATCGCATTTCGGCTATTGATTGCTCGGCCGCATCTAGTAGCTTTTAACTCCGGGCAACTTTATCGCGTACAGATTAGATATTTAATGTAAATATACTCCATTCGATTATTTATTCATATACGGGTGAAAGTTCGATAACACTTTGATTGAAATGGTAATTGGTTGATTGTCGATGATTGTAGATAAGCGTTATGTGAACTGGAAGCATTAACTATGATTATTGTGATTTTAGTTTAATATAATATTAGGGAATAGCATACTCCAACACCTACACAGTTTAAGCTTTCGTTCAAAAATATAGATTTTTTTAAATAATTTTAATGGGGTTTTGAAATATAAAAATAACAACTCTAATATAATTGCATGTCATTAACATATAATCTTTCATAAACAATAGCGATGGCATTACGTGCCTTCCAAAGCTTTTCGGAGGAGTAAGTTTCTCACCATAAAGTCTAAAAGTCCGTTGTTTTAATATCTTATTTCACCCAGGTCTGTCTGCTGTCTGCTGTTCCCCAGCAGTTGGTTTGCCACCCTTTTCTTATAAAATGAAGAAAGAGGAGCTCGATGGCGTTCGGTTTGCGGTCGTCGTGAAGCAACTTTCACAATGCCGGGTGACGGATGTGACCAATTAAAGACTATCGAGTTCATCCGTGCTTCGGACGGTGCGTAAAGCCTTTGATTCCGGTTGTTGACGTAAATGCCAGTCGTTAGTTACCTATAGGTAACTATAACTATAATAGGTAACCCAATGTGGGTTGGTATACCAACCCACATTGGGCTAGCGTGGTGGATTATAGCCTAATCTCCCCACGTACTGTTGTTCAAGTGTGAAGCCTGGGGCTCTACTATCCCCTCTTGGAGCATTCCCTCTCCTTATTTACTAAGTTTTTGTTTTACTGGCACCTCGAGACCAACCGTTAGGTTATGCAAGAAGTGCCAGACGTCCCTGCGCCAGTAGAACACTCCCGCAGGAGACCATCTGCGTAAGGTCTTGACGCCAAATCAGTGCCCGCCGAAGCGCGCTCTTCATTTGGTACTCATAAGACTATAGTGTCTCGGGAGAGTCTCCCCGTGAACACGTGTAGGTCACTGCCTATTGTCCAGATAGGTAACCGGAGCTGTCAAGCTCGCTCACTTCTCGTTGCACGAAGGGCACAACTCGCAGTTGCCCTCTTGGAGCATCCCCTCTCCTTAATTCACTAAGTTTTATTTGTACTGGCACCTCGAGACCAACCGTTAGGTTATGCAAGAAGCCCTCTTGGAGAGTATTACTTTAATAGTACATGGAAAGTCCCATACGAATAGTAAGAGACTTGCATTTTTTTTTAATGGCAGAAGGAGGCAAACGAGCAAGCAGGTCACCTGATGGAAAGTAATCACCGCCGCCCATGGACACCCGCAAAACCAGAGGAATCGCAGACGCGTTGCCGGCCTTTAAGGAAGGAATAGGCTCGTTTCTTGAAGATCCCTAAGTCGTAACGATCCCGAATACCGCCGCCGAGAGCTGGTTCCACAACACTGTAGTTCGAGGCAAGAAATTTCGTGAAAAACGCACAGTAGTAGACCGCCATCCATCATTGCATTGTAAGATTAAAATAATACCGTAGTACTATTATTTATTCTGTGGTAATACTGCCTTAAGAAGTGACAGTAGGTCCTCTGTGCCCAGTAGTAGGACGTTTATAGGCTGATGATGACTTGTAACTAATTACCACACCTAGTGACCGATTAATTCTATTATTACGGACATCATCACAATGCACGGTCATTGGTATGCAATCGATATCCACACGGCGACTACTCACGTTGTGGATTGATGCAGATTCCCTTAATATTGTTTGCGGATTATGCCGTTGTACTGTGCATACCTACCTATCGGGGATCTAATTAAACGGAACCATTCAAAGCGAATCACGGAGTAATATAGGTAATCAATAGTGCAAATCGAACGTCATAACGCTAATGAAGTAGTTGGATGATGTACCTGATACGCCTTTGGTTGGTGTTGTAATAACAGAAAATTGTAAGAGAAACTTTTACTGAGTGGTAGAGCCACGCTGCGTTGCAGCACGCATTGGGCCGGCTCGCCCGGGGTAATACCACCCTCTCACGAATATCCAGCGTGAAATAATGGCACTTGGTGCTGTTGTGTTTCGTCCGGCCATTGAGAGTTCCGGAGGCACCTTCCCCCCCCCCCCCCTTCCTCACAATTCCTATTCCTTCCTTAACTCTATTCTTTCGGCAACGCATGTACGAATCCTCTGGTTTTGCGGGTGTCCATGGGCGGCGGTGATTGCTCTCCATCAGGTGACCCGCCTGCTTGTTTGCCTTCTTCTAATATATAAAAAAAATCTCTTCCATTGGGTGTAGTATAAGGCGACTAAGACTGCACATACATCCAACAACAGAGCTTCGATGGGCTCACCACCTGACACGATGAGCACATGTATTGTGCAGTTGTAACTTGGTGAAACGTGGAATATCTGTGTGGACTGCTTTTGCGGTCTCATTGCCTGGTTTCTGACTAACTCTTCGGTTTACTAGTTGATAGTATACTATATGTATGTAAGTAAGAAGGAAAAAAAAAACAAGAATGAAAAAATATTTATTGACTTAACAAACAGAAACAAAAACTAAACTAAACAGAACACAAAGACATAAGTACTTCAAGAAAAAAATATTATTAAAATCTTTATGAATAAAAAAACGTGTTAAGAAATGTTTCTTAACACGTTTTTTTATTCATATAGATTTTCATTTTTTATTTAAAACTCAGGGAATTACATACGATTGTAGCAAATAAAGTGTATCGGTTGAAATATCTTTAGAAGATCGGCACTTCTTTTATTTTTTATGGAGATTCTTGAGGTCGTATTTTGTCGTGGGTCGAGATGACTGCAACCTTAACGGTATTGCAAATATTTCTAACCAAACACGTAAGTATAAAAATTTTACAAAACAAAATAAGTTGACAGAACATGTAATCCTTATTTATTTTACAATTTCATAACATAATGTAATGAATCAGAAAATATATCAATACTATCGCAGAATTAAGCGGACCATGCCCCTAGTTGCCACCCCAAGCATATTGGAACCCTTCGGAGGACTGACCCTCACAGCAACGGATCAATTTATGAATCATCCCAATGCCGACACTATTTTAAGAAACTCAAACTTTTTAGAGGGCTTTGATCTGTGCATTGTGCGAATTGCGGTGACCGTCTGGGGTCTTTTGAGATGAAAATATCTACACTTTAAATTATCAGACTTATTTTGTGGATGATAGTTTTTTGTTAAATTGTATAGTGGAGTGACATATTGTTCATTTAGTTTTACTTTGGTTTTCCACCTTTCCATTCCTTCTGAAATTTCGTTCATACAAAACAGGTTTGGCATTTAGATTATTAATTCTCGAAAAGTAGTTTGAAAGGACTATGGGAAGAAACGTCCCCATCATCCAACAGATTTGAAATTAGTGTCATTTGAAGGGTCTAGTATGATATATATTTTTTTTACTATAGCGACGTTCTTCAAATACGAGGGATTTAAGTTTTAAAAAATATATTGTTTTAATATTTTTTTTCCAACTAAATAAGATTGCAAGAGCAGAACAGCCTCCACAGGCGGCACCCGTTCACGAGTATGTTATGTGAATCAGCCATCGCTTCGCTTAACCATGTTTTAGTGAACGTAAGTAACGACCCGACGCACATGCCACCACCGCAGAGACACTTTGCGAGAGCATGACACACTCGAGCAACTCTAACTAAAGCAAGAAAACAATAAAAGTTTTTTTACTATAAATAATCCCAATACTTTTTGCAACTAACACAGATACTTTAGGCTTCTTTGGGTCCCAATGAACAAATTGACACGTATCCCATGACTGTTGTAGGATGGGGACAGGGTTCATACAAAATTCCCCATGGTCCTTTTAAAAAAAATGGAAATCGCTATAAATAGAAAATCGGCCGAAATTTCGTTTCGGAGAAAGAGAGTAGGCCCTCTGAACCTGTTTATATATACAACATTTAATTGTGCGTTTGCTGGTTCATCATCAGCCAATACACGTCCCACTGCTGGACATAAACCTTTCTACATGAACAACAGCTTATGGGGAGACTGGGCCATGACCCACCACTGTCCCCAATGCGGGTTGCTGAGCTTAAATTACCTCTCTCCAAACTCGGTGTTTCACATGAAACAACGTAGTATGGTAGTTAGTTCGCGTAGCGGTGAAAGAATTCTACCATCCCCTCTTTCCTTGGGTGTCGTAAAAGGCGACTAACGGACTAAAGATTGCACATACTTTTAACAGCATAGAGCAGCGATGGCTCACCACCTGTCACGCTGTGTGCTCAGCGACTGCACATGTGCATGTGCAATCGCTATTTGGTGAAGAGTGCATTAGTGTAGTGGACTATGGTAGAGGACTACTTTTGCTTCCTCATTGCCTAGTCACTGACTAACCCTTCGGGGATAATAGTCGGGATTATACATATGTATATGTATGTATATTACAAATGGTGGTGTATTTAATATATAATCTGCTTTGGATAGCATAAATCGAATTACTACTCCGTCCGGGCAAAGATCGTGGACTGACGTCATGCCCTTGAACATAATTAATCGGGGGGTAATTGTATTGTAGGTAAGTTGAGCTGGTCAATGTGACGTAACAAAAACAAGAGCTAAAATACTTTCGTTCACAAGCTCTTGCGTTTTGCAATTGAGCCTCAATTTCAACATCACTATTTTAATCAGACATGATTTTTTTAACCAGCTTCCGAACCACTATCAAAATAAAATGCTATTGTTTGTATTGTGTGAGTGTGGGAAAGGTTTTTTATTTATTTATTATTAATCATCCGTTATATGGTTTATAATTATTTGTAGTAAGTATTAAAAATAATATGTCTTCGAATATATACTAAATTAGGAAAAATCCCAAAAACTTTTTTAATAATTTATAAATATAAATAAAATATTCAAATAGTGAAATTTTGGTGGTTTAGTGATCCGTATTTGGTGGGTTTGGGAAGTTTAAGTTGGCATCACTGGTGCAAATTTCAACACTGCGGACTTCTTGGCGGGAAAGTGAAGCGTCATGTCTGTAGTTTTGTTTTGTTTTCTATAATTTGTGTTTCGTCGAATATTATTGTGTGATTATTAACTGTTAAGTGTTCGTGAACGTGCATGAGTGTTGCTAAATAAAACAAAACATGAATTTTCAAATTCTCTCAAGAAGTCCGAGTAAGCTCTCAGTAAAGTCCCACATCTTTACTGGAACTCAAGGGTTTTGGAGCGGAATATCATTTTCGTTCATAATATCATCACTCATTATCATCTACATTTGTATTAGCATTACCAATGATCTCTAATATTACGACTGAAGGTCTTGTATGGTCATGAAATTATTCTATAAAAAAACATTTCAACACTGCTATTACTTTGTAAGCCAAAGGTTTTAAATTGTTATAAAATAATAAGTATACTTACTTTAATAAATCAAAATTCAAAAATGTAAAATAAATTGAGGGTACACGAACGTCACTAGTAGTACAGTTTACCCTCGCCACGGCCGCATTGACACCGAGCGCGAGGGTAGTCGATGAACATTGATTCACCGTTGATTTGCAGTAATTGATCGCCCCGGGCTGCGACAGGGGGTCATCGCCGGTCCCCACTTAACGGTTTAACTACTATTCAAACTGTGCGTTGGGACTTTGTTCAATTAACTTTCAGCTGTCAACTTCGTTGTGCTTTTGTCGTGCTAACTGAATAAACAGATTATGTGACTCGTTAGCGTTTTATTAATACCTTTTATAGGTGTTTTTTAAATAACTTACTAGGCACTCTTGAACGGTGGATGGATTTGTAGCTTTAAATACTGTACTTGGTAATTGCACCGAAACGCCTCTGTGCCCGAGTGGAAAAGCGCTTCCGAAGGTTCTGTGTTCAATTCCCAGGTCAGACAGTGTGTTTCGTATTTTTTAATGCAGAGCCCGGGTTTGTGAATGCCAACCCGCATTTGGCAAGCGTTGTAAATAAGTAAATATTTTTTATTTTACATTTATTCTTAATTATTAATATTTATTTATTTATTTATTTATTTATTTGTCTCTTTATGCATATCTGTACAGAGGCAGACTTATTATTATTACACTTTGCCTGAATTTGAAGCTAATCCAGAATCAGCAAGAACTCGTTCAGAACTACAAAGCGTGGCTTCATCTTTTGTCGGAGACCATGATCTACTTTGGGTAGCTGCACCGCAGCTGATCCAGAAGTCGAAGTCGTAGATTCTTAAAGCGAGAGTGCTCGGCCCTTCATATCAGCTCAAAAATATATAGGCTTATTACTAGGTCCTACTTTCTCTACATACTTTTAGTGCCCGGTAGGGTAGGTCCTTAGTGAGCTTTCAGCAGCATCTTACTCATAACTGTCACACAGTTTATTTTAGCCTTTATTTTTCACGTACCTACCTATTTATCTTGTATTAAACTGCAAGTACTACTTTTCGTCTGCTAAGAGCTTGAGTAAAGAGTGTACTAGTGAAATTAATCTATATTCCGCCGTGTAGTGAAATCAGCGTCGGCTTTCGCGTTGCTAAGCTGGGCGGGCGTAGAAATTTACATATTATTAATTTACATGGCAACTCAGACCCTAACGGCGCCCAATCTGTGTAATTTGGGTGTTTAGTAGTACTATCGCAGTCGCCCGTTTCCACACTGTTATTATCTACTAAGCCAAGGTGTTTTTTGACGAGTGGCAACACTGCATCTGTTTACACTTACAGGACCTAGTAAACTAAGATGTGTTTTGAGGAGAGGCAACAGTTCATCTGTTTACACTTATAGGTTTTAATAAACCAAAGTGTGTTATGAGTAATAGCGACACTGAATGTGATTACACTTACAGCACCTAATAAACCAATGTGTGTTTTGACGAATAGCAACACTAGATTTTATGTTGACACTTACAGGTCCTAATAAACCAAGGTGTGTTTTGACGAATACCAACACTGTATGCAATATGTTTAGATATGGAATAGGTTTTGACAAGAAGCAATACTAGATATGTTTACACTTACAGGACTTATTAAACCAATGTGTGTGTTGGCGAAAAGCAAAACACTGATTGTGTTTACACTTACAGGTCCTAATAAACCAATTTGTGTTTTGACAAGAAGCAACACTGATTCTGGTTACAAGAGCGAAGTTGTATGTATATGTGTTGTTATATGTTATATGTGTTGTTTAGTAGACATTGTGCAGCAGCTAGTAGGAACAAACTTATGACTTTCTTGAAGTTAAGTTACAAATACAAGGTGGAGGCGCATTTTACATGGAACCCTCGACTATTGAGGAACTGGCTGTCTTATCTCAAACTATCGGAAGATAACAATGCCAGCATGGCGACAGACTTAGATAAAATAGTTGAAGCAAGTGAAAGGAGTTTGAAAGAGCATTTCTACGACCAACTAAATCGATAACAATCATAAGGTTTTTACAATCCCCCCACTAGGAATCAAACCCGGGACTTGCGTCTGAAACCGGTAGTCTAACCTCAATCATGATCAGCCTATAAATGTCCCACTGTTAGGCACAGTCTTCCCACATGGGAGCGCATTGAGCCATACATAAAGAACCACGCTTACCCAATGCGTGTTGGTTGGTTATTTTTTTATTTTAGTCAAATATCATTGTCAAAAATAAAACATTTTTCCCAATAAAATGTCACGTTACAAATTGCACACTGCAAAACGCAGCTACTTCAGCGTGAAAACGGTGATTGGCTAACGTGAAAGGTCACTCGGCTACATATGGCAACACTAAATAGTATCTATGGGGGCCTATTACGAACACCGACGTTGTATTAAACTAGAATTACAGTGCTGGCTCTATGCGTAATAAGAGACTCTTTTTTAAATATTACCCCTTGTACACTCCTAGAGTTTGTGTTTGGTAAATTACGACAGTTGAGCTGTTATAATATGATGGCCTGGTGCGGTTTGCACATTCAGGCTGTGTCAAGTAAATGATATGATTACATATTTTCTTTAATTAGGTACTAGTAAATGATAATAAGTAGTGATAGAGATGATCAATACTTGTCAAAAATAAAACATTTTTCCCAATAAAATGTCACGTTACAAAATGCACACTGCAAAACGCAGCTACTTCAGCGTGAACACGGTGATTGGCTAACGTGAAAGGTCACTCGGCTACATATGGCAACACTAAATAGAATCTATGGGAGCCTATTACGAACACCGACGTTGTATTAAACTTGAATTACAGTGCTGGCTCTATGCGCATCCGAGACTCTTTTTTAAATATTACCCCTTATACACTCCTTGAGTTTGTGTTTGGTAAATTACGACAGTTGAGCTGTTAAAATATGATGGCCTGGTGCGGTTTGCACATTCAGGCTGTGTCAAGTAAATGATATGCATATTTTCATATATATTACATATTTTCTTTAATTAGGTACTAGTAAATGATAATAAGTAGTGATAGAGATGATCTCTATCACTACTTAATGATTTTCCCTTCAAACCCCTTGCGTTTCAGTAACGTTGTGGGACTTTACTGATATTATCTCTCACTCTCTCGCCGGCTTCTTGAGATATTTGAATTGAAGCACTGTTTTGTTTTATTTAACCTCTCAGATGTCGCGCGGCAAAACGCTCGTATACCGTTGAGTGTCGAAGCCTTTTCCTGTTGACCTCAAGTTACTACACACATCAAAAGTGTCTAGGGATCAACATATATTTTTGCAATAACTTTTCTCCTGATTGATATTAATTAAAATTTTCTTTAAGGATTCATCAAATAAAGTGTTTTCGTTTGTCTACAGTAACGATAAACCAAGTCACCTTTGCATTAATAAAGAAATTTGCCATTTTCCTAATAAAGGGATTTTTGACATTTGAACCACTAACATTAAAGTTCGAAAAAAAGACTGAAATAACAGTTTTCTTTAAAATTTTATTGGGTAACTTAAACAATTAATAATCCGTGTTTCTACCGCGAACACTAACAACACAAGAACATCGGTTTGGCATACTCAAAATGAGTTCATCCAAATCACGCTGTGGAATGGCCGCCCATGTTCGTTGCAACAACAAAAAAAGGTCTTCTTGCGACTGGATACCCTCCATATTCGGCAAAGCTCTTCTCTATAGCATATCCCATGCATGCTCAATCGGGTTCAAGTCTGGCGACTGAGCAGGCCAGGGCATAACATTGATGTTAGCTGCGGCGAGAGTCTGTCTTACAACTCTTGCGGTGTGCGGACCGATTTGCACTTGTAGAGGAACGATGACGTCTGATACAATCGTCTCAGCATAAATTTGAGCGTTGAGGTTGCCTCTGATCCAAATCAACTCAGTTCTTCCGCCGATCCAAATACCCGCCCATACCATGATGGTTCCACCACTATAAGGATGGACTTCCTGGCAGGATTTGAATCGCTGTTCGCGTCCAGGGGTTCTCCAGTGTCGTATACGTCTTGTATCCGGTCTCATACCAAAACGAGACTCAGCAGAAAAGCACACGAAACGCCATTGTTCTTCTGCCCAATTTCTGTGTTCAAGAGCCCATTGATATCGAATCCTACGATTGTGCATTGCTATAGGTGGTACCCTTAGCGGTCTTCGGGAATGAAGGTTCACTTCATGCAAGCGGTTTCTGACTGTTTGGTCGCTAATTAAGTTCCCTGAAGAGTGATGAAGCCTCACGGCTAACATCATGGCGGTTATTGTTGGAGCTCTTCGAGTTGTGATTTGAATGTATCGGTCTTGTCTCCGTGTGGTGCAGCGATACCGTCCTCCATGGCGCTCAGCCACGGTACCAGTGCTTCGGTAACGTGTCCAAAGTCGACTGATAACACTCTGACTTGTATTCAGAGCTAAAGCCACAGTACGTTGCCGGGAACCAGCTTCTATCATTCCCACGGCTCTGAGCATTTCTTCCCTGCTTAAATGACGTCGCCGCTCCATAATAACGTTGGTTTTAATCAGTAGTAGGGAAACAGTAGCACTAATAATGTCTTCAATGCGTTGTATGTCTTTATAGGGAAAATATTGACAGCTGATTTTCATCTTTTACTAGAAATTGATTGAAAGTTCCTGTTCCAAATTATGAAATGCACCAAAAAGGATCCATATAAATTTATAAAATCATAAATTTATTACAAAGCCACATCTCAATCTCAAGAAATCCGCATAAAAATGCTTGATCCCTAGACACTTTTGATGTGTGTATTTTGTTTATATATGTTTGTTGTTTTTTTACCTAGTTACTATTTTGTTTATATAACCTATGATTCTCGTCCGTTTTTTAAGATTTTTACATTTTTAGAAACCTAAAAATATTGTCTAACCATTAAAATTTTGTATTAACAAATACATACCCTTTTTACTGCATTTATTGGCATTTTATTTTACCAACGGTCAAAAATTCAGTAATACACAAACTTGAAGATTCAGAAATCATGTAAAACTTGCACTAAATCACATTATTTTTAGTTACACGTCAAGCTTATACACTTATCATCATAAAACATTTAACACTTTGCACCATACGCATTTATAAACAAAATTATACAATTATAATACAGCTCAAAGCGCCATTTTTATTCCAAAACTGTTTATCATTTTCGCGAACACTTACGTTTCAAATATTTTTACACTATGTAACAAGAGATAAAAGTTCAAGAAAATCACATCAAAACAATCTGTACATGTTTCTGTTTAATTTGACATATAATACTTGTAATTTACTAACGATAAATCATCTAAACATCTTATTTACAAGCAGTTGCACTGACACTACACAAAACTGTTGGTCATTGTCGCGAACACTTACGTTTCAAATATTTTTACACTATGTAACAAGAGATAAATGTTCAAGAAAATCACATCAAAACAATCTATACATCTTTCTGTTTCATTTGACATTTAATACTTGTAATTTACTTACGATAAATCATCTAAACATCTTGTTAACAAGCAGTTGCACTGACTGACACTACACAATCTTGTTCACAAATGCGTCACCATTTGTTTTCAACGACCAATACTCACACTTTTTCTATGAAGACGATAGCCAATCATATTTTAGTATTCGAGCGCATAGAACACAGAATCGAATGATGTCAAACACTCTTATTGGTTAAACTAAGTTGGCTGTACTAAAAAAAATAACCATATACCTTGTCGCTGGCGGGACACCCGGGGTTCCCGCCGACACTCAACGGCACTTTTTTTCCTGGGAATACCGGTGTTCCCGCCGACACTCGAGAGGTCAATAACACTCGTGCATGTTCACGAATACTTAACAGTTAATAATCCATTTTTCACAATCATATTTAACAAAACAGCAATTGTAGAATTTTTACAAAACTGCAAACGTTCACTTTCCTGCCAAGAAGTCATCTGAGACTTCATTGGCCCGCCTGCTCTGTCTTTTTTCACTAGCGGTTGGCGCAGTACATACCTACATACAGACAGTGTACGACAAATCATCGGGAAAGTCTCCATCATTGAATTCAAGCCATCGCTATTATTAGATAAGTTAAGATAAGATAAGATAAGAGAGAGCACATACACTTTGCTCTAACTGGAATTCGAACCCAGGATCAATCTTAAATTGGAAGGAGAAATTTATTAGGTTTTAGGTAGGTAATTATTTTAGGTTAGGTTTACGATTACGATACGATACGATTACGTTTTAGGTAGGTTTTAGGTAAAGTAAATTTTTACAAGCTTTTGTTATTCTCTGGACACCGTTAATGTTAGAGAACGCCCAGGGCATTAAGTATTTTGCTGTGTTTTTACATTATAGAATAAATTTGTAAAACTTAATACTAAGTCGTCCTTTTTCGGTCGCAGCAATTTCGTACAGCTTTATTATTTTAATTATTTGCATGTCACATGGTATTTGTTACACGGTGGTATAATGTGACACCCTGTAAGGGCACCGCAAATTGTGGAGCACTATTGCTTCCTTAATTTAAAACTAAACTTTTAAATAAAACTAAAATATATGAGTTTATTTTTTAAACAAAACAAAACCATGAACTTAAATATTTATCAAACATTCTGTATCATCTTACTTACATAAAATCTCTTACTTAGCTTTTCTACGTCATAGACGTAGAAAGCTTTCAACGTCGACTTTTCAGAATAGCCACCGTGAAGCGTTCAGTCGGTGATTACGTAAACAAACACTGCAGTAGGAGTATTTTTCGACACAGCCATCAAGTGTGAGGAGGGCCCATTGATTCGCAGTCTATCGGAGCAGAATGAAAAGTAGTGAGTTATATCAGCGATTTGCATATTTTAATTGTGATAGGGCCGCCCGCCCCCACGGTGCGAATGTGGCATAAGCAAGCCATTTGCATACGTAGACTCGCGACGGACGAACAACGAATTGCTCTATCTGTGAATAAGGAAGTAATTGTAATGTAAAGCGTTCAGAAAATGATTGCGCCCCGAATTAACAGATAACGAATGTAGGCGTTTTTTTAGGGGGTCGGTTAGACGTTGTGGTCATAAGTTTATTTGCAATTATTGCAAATGTTAAGTTGCCCTGTGAGCGGTCTGTACCTGGATGGGTGACCAAACATTAGGTGTAATGACGATTAAAAAAATTAACACCAAGTTACAGCTTGCTTGAAAAAGAAGTGATTTCACAAGTTAAACAAACATCCTAAGTCATTACAATTAACATAGAAAAAACGCCGGTACTGTCATGTAGTAGAATATATAAGGTGACTGCTAGAAACCGCAAGAAACTTCAAGGGCTGGTCAGGTCAAGTGTTTTAAACATGACTAAAATGACAAATAAGAAATTCCTGCTTTTTCATTTTTATTGAAATAATTCATTTTGTGAATTTTAATAATATAGTCTTTGAGTATCTAATTGATTTTAAAGCATACGGCCGTCTGTTGACCGGTCCGGATCAGCTGGGCGATAAGTACTTACGTTGACGGGTCAACAGACGGCCGGCCGGCTTGCCGTTGCCCCCGTCAGCTGGGCGATAAGTACCTATAAAAAACACGAATTCCTTTTTTGTCATTTTTGTCATGTATAAAACACTTGACCTGACCAGCCCTTGAAATTTCTTGCGGTTTCTAGCATTCATCTTATATATTACTAAGTACCGAAACCTAGATGTAAAAGCTCATTTGCCAAAAGACACTACGCATTTACTGCCCCACAAGTTTATAATAAAATTACTCCAAAACCAAATATTAAAGTACTAAACAACCATGAATTTAAAAGAAAAGTCATTAAATGGCTGTCTGGTTTAGACTACACACAAACCGAGGATCTATTTAAAACAATAAATTTAAATTGTTCTGCGTACAGCTTATCTATTGTTGGCGAATTGCTGTCGAAAGTAGCCATTCGAACCCAAGAGGTAAATCGCGGGGCTAGCATTAGTTCCTTTCCGAAGCTTTATATACATAGTTTCTGTTTACTATTGTCTTTTATATTTTATATTTTTTACTAAATTACACAAGGCTATTCCCGTTCACACCAAATTTAAAATTCAACTCATAACTTTACAATTACTTACATGCAATTACATGCACTCACACATAAGGTAATGTAGTGATAGTTTTTATCTTTTTTGATTTGTAAGTGATTTAAATATTATCACCCTAGCAGTGAATGTTGTCAAATCCAGGGAAGATACTGTGGCCTGTAGCACAGTAATAACTTTTACAGGCTGCAGGGAATTCACTTTTCTGAGTATATTGTTGTGGATGAATAAATAAATATTATTTATTTATTTATTTAATTACGAGATTTCGCGGCTAGCGCAGCAACTGGTTTGTAGCGCTTGCTTTTGTTGATGAGCATAGTAACGCTGCATCTCCAGAGATGGCGCTGTAGCCAACTGTCGACTATTTCACTGTCTGCATTCAGCTGAGTTGAGTGTTGAGTACCTAGTAAGAGTTCTCATAACTACTCAATCAAGTTTGTGATAACTTCAATTTATTATGGGATGGACGAACTTGGAATCTAAACTGGCACTAGGGCCAAATTCAAAAAACTAACATAATTATGAACTAAGTACAACTAAGCGAACCAATGTAGGTACCCACATTACTACTCGAATAAGTTAGGCTTTTATATCTATAAGTATTGCGATAGGTGTTGAAGTTAGACAATTAACCCCCAGGTTGATCAATACATTTTCGATGTTTAATATAGGTACTTATTAATAGCTTTAATCACTACCGTTTTCGAGATCTAGCTAGGTGTGTTGAGGGCAGGCGGGACTTGGGCGATAGCATCGCCCAAGTCAAGAAGTGATAAGTTTGTGAATTATTTTAACCTTTCGTCGGTGAGAAAACCGATATCAGTTAAACAATTGAATTTCTATTGTATCTGGTTTCTTGCAGACGAGAGATTTTCCAGAAAATAGAAAAAAAATACATAACTACAATAAAATATTTTAAGTCAATGAATTTTTGTAGATGACGCGACGCATTGACGATTTTGCAATGATAATTTAACAACATCGCATGTCTAATTTACTATCAATGTTCTATTGTGACGGTTTTGGACATCAAAGTTGATGACACTGGCAAAGTTTATGATCTAAACAATGGTAGATTCGACTTGTTATCAAAGCTAGAGTTAAAGTCGTAAAAGAACAATTTGGAATTTATCTATTACGTCGATACGAAAGCAATAAACGATTTTAACACTCCTTCTAAGCGTTAGCAGACACTGCTAGCAGCCAACTATAAATAAAAAAGGAAGTATTTTGTAGGAGTTAGGTACCATATTCATAGAGGCCGTTTAATATTACTTAAGGTTAGACTTTTTGACCCGCTCCCCACTCAGTGTAAGAAAAAATGAGACGAAAACACACACAGTTTAATGAAAATTATCAAAAAATAATATATGTTCAGATCCCCTTTCCCCAAATCGTCTTACGTAATTATTGAATGGCACTATACGTAAATGATGTTTTTGGTGATGATTGTTGATTCCTACTGCAAATACGTGATTATTACATGAATTATACCTATTATTACCAAACACCCTGCATCTTTCATACCTTTCAAGTAAGAACTGTGGGGTTACAGACTATGTCGGTAGTTATTACAATGGGTGCATCATTTTTTAAGATTTTGTGCACATACACTGCCATTAAAAATAAAAATTAACATCCATGCAAATTACGCAAGGTTTCATAAAGGTTATGTACAAAAAGGCTTTATCTGTAAGTCAGTAATGGCATTGAAACGAGAACAATTGTTTCCTCATAAACATCGCACTTACTTGACCATTGTTCATAGTCATAGCATTCATCGTAATGCAGTCATATCATAATTTTAAATTCATGAACTGGCACATTGCTGTGACGGACATGAATGCGGAAATTGTTTAAAGAGTGGGACCTACTCTCACGTGAAAAGCAAAGTAATTACCTTAAATTTGTATAATGTACTTATAGACCTAGACGTAAACTGAAAAAATGTAATGTAAACTGAAACTTTCTAAAGTGGACTCAGAATGAGCACCGTCAGGTTTTTTTAAATGTTTTCTGATGACTAATTAGATCTCCGTATTGTTTTTAAAATACTTACTATCAGTAACCCTCACCCTGCCAGCCCAAAGGTGCCTCTTTACGCCTCGTTTGAAGGACCCCATTATAAATAGGATATAGGAAGGATGAAACAAGTCACCTAATTTCTTTGAGCGCGATGGAATATTGGATATTGTATAAATCTGTAACTCCGGAGAGCAGCACATGGAGGAAGGGCGAACGAGGGATGATTAATTATTATGGAGCATTGCTCCTTGACCAAACGTGGGCACGTTTGGTCTACGCCTATGGGCAATGTCGGAGCCTTACAAGCTGGACTGCGGGGTCCGGCAAGGTGGATTAACCTCACCCTCGCTCTTTAATATATATATGGATGCATTGATTGTCGCGCTCAGCAGCCAATATATAGGATGTCATGTGGATGGCGTGTGTGTCAACAATTTGAGTTACGCCGATAATATGGTCCTGCTGAGCGCGTTAGTCTGTGGCTTGAGAAAGCTCTTAAAGTTTTGTGAGGATTATGCTGGTATCCACGGGCTTAAATATAACGTCACAAAGAGCCAATACATGGTGTTTGAGGACGCCCGCCGGTGCTAAGTGTCCGCAGACCTTACCACCTGTTCGACTTAATGATGGCCCTCTAAAGACAGTGAATCAATTCACTTATCTGGGGCATATAGTTACCGTCGATCTCAAGGACCATTCTGACATGGAACGGGAACAGAGGGCATTGTATAGGAGAGCCAATATGCTGGCCCGCCGATTCGCACGATGTTCCCCCGCTGTAAAGTTTGCGCTTTTCCGGGAATATTGCACGTCCCTGTATACGTGCAGCTTGTGGGCAAAATATTCGCATAAGGTATATAATTCCCTCCGTGTCCAATTTAACAACGCGTTTAGAGTGGTTTAGGGGTTGTCTCGTTTTTGTAGCGCATCGGGCATGTTTGCAGCAGCGAACACCGACTGCTTTCACGCAAGCATGCGCAAAAGAGGAGCCTCCCTAGTGCGCAGGGTTCAGGCCAGCTCCAACGCCGTTCTAGCAATGATTGCCAGTAGACTGGACTGTCCCTACATCCGACAATGCTGTGAAAGGCACATGCCACGATGTCCGATAGAGAGATTTTTATAAATGATTATTTTGTATGTACCTAATTTAATTTGTAATTTAATTTGATTTTTTTTGATGATATCGACTATGTAATTCTAATTTTATTATGTCACAATATAGGTTTAAATCACCTGAAATAAATTTATTTTATTTTATTTTTATTTATTTATTTAATTGGTGTCCCATTCGTATGTAGGTAACACAAAATGAGCTCAACGGTCATTCATCTACTCTCCGATCAGCAGCGCCACTGTGCTGCGCCACGGCAATGCTAACGACATCTAGCGTCGAGCGGCAACAACTGTCAACGATAACATTCTACGAGCATGTTGTCCCACAAATTCTGCCACCTAGGTCACTTCCGGATACCCGTACATTAGTTACAAACGCCATAATTCTACCGTTGAGTAATTCTAACCCAATTTCGGCTGACACATACGGACATACCGATGTGGGCGAACTTCGTTAAACTTTAATGCGTTATGGATTAGTCTAGTACCTACATTTTGTAGGTTTTCAATTTATTTGTGTACTTACATAAACGCTTCCTGGTTTTAATAACTACCAACAGTTCAGTTAGGTGTTGATGCTATTTAATATGACTAAGTCATTTGTACTGCTAGAATTAAAGTAATATTCTGTATTGCTAGAAGACAAGGGTCACCTATTATTACATCTCGACTATGATTTTTGCGTAAAATGGCAAATTTTGGCGTTCTTGATCTCAGAAACAAAAATACATTACCAATTTTGACTTATTGAATAGTGTAGAATAGCTATTGGCATAGTTCGTAGCGGCCTCGCTTTTTGTAAATTTTTAAATAAACCAAAATTGCAGAGAAACATTTTCATAAAATGCGCGAAGGCACTTTTTTGAGCTCCTATCAGTCAATCAATCAATCAAATATTTATATGCTTTGAATTTATTATCCTATTTCGATAAAAACGATAAATACAACTCCAAAATTACTACAAAATGCGATGCGCCCAGCCGTCCGAACTCAGTTTATTCTCGCAGAGTGGAGATTTGTAATACGTATGAATTTATTATCCTATTTCTTTCGATAAAAACGATAAATAAGTACAACTGCAAAATTATTACAAAATGCGAAAATGGGCATTTTACGCAAAAATCACAGTCGAAATGTAATAGGATTATAGATTATAGTATACTGAATAATAAAATTATTTAATTGACATTCCCATATGCTGTTAACGTTAGTCCATGTTGGAAGGCCTGTGTCCAGCAATGTGACGTTTATATGCTGATGATGATGACGAGAATCTTAAAGACGTGTTATCTTTCTCCTCGCAAATATGGTCAGACCATAAGAGGCCATGAATATGAGACAGCATCTAAATGTTTAAAGCGGCGACAAGCAGATTGTGTTGCCAGGACAAAAGGGTCACTAAATTAATTTCAAGGGACTCATAATGCTAAACCGTTAAGTAAGTTGACACTATTACTTATATGAAGAGACATCCCTCTTTGAAATATTAAACATCTTGAAGAAATGCTTCTTGCTATAATAAATATTCATCTGATAGCGGTTTATGAAGGTGGTAAATTATTATTGATTTTTTTTGCGTCATGTGAATATTTATTGTAAAGGTATGTTTCTGACTTGTAAAGTACTTATGTAAGTTAGTTTATTTGTGTAGTTTAGTCGTAAACTGCACAAGGAAAAGAAATTCTGGACCTTAAATAAGATGAACCTCTTATGTTGATGTCCAGAGCTTTTATCGATACATTTGGCGAGAATTTAAGACTCACGCAGGTAGGTATGTCAAAAGAAGACGTACTTCGCAACTTCTTCTATAGAACAAGTAAATTTTCATAGGCGTGATGTTCGGTATCCATTGCTCAGTTTTACGCAAAATACGAGTGTGAATGTTGTGGGTGCAACAATGGATAATAAGCTAATGGTAATTGACAGTAAAACTTCTAACTTTCAATTCTTGTATTTAATCCTTAACCACTTACCACCGGTCTCTCAGGCAACGTTGAAGTAATTTTTGTTAATATTTCGGCGTGAGCGCATCGTCCAATTTTCGTGCGTTCATGTACCTTCCCCCCGATATCGTCAGTACTGCGCGAGCCGCCGACGACGTCGCAGGTGTCTGCGTTTATCCACGGTAAGGTCTCAAACATCGTCAGCGGTCTGTGGTAAGTGATTACGTATTTTTTTTACGTTATGTTTTTCGTTTGCAGTGAATAATGGCTGCTGATAACGAACTTATTGCTAGGTGGCTAGAAAAAGTTCCATCAGATGAAGAGAACATTGTAAATGGAGTTTTTAGTGATGTCAAAGGTGATATTGGTGACGACCACG
This sequence comes from Scoparia ambigualis, assembly GCA_963921215.1. Lineage (NCBI taxonomy): Eukaryota > Metazoa > Arthropoda > Insecta > Lepidoptera > Crambidae > Scoparia > Scoparia ambigualis. The sequence goes on from OY992511.1 coordinate 21,580,872, forward strand.
TCGTAGAAGAAACCAGTGGATCTGATTCTGAAATTGAAGACGAGGAAGAATCTACATTAGCAAGCGGAAGAAGAAACACGGCTTTCGTATCGACGGTTGAAAGGCTAATTGATCTAAACGACATTTTTTGCGATATGAGTTTAATACATATTTGGAATCAGCAAAGGACATAATTTTTTTTGGTACTAAAATAAAAGAAAAATTAACTGCAACAATTCATATACTTCCTTGTCCAAGAGACTAAATGCTATCATTCTGTATATTTTTTAGATTTTTAATTACCTCCGTTAAGGAATACTGTATTTTGATAAGTTTTGTACGTTTCTGAACGAAAGATCCGGTTTTTTTAAATGTTAACGAACGCAGGGTTATTAAGGTAGGTAAGTCTATAAGGTTTTAGGTAATGTAGAAACGATATCGTTATCACAGTTTACTTTTTGGCACTAAAAGTATTTCGCAACGATACACACAACTAACACAGTGAAGGCGCGGCCGGGAATCGTCTGGTGGCTGACGTCTGTCTACGATGCGTATTGACATATAAAACGTCAGACAAGCTTCACTTTTTAATTTTTAATAACATAAAGTGTCACAATCCTACTATAATGTTTCCATTTTCGAGTAGAAATCAATGTTGGATTTTCAAATATAAAAAACGGAGGTCTTTAAATTAATAATACCGATACCTTTAATCTCAAATGGCGTAATCACCAAATTGTCACTTTTCAGGAGAGACAAATCCAAACAAAAAAAGTAGGTAAAGATTAAAATTCATATTTTCTTAACTAATAATGCTATTTTAATGAATCTTGGATGTAATAAACTGAAATGGAGAACTTTATAATACAATTATACGATATTTAAGATTCGACCTATATTTGCAAAAATGATTTGTGATTATCCAAAAAATTTAGACAACTTGGCGTTTACGACCTAAAATAAAGGCTATTTTATAAAAATATAAGATGTAACAGCCTAGTTGACTTATAAAAACTCATTTTAAATAGCTATTTTAGGTTTTTTATAGGAAAAAGCACTTTAAGGAAGATGCTAAAAAATATGTATAAAACAAATAATTTAATACTTTTATCAAATATATTTTGATTATTATAAAATCAAAAGCAAGTGGAACAATGAAATAGATTTTATTACTTCAAACCAAAATTTTTATGTTTGTATAGTTCTGTTTTGTTATTAGATTGGAATAGAAAGATACTTTTCGAGAACTAAAGCTACCGTCTGCACTGACAAGAGTGTTGCTTAGCGCCTAGATTCTATATAGTCTTATATTGAGTGGCGAAGTAAAACGAACGTTCTAAAATGTTAAAGCTAGAAGGATCTAAGATCAATTTAGGATTTAGACGCTAGCAACACTCCTTCCATTTTGTTTAATCTTTAAGGTTTTGCCTGCAACTAAACAATCTATAATACGAGTACTATTGAGTAAAAGAAATAAAACTCGTAATTGTAAAATCATAACCTTACATTTGAGTTAAATTATAAATCACAAACCTACACAACAACATAAGTTTAATTGTAAATGACAGGTTTAAATTATAATAAAGTTACAACCCTACATTTCTTTGAGTTTAATTATAAATTTAGACAGACTTAAAAATTATCGCCAACATAATCTTTAAAAAGGAAAACGTAACAGAAGCATCCAGCGAGCTTGCAGAGGTTTCAGCAATGGCGTTCTTCACAGCACCGGCGAGACGGAAAGTGGCTGACTATCGACAAGGGGAGCGACAGTGTCACCCACTGCACTTGCAGAGGTTTCAGCAATGGCGTTCTTCACAGCACCGGCGACGGGAAGTGGCTGTCTATCGACAAGGGGAGCGACAGTGTCATCTAGTGGACTTGCAGAGGTTTCAGGAATAGCGTTCTTCACAGCAGCGGCGACGGGAAGTAGCTGACTGTCGTCGAAGGGAGTGACAGAGGCATCCAGCGGGCTTGCAGAAGTATAGCCATGGCGTTCTTCTCAGCATCGGCGTTGAAAAGCGACGGTTAGAAAGGATGTCAAAAGGAGTGACGATGGCATTCTAGCGTGAAGGCAGATGTACCTGATGATTTTAATAATATATTGGAAATAATGTGAATTTTATTTTCCGAGTTCTTAATCTGTTTTTCTGAAAAAATTTTTACTAACAAGATTGTTGTGATAACAGAAAAATCTCGTTTATAACCAAGGTATATACGACAGCAGTATTACTCTTTTCTAAGTGAAAATGGGCCGTTTACGCCAAAGGCTTTAAACACTTACAAGCGAATTTATGTCAACTACCGTACACAAACACATTGTAATGATGTCGTTTGCAACCATAACATTATATTTTATTATCTTTTACTGTCGTAAGTGCCAAGATCCTTAATTTTCAAGATGTCGTAAACGCCAATATACTGATACTGATGGCATTTACGCTCACTATTTAAATATACTGACGTCGTTTAGACTTGAAATATTATATTTTAATTAATAAAATTGCGCGTTAATATTGTTTTTTAAAAATCATGGGGCGTAGAGTCAATTATTTTTTTATTATACAGATTATTTTGGCGTAAACGCCATATTTGATACAACATGGTTGATAGGCCAAAAATAAATAATATATTTTTAAAGTACCATGGGTCGTAAACGCCACACTAAATAGAAGAAGGTTGATACCCCCTAAGAACTGTTTATTTAATTTTAAATTATTAAAATTACTTGAGTTGTAAACGTCACTGTAAAAAAAATATGTCTTATACGCCTAACTCGATAGTAAGTCTTTTTCAGATCATTGTAATTTTACCTGGTGTATCGACATCTGAATATCGAAATCTGAATATATATTTTTTTAAGGTTATTACAGCAAAAAAACTTGTTTATCAACGCTGAACACGTGGGCTGTAATTACCACTTTTTTGCGAATTTTAAAACTCTGATTAAACAGAGCGATAGAGAAAAAAAATGCAGTAAGACTGCATTCAAAAGTCATTTTGGCCAAAATGGTGATTACGCCATTTGAGATTTAAGGTATCGATACGGTCATAAATATGTTGATAATAATGTATTTTTCAAGTATTCATACATTGGCGTCAAGTTAAAAGACTTTGGAATTTAATACCAAATAACACCATAGTAAAAAAAATTATATCCTTTTTCTCCGTTGTTTGAGTCAGGTTTTGAAATTTTTTGACAACTTTTTTGGCGCTTAGCACCCAGAACAAAACAGGCCTCATTTCTAAGCTCATTGATCTATACGACACAAAATTAGACAACTCGATGACTTAAGCTATTTTGATTTTTCGAACTTTCATAACATGTGTCGATTAAGGCATTTGGCTTGTTCGCCATGGTTGTGGCTTTGTCGTTTGGCCCATTTTGCATTCATCTAAATTAGAAAATTGTGTCGCTCACAAATATCATGGACATTGGACGTTGTTGAATAATGATGGCCTAAGCATCAATATCTACTATAATCTATTAAGGGTTCATTTTGTTTCATCTTAATGGGCATCTGCATCAATCTACTTCACCCTGGTGCAACATTGAAAATAGGCATTTTCTCCCGTATTATTTTATTCTAAGTCGATGCTTAAGCCAGTTTTTTTTCAGCTATTTTACTAACGGTAGGCACTGGAACCACTTTTGGCTTTCTCAAAAAATTACTAAATTTGATGCATTTTTTATATAAAAGAAGGAGGCAAACGAGCAGGCGGGTCACAGGCTGGCGGGATTGAGAGTAATCACCGCCGCCCACGGACACCCCGCAAAACCAGAGGAAACGCAGGCGCGTTGCCGTCCTTTATGGAAGGTAAGGAAGGAATAGGAATTGTGAGGGGGGGGGGGTGGCCTCCGGAACCCTCACTGGCCGGATGAAGTACAACAGCACCAAGTGCCATTATTTCACGCCGGATATTCGAGAGATTTGGGCCGGCTCGCCCGGCGTAATACCACCTGGTATCACGCCGGGCGGTATTAAGCGTGCTGCAACGCAGCATGGCTTTACCACTCTGTCAGTGTCACTCACTTAGCACCACCCAGGGGTTACGTGTAGGGTCTCAAGGTAAACCTACGGACACGAGTAACTTTAACCCCTAAATTTGGAAAAAGCATTTGGGTTAACCGACATAAATTTTCTAAAATAATACACAGTTACCAACAGTAATAGCTTCAAAAACTTCCTTACTTATTTAGGGATACACTGTATTAAATAAATAAATAAATCATAGTCTATTAGATAGGTGTCTATTTATGATTTTATTTCTCACAACAAAAACTTTAATCCGTCGTCCTGCAAGTTTTACAAAATGTCGCTTGGATCAATTAGCCTTTCAATCGTTGGTATCGTCTATTCAAATCTCATAAGGCGAAGATGTGCCGCTGTCAGAGTTGCGGTCTCGCCCCAGGATGAAATTTTTTTTTGGCAAAAATCGCTTTCGTTGGTCGTCTCAGCCTCCATATTATTGTTCGAGAAGATTACAACCTAATATCGTACAAGAAAGAGAAGGTATAAAGCCAGAGTACAGAACGGTTATAAACGCTTCTTCTACCCCTCTCGAAATCTGGAATATGTTTTTACTGATGAAATTCATAAAAAAATTGTAAAATACACCAACCAAAAGATTCGCGAAATTAGACCTAAATACAATAAGCAAACTAATGTTTAAGAATGAATTTGATAGAACTAAAAGCATTAATTGGATTACTAGTGTATACCGCCATATTCAAATAAAATCGTGAACACTATTCGTCATGGTATAAAACGGATGGTAGTGGCAGAAAAATATACAAGTGTAAGTATTATGAGTAAAAGCCGATTTGAAATTTTACTGGACACTAGACGATTTGATGATGCTACTACAAGAGAGGCACGGCGAGAAACTGACGCTTCTGCACCTATTTCGGTGATATTTGACAGTTTTATCAAACAGTGCTAAGCTGTTATACGATTGGAAGCTACGTATGTGTCGATGAAATGTTATCAGCCTTTCAAGGAAGATGCTGACTTAAGATGTATATGCCAAGGAAACCAGCCAAATACAGCATAAAAATATTATGCATTACAGATGCAAGGACTGGATTTCTTCTCAATGCCTATATTTACTTAGGTAAAGATGCTGATGGGCTAAATTTGGCTTCACAATATTATTATTATTATTATTATTCAACCCGGCTTGTCCCACTGCTGGGCAAAGGCCTCCCTACCCTTCCCCCACTCTTCACGGTTTAGGGCTATAACTTGCTAGTCCTTCCGATAGTAGTCTAAATCGTCCCGCCATCTCCTTTTAGTTATTTTGTTAGACGACGTCGCGTCTCAGTCGTGAGTTTAGTCTACAGCTCGTCCGACATGCGGCAGACGTGTCCAGCCTAGTTCCACTTCAAGCTGGCAGCTTTATGACCAATGTCGGCGTTTTTGGTTTTGTAACGCAGTGCTACGCTATTTCTTCACAATATAGGCGACTGATAATCCTACACATTCAGTGATGACACTTGTTTCTCCAATAGAAGGGTCTAACAGAAATGTAACCACAGATAACTGGTTCACGTCCCTAGAGCTCGCGGATTTACTAAAAGAGAAACAACTGAAATTAGTGGGTACCTACACTGAGAAAAAATCAGCGAGACATACTCTCAGAATTCTTGCCCACTCGTCAGCGAAAAACTGACTCATGTCTGTTTGGATTTACAAAAGACATTACAATATCAATAGCATCGTTTGTTACAAAACCAAATAAAGCAGTTATATTGCTCTCAAGTATGCACCACTCACCGGAGGTCGATGAAAGCACAAAGAAGCCAGAAATTATTTTATTTTACAATGGTACTAAAATTGGTGTAGATTTGCTGGAACAGAGATGCTCAAATTATTCTACAGCCCGTCGAACATGCCGATTGCCGTTGGCCATATTTTATAGATTACTCGAATTGTCGACCTCGAATGTCTATGTCGTAAGCTTATCAACCCAAGCACAGAAGAAAGAAACCCGATTCCACTTTATCAAGAAGCTGGCAGAACAGCTCACAAGACCATAATTATGGAACGTAGAGAAAAAAATATTCATCTTCAGCTCTCTGTCGGATCCTGCAAATCAATGATGCGGACATTCCGGCTGTTGCAGGTGGTAGCTGTGATAAGCTGGAAATACGTAAGACTTGCTCCACTTGCACAAAGAAAAAACGCAAGACGCAGTACCTGTGTTTTGAATGTAAAGCCCCAATATGTCTCAGATGCTCCCACAAGCTATGCATTCACTGCCGCAAAAAATGGTAAATCACTAGGTTGCAATAGTAAAAAAATAAAACATTAGTGATACTAAAATATTTTTCTAGTGTTATTTGATTGGTAAACTTTAGAAAATAAGTATAAAAAATATAATTAAGAAGTTCTATTATTTTTGATCTCAATTTCCAAATAGGGCGTTATTTTTTGTTAAAATTTAGAGCCTAACAAGAAATTTTGTTGGTTTCTAATAGGGTTGATTTTATTTCGTGTTTTTTCTTTAATTAAAACTAGTATACTTTAGAATTGCCTATTTTATTTAAATTAATCCAACTTCAAATATTGATAATGTACCACAACTCATACCAACCAACCAGATTCCATGAAGGACAGATTGTAATAGTGATTTGGTAATATTTAGTGATAATTTGGTAAAAACATGGGTCGGTTGTTATTTGACTTGGGACATTCAGTTATCAATTATTGTATACCGGGTGCTTCTTATCAACATATTTTGAAAAAAGCTGTAGAACATAAGTATAACCCAAATAGCACTTTATTAATATTTTTTGGTAATAGAGGTAATCTGAACAAAACAAGCGTTATAAAATGTTTAGAATGTTTGGATAAGTTAATTGTAAAGAAAATTATATTGATCATATTACCCTATTGTAATAGTTTGCCACAGGAGGAAAATTCTATTAGATATAAGCTTAACCTGACAATAAATTTATTTTGCAAAATAATGACAACTTTATGAACAGATTATGAAACGACATAATGCATTTAATTGACACTAACACTTATGTTAGTATTTGTTATTTGACAAGAGATAGTTATTATCTGCCAAATTATTTTAAGCGACAAATAGCTTCAACGCTTTCCTATTATATTCAAACGTCAGCCATAAACTTGGCTAAACAAGTTGCTTCTATTGAGCAATGTATATTTGACATAGACGTCAGTAGTGTTCTACTGACATTCCAATTAATTATTTAAATTAAATTATAAGACAAAAGAGGAACACTCTTGCGAAATGTTTGTTAATAAAATTAAATAAAATGAATGTAAAAATAGCTTTAGCAAAAACCCATGTCAATCATCAAATTAAAAAAAAATTACAATCTTAAACATTGTCCACCAGAATATCCAAGGAATGATGGGCAAAGATTTAGAGATTGAATTGTTCTTGAACTGTAATAAAATTGATATTCTTTGTGTTTGCTACAGAGAGATCTGCGAGTGATCTCCCTACAGCACGACAAGACTTATCACTAACTAAACTTAAATTATAATTAAACTACCGCCGTGCACAATACCACATAGCACCGTTCACGCCACCAAACAACTCACTGAGTTTAGACTTATTAAAGTTCACACTATTTATTAGTCATTACGGCCCCCCACCCCCCGAAATCAAACAATGTGCCCCACATCAAATCACCAATACAAAGTCAATAGTTCTCCACGCGACCCCGCGGTCCAGTTCCTAACCTCACCAAAAATCCAACGTGAGTGTGTGTCACTTTGACATTGACAGCCGTCTGTCAAAAACTAATTAAAACTAACACAAAAGGTTGCCAGCCGTAAGTGGCCATTTTGTTCCGAACATCCCCCCGCTTCGGTCTGGAGGGCCAGCCCCAGACCGCTAGCTCAATCAATCGGGCAAGGGGAGACAGCTGCTGTGGCTCATCGCGGACTCGAACTGCAGTCCCATACTCGCCAACAAACAACTTTACAATGCTGCCCTAGCTACAAGCAAGGAGAGCAAGTTATTCTCCTTCAACAACATACTAAGTCTAATTAGCCAAATTAAAATAATGCTAAATTATCTTATTCACCAAAGCTTATTTTCTAAAAATTTACAAACATCATTTATATACACCCGTGCCCTTGCCATTTTGTGCCATTGTCGGAGCGAATAAGTGAAGGTAGACCCTTACGCGACACGAAACGATCCAACGCGACGACGAAGGCCTCCGTGGACAACGAAGAGACTCCTAAGAGGACGGCCTTAGTAGCCAGGCACAAAAAAACAAATATATACCCACAACCCGGACGTTGCGCAGTTGATCGGTTTTACCGAGAAAGGTCCAGCAGAACCCGTTGCGTGAAACCCCCAAGAACGGACGAGACTGAGTGACTCGGTCCGAAGGCAGACCCCCCGTCTGCGGCTGCACGGGTGAAGACGTCCACTATGACAAAATAAACACCGAAAGAGCACTACACAAATAAAGCTCTTTGGACAAACAATATTCAAAATTACAAATTACGTTACCTAGTAACACATCCAACAGACGTCAACCGTGACGTACTGGCCTATTGAAAGGCTTCACAATCCTCATGGGCATGGGCTACCATGTAAACAATGGGAGGTTTCTCAATTTCTCAAACTTGTGCATAGTTATGGAAATGGTAAATAAACGCAATGACTCTAGACTATGCGGAGTCGAGTCGTCAAACTGTGTACATAATAGAAACAAGACCAAAATAGTTGGCACTGCCAGCAGTGTAGAGCGACCCAGAGCTATCTGGGTGCCTAGTAGGACCCGTCCTAGTATACCCGAGCCCAAGAGTAGGTCAATTGGGCCAGATGACAAAGTGTGGGTCTGCCCGATCTAGACCAATGTCTGTGCCGTTATCCCTGCGGGCGAATTTCATTACCGTTACCGAAATTGACATTCTCATATAGATGCATGTACCGAGGAGAGTGTGACTTGTGTTAGCCCCACCAAACAATGTTTCACAAATAAAAATTTCAAATCTAAGATTTCTTTAAAATCTTTAAAACAAATTTCACATTTAAGGTTTCCTTAAATCTTTCAAACCGCGGCCGCCGTAGTATAAAGCAAAACCGACCGTGGTTTTGCTCTCGCAAAGGGGCAGGCTAACTATGGCCTGCTCGGGTCCCAAATCTCCAAAGAAGGCCCCCGCCCGTGTGATACCGCGGGTGGTACCATAACCGCTGCGGCATAGCTCGATCGCGGCTGCACGCTGGCGCGCACAGAGCTAGTTGCAGGGAGGGGTCCCTCCTTCGTGACACCACCTGGCCCCCGCCCGTGTGATACCCAAATCGCACTCGGGCCGGCGGCATGGTAACCTGCAGGCGCGGGTTTGCGCGCCTGCGCATGGTTCACCTTCCGGTGTGGGGGCGCGCCTCGCGCATGACTGGGTCTCCAGTCCGCTGGTAGGTGTGTGCTCCGCGCTGGAGCACCCCTGCCCGTGTAATGCTGCCACCGCTGTTGAGTGGTCGGTGAAGCCTCTCCCGATCTGTTGACACACAACAATAATGAATGGAGTGGTCCACCAAATGTACTGCGGCGTTGAGGCCTATAGCCAAAGCAAAGGCCGCTGCGCCTTGCTATACGCCGCCTCGTCATTACACGCAGCCCTCGTCGGTCCTGGCACCGCGTCGTAGTGTGGCCCTTTTGGCCACAGTGGGTACAAGCCGGGTCCATGCCGGCTGCTGTAGTCAGCGCCGCCAGCCGCGGCGTAGTGTGTCCTGGCTGCGGCTGTGCAGTGGGATTCGCCTGGCGTCCCATTGAAACCTGCGCCTCTGATGGCAGCAGGTCAGGCTGGGAGGTCGTTATGACTCCCGCCTCATCGCCGAGGAACTTTAAAAGTTCCTCCAATCCCGGCAGAGTAGCCCCCCCTTTCTCTGCCGTTTCCCGCTCAAACCGGGAACGAACGTCCGTTGGCAGCTTATCTAAAACAATGTGCATCAGTAGGAGCGACCATTCGGCTACTGGCAACCCTAGCTGTCGCAACGCATTACACGCAACTGTGACTGGCGTCAACAGCTGCGTCGTTAAGTCCGCCCGATTAGCTACCGTAGGTAGCGACAACAATTGACGCGCATGTGCGTCTACATACGACCCCTCTTCCACAGCGCCACCCAAACTTCCTAACTGATGGATAGGAAGCCCATCAGGCATCGCAGGCCCTCCCCTTGGTGGTGGTATGGATGGCTGGACATCCCCTATCCGTCGCCTTTTAATGTCGCAGGCCGCCTGGACGACATTATCACTTATTTCCATGATCTGGGCAAACTCTTCTTCGTATGCCGACCATACCTCTTTGTGGGATGTTGGAGCAGTCTCTGACAAAACCACCATGGCGGTCTCAACCGAAGACACCCGCTGCCTTAACTGCCTGGCTCGCTCGAGGATGTCATCATCGCAGCCCCTCCGAGACAGCAGATCCTGCGTATGCACGAACCAGCGCAGCTGCGTTGCAAAGACTGCCTCCGCCATCGCGTTGTCAACAAAAAACAAATAATGAGGAATTAGATTCTATGTCCAACAATAGCACAAATATGGCAGAACAATATTTCCTACACACATACCCTTTCAATTACAATGTAGGCACAACCAAATTAATAAGTACAAAATAAACTTATACGTGTTTGCTACAAGAGGTGCACTAACAAATATAATGTACAAGTATTATTATTACATAGTCCCTATGCATAAATCAATCAAGTTAAAACCAATGTAATAATCTAATTAAATTTAAAATTGGTTTTCAAAAATGAAGGCACCAACAAAACAAAATGTGTAATTATTATTGTATAAACCGTTATATAATAATCCAACCAAATTTTACATATGCCGCTGTTGATATGACTCAAATAAATTCAAAGCCTGTATAGCCTAAATACAACAATGTGTAATACAACCAACAGTTATATCATAACTTAAATAAACACATTTTTGTTAGTAATGTATAACCAAAAAACAAATGTTTACATTGCACTATTAAGCAAGTAATTATAGCAAGTTAGGTCATAACAATTGCACTTGCAATGACTTTCCGCAATGAACTTCTTACATACTCAACGCATTCTAAATGCGAGACAAAACCAAATTAATTATGAACTTGCTATGATCACCGTGAACCATACAACAAAACCTACCTATTAACATTGCATTCTGAGTACAATTTAATATGCGGTTGCAAACAATCTTAACACTAAAACTAATAACTAATTACTTGAGGTCCGTAGACAAAACCACGCTCTGGTTTACCAAAAAATGTTTGCTACAGAAAGATCTGCGAGTGATCTCCCTACAGCACGACAAGACTTATCACTAACTAAACTTAAATTATAATTAAACTAAATTGACTTACATATTAGAAGACGGTGTGCCACACCCTTGAGATACGCCGCTTCGTCTCCTCGAGGTCCTCAACTCGGCCGCAGTCCGCCGCGCCAATTGGCTTCGGGCTGCTGTGGTGTGGAAAGGCCCTAGGCGTCCCGTCTACCCCTCAGCGCTGAACCCAGACAAATACGTACCGCCGTGCACAATACCACATAGCACCGTTCACGCCACCAAACAACTCACTGAGTTTAGACTTATTTAAAGTTCACACTATTTATTAGTCATTACGGGCCCCCCCCGGAATCAAACAATGTGCCCCACATCAAATCACCAATACAAAGTCAATATTCTTCACGCGACCCCGCGGTCCAGTTCCTAACCTCACTAAAAATCCAACGTGAGTGTGTGTCACTTTGACATTGACAGCCGTCTGTCAAAAACAAATTAAAACTAACACAAAAGGTTGCCAGCCGTAAGTGGCCATTTTGTTCCGAACACTTTGCATAACAGAACACTTTCTTAAAGACCATCAGTTCATGTTCAATTTTAAGAATCATTTGGTAGGAAGTTCGTTCAGTCGAGGAAATGCAATACATGGTGGCTCCTTAATTATTGTTAATAAAAAGTTTAAATTAAAGGAACGCAAAGACATAGTGAGCCTCTCGGTTGAGCGAACAATAGAAATAGCTTGTGTGGAGTTGGAGCAGTTTGTTGTATTAAGTGTATACAGACCTCCTTCAGCGTCATATGTTTTTTCGAAAAAGTTATGGATGAGGCATTACATAAAGTCCGCAATGTAGGTAAAACAATAATTGTTTGCGGTGATTTTATATTAATTTGTTAGAAAATTCCACAATGTCAACTAAAATTACTACTAATACAACTTGAATCATTTATTTTTGGAGCCGATAAGAATAACTGCCACTTCGGCCACCTGTATTGATAACATATATACAAATGTTAAACCACTGGCTAAGCAAATTATTACTAACCTGGACTCTGATCATTGTGGCCAAATGGTCAGCTACCCACACCAGCGTAAGCAAGTGATGAAAAAGAATATCACTGTTGTGCCAAAAACTGCAGGTCGGCTGGAACGCTTTAAAAGCAATCTAGATACAAAGTTAAATTATTTAGAATACAATGACAACCCTAATAACTTATAAAATGATTTTTTTAACATATATTGTTCAGAATTTAATAAAAGTTTTGTTCCAAAAAAGATCTCGTTTAGTGGTGCTGTAACTTTTAATGAATGGGCTACAATTGGTATTTACAAAAGTAGGAAACGCCTTTATGAACTTTATGGTAAACGCAACTAGGTATAACACCAGCGATTACTTCAAATTGTATGTTAAAAATTATTCAAAGTCATTCAAAAGAGTATGCCGCTTAGTCAAGGCAAACTATCTGAGTTCTAAGATTAAGAATAGTAATGACAAAATAAAAATGACATGGAATATTATAAATAGTGAAACAGGAAAGGTCAAAAGTCGTAATAATGAGTACAATTTAAATTGTGATAATAAAACCTTGACTTCTGATGCTGATGTTGCTGCAGCATTTGAGAGGTTTTTACTGACATTCCTGTTTTGTGACCTGGTAACGACAAATAATGTATATATTTTTTGTAAATGTCGTTGCTTCTGTGCGCTGTGGTTTCTTGCGCCCGTTCTTTGCCACAGTTAAAAAATGATGTCCTGAATAGGTGGTAGGTAAAAAAAGATTTGGAGGATTGAAAGTACTTAATAATTAAGTTTATTGAATAAATATATTTTGACTTTGACTTTGACTTTAATCACAATTGAGCCATTTAATGTACTTTAAATGTATTTTGCATAGTTGTAATTGTAAGTAAGAAATATAGATGTAACTATCAATTTATTGTACACAAAAGTTGGCTGACCTCTTAAATTTTTTTTTTTTTAAATTTGTTTTGTTTTCATATTAGAGTAGGTTAGTTACACAGCTCCACTTGATGAAATGAAGTCGATGCGTCAGAACGGTTTATAACCTGCATAGCTAAGCCACGGTAATATTAAAGACCGCATTAAATGGCTCAATTATGATTAAAGTCAAAGTCAAAATATCATTATTCAATAAACTCAATTAATAAGTACTTTGAATCGTTCAAACCTTTTTAACCTACCACCCATTCAGGACATCATTTTTTAACTGTGGCAAAGAACGGGCGCCAAGTAACCACAGCGCACAAAAGCAACGACATTTACAAAAAATATATATATTATTTGTCGTTACCAGGTCACAAAATTCAAAATATGAATTTGAATGTAAATAGTTTAATTAAATATGGTGCTCTATATAAATTAATTATAGACAATTAGAAATAGCTGTTGGAGTACTTGGAGCATTTCAGATTCAAGCTGTTTTGCCTTCTGTATAATCTGACAGTTTATATTAAGCTTTTTTATAGAGCTTTTCTTTGATTTTGATTTTAAATTTATCAAGATCTATTTTGAATATAATTTGGTACTTTGTTGTATAATCGTACACATAGACCCTTAAAACAATTATTTTTTTATTTTATTTTTTTTTATTTGGGGAGCTTACAGTATCATTTACAAAGAGACATAACATATAGTAGCTTACAAACTAATAACAAGCTACCACATATATTTTATATATTATATATATTTTATGGAGCCTAGTATAAGGTACTACTAATTTGTTCTTACTTCTAGTGTTTAATTTGTGAATATCACTGTTTTTTGAAAACATTTCAATATTTTTATGAACATACATCAGATTTTCATAAATGTATTGTGATGCAACTGTCATTATACTTATATCCTTAAATCTCTCTCTGAGAGAGTCACCAGCCTTTAGGTTATATATTGCTCGAATAGCCCTCTTCTGCAGCACAAAGATAGTTTAAATATCGGCAGCATTTCCCCACAGTAAAATGCCATACGACATTACACTATGAAAGTAACTGAAATAAACTAATCTAGCTGTATCAACGTCAGCTAACTGACGGACCTTCATTACTGCATAAGCTGCAGAGCTAAGTCTATTCGACAATTTAGCTATATGTGGGCCCCACTGAAGCTTGGCATCCAGCGTGATGCCTAAAAACACAGTGGATTCACATTTTTATCTTTAATTTGTACACTAGTTAACATTAGGCAATACAAATCTTACACATTTGGTTTTTCTCTCGATTAATAGCAAGTTATTAACACTAAACCAGTGAACAATCTTTGAGACCGCATTATTCACATCGTAATAATTTGGGTGTCGTCGTCTCACTTTGAATAAAAGTGAAGTATCATCAGCAAACAATACTATCTCATGACTATCTTTTACAAAATAAGGTAAGTCATTAATATAAACCAAAAACAAGAATGGACCAAGTATTGAACCCTGCGGAACCTTCATTTTAACCACTGATCCCGGAGATCTTTTACCGTTAATGTCAACTTTTTGAATCCTGTTACTCAATTATGAGATTAGAAGGCTCAAAGAAGCATACCTAATTCCATAGTGGTTAAGCTTCCTGACCAAAGTTTCATGTAAAACACAATGAAACGCCTTGGATAAATCACAAAATGCCCCTAAGGCATCGTGTGATTCCTCCTAGGTATCAAATATTTGGATTAATAGCTCAACACCGGCGTCAGTTGTAGAGCGACACCTAGTAAGACCATACTGTTTACAATGTAAAAGTTTATTTCTATAAAAATGAATATGCATTTGATCTAGCATCAACTTTTCAAACATTTTACTAAATGTGGGTAGCACAGAAATAGGTCTAAAATTAGAGGGGTCAGAAGTGCTACCTCATTTAAATAATGGAATTATTTTACTATATTTCATGAGGTCAGGAAAAACACCACAGTCAATGCATTCATTAAATATGCAAGCTAAAACTGAAGCTATTGTCATAATTACAGATTTAGCGACGTCTACGGAATTACCCCACAGATTAGCAGTTTTCTTTTTATTGAGAGTGTTAAATGTTTTTATTATATCTATAACACAATTATTTTGAAAACTGAAATTACTTTCACAATCTTTAACATTCTCCTTCAAAACAGAATCAGCTACAGTGGGGGAGGAATCAAGGCTTTTGAAGTTGAAACAGGAATGTCAGTAAAAAACCTCTCAAATGCTGCAGCAACATCGGCATCAGAAGTCAAGGTTTTATTATCACAATTTAAAATGTACTCATTATTACGACTTTTGACCTTTCCTGTTTCACTATTTATAATATTCCATGTCATTTTTATTTTGTCATTACTATTCTTAATCTTAGAACTCAGATAGTTTGCCTTGGCTAACCGGCATACTCTTTTGAATGACTTTGAATAATTTTTAACATACAATTTGAAGTAATCGCTGGTGTTATAGTTGCGTTCACCATAAAGTTCATAAAGGCGTTTCCTACTTTTATGAATACCAATTGTAGCCCATTCTTTAAAAGTTACAGCACCACTAACCGAGATCTTTTTTGGCACAAAACTTTTATTAAATTCTGAACAATATATGTTAAAAAAATCATTTTATAAGTTATTAGGGTTGTCATTGTATTCTAAATAATTTAATTTTGTGTCTAGATTGCTTTGAAAGCGTTCCAGCCGACCTGCAGTTTTTGGCACAACAGTGATATTCTTTATCATCACTCTTGCTTACGCTGGTGTGGAAAGCTGACCATTTAGCCACAATGATCAGAGTCCAGGTTAGTAATAATTTGCTTAGCCAGTGGTTTAACATTTGTATATATGTTATCAATACCGGCCGTGGATGAAGTGGCCGAAGTGGCAGTTATTCTTATCGGCTCCAAAAATAAATGATTCAAGTTGTATGACAAAAATAGGTTTTTAATTTTAGTTGACATTGTGGAATTTTCTAACAAATTAATATAAAATCACCGCAAACAATTATTGTTTTACCTACATTGCGGTCTTTATGTAATGCCTCATCCATAACTTTTTCGAAAAAACATATGACGCTGAAGGAGGTCTGTATACACTTAATACAACAAACTGCTCTAACTCCACACAAGCTATTTCTATTGTTCGCTCAACCGAGAGGCTCACTATGTCTTTGCGTTCCTTTAATTTAAACTTTTTATTAACAATAATTAAGGAGCCACCATGTATTGCATTTCCTCGACTGAACGAACTTCCTACCAAATGATTCTTAAAATTGAACATGATCTGATGGTCTTTAAGCCAGTGTTCTGGTATGCAAAGAATATCAATTTTATTACAGTTCAAGAACAATTCAATCTCTAAATCTTTGCCCATCATTCCTTGGATATTCTGGTGGACAATGTTTAAGATTGTAATTTTTTTTTAATTTGATGATTGACATGGGTTTTTGCTAAAGCTATTTTTACATTCATTTTATTTAATTTT
This sequence comes from Scoparia ambigualis, assembly GCA_963921215.1. Classification (NCBI taxonomy): domain Eukaryota; kingdom Metazoa; phylum Arthropoda; class Insecta; order Lepidoptera; family Crambidae; genus Scoparia; species Scoparia ambigualis. The sequence goes on from OY992511.1 coordinate 21,597,561, forward strand.
ATTAACAAACATTTCGCAAGAGTGTTCCTCTTTTGTCTTATAATTTAATTTAAATAATTAATTGGAATGTCAGTAGAACACTACTGACGTCTATGTCAAATATACATTGCTCAATAGAAGCAACTTGTTTAGCCAAGTTTATGGCTGACGTTTGAATATAATAGGAAAGCGATGAAGCTATTTGTCGCTTAAAATAATTTGGCAGATAATAACTATCTCTTGTCAAATAACAAATACTAACATAAGTGTTAGTGTCAATTAAATGCATTATGTCGTTTCATAATCTGTTCATAAAGTTGTCATTATTTTGCAAAATAAATTTATTGTCAGGTTAAGCTTATATCTAATAGAATTTTCCTCCTGTGGCAAACTATTACAATAGGGTAATATGATCAATATAATTTTCTTTACAATTAACTTATCCAAACATTCTAAACATTTTATAACGCTTGTTTTGTTCAGATTACCTCTATTACCAACAAATATTAATAAAGTGCTATTTGGGTTATACTTATGTTCTACAGCTTTTTTCAAAATATGTTGATAAGAAGCACCCGGTATACAATAATTGATAACTGAATGTCCCAAGTCAAATAACAACCGACCCATGTTTTTACCAAATTATCACTAAATATTACCAAATCACTATTACAATCTGTCCTTCATGGAATCTGGTTGGTTGGTATGAGTTGTGGTACATTATCAATATTTGAAGTTGGATTAATTTAAATAAAATAGGCAATTCTAAAGTATACTAGTTTTAATTAAAGAAAAAACACGAAATAAAATCAACCCTATTAGAAACCAACAAAATTTCTTGTTAGGCTCTAAATTTTAACAAAAAATAACGCCCTATTTGGAAATTGAGATCAAAAATAATAGAACTTCTTAATTATATTTTTTATACTTATTTTCTAAAGTTTACCAATCAAATAACACTAGAAAAATATTTTAGTATCACTAATGTTTTATTTTTTTACTATTGCAACCTAGTGATTTACCATTTTTTGCGGCAGTGAATGCATAGCTTGTGGGAGCATCTGAGACATATTGGGGCTTTACATTCAAAACACAGGTACTGCGTCTTGCGTTTTTTCTTTGTGCAAGTGGAGCAAGTCTTACGTATTTCCAGCTTATCACAGCTACCACCTGCAACAGCCGGAATGTTCGCATCATTGATTTGCAGGATCCGACAGAGAGCTGAAGATGAATATTTTTTTCTCTACGTTCCATAATTATGGTCTTGTGAGCTGTTCTGCCAGCTTCTTGATAAAGTGGAATCGGGTTTCTTTCTTCTGTGCTTGGGTTGATAAGCTTACGACATAGACATTCGAGGTCGACAATTCGAGTAATCTATAAAATATGGCCAACGGCAATCGGCATGTTCGACGGGCTGTAGAATAATTTGAGCATCTCTGTTCCAGCAAATCTACACCAATTTTAGTACCATTGTAAAATAAAATAATTTCTGGCTTCTTTGTGCTTTCATCGACCTCCGGTGAGTGGTGCATACTTGAGAGCAATAAACTGCTTTATTTGGTTTTGTAACAAACGATGCTATTGATAATGTCTTTTGTAAATCCAAACAGACATGAGTCAGTTTTTCGCTGACGAGTGGGCAAGAATTCTGAGAGTATGTCTCGCTGATTTTTTCTCAGTGTAGGTACCCACTAATTTCAGTTGTTTCTCTTTTAGTAAATCCGCGAGCTCTAGGGACGTGAACCAGTTATCTGTGGTTACATTTCTGTTAGACCCTTCTATTGGAGAAACAAGTGTCATCACTGAATGTGTAGGATTATCAGTCGCCTATATTGTGAAGAAATAGCGTAGCACTGCGTTACAAAACCAAAAACGCCGACATTGGTCATAAAGCTGCCAGCTTGAAGTGGAACTAGGCTGGACACGTCTGCCGCATGTCGGACGAGCTGTAGACTAAACTCACGACTGAGACGCGACGTCGTCTAACAAAATAACTAAAAGGAGATGGCGGGACGAGTTAGACTACTATCGGAAGGACTAGCAAGTTATAGCCCTAAACCGTGAAGAGTGGGGGAAGGGTAGGGAGGCCTTTGCCCAGCAGTGGGACAAGCCGGGTTGAATAATAATAATAATAATAATATTGTGAAGCCAAATTTAGCCCATCAGCATCTTTACCTAAGTAAATATAGGCATTGAGAAGAAATCCAGTCCTTGCATCTGTAATGCATAATATTTTTATGCTGTATTTGGCTGGTTTCCTTGGCATATACATCTTAAGTCAGCATCTTCCTTGAAAGGCTGATAACATTTCATCGACACATACGTAGCTTCCAATCGTATAACAGCTTAGCACTGTTTGATAAAACTGTCAAATATCACCGAAATAGGTGCAGAAGCGTCAGTTTCTCGCCGTGCCTCTCTTGTAGTAGCATCATCAAATCGTCTAGTGTCCAGTAAAACTTCAAATCGGCTTTTACTCATAATACTTACACTTGTATATTTTTCTGCCACTACCATCCGTTTTATACCATGACGAATAGTGTTCACGATTTTATTTGAATATGGCGGTATACACTAGTAATCCAATTAATGCTTTTAGATCTATCAAATCCATTCTTAAACATTAGTTTGCTTATTGTATTTAGGTCTAATTTCGCGAATCTTTTGGTTGGTGTGTTGTACAATTTTTTTATGAATTTCATCAGTAAAAAACATATTCCAGATTTCGAGAGGGGTAGAAGAAGCGTTTATAATCGTTCTGTACTCTGGTATTATTTTAGAAAATTTATGTCGGTTAACCCAAATGCTTTTTCCAAATTTAGGGGTTAAAGTTACTCGCGCCCGTAGGTTTACCCTTGAGACCCTACACGTGACCCCTAGGTGGTGCTAAATGAGTGACACTGACAAAGTCGTAAAGCCACGCTGCGTTGCTGCACGCTTTGGGCCGGCTCACCCGGCGTAATACCACCCTCTATCGAATATCCGGCGTGAAATAATGGCACTTGGTGCTGTTGTGTTTCGTCCGGCCAGTGAGGGTTCCGGAGGCCCCCCCTCACAACTCCCATTTCTTTCTTACCTTCCATAAAGGACGGCAACGCGCCTGCGTTTCCTCTGGTTTTGCGGGGTGTCCGTGGGCGGCGGTGATTACTCTCCATCCCGCCAGCCCGTGACCCGCCTGCTCGTTTGCCTCCTTCTTTTATATAGAAAAATGCATCAAATTAAGTAAATTTTCGAGAAAGGCAAAATAGTTCAAGTGCCTACCGTTAGTAAAATAGCTGAAAGTAAACTGGCTTAAGCATCAACTTAGAATAAAATAATACGGGAGAAAATTAATTAAGCGCCAAGTTACTAACAGTTGAATATGCCCATTCCCCAATGTTGCACCAGGATGAAGTAGATTGATGCAGATGCCCATTAAGATAAAACAAAATGAACCCTGAATAGATTATAGTAGATATTGATGCTTAGGCCATCATTATTCAGCAACGTCCAATGTCCATAAGATATTTGTGAGCGACACAATTTAGTTGAATGCAAAATGGGCCAAACGACAAAGCTTATTATTTTGGTTTAATGCAAGATAGACCAAACGACAAAACCACAACCATGGCGAAAAAGCCAAATGCCTTAATCGACACATGTTATGAAAGTTCGAAAAATCAAAATAGCTTAAGTCATCGAGTTGTCTAATTTTGTGTCGTATAGATCAATGAGCTTAGAAATGAGGCCTATTTTGTTCTGGGTGCTAAGCGCCAAAAAAGTAGTCAAAAAATTTCGAAAACTGACTCAAACGACGGAGAAAAAGCTGATTCCGAATATGTATTAAACTCAATATCGCAAAAAATGTCGTTTAGATCAATTAGCCTTTCAACCTTTGATACGAAAGACGTGTTTCTTCTTCCTCGCCTTCAATTTCAGAATCGGATCCACTGGTTTCGTCTACGACGTGGTCGTCACCAATATCACCTTTGAAATCACTAAAAACTCCATTTACAATGTCCTCTTCATCTGATAGAACTTTTTCTAGCCACCTAACAATAAGTTCGTTATCAGCAGCCATTATTCACTGCAAACGAAAAACATAACTTAAAAAAAAAACGTAATCACTTACCACTTTCCACCGGTCTCACAGACCGCTGACGATGTTTGGGACCTTACCGTGGATAAACGCGGACACCTGTAACGTCGTCGGCGGCTCGCGCAGTACCTACTGACGAGATCGGGGGGAAGGTACATGGACGCACGAAAATGGACGATGAAATGAAGTCGATGCGTCAGAACGGTTTATAACCTGCATAGCTAAGCCACGGTAATATTACCGTGGCTAAGCCGCTTTACCTATTCGGATGGTGATAGGATACTGTAGAAATCGATTCATATTTATTTAATTTATTTTTATGTTATTTTACCTAATTAGGGACACTGCTATCACGTATAATCGATATGCGTGATACGAGTAGTAGTTTCTTTATTTTATTTTATTATTATTTTTATATTAATTGTGATACTAACATATAGTTTTCTAAGATTATTGTTACTAACATTATGGATTCCGGTCCGAAATAAATTAATTTTAATTTTTTATTTAATTTTTTATTTTATCTTTAACCTATAAATGTCCCACTGCTGGGCACAGGCCTACCCACAAGGACAAGAGCTTATGAGGAGATTCAGCCATTACTCACCACGCTGGTCCAATGCGGGTTGGTCGGTTTTAACGACTGCCACCTTACGACACAACTGCACAGAATTAAAACATACATCATACAAACTTTAACATGACTATTATCCCCGAAGAGTTAGTCAGAGACAAGGCAATGAATATCTATCTATCTATCTATCAATGAGGACCAACTTTTCACCAAAGAACTGCACATGTGCTTAGCGTGACAGGTGAGGTGGTGAGCGCATTGCCGATTGCTATTGCTGTATTTCGTGCTTATGTGTGTATATTATGTCGCAGGCAGATTGTATAATTCGGCATTTTACAAACGGCGTCGTCTGTTTGCCAACTCTCGCTAGTTTGTAAAATGCAAAAGGCAAATTATAAAATACCTTGTCATTTTGTAATAATTCATGAGGTCCAAATAACAATTATAAAAGGCCGCGTCAAATTGTAAGTAGTTCTATTTTCTACCACTTGTGGCGCTGCTAATCAAAACAATAAAATAATGGCTGCGTGCAGTGCAAGTGTCTATGAAAAAAAAGTGGAAACGGTGTTATAATGTAAAAAACGAGTGACAATTAAATACCTTTTATTATAGCGAATCAAATAAAATTTCCTCATCCCGGCGGGATCATTGAAAATGATAGCGGACAAGAGATAAGTTTTTGAGGTTATCCGACACGTAAAAATGCCAAAGTGTCCATGAAAACTGGCGTATGTCGGACTCTTGCGGAGTATTATTGGTATGAAAAATAATAATGCTAGAATAGGTTATATTTGATTGTAAAATAACGGTAATTATGTACAATTTAATACAATCTGAGTGACGGACAGAGGATCTTCCAAAAAAACTACTAACTTCTGGCGCTTCGCCGGCAGCTAACACAGCACGCTTCGCTTGGCTCGCGCTTTGAACACTGTTCTAACATAACCTAACCAAACCTTACGATTTTTTTACCTTAAGTACCTATTTTACTTTTTATGTGAACAAATACCGGATGATGACATATTTGTGTCACTATTTTATGGGTTCTTTAACCATGATTATCCTAATATACGACTATTGGCCACATGAATACGATCATCAATTTATTTGCCTTCGGCATTTTACATAACAGCGAGCGTTTGCAAACGGACGGCGCTGATTGTAAAATGCCGAATAACACAATTTGCCTGCGACAAATTATTATAAACGTACTTGATAGCATTATTAAGTCTTCGCTACAAATTATGGGTAGGTATTGGTTTAATTGCTACGCTTACCTGATGTGGATTGGTGATCACAATCCCTTGCTATGTATCGAAATATCCAAAACACACTCTGCCCGTCTTGGGAATTGAACCCCAGACCTCCAGTTATTGGGCCAACGCTTATCCATGTCCCGACTGAAAATTTGGAAAGACTGAAACACTGATATAGACTCTCTATGGAAAATAACAACATGTGCTGCAAAGAAAGTAATTAGTTAGATATCGGACACAACAACCAATTTCCCCCGCTTATATCCATCCATTAGGGCAACTTAATAATCCTAGAATGAAGGTTCCGTTAACCTAGTACAGATCTGGTACAACAATATCGAGAATACAAGCGTAAGTGGGTCGTCCGGCGGCCACTCTAATTAGGTCTGACGTTAATCTACCATTTCCCTTGATGCCGAAAGAATTTCTGACGTCGGGCGAGGTGCCGCGGCTCTCGCTATACTGGCCGAGAAGTTGTGAGCGGTTATAATTTATTCATACCACAATGCTCGCGGTATGTTTTATAATTTTTCAATTCCCCTACCGCGTGTCAGCCCTGAATGTCAGTGTTACCGTGTCGGAGAGTGTAAACGAAAAATACGAGGTCATGTGGAAATGTGGACGTCCACGAAAATATCCCCCTCTGAAACGGTAAAATTTTCAAAGCTATTCGTTGACGTACGTACGTACACTGTTGTTTATTTTCTTTTAATGAGAAACTTAGGTCTGTGCGTAATATGAATAGCGATGCTTACGTAGATTGTCAATAATAATTGTCTTTGACACCACAAGTCACTAGTTCTTATCATATTCAACACATTAAACAGGGAAACGTTGAAAAAATGTCTCCATTGCTAATTTGGACGAGCTGTCGTCTTGTCCATTGGGATAGCGCGCGTGTGTTCTCTCTCTTGTGTCACTGTCCTCTTCTTATAAATAATTGGGGAGTCCTTTGCCTAGCAGTGGGTCGTTTATAGGCTGATGGTGATGATTATCAGGCTCATGTGGCCTACTGCAGGACTAAGGCCTTATCTCTCTTATAATTACTTCTATTTTTATAAAAAAAATTGTGACGAGAGTAAAACAAGCGAAAGAAATGTGTCAGGTAGCGGAGCCTGTGGTCTTGGTCTGCACCTCCGGGAAACATGCTGCGTTTAGGTTTGAAGGTTACTAGAAGGAAAGTAGTTTCAAGGGGATCAGTGAAATTAAAGAGCATAGAGCATTCGAATTGAATCTTCAGGGTCGGCAGTGCGCGTGTGATGCCCTCGGTGTCGCGCGTCCGGGGTATTCCTTAAGCGCACCAGTTTTAAAGCACACCAGACCAAGCGCACCAAAACTATTCCTCCAATGCACCACATTGGTCGAATCCACCCTAAGTGAGATCACTTAGGCGCCGATCTTCTCTTTTCATTTATGTCACCCTGGTACTTTTAGTTCAATATAACTGTCATGGTTTAATCTATTATAGTAAGTTGCTTATGCACCTAGTTCCAGTTCATTTCTGCTTTCCTGGTAGTTTTAATAAATAAGCAATTGCAAAGTTGAATTTAAAGCTTCTATCGATATCATTATTACGAATCTTTTAAGCTCCTCTCTATGTTTCACCGTTTTGGTGCGCTTCGAGGAATGAAAATATAATATTTTAATTACCTAATTTTAAGCGCACCAATGTGATGCGCTTGGAGAAATAGTTTTGGTCCGCTTGGTCTGGTGCGCTTCAAAACTGGTGTGCTTCAAGGAATACCCCGCGCCTCCATGTGCTGCGGTGGCCGCACACCATCACGCGGGCCGTACGCTCGTTTGCCGGCACAGTATCATAAAAGTCTTTGCAATTATAACCCAGTTGTTTGTATGGTTTAGTAAACAAAGCCATACATAGTGGGACCACCCAAGCGATACAATTATCCTCGATCCGCTCAGAGATGCCACATCTGGTGTGTTTTATGTTGGCTGTAAATCACGATTCGCGGCGGCATGTGGAAGAACTGACGATATAGGTCGCGGCTCACCTATTAATGTACTTTCCCACCTAGATACTCACATTAGTTACTGTTTTGTAAGTCGTAATGTGGTCTCATACATGCTTGTTGAAGAAGTAAAATATCGAGAAGGCGTATTAGTCTAAGATCTGAGTATAGAACGACCTTCACCAGGCCGGTTCATCGATGAAAAGTATTTTATATGTTAAAAAATATATCGCGAGTGGGATGGCTGAGAAATTTTAGTCCAGTACCTTAAATGATAAATTTAACATTTTTTTTTTTAATTGCACTTGTTTGGTGTGTGTGTGTTTGTAATGAGAATAACGTTAAATATGCACTTATAAACTTTATATAAACATAGATTTTATTTATTTAACCAGACGGCTGCAACTTACTAATATTGACTTACCTGTTTTAAAATGTTGCAAAATCTAAAAAAGGTTTTATGTGTGCTATAAGTACCTCAAACCGAGATGAAATTACTTGCAAACGTTTCCCGGATTATTAGGCAGATACCAGCTTTTGATTTGCTATGATCCTGATACACATCCTTTGCTTCATTTACTCTCATAAGGTTCCTTATACATGTTCGTCGGTTAAATGTACTCTTGACCTGACCTTTAACGAGAATGTCTCCGAGAAAAATACACGAATACAAATTACTAAAAATGTTGGTTTCTCTTCTGTATAGATAACGAGCGATGCCAGTATTGCGAAAGGAAGGTTTTGAGTCTCATCTGTTCCAACATTTTTTTAATATCTTTAGTACCTATACAGTTTTTGATTAATAATAATAATAAGTAATAAAATAATTAAATACTTAGGTATTACCTAGTAAAGTCTTAAAAAACACTTTTTTTATTTCACTTTTTGAACTAACTATGTTACCGACTACCTTGTTATTGTTGTTATTAAAAAGGTGCATAATTATTATAAAATATTATAAGAATACCACGTAATAATACATAATAGTACAAGACAAGTGTCAACACAGATAGAAAACAGCAAAAACGTTTTACTTAGTTAGACTTATTTTGGGCACGACAAGCCCCGAAGGCCATAACACCACGAAAAACAATGACGCAATATGACAAAAGGGCGATCAATTAATCGAGCTACGCAATAAAATATTTTATGGCAACAATAAAACATGGACCACATATTGGATTATTACGCTAGTTATACCTACCTATGAAGAGTCAGCTAACGGCCGGTGTCAATAACCTATCTATCTATTGTTTAACTTACTAGAGTTAGAAATTTGACTTAAGTTTCATCATTTTCCTCTTCTCTATCGATTCGCTCTTGGCAGAGCCGTCGTGAGGCGGATGCGGTGGTGAAGGCGGACACAGCTTTCCTCCCGCCATCTCTCCCAGTTGGTCGTCTGGCACAGCCTGATACACTAAAACTAGCAGAAACTAAGAATCCGACTGTGTTGCTCAGGGATACTACGGGGTTCCGGTTCCATACCCCTCGCTGGTTGTGCCTTAATCGGCGCCTCCGGCGGGATTCTGGTCGTGGGTTGGACTCGTAGTGGCTTGTGGTGAGCTGTAGAGCTTGGGAATGTTCGTTTGTCCTGGTATTGTGTGCCAGGACTTCCAAACTCGTGCACAGCGAGCGGGGCTTAGTTTTTTTTTTCATTTATTTAAAATGGGTTTGCGTTTGGCCTCAGTCTCGCCTGGTGGTAAGCGATGACGAGGCCGACGGTGGTACACGCTTACCCAGAAAATGCCGAAAATGTAAGTATCAGGAAACACAGACGCAGGGAGGGCGTTCCACTCCCTAGCGGTGCGTACTAGAAAAGATGCAGCAAACCGCTGGGTACGGATTGTTGGAAAGTCAACGACATGGGGGTGGAAGCCCTCCCGGCGTCTAGTGGTCCGGTGGTAGAAATTAGAGGGTGGTATCAGGTTATGTAGTTCCTGCGCACACTCGCCAAAATACACCTTATAGAAGATCGATAGACAGGCGACTTTACGCCGATGCTCCAAACTCTGAAGTTTGGTTCCAACGAGCGCATCGTCGCCTATGAGTCTCCTAGCCCTTCGGTCCACTGAGTTCATTGCGTCCAACTGGTACTTGGCAGAGCCATCCCACAGGTGGCAGCAGTACTCCATATACGACCGAACTTGTGCTTGATACAAGGGGAGCAGCTTTTCCGGTGTGAAGTATCGCCGAACCTTAAAGAGGATACCAAGTTTTTTGGCAGCGGTTTTTGCTTTCGACTCAATGGAGCTACCAAAGTTGAGGTTAGATGAGAGTTCCATACCTAGGAGCTCGAGATGGTCGGTTATCGGTATCGGTGCATTCAGGAAAGTAGGAGTGAGATTAAATGGACTCCGTTTGGCGGAGAACAGACAAGCCTGTGTTTTGTTGGCGTTGAACTCAACAAGGTTAGCCTCGCCCCAGTCGGACACTGCTTGTAATGTTGTATTCATTCGCTCAACCATGGCCTCTTTAAGTGACTCAGTCTCAGCGACACTGGCGCGGGCACTGAACATATATCGCTCTGTAGCAGTGCTGTCGTCTGCATATCCGAAGATACCTGGGCACAATAGATCATTAATGTGCAGCAGGAAAAGTGTCGCAGAGAGAACAGATCCCTGAGGTGCTCCGGCATTTATAGCCAATAAGTCAGAAGAGCAGCCATCGATGACTACCCTTATTGACCGTTCGCTCAGGAAGTCGGATATCCAGGCACACAGTGCGGTGAGAATTCCGTATGCAGGAAGCTTGCTTTTAAGACTGTCGTGCCAAACCCTGTCAAATGCCTTCGAGATGTCGAGAGAGACAGCGAGTGCTTCGCCGTGTTTCTCGATGGCTTCGCCCCACAGGTGTGTGGCATACGCAAGAAGATCACCAGTTGATCGCTCACGGCGAACACCGTATCGATCACTGAGCAGACTGTTGTCCTCGAGGTACGCCAGGAGTTTGCTGTTTAATACAAGTTCCATACTTTTGCAAAGTATGGAGGTGATTGCGATAGGTCTATAGTTGGCAGGGTCGGCTCGACTACCTTTTTTGGGCACAGGTTGCACGTTGGCAAGCTTCCACGACTTAGGAACTTGTCCCGTTTTGAGAGAGAGGTGGTACAGGCGTGTCAGTACAGGAGACAACTCGGGCGCACAATTCCGCAAAACCACTGCAGGAATCCCATCGGGACCACTGGCTTTATTCACGTCAAGAGTCCAGAGCGTTTTCAGTACCTCTTTTTGGCGTATACGGATTTCTGACATTACAGAACCGCTTTGAGGTAGCAGTAGCAGAGGTGGTGTCTTACTTCCAGAATCGAGACGCGAATGGCTTGCAAATAGAGAAGCAAATAAATTAGCTTTCTCTACCGCAGATTGGGCCAGAGATCCGTCAGGCTTCACCAGTGGCGGCAGAGATGTGCGGCAAAAGTTCGATTCCACCGTTTTAGCCAAGGACCAGAAAGCCTTGCTACCCGATGGGTGAGGGGCGAGTTTGGCTCCAATACGGCTAACACGGTCGAATCGAGTAGCGTTCTCTGTGGGGCCAGAAGCGAAAAGTCTTGCGGGGAAGTGAGTTTCCTTTTAAGTTGGCAGCTTTGTCCGGTGGTTCTCATTGGACATTGGTGTTGGCATCTCCGGTACTAGTCTGGAGAACTTGTAGAGGCGGCCCACTAGATGAAGCAGCCTCCGGCCCAGCCAGCCGTGTAGGACGTGCGAACTGGCTAGGCTCCCGGATGGGTTCCTAGTAGTGAGTGTGCTCACTACTCCGCGACTAAGGTGGACACTTGGGAGTTGACTTTAGAGTCGACGACCCGAGCAGTGGTAACTGCGAGTTGTGCCCTTCGTGCAACGAGAAGTGGACAATAGGCAGTGAACTACACGTGTTCACGGGGAAACTCTCCCAAAACACTAGTCTTATGAGTACCGAATGAAGAGCGCGCTTCGGCGGGCACTGATTTGGCGTCAAGACCTAACGCAGATGGTCTCCTGCGCGAGTAGTTTACTGGCGCAGGGACGTCTGGCACTTTTTTCTTAACCTAACGGTTGGTCTCGAGGTGCCAGTACAAATAAAACTTAGTGAATTAAAGAGAGGGGATGTTCCCTATTGCAAATTTGACTTGGTCAGTCCAGCGCATAGGTGACTTGCCTCGTGGTCTGGTTCCTTCCACTCTTCCTTATACAACCAACCGCTCCATGGAATCGCCATCCCGCCGAGAGACATGGCCAAAGTACTGCAGTATGTGCTACTATACTACAGCCGTCAGACGTTGCGTGATGCTGAGCTCCTGGAGTATGAACATGTTGGAGCGGAACTCCGTCCACGATATCCCAAGCATCTTTCTCCAGCACCACATTTCCAGTGCATCTATATTACCCCTTTTTCAATTCACGCACTGTCTATGTCTCTGGCGCATAAAAAAATGGGGAATTCACTAGTTTTCCCGAACACTAGTTCGCACAAGCCTATTTTTAGTGGAGTAATGTAGCGGTTCCTCCATACTTTCCTTATCTTCTCCATCGCAGTTTTGGTTATGACCATACGTTGTTTCACTTCATCTACACCGCAACCGTTGTTCAAACAACGGTTGCTATATACGATACGATACCTTGGAGCCTTGATCTCAAGATCTGAACCACACCACAATTCGCAATCTGTGTCACCTCGGGCGAGTTGTCGTTGGCGCGATCCACGAACATAATCTTGATCTTAGATCGGTTTATTTTCAACCCAATGCTTATGCGCTCCATTTTGAGAAGTAATTCCTCCATAAGGCCAGCATTACTTGCAAATAAGGTGGTGTCATCTGCGTACCGCATTTTCGTAATTTTATAACCACCAATCACAACACCATCTGCCCAGTCTTTGAGAGTGATTCGCATCACAAGCTCGGTGTAAGCGTTAAATATTAACGGTGATATTATGCAGCCCTGTCGCACGCCTGCAATTGGGTGGAAGCTGACAGGAGGTCATCTGTCCGTAATGAAGCTGTTCCCCCTTCTAAAGATCCCTGAGTCCATGTCTAGTAGGTAGTGTTTTCCACAATGTTGGCCATTTCACAGAGTCGAACGCTTTGGAGAAATCAACACAGCATTGTATGTCGATTGTCGGCTTGTTGAATTCTCGAGCCTTCTTGATGATTTGACGAACGATGACAATTTGTTCACGGGTTCCTTTACCTTTTACAAATCCAGCTTATTTTGGCGCGATTTCTTTGGGAAAATATGCCTTCAGTCTCTCATTTGTGATATGTAGCATTATTTTGCTAGCGTGTGTAATGAGGGCGATAAGTCGAAAGTTGCTACACATCTTCATGGAACCCTTTTTGTGAAGAGGGTGGGCCCATTTGCCTGTAAGCCATATCTTGTTGGAGATGATGTGCAAGATATGAACGGCACGCTCTCCCAATGCTTTGATGGTATCAATTGAGATTTCATTTTTCCTTGTAGCTTTCCCATTCTTTAGGTGTTGAATAGCAGCTCTTAATTCAGACTCAGAAATATCTGACTCAAGCATGTCACTGGCAGGCTTCGTGGCTGCGTAGTTTGATGACTGAGCATCTTGAAACCAAGACTGGCAATAATTTCTCCATGCTTCCGAGATTTTGTCCTGTTCAATTACTACTTGGCCATTCTGATCTTCGATGGCCCAAGTCTCGGACGGCAGCGTTTTTGTGATGAGGCGGAACTTGTGATACAAGTCTTTGGACTCATCTGTCTACATGAGCCTCAACTCCCTTGCACATAATTATTGCGCAGGTAGGCATTGTGATCTTGTCTGCAATGTAGTTGTATCATTTTAATCAGATCCTTATGATCGGCTCCCGCTGCTTTCATCTTCAGGCATTTTTTGATGAGCTCAAAGGTACCATCAGTCATCCAGTGCTGCCTCTTGCGGGTTGTAATTGGTGGTGCGGTTTCCGAGATAGTTGTTGTGATGAGTGCCTCAGCTCGATCCCATACCTAGTGCATCGGGTGTATCGTTAGTCAGATCTGCTTCAAACCACTGTGACCAGTCTGCTCAATACACGATCGGAAACTTAGAACATCTTTCACCTCTAGTTTCCTTGGTTTTCATCTTCATATAAATCAAAGTACTAATATTTTCATATAAATCAAAGTACTAGAACCTAAATAAAGTTGCTACTCAACAAATTGTTAAGCCTACTTATATATGCCTATATTAGTACCTATACTATTTTGTTAAATGAGAGCGTTTCTCTCCTGGCACAAGTGTTCTCACACTCCAAAGGAGATAATTAACCTCTATCATTGTTAAACTGATTTGCTGTTGATAAATAAATGTTTTTAAATTTTAAATAAATGAGATTTATTCTTACATTTATTTTATATCAATAGTTCTTACTTTATGCTTATTTTTATTACATCTTTCTTATTGACAACTTATAATACGATATTGTTTTTACAAGTTTTCCCATTTTGGGTTTTTGTTATATTATTATGCTAATACTTATTATTAGGGGCATTTCTAATAATAATACATTTTTTATGCTTAACATTTCCTTTGGAAATTAATGCATATACATGATTATTCCTGATAAAAATACTATTTATTCTTATTTCTATTTTTAACACCTGTAACTATTTTAATGCCATATTATAAAAACAATTTTCTGTGCTCTCCTTTTATAAGCTCAGCGAAATTGGCTGGCTCTATCTTGACACCCGTTTGTATTTGCATGACGAGCCTCTCCATAGCGTGTAAAGGGCACTCGGAGAAGATGTGTATGAGGGTTTCTTGTGTATCAGGATCACAGACGCACGACGGGCTATCCTTGCACTTGAACCTGTTCAAGTATGCGGAAAACCCGCCGTGTCCTGTGAGAGCCAGTGTAGTGAGGTGTGTGCTATCCTTGCACTTGAACCTGTTCAAGTATGCGGAAAACCCGCCTTGTCCTGTGAGAGCCTGTGTGGTGAGGTGTGTGTGCGTCAGCTTCCGGGTTGTCTGGTAAGTTGTTATGGCGTCTGGGCAGAAGATCTTGGTGATCTCGGCTGTGTCGCTGGACTTGTACCTTGCGTTCCATTTCTCAAGAGACTCATTTCGAATGATTCTCTTGCCAAATGAAACCGGGCACATGTCGCAGTCAGGCTTCTTGAAATTTATAGCAGCCTCCTTAGCAAGTTGGTCGGCTCTCTCATTTTCCTCCAACCCCGCGTGCGCTTTTATCCAGTACAAGCTAACAAGTTTGCTCTGGTTGGATGCCATCCTCAGATTTCTGCGCGTGTCTACTGCGAGGGGATGGATGGAAGCCACGTTTCTGACAGTCTGGAGAGCTGGCATAGAGTCGCTATCAATTCCAAAAGTACTTCCCTTTCTACTGAAAAGCACTTCCGAGGCTTTGTGTAGTGCTAGGAGTTCAGCCTTATACACTGTGCTGTAAGATGGCAGTGCAAGCTTGATGGCTCTGGTTTCGCCGTCGCTATTCCATAAGGATAGCGCCATTCCAACCTTACCATCAATCTTGCTGCCATCTGTATAAATGCGGATGTCGTGCATGTGCGTGTGTATCTTTGTGTCTTGTGTGATCGGCGTGAGCTCAAGTGATGTATGTATGATGCCATCTGATGTGGCAGGTGTAGTGCAGGGTGTGGTGTATCTGTCGCATAGATCTCTCACTCCCCTCCTGGCCTCGTAAAGGGCAGCTGCCTCTTTAATCCGAAGGTCCAAAGGGAGTGTCCCGGTACAGTACCAGGGCAGCGTAAGTAAGACGGTCCGGTACGCCTACGGGTACCATACTACGGGTTCTACTGCTGCTGCTGTGTATATTGACCTGGCCACTTCCGGGTTAATTCCACAGTTTCCTATGGCAGCTCGTGATAATTATTTGTAAATATTGGCCGCCTTCCTGCACACGTTAGTCACATGTTCGTTGAAGGTGAGCTTGGCGTCTATGGTGAGACCGAGAAGTTTAATTTTGTCCTGGTTTTTGACCGCTATTCCGCCCATGCTGAGGCGTGGGTTGTCGAATTTGAGTTTATTGGTAATTGTCAGTTTGTTTTGCGCTGAGCTTTAAGCTTATTCTCGACATCATGACTATATGGATGAAGAGTCTGCCGCTCAAACAGGGGTTTCTGCAACAGCGGTTAGTCCTGTATGTTCTTTGTGAGCTGTATGAACTGTATGGTGGCGGCTCATTAGAAGATACTACCACCCCCTCTCTTCGCTTGGGTGGCGTAAAAGGCGACTAACGGACTTAAGACTGCACGTACATCCAACAGCATAGAGCGGCGTTGGGCTCACCACCTGTGACGCAGAGCATATGTGCAATTGTTGTTTGGTGAAACGTGGACTATGGCAGTGGATACTGCTTTTGCGGTCCTCATTGCATGGTTTCTAACCCTTCTGGGATAATAGTCCTCTGTTTTTTATTACGTAATTTAATTATAAACAGCAAAATAAATCGACTGTGCTCGTATTTGATTGTTGACATACGAAATGGCATAAAGTGCTAACCTGCTAATTCAATTAATTATCGATTAGAAAAAGCTAGCGATATAAAATTTCAAATTTAAAGAAGCAAATCCGAAACTAGAATAACATTAACGATTACGCAGCTCCGGTGTAAGGTAAACAGTGCGACTCCAAGAATAACGATTGGTCATTGGATGCGTAAAACAGCTGCTGTTTCTTGGGAAAGCATTGATTTGCTATTGGAAATGGTTAAAGAAAATAGGTGCTTATTTAAAAACATGAAAATGGAGTACCTACATACTTCATCATCATCACAATCTTCAGCCTTTAAGAGGAAACTCTACGTGTCGCAGTGGCATGCAAAATTCTCATACATAACACAGAAAAACGTCGTTTCGTAGTCTTCCCCTGTTTCCTCCTTCAAAACTGGACCAATTTTATTACTTTTCCAGCATCGGTTAAAGAAAGAGATTTAACATGTCTGTGTGTTTGATTTTTTTGCATTAAGTCATTTATTTAATAACCAGGAGCCTTCAAAATTTAGCGAAATCTCTCCGTTTTAAGTCGTCTTCAGAAACATAAAGTTAGCTGGTTTAAAAAAATTAAACATACAGACTTTAAAAATCTCTTTTTTTAACCGATGCTAAAAAAGTAATAAAATTTGGTCCAGTTCTGAAGGAGGAAACACGGGACTACGGAATGTAATTTTTCTGTGTTTTGTATGAGAATTTAGCATGCCACTTCGACGTAGTGTTTCCTCCTAATCGTCTCACAGATGGGCAGGCTTTCCCAAATGGAAAACAGCGGAGATTGGGCCATAACTAAAGTGACCACACGTCCAATTTTGAACGGGACTGGCCCTTTTCTCGGTTACCTGTCCCGTCGTGTCCCGTTTTCTGAAACCGCGCAAATATTTTAAATTATGGAGTTTGTCTGCGATTGCCCTGTCGTTTTCTTGAACAGTAGACTTGCTTTGATATACAATATGTTGATTCGCATCGCTGCCATATTCATAAGGTGAGTTCCACCCATGAAACTGAACAACTTTCCCCAAAAAACCTATGTACATGTCCCATACTGTTGTCGTCAGCTGATCGGACAGTTTTGAATGGGGGGGGGTCGAAATTTTTTTGTCATTTTTGCACATAGGTTTCTTGGGGAAAGTTCTTCAGTTTCATGGGTGGAACTTACCCTATAAATATGACAGCGATACGAGTCAACATATTTTACAATATTTCAAACATGAAGTTAAATTTTAGATTCGTAATGTTTGATTTTTGCCAACGCAGCCGCCAAGATTGCTGAGGACGTGGGTTAATTTTTTTAACGTTTCGTTATCTTCAAGTTTATTTGAGCGTTATTAACGCAAAGAAATCAAATATTACGAAATTTATTTTCCTTCTTAAATATAGAGAATAAAGGGTCAGTTTAGCCATAACCCGCCACGCTGGCTCAATGCAGTTTGGTGGGTTTTAATGACTGTCATCTTACGACAACAACGGGGACCAACGGCTTTACTATCCTACTAATATTATAAACGCAAAAGTTTGTAAGTATGGGTGGATGTTTGTTACTCTTTCACGGAAAAACTACTAAATGAATTTGGATGAAATTCGGCATACAGATAGTTTATAACCTGGATTAACACATAGGACACTTTTTATCGCGATATTCCCAAGGGAACAGGAATCACGCGGGTAAAACCGCGAGCGGCCGCTGGTTTAATTTGAAGGTATCTAAGTTGGTACCTATTAGGAAGTAATTTCACCTTTGGCGCAGCAGGTCGAGATCTTGTAAGTTATGTACATACATACATACAACGAGCTATTGTCCCCGAAGGGTTAGTCAGAGACTAGGCAATGAGGACAGCAAAAGCAGTCCTGTCCATTTTTCACCTTTTCACGGTGAAAAGTAGACTAAGTTAAGTATAGCTTGCGCAATACTGGTCAATGATGAGATGACTGAGTGGCCATATTATAGTTGAGTGTCTTCTATTTTAATGGCAATTACAAATGTTATTTAGGCATGCATGTTCAATTAAAAATATTATAGCTGATTATTTTATGTAGCATAAGACAAATATAAAATTAAAGTTAAAGGAAAGTTGCTTTTTTTTCTTGCGTGGTAGTAAGGTAACAAGATAGAAATATTTTATCTCGATAAAAGTCTGTTAGTATATTCTGTTGCTCCGTGATTGACCTACTTTACAGGAGAGTCTTAAAGTTACTGTTTAACTGTTTTAATTTTTTTTATGTTTTTATATTTACCTTACCAATGTGAGGATAATAATAATTCATTCCGTATTAGTTATATATTTATATCAACAAGCGAATGATAAGGTTTAGAAGTTTTATCCTTATACAGGGTGGGCCCGGCCCATAAGTCCCTTGAAGTGTAAAATAATAATTTAAAAAAAACTACTTACATTACATGTAAAATGTTTTTATTTTATAGTAATTCTTATAAAATCGGAATTATTTTTTTAAAATTATTCCAGCTAAATGTTATCCGTTACGATCGCGGCACTCCTGTAAGCGACGTCTAATATTATCCATCACTGCGCGGATATTCTATTCTCCTATATCCTCTATATCTCGTCGGATATTTTCTTTCAGGACATGAATTGACCGGGGGTTGGTTTCGTACACTACTCTTATGATAACCCCATAAAAGTCTATTGGGGTCAGATCCGGACTACGTGGTGGCCAGGGAATATATCCTATTCGAGAGATCACTTTATTATTTATTTATTATTTTAATTACTTGATTGACTCGTCACACTGTTGTTTCTTTGTTTGTTATTTTCTGTTTTGGTATTTCACGTCTTTTTTAATTCTATTTTTAATTATTTAATGTGACAGTTATTTAATAATAAATGTTTTTTCTATCTTTCTGACGTTGACAGTTGACGACGACGTTTATAGCGGTGATAAGAGGTATGGGCAGTTGGTTGTTGAAACCAGGTCCGCGTATTGAAGCTTTTTTATGGGGTTATCTATATTATTAGTATAGTGTACGAAATAAACCTCCGGTCAATTCATGTCCTGAAAGAAAATATCCGACGAGAAATGGCAAGCATTACAGAGCTTAATTGCCGGATAATTTTAGACGTCGCTTACAGGAGTGCCGCGATCGTAACAGATTACATTTAAATTAAATAATTTTCAAAAACTATTTCCCATTTTATAATGATTACTATAAAATAAAAACCTTTTACATTAGTAACTAGTTTTTTTATATTATTATTTTACTCTACAAAGGACCACCCGTATTTTTCTTTACTTTACCTGTAACACAGTGTGAGATAAACAACACACAGTTCAAAATGTTAGCACTACAAGTCAAATTTGCTAATTAAAATTATTAATTACATCAACGCTACGGTTTGCTTATCTAATTTAATGTATTCAACACTTAATTTCGGCACCCCAAAACCCTAACTGCCACTACAAATTATTTATATAGTTTACCGCTACTCGCTCATAGATGGCGCTAGCAGTATCGCCATGCGATCGTTTCTTTTCGCAAAGTTGTTACCGAGCTATCGTATCGCATCGCTGGTTGTTGGCAGCTGTTTCGCTTGTGTCCTTAACTAGTTTGGAAAGCTTAGATTTTCCTCGAGAGTGGAGCGGTTTTGGCTTACTAATCGCTGTGAGATATTAATGTTACTTTTAAAGAGATTAGCTGCTTTGGTATTTAAGTAATAGCTTTTAATTTACTTACCTGGGTTTATCCGTTAAATATTTGTGAAAAAAATAAACAGAAGTACCTACAATAAATATTTGGTGATATTATGTTGTGATTTTGTAACATAATTTTGGCTATAATAATAATACCTACCTGTAAGTGTACAAAGTTTTATGAAACTGAACTCTGCAGCTTTTATAAAAGAATAAGAGTAGGTATGTCCTGGTTATTTATAATAGCAGTCATCATTTATAAATAAATACAACGAAGTAAAACTAGTGGAAGCTGTAGCAACAATAAGAAAAAGCCGTAAGTATGTTTATTACCAACGCCAATCAGCTGCCCTCGTAAATAAGAGTAGAATAGAAGGCAATACATCATGTGTTTGGTGACACCTGGCGGCGACGCGCGTCGTCTCCAACTCTAGTTATCATAGCGTGTGTAATATATTCGCTGCCAACACTCGACCCTATAAAAAGCCAATATAAACCTAAACGTCGCCGAGATCGGCCGCATTATCTCGTGATTATCGCGTGTCAAAACATCGCCACGCTCGCGATACTTCGCATGTAATCTGATAAACGATGTACTCTGCACGCTTCGCGCTCCTCCGCCCTCCTTTTCTCGCACGCTCGTCACGTAGCGCATCTTCTCGCTCCTACGGTCATCCGTTTCATTCATGCGCGGTACACCTCGGCGGTGGCGCACTGTTTACAGACACAAACAAACAGTACAGCAAACCGCTTAGCTTTAAGTACGAGACCGTGAAAGTGATATTGTCAAGTGCATCCGTCTCGCTCTAAAAGCCGAGCGTGGATTGCGCCACGCGGCAATAGATGTCGCTAGCGGTCCTGTTTTGTGACGGCAAACGGAGTGAATGTCACAATAATTTGGACGCGACGTTGCCGGTCTTCTCCACCCGGTGCGGTGGCGGGCGGGAGTTTTTAAGCAGCAAGGTTGTTGCTGCGGGAGATTGCGGCTTTACGGTGCGGTGTTAGAGGTTATAGTCAGTCGAGCGGGCGTTGCGTTTAGATTGTGATTTAGTGTGCTCGTCACGTAAACGTAACGAGCGTGGTGCACACACGTACGCGGTCTGTCAGTAGGTAGCTAATGCGAGGCGCTGTGATCGCTTGTTGTGGTGGAGCGCGCTCGCGCGGTTTATAGCGTTTAATTCAATTTAGTAATTGATACGTTTGTCGGTTGACTTTATCGCCTTTACGGCCAACATCTTTTGAGTCTATGAAAATGTAAATAAACGAATTAGTGATTGTTGACACAATTTGTTTACATTTTATTTTTAGATTCACCTCATTAGGAACATTCTGCCGTTCATTCTATTTTTACATATAATATTATTATATTTACATACTTACCTACCACTTTTTTAAACACTTAATATTTTTATTTACTCAAAGCGGAATGATTATAATTTATTTACTACTAATTAAATACTTACCTAATATTGATAATTAAGTAAATATTTTTTTAAGAAAGTTTTTTTTATACTTTTAACCATTGATGTAAAAAGCTTTTAACTAAAATATGTAGTTATCATTAGCTTGCCCTATTCTCTACTAACAGTAAATACCGCAAGATTTAACTATTAAGTATATCATTAAAAATAAAGTAACCTAATACCACATTACGTGATTTTTATATCAATAATCGATTTAAAGTAATTACAAAAAAAATATTAACATAAATAAATAATCACTTATCGGTACCGCTCATTAATCTAAGCTAGCGAAACCGAATAAGAGCAAATTGTCAAGCTGACAACTCCCTAAACATGGTAATTCACGCGCCGCATTCTTCGATACTTCGCTCAAGCCGCGGCTCACACAGTCGCAAAACATTCTCATTGCCTTAATACATCTTTTTAATCAACTTCAAAAGCAACCTTAACGTTAACGCGTTAAGAGTTAAACTATCATAATAACTGTACTTACGGCGTTCCACCTCTGGCACGGACGCACACATTGATCGCTTTACGAGTACAGTAGTCGTTGTGTTGTGTACAATATGACGTTTTCGTATTGTACCTACTATTATAAATGAAATGTGTAGCTTTCACGAGCACACAAGCGTGATGCGACGATACGAAGCACTGTCATTGTAATATGTACTCTAACGTTTGATGAAAAGGTGTATATTTGCGATAGTTTTTTTTATTTTGACTTGTGACGTTAATACTAAAATGAATGTATACGGGTGTCGGTAAGCGCGTGACCTGTTATTGTGTGTATTAGGTTGCTTTAATCACAATTTAGAGTGGGCTGCGATATGACTTTCGAACTGACGACCTAGCAACGCCGCGCCGCCAAATTGAATTTTTGTGTTTAATAGGCGTTATTTTAATTTAACGGTGGATTTTCATTCGCCACATGTTTACCGATGGAATGCGTTGAATCGTAGCGTCTTATCATTGCAGTTGGATTGAAAATAATTTAAGTGCATTTGCTGAAAAGGTTGTTATTTTGTTACCTACCTGTAATAAGTTTTACTGTTACTTTTTATTTATAATTAAATTTTTTATGCATTATTTGCATGCATTTATAAGATTATGAAAAAGAAATAAGTATTGTGTTTGTTATATAACTTTTATTAATTTAAAATGTGTTTTACTTTTGCTCTACAAAAATAGTAGCTCCATCTAGCGGAGGGTGGCGGTGTGTGAGTGTCATGTTAGGGTTGTCATTCCATCGGAACGATTTTGTATAGCTGTAACGAAAGAAAACTTACACTTATTACGCGTTAACCTTAACTACTGTCACATTTAATTAAATCAAATTATTATACCGAAAAATAATAAATGTTAGCTTGGTTTATAACGATAAAAGAGAATAGTTAAGTAGGTACCTAAGTACCTTTAAGAAACGAATATTTTAGAACTGAACTAGAACTTTTTTTTACACTTATTATGGATTGCTGTTGAAAGCATCCATAGGCCGTAATGATGGGAAAGCAGATTTGACAGCTCAGTATTAAAAAAATAACAAAAGTATTGATATTCACATTTATTATTAGTTTTATATAGTTTTTCAATTCTATGCTTAAAGATTGACGTGACATTTCAACGATGTACACGCAAACATGGTACCTACATAATACAAAGTCGACCATTAAACCGGCCAAGTGTTCCATAGTCATGCAAAAAGTGTTATAATCGGCAAAGGTGGATTGCGACGTTATTGTGCGGCGGGGTCCGAGCGGCGGCCAAGTAAATTAGAGAGCGACCGGGCTATAACTAAACTAAGAGGAGTTGAACTGGCGCTCCGAAGAAAGCCTAAGGTGGATACGACGCCGGCCGTATTTATTTTCGCGCCCTTTTTTGCAAGAGTATAAAAAAGTTTCATCAATGTAAAAAAGGAGTAAGTATAGTAGCAACTGTGTCACGTAGCGGTGAAAGAATTCTACCACCCACCCATTCTCTTCCCTTGGGTGTCGTAAAAGGCGACTAACAGACTAAAAACTGCACATACATCCAACAGCGTAGAGCGGCGATTGGCTCATTATCTGTCACGCTAAGCACAGATATGTGCAGACGCTTTTTGGTGAAAATGGACTATGGTAGAGGATTGCTTTTGCTGTCCTCATTGTCTAGTCTCTGACTAATCCTTCGATGAAAATAGTCGTGATTATTTGTATGTATGTATGTATATAATTGGCACAACTACAGGGACCGTAAGTCGTTGTATATGTATGCTTCCATTTAGTACAACAACGAATTACGGTCGAACGAGGTTTCGGATGCGCTTGAGAGTGAGACCCTGTTTCACCTCATGGCCACGACCGGACCGGTTTGCGATTTTTTTCTGTTTACCACGTTCCTTTGAATACCGTTGTCTATGCCGTAAACCGCGCCATGAACTAGAACAGTATGGCAAGCCTCGATGGTCGAATGGCTATGCGCACGGTCCGATAACCATAGGTCCAGGCTTCAATTCCCAGGTCATGCAAAGTGTTTCAGATTTACTATGCAAAGCTTGGTTTTGTGATCACCAATACGCATTTATTTGGCAAGCGTGATGGTTAAGCCAATACCAATTATCTTTATTATTGAAATGTTGCATTCACAATGCTATATAGACATAAGATAAAATGTTTACTAGAAAAAAATCATCAGTCTCAGGAAGCACGCGTGGTTCCCGTTCCCGTGCGAATATCGGGATAAAGAGTATCCTATGTGTTAATCCAGGTTATAAACTATCTGTATGCCGAGTCCCTATATCTACTGATCCCTATAGATAGGGTATCGCAGCTGGAACTACGGGTCCGGCTGTGTTTCTCAGGGGTACTACGGGGTTCCGGTTCATGCCCCCCGCTGGTTGTGCCTTGACCGTCGCTCCGGCGGGATCCGGACGTGGGTTGGACTCGTAGTGGCTTGTGGTTAGCTGTAGAGCTTGGGAATGTTTGTTTGTCCTGGTATTGTGTGCCAGGACTTCCAAACTCGCGCACAGTGAGCGGGGCCTAGTAGCGAAAAGTCCAGCGGGGAACGTGAGTTTCCCTTATAGTTGGCAGCTTTGTCCGGTGGTTCTCATTGAACATTGGTGTTGACATCTCCGGTACTAGTCTGGACAACTAGTTGAGGCGGGCCCTAGATGCCGTAGACTCCGGTCCAGCCAGCCGCGTAAGACGTGGGAGCTGGGTAGGCACCCGGATGGGTTCCGAGAAGTGAGTGTGCTTACTACTCCTCGACCAAGGTGGACACTTGGGATTTGACTTTAGAGTCGACGACCCGAGCAGTGGCAACTGCGAGTTGTGCCCTTCGTGCAACGAGAAGTGAGCGAGCTTGACAGCTCCGGTTACCTATCTGGACAATAGGCAGTGAACTACACGTGTATGGGGAAACTCTCCCGAGAAACTAGTCTTATGAGTACCGAATGAAGAGCGCGCTTCGGCGGGCACTGATTTGGCGTCAAGACCTAACGCAGATGGTCTCCTGCGCGAGTATTTTGCTGGCGCAGGGACGTCTGGCACTTCTTGCATAACCTAACGGTTGGTCTCGAGGTGCCAACACAAATAACACTTAGTGAAGTAAGGAGGGGGAATGTCTGTAGACGAATTTCATCCAAATCCATTCACTAGTTTTTACGTGAAAGAGTAACAAACATCCATCCATACTTACAAACTTTATAATATTAGTAGGATAGGATAGGATTACGTCTTTATCGATTGTTAAATACTTGCAATAGTTTTTCTTTCGACTGTGAGGGTAGAATTCACAGTGACGTACCTAATACCGCTGATTTACAGCGTAAATCAAACTACTAGGAAAAATTCAGCGAGTCTTCTGGGGTCTCGGTAGCTCAGCAGTGGATCGGTAATCCAAAAGTCGTGGGTTCGAATCCCATTCGAGCTTCCTGAGACTGGTTGATTTTTTTCTAGTAAACATTTTATCCAATACCAATTAATTATGGCGTTGACTTTATTCTAACCCTTCAAGGATCATTCGACAGCCGGCGGTCGCAAAACAATAGGTTTTCAATTGTGTCTGGTTTCACGTTGTTTGAAGGATTAATGATGGAGGTCTTTACACAGCAGTATCTAGGCTTTACTTCACATTTTAATATGGCAGGACCAATAGAGTCGTGTTTATAGATGTAAAGCCGGTTAAAACGAAATCAACCAGGCCGTTTTTTTTCGTTTTTTTCGTTTAATACGTTTTATACCAAAATTTTAGGTTTACAAAGGTTTAAAACTATATTTTTTTAAATAAAAGCTCGGTGTTCATTGCGTTATTGAATTTTCCATACCTACCAAGGAGCACCAAACTGTGTATTTTCAGGTTTGTCAGATTGTAACTTTATTTATTTATTTATTTATTCACATGAAATTTGCTAGTACAAAATAGTCAAACATACCACACTTCAGGTCAAAAAAAAAACAGAGAAATACTGATACCAGTTAGGTTGTACCGTTGCCTTACAAAGCCTTACTATATTAAAAATAAATTTGTTTGTGGTTTCATACCGTTGATTATAGTTTTAAATGGTTTAAACGGTTTTTTTACAACTATAGCCGTGTTGTATAGCGGCTCACTAAAAGAATACTACCAACCCCTCTCTTCCCTTGGGTGTCGTAAAAGGCGACTAACGGACTAAATACTGCACAACTGCACATACATCCAACAGCATAGAGCGGCGATGGGCTCACCACCTGTCACGCTGAGCACATTTGCAGTCACTATTAGGTGAAAAGTGGACTATAGCAGAAGACTACTTACGCGGTCCTCAATTGCCTAGTCTCTGAATAACCCTTCGGGAATAATTGTTGCGATTTTAAGTTATATTATGTAAGTATGAATTTATTTAAACGCGGGCATGTCCACAAGTTTCGCTCCCCTCTCGTACAGGAATGCCGCTCGGCGACTGCAGTGATGCATATCGTTGTACGTATGGTGCATACGGCCCGCCCCGCGCCGCCCCGCCCCGCCCCGCTGCCTACCGTCTTTGTCTTTTATCCATTATACTTATTATGCCGGTTTGTATGTTGCTCAATGATTTAGGTGAGTGATCGTGTGGCGGTGCGGCGACAGAATACTAACACCCCTCTCTTCCCTTGGGTGTCGTAAAAAGCGACTAACGGACTAAAGACTGCACACACATCCAATCCAACTGCATAGAGCGGCGATGGGCTCATCACCTGTCACGCTGAGCACATGTGCAGTCGCTATTTGCTGGAAAGTGGACTTCGGTAGAGGATTGCTTTTGATGTCCTCATTGCCTTCTCTGACTAACCCTTCGGGGAAAATAGTCGTGATTATATGTGACAGAGAAGTTAAGAGGAAAGAGACTATCTTGGTATGGACATGTAATAAGGAGGGATGAATGCCATCTGACAAAGCGAGTGTTAAACATGACTGTGGATGGATACAAGGGGAGAGGTAGGCCGAGAAAAAGATGGATGGACTGCGTGAAAGATGATATGGTGATGAAAGGAGGGACCGTAGAACTGACGGCTGATAGGGACGAATGGAAGAAGAAAACATACTGCGCCGACCCCAATTAGGGACAAGGGCAAGGAAATGATGATGATGATGATAAGTATGTATGTCAAGAGATATCGAAGTGACTGTCATCATCAGCCTATCATCATCATTTGTTTGCCCTGTTCCGGGGTCGACGCAGTATGTCTTTCTCTTCCATACAACTCGGTCATTCGTCATCAAAACATCCAATCCCTTGTCATCATCATCATTACATATTATAAAGTAAAATCGCCGTTTTCTTCTGTCCGTGGCACCGCACCATTCTCCTACACCACGCAATGGATTTTTATGCGGTTTTTACTAAAAGATAGAGCGTTAACTGAGCTATTTTTTTAAATGGCTGAACTATGACGGTCTTTCTAAGTTAGCGTGGACGACGGCGCGGGCGTCAGTCAGCCGTATTCAGCCTATAAACGTAACTATTAAAGTACCTACCTATTCTATTTGATTTTTTATCATCAACCTATTACTTACCACAGTATCAATATATGACCACGGCTTATATTTCGGTTCGACGCGATTCTGTTTCGGCGTGCAGTGGTACTGGGGGTAGCAATGCGCATTTGTCTGGCACAGACTATAATAGCTCGTTAGATTAGTTGTTAAGTCTTAACTATAAGTTAGTTAACTGTTTTTTATTATTAATAGTATTGACGTCAATAAGTGCCTGTAAAGGTTTACATTGAATAAATAATTTGACTTTGACTTTTGACTTTGAACCTGTAAACGTCCCACTGCTGGGCTCAGATCTTCCCACATGGATAACATACATGGGGAGGTTGATGACCCACCACGCTGGTCCAATGCGGATTGGTGGGATTTAACGACAGCCATCTTTCACCGAGCAAGCTTGACAGCTCCGGTTACCTATCTGGACAATAGTCAGTGAACTACACGTGTTCACGGTTAAACTCTCCCGAGACACTAGTCTTATGAGTACCGGATTTAGAGCGCGCTTCAGCGGGCACTGATTTGGCGTCAAGAACTAACGCAGATGATCTCCTGCGCGAGTGTTCTACTAGCGCAGGGACTTTTGGCACTTCTTGCATAACCTAACGGTTGGTCTCGAGGTGCCAGTACGAATGAAAAACTTAGTGATGTAAGGAGAGAGGAGCCATCTTTCACCAACAACCGACACCGGGAGACCACTGGCTTCACGTGCCGTCCGAAGCATACGGAGGAGCTCGAGCTGATTTTAAATTTGGTCATTAATCCAGCGACCCGGCATTGCGAAAGTTGCATTGTCATCATAGTCTATAAACTTTAATGTACTAACTATTAAAGTATTTAATTTAATTTTTCATCATCAGCCTGTGAACATTCCATTGCTGGCCTCAAATCTGGGCTTAACAATATGATTGTCATCATCAGCATACAAACGTGCCTTTGCTAGGCTCAGATCTTCGTACGTAGGGAGATATGACCATAACCAAATGTTGGCCTAATGCGGGTTTGTATTTATTGTGTTTTGGGAAATGGGCTCACCACCTGTCACGTTGAGCACATGTGCTATTTGGTGAAAAGTGGACTATGGCAAAGGACTACTCTTGCGGTCCTCTTTGCCTAGTCTCTGCCTAACCCTTCGGGGGTAATAGTCGTGATTATGTGTATGTATGTCTTGGGCAAGTCTGTGTTTTGCAACGCTCTATTCTGAGGGTTCTAATTCGGTGTCAAAACCTAACGCAGGTGGTCTCCTGCGCGAGTTTGGCTTAACTGGCGCATGGCGTCTGGCACTGCTTGCATAACCTGACGGTTGGTCTTGGTTGCCAGTACAAATAAACTTAGTGAAATGAGAAGTGGCATTGTTGATACTCTTCCTTAACCGTGTCCCGTAGTGGTGAAAAAATACTACCACCCTTCTTCCCTTGGGTGTCACAAAAGGCGACTAACGGCCTAAAAACTGCACAAACATCCAACTACATAGAGCAGTGATGACTATGGTAGAGGACTGCTATTGTGGTCCTCATTGCCTAGCCTCTGACTAACCCTTCGGGGATAATAGTCGTGGTTAAATGTATTTTTGTAATTTTTATTAGTTGTGTGGTAAAGTCTCATTAACGAATACTACCGACACATATCTTCCCTTGTGTGTCGTAAAAGGCGACTAAGCGACTAAGCGGACCAAAGCCTGCACTTACATCCAACAGCATAGAGTGCCGATGGACTCACCACCAGTCTCGCTGAGCACATGTGCAGTTGGTGTTAGGTTAGTGGACTGCTTTTGCGGTCATCATTGCCTGGCCACTGACTAATCCTTTGGGGAAAATAGTCGCGAATATGTATTTACTAGCGGCCGCTTGCGGTTTCACCCGCGTGGTTCCCGTTCCCGTGGTAATATCGGGATAAAAACTATTCTATGTGTTAATCCAGGTTATAAACTATCTGTATGCCGAATTTCATCCAAATCCATTCAGTAGTTTTTACGTGAAAGAGTAACAAACATCCATCCATACTTACAAACTTTCGCTTTTATAATATTAGTACGATGTATGTAATTTTTGTTAGTAATTTTCTATCATACTATGAAGAACACAAAAATTGTACTGGTGATTTTTTCTTATAATTTAACTTATACAAGACCTCACACTAAATACTGTGTTATGGAAATTAAATAATACGCAATTTTAGAGAATCTCTGTGATTTGAAAATTGAACCTGTTTCCAAGGTCCTGGGTTAAATAACCAGTTCGGTAAAAGTGTGTTACGGGATTTTTTCGGTTTATGATATTGGAAAATGTGGTAATGACTTAATTTGAGAAGACCTATTGCCAGCAGTAAGACAGTACATGACATTTGGTTGTATTTGTGAGAGAGTACTGTTGTATAATTGTTAAAGTGACAAGATCTAATATTACAAAATTATACGATAGTGCTACTGAACTCAACTTTAATTGGTAAGAATTAAATCTACATACTTAATAAATTCGAATGTAATAATAAAATAATACATTAGACATTGAGTTAAAGACTTCAACGCGCCATCGTAACTCTTCCACTTTAATTAACTTATCTTATTAAATTTAGGAGAGTCTTTTTATAACCAACGTTCGGACTCTTTTATTTTAGTGTTTATGTATTGAATTTATTTTTATTCAAAGGTAAGTACAATGGTTATGCGTAAATGAACGAATGAAACTCGTATGTACAGTCACGACCAAAAATATGTAAACAATTGTAACTCTTAATACAATGGAATAAGAGTCAAAGTGTATACAAATTGGTACTCGTAACTGCGCGACCGGCATGTAGTGCAATTTTCGAATGGCGAAATAAAAAATTAGAAAACCATTAAACTACTAGCGGCCGCTCGCGGTTTCACCCGCGTGGTTCCCGTTCCCGTGGGAATATCGGAATAAAAAGTATCCTATGTGTTAATCCAGGTTATAAACTATCTGTGTGTTGAATTTCATCCAAATCCATTCAGTAGTTTTACGTGAAAGAGTAACAAACATCCATCCATACTTACAAACTTTCGCGTTTATAATATTAGTAGGATGTATTTTTATTCTATTCTTTCCTCATCATCATAAACGTTCCACTCCTGAGCACAGGTCTCCCACATGGACAACAGCACGTGGGAAAATTGGGTAAAGAGCGATGGGCTCACCATCTATCACGCTGATCACATGTTCAGTTGTTTTTATTGAAACGTGGACTATGGCAGATAACTGATTTTGCAATCTTCATTTTATTTTTATTTGGGCCGGCAAATGACCCCTCTCCACCTGATGTTAAGTGGAAGTGAAGTTCAGGCGCGACGACAACTGGTGCAGCGTAAGAGACGTAGCATCAGTCACCCTCATTCTGCCGGCCCACAAAGTGACTCTTCACGCCTCATTTGAATTGCCTAGTCGTTGATATGACTCATGACTACCCCTAATCCTTATATTTAACACTTATAATTAAACATAAATCTTATATTACATGTCACTGTAAGCGATATTCTATTTTTATTTATTTTTGTTTATACATTATTACGCGCATTTTTTGTGACATAATCAAATTGGAAGAGACTGTTTTTTAAGTAAACAATTAGACCTGAAAGCGATATCACATTCGTATTTACATATTATGTCAACGGATACCATAATATTACCACGGATTTCATATAAAACTAACGTTCCAAGAATAATAAAAAATCTTATTAAAAATACGAAACGGTGGAGTTTTAAAAGCAGAGCATTACAATAGAAGCTTAATTACACGTCATCACTAAGGGCCCTTTTGTTTCTTACATTTTTTAATTTACGCAGGAAAACCGAGTGTGTAACTACCAGCTGTTGATGTTTAAGATATCTTGAGAAAGATAAACCTTTTATGAAAATAGTAACTATATCCTAATCATTTTTATAAAATTAGGAACATATTTTAGAACTGGTATAAAAATTATGATGTTCAATATACCAATGAGGTTGATGCGCCCAGCTCACCGTATAAACTTCGCTTAGGGCGCTTTCACATATAGGCGTTTTAGTCGCGCGACTGCAGCGCTTCTAAGTAGGACGACTGGGTATCCATACATATTTAAGTAGCGCGGCTGCAGCGCTTCGAGATTGTAGTGGCGGATACGCCACGTAGCCACGCGCGTGCGATCAGTCGGCGTGAGATCAGTGTTGCGAGCGCATCTGTAGCATGTTGCAAATTACCTATATCATAGCATGTTTGATAGCAAAACAATAAACGAAGAAGTATGATGAAATTCCGTTGGAATCCATATTGGAAAGGAGCTAGTCACCCCCACGTTCAAAGCGCGTCTGCAGCGCGACTGTGAAGCGCGGCTGTCGCTATCGCCGGTGTCGCGACTTAGCCGCGCTACAGCCGCTGTAGTATGAAGGGATTCGATGTGGAGCGTTGCAGCCGCGCTACTAAAACGCCTTTATGTGAAAGCGCTCTTAGGTTGGCAGCGCTGCGTTTGTCTTACTGACATATCAATTGGCATTATCAGTAAAGAACGTACTGCTGATGACCTATCCAAAGACAAAAAGTCGAAGACAGAGAATCCTCTGTCTACGCAAAAAGTTCTTTTTATATTTCTTGTATTTTTAACTTTTTTTAATGATGTGCTGGTGCGGCTCATAATAGAATACTACCGGCTTATCTCTTCCCTTGGGTGTCGTAAAACTAAAGACTGCACATACATCCAACGGCATGGAGCGGCGATGGGCTCATTATCTGTCATGCTGAGCACATGTGCAGTTGTGATTTGGTTAAACATGAACTATGGCAGTGGACTGCTTCTGCGGTCCCCATTGGCTAGGCTCTGACTAACCCTTTGGGGATAATAGTCGTGAATGCATTTATGTGTGTATGAATCATGGCTCATACATTTTAGTCATAATAACATTTATTGACTACTGTGTGCTGTAATTGGTCTACTAATACTGTTACTACACAAATTAGTGACAATAAGAACGACGGTGGCAGCACGCTTTGGAATCTGATAAAGGAACTTTACTGGCCACCTTGCTTGTTATTAAAAAAGTAACAACTTCCGTAGCAAATTCCTGCCTAGACCGTGCTACGGCGTAGCGCTCAGTGTGGCCGTAACGCTGCGAATGCTACGGTGGGTGTAAGCTTCCTATTTTATTTATTTCCTTTGCATGTTTAAATAAACTATATATTTTTTAATTAGATAAAAATAATGTATAGAATACAGTTTCAGTAATAATTAGAGGTGCTTATAATATTTTTATCAGATTTTTTATTAAAACGAATACTTATGTATATCAAAACAAAACTAACGACATTTTTTTTTATTCTTACCATATCTAATAATATCTTTCTATATAAATATAAGTCACACACATATGACAACTTTATATTATTTACATTGTAAAATCTTCAGTAATCATTAATATTAACCAATGTAGGTATCTGCGTGCGGTTAGGTAATGTACAAATTGTAATTTAACAACATTACACTGAAATACACAAATCAACTCATGTGCTCGAAGTAATGTTTGCTCAACCTTTATTCCGAAAACTAAGGAGCTTACTTATTTACAAGGTACTTGAGGATACAAAGAAAAAGTGGAGAACCCGGGTAACAGATACGGGGGCCTCGTAGGGTAGCCCTAATAAATCTAGAGGTTCTCCGGGCAATATTCGGGCGGATCAATGCGGCCCTGTTATTTAGGACGCCGGTATATTTCATTCTACTCCTTAAATTGGCCGTCAGCTATACCAGCTCAGCTGCCATGCTGCCAGTTTTTTTTATTTTTAATACAAGTTTTTGCAATCAGGGGTACCTACGGCCCTGATTGTAATAATTTCGACAAGTTTTTTGACGAACAACTACTGTTTGAAGGGTTTGACTTAGTTAAAATAATACGTAATGTGGAATTAAGTATGCTTTATACTCATGTGTATAAAACTTTTTTTTTAAATTTAATTGTTTTATTTTGTAGACGTTTGAAGCATGATTGTTTAGGTGTTAGGAATCATTTACATACCATTTTCCTTTAACACAAAAAACATGATCAAAAATAATTGTAAAGAAATCATTGCATTCCATTAACTGAAGCTGCACTTAGCAGGACTTTGCCCTTAGGGTTTAAAAGTTGAATAGCATGTACTGAAACGTCGGTTAACTAAGAATGCCTGGTATTTGATGCCAAGCCAAAAACGGCGAAGTTTAAACTGCCTCCTTCCCACTCGCGCTAAACCAAAGCCGTCTAGAAACTATGTCTAGAAATGCGGCACGTTTGAACTTACATTTTTGTTTACTTCAAATGTGCAGTGCATTAGTTCTTTTTTGTTTTACAGTGAGAGAGCGCAATAGGACTTTTTGCATCATGGTTTGTAAAAAAATAGGTGCTTAATAGGATAAAAATGATTTCATTGCAAAAAAAAAAGTAACAAAAAATTTAATGTTCCATTAATACCAGCCATAATTAAAAGTATCTCACTAATAATTTGGACTTATAACAAGAGACTTAGAAATGTTATGTAAAATTCATTGGTTATTTAAATATAACCTTGTACGTCTTCACATAATGTAATATTTCCGATAAAACTAACTAGGACTAGTAATAGCTTTATCTGTTATTAGACTACCTATTATTGTTGTGTTAAATATTTTTCACACTAAAGCAAAATTTAATGACATAACATTTATCATTACACATTTCCGTCTAAAATATTGTCTCAAACAAAGTACGGAAAAGACAAAGAAACGAGCCTCCCAAACAGTGTCACACACTCTTTACGTATGCTATAATAAACTCGTAAATATCTACGTAGATATATATCCAAAGTGGAGGTGACATTTTTTTTTCAGAAAATTTCGCGCGCACCA
This sequence comes from Scoparia ambigualis, assembly GCA_963921215.1. NCBI lineage: Eukaryota > Metazoa > Arthropoda > Insecta > Lepidoptera > Crambidae > Scoparia > Scoparia ambigualis. The sequence continues at coordinate 21,631,808 of OY992511.1, forward strand.
AATCATTACCCACCCAAACAGAGTCAAAGAGGCAAACCGAAACACTCCTGAAACTTCCGAAGGCTTTCCGCTTGCCAGAGAGGGATGGAGCACGTGTCTCTTACCACGGCAACTCGATTTGCGAGGGCACAAAATAATCTCTGAACTTTCGTACGGGAAAGCATAGCGGATTATTACAGATTCAGCATCGAGTTGATTGGGACGAGGTGAATTACAGTTTGTATCAATTTTATTATATATTTATGATCTGGATAGTAGTTAGTTACAAAACAAATTAAATATTTTTTTTATTAAATCTCTTATTTATCCATGTTGATTGTTTTAAATTGTAAATAGTCGATAAATGAATTAAATACTTTTTGTTGTGTTCAAAAACGGCAAATAGATAGTGCTGCGAAGTGGCCTAAAATAATGTAAAACTTATCTGTAAAATGAAATCATTTGTTTTAAATTCTGACTACGAATTTTCTTTTCTTTGCATCTTTTTTTGCTTATTGATTATTAAGGACCATTGTCGTGATTGGTTAATGATAATTGATGGATGAAGAATAAAATATCGATTTACCATCGATCTCTTCGAGAAATGATATGAGACCTCTTAATGTTGACCGAGACCTCACACGGATATCCTAACAAAAATTGCATAATGACGTTTTTCTGTTTTGTTATACTTATCGAAACATTAACACGAAGAACACTTAACAGGCACACACAGTCGAAACGTTAGCCATTTAAGGTGATACATCCCTGCGAATTTTATCGACAATCAGACCAGCAGTACTGGCAAGAGTATGGGGAGGGGGTCCAGTGGGGGTGAGAAAGTTATTAATTCTGGAGAGGCGCCACAGCCTACGTCTGACTGCAACAGAGTGGGGGCTTACCTTAGACTCGTTTAATGTTCCTACGTCATTATTATACGCAATATCGTGATCTTATTACGTGTGGCAGCCTTTTTGTTATTACTGTTTATTTTTGTTACACTACGAAGAAGGTTATCTGTCACCTTTAAGGGTAAGTTACGATGCGTACAATGATCAAGGCGCGTTACACCCAGATTATAAGATCAAGTCATAATCCAGCCAAAACATTTACCAACGAGAAACTAGCTACCACCAGCTCTAGTTGGTAGAGCACAAGAATGAAAACATCAGTTTTAATGGCGGCAGGCTAAGATAAGAGATGATTTTTTCGGCGGGTCACCTGATGAAGAGTAATCACCGCCGCCCATGGACACCCACCCGCAAAACCAGAGGAATCGCAGACGCGTTGCCGGCCTTTAAGGGAGGAATAGGTTTAAGGAAGGAATAGGAATTGTGAGGGGGGGGGGGGGGAAGGGGTCTCCGGAACCCTCACTGGTCGGACGAAACAACAGCACCAAGTGCTATTATTTCACGCCGAATATTCGTGAGAGGGTGGTGTTACGCCAGGCGAGCCGGCCCAATGCGTGCTGCAACGCAGCCTAGCACTACCACTCAGAAAATATGAGATACTTAGCTACCACCTAGCAGGGAGGATGAAGAGCAAGCCCTGTATAAGAGTATGTTTCCGGCTGCTGAACTTCAACCTCTCGAGATGAGACCAGCACAGTCTAACCACAAGATCAGTGATCGCTGCATCAATCAAGAGACAGTTAAAAATAATAATTGCAACTTCAGGAGTCTCTTAGTAGAAAAAGATATAATAAATAATCTCGCCAAAAAGGATAAGTTTAAAATAGAAAAGATTGGTGAGGTCTACTCGCTAATGATAAATAAACTGATATTATTATAGTTAGCTCTTTAGTTGTGGAGTACTTTTCACACTTTTAGAATCTGGTATCGGACACTGTTGATGGACAACCATCTAAACGTGAGCTGATTGATTTGATCACCTTACTGGGAATCACACATTACGTACGAATGCTGAAAATCAATCTATAATCTTTATCAAATGAGTCCATTGGAAGCGAAAACCATAGAATTGTGGTTTTGTACAATTTTATAATGTCTTAATGGATGGAATCTATCCATGGTCTTAATGGATGGAATCTATCCAATGGATGGATAGATGTATGAGTACCTTATTTAGGTAACTGTGGATTTTGAGTCAAACCGTTAAAGTGCTATGGGCCACATTTCTCCATTAAACTTCTACCCGTGGTTGTCTTTAAAAATCATTAAGACGTATAACAATTTGCATAATCCACACAAAAGAGCATACAAAAGGTCAGCGAGTGCGCCTAGGTAAGTAAGTATTTGAAACAAAATCAATTCATTCGTTAACCTTTTGCATTCGTCTAGTGTGTGAATAACTAGAGGACGAATACAATATTAGCTCCGAATTACGTTTTGATTAGTGTATACGCCGACCTCGGCAAGCGCATTGAGCTGTAGCCACTCATATCGATCTCAGTATGAATATTTGAAGCCGACCCGTCCTTGCATGCTGCCATAGAGCGGCTACAACGAAAAAGGTTGACTTTATCTGACCTTGTCTAAGTTTTTGTATTATTCAAATTAAAGAAGCAGTCGCAGTTTTTGAATACTTACATACATAACATTAGAAATATACATAACATTTGCACAGAACACTTCTTTTGCATCATTTAACGACCTCCTTGGTCGAGTGGTTTGTGCACCGGTTTTCATGGTGCCGCTATCTCTGAGGTCCCGGGTTCGATCCCCGGTCGGGCCAATTTAGAAATTATTGTTTTTCTAAATTGTCTCGGGTCTGGGTGTTTTCTATGTATAATAAGTATGTATTTAAGTATTTTTAGTATGTTTATCCGTTGTCTAGTAACCATTTAACGAGTTTCTTTGAAGCTTCTCTTGGGCTAGATAATTGGTGTGATTGTAGGAAAGATTTATTTATTTTATTTTATTCCATTACATTCTTCATACGTGCTCGTCCGTCGAAATACGATCGCTGAGGTCTTTGAAAATTTAATACAGATTCTTATACAATTATTTAGTATTTAGTCGGAACTGTGAAGATGCGCATCGTAAGGCTCGAGTGGAGATGGGCGGAACACGTGGCATGAAGAAATGCTATACATACCTACATAGGTATGGAAGACCTGCTCATATATGAATTTATCGGAGAAACTACTAGTAGAGCATCCGTGTATAGAAAGATCTTCACCGTTCCAGTTAATGGATGAAAAGTATTTTATATCAAATTTAATATGTTAAAAAATATATTGAGAGTTGGTTGGCTGAAAAATTTCAGTCAAGTATTTGATTAATTAATTATTTTTTTTAACATTGCACTGGTTTGGATACTAAATTACATAGGTACCAATCGAAAGTATGAAGCCTATAGAATATGCAAATGTTAGGTTAACTATTTTTTTCCCGTCATAACATTGAGTAGGCAGGTGTAAACAGGTAAGTCAATATTAGTATATTGCAACCGTCTGGTTAAACAAATAAAGTTTTATGTTTACATAAAGATAATCTCATTATAAAGACACACACACAAAACCAGTGCAACGTTAATTTTTTATTTTTATTAAATTAATCATTATAGATGCTGGATTGAAATTTTTCAGCCAACCCACTCGCGATATATTTTTTAACATATTAAATTTGATTTTGACTCGGATCTTAGACTATACTGGCTGCGGCGGCGCCGGCGGTGTAACTCAGTGCTGGCCGTCATTGTGACACGGAAGGCGCCGCGCCGGCGCGTTGTGGTTGTCACAACTCACCAATAGGTGATATAAAAAACAAGCGCTATTCAAAGTACACAATTATTTATATAATTATTATTTTAAATGCACACAATTAGAATTAGTTCTGATAACCCATCCAGACAGTTAATAATGAGCATGTGTTGGTGTGGGTTCACGTCAGTAGTCTAACGGAGCTATGAGGAATGAACCATGATTTTTTGCATTTAACTAGACCATCCATTAAAAAAGAATTTAATTGAAAAAATACTACTAAATATCTGACTCTTTAGCTGTGTGTAGCCTCAGTGACACTTCAAAGTGAATATTCAATTATATTGCAAATATATTACATATTACACGGTCATCTAATTTAAATAGAATCATACAGCCATTTGTATGCAAACTCCATGCCGCCAAGTTATTTGTCGCAATATATTCATCGTTTATCAAACGTGTAAGTATACACATATTGGCCTGACATAAAATACTTAGGTACAGGACTTTGATGACTAACGTATTCATAAAATAAATACTATTAAGTAGGTTCCTACCCTGGAGAGTAGAAACAAGAAGTCTATTAATAAAATAGCAAATTTAATTATTTAACTTTGTTGACATTTTAAGTAGAGCGCTAAAATATAAGGGTATAAAAGTTAATAAATTAGAAGTTTTTTAATACAAAAGTTTAAAAAACATCAAGGGATAGAAACTCCACGATAAAATAATAATATGTAAAATACACGCTAGAAGATACTTGCGTATTTCTGGTCCACTACGAATTGCGTGAGTGCTGTGATATTATCGAAGCGTAGGAGAAGTTTGGTGGTTGCCGTTCGTGATCCCGAGCCATCCCTGTGCCATGGAAGGGATGGTACAAGATTATATAGTGGGTAGTCTTCCTCTTTCCCCATTGAGCGTTTCAAACTGAGCGGGAGAGGGGGAGAAAAGTTCCACATATGCCGAGGATACCCCAAGTCTTGGTGTATGTTTAAGATAGCATTTTATGTAGTTAATTAAAAAAAAGTCCTGTGTGAATAAATACTTTTCTACATATTCCAGGTGAACAGGTCACTCCACCCGGAGTCCATAATTATGATTCTACACATTATTTTAACGTATAAAGTGTTTAATTTCCAACATTATACCAATGAATTATTCACTCGGGTTACATTGCTAACCTGAATATTAACATTTTTTCATTATGGTACATGGAAACAGTTCAATAAAAAAATTCATATCAAAACAATATAGGTACATGCCCTTTCTAAAGTGCTTTATTACTGGAGTCGGTAGTTGCATTAACAACAGCGCGTTGGGAATTGCTGTCATATCATAACAGAGCTAGTACATAGGTGAAATAAATTATGTAGGTACTCAAAACGATTGCTAACACAGCGATTCAAGGTCGCTTCGTCACTAATAGATAACTTTAACTCTTTTATTAAACGATCTATAATGTAGTGCTTAGAGTTAGTGAGATATAGGCTTCGATCAACAATACAACTAGATGTCGGTCGGCGCTAAAAATGTGTCTCGGTAAATAAGGGCGCATTTGAGAAGTGAGCTCTTATTTTCTCGCAAGGCATAACTGGAAAAAGTACTTTATATGTTGCGCCTTAAGGTTGATTTCAGCACTAAATGTTATTGAAGTCTTTTCTTTTTTAAGTGACAGAAGTAATTTATTGCTGTGCAAAAGTATTTATTCACGTGGACAGAATTTAGCTTTGATTTTGTACGTGACGCGTTATCTAGTTGATATTGTTGATCGAAGGATATAGGTAAAAAAATAGTTTTTGTTGAAATCAAATACCATGAGAAGCTATATGTTTTCAATAGCATATAATTCATTGTTATCCCCCTTCTCCATGAATTATTACTTCGGCGAAAATGTTGAAATGCTCATTCCGCTCAACCGTAGTGGCATTGGCAAAAAATACCCGACCATCCATTTTTCTATCCCCGTTTAACGAGATAAAACTTTTAGTTGAAACAAAACAATGAATCAAGTACAGTCAAGAAGAATTTACTTCATAAAAATATGGTATTGAATTAAATCAATATTTTTTTTTAAAAGCCAATGAGTGCATAATGAGTGTGTAAAATATTTTTGGTTTTACTAGTATAGTCGTCTTAATTTTGTGTTGTTACGTATTTTGACGTCCGTGTATGGCAATCTGTATAAAATGTCTGACTGTCTGTGGCAATTTAAGCCTCAGTCACGAACACAAGCGTCTTTCTACGCAAAGATTAAAAATAAGAATGTAAGAATGAAATAATTTATTTAATATCACTATCACTCCGTTTTATTTCTATCTACCCTACAATTCTAAATATACTTAAAAAAATTAAAACATTTGAAATTGGCTTAATGCTACACGCGATAGCCATTATTAAGATTATAATAATAACATAGAAAACGCGTATCCGAAAACCGAACGCTTTGGCCACTGCACATCCACTACTCACAATGTGCTTATATTCGGAAGAGATTTGCTTATTCACTTTTGAACTGAAAAGATCGAAACTTTTCAGAAATAAAATTTAAATTATTGTTCATAGCATTACACAGGAAACGTTAAAAAGCCTGACTGAAAGTGGCATTGACAACACAATGCGTCAAACAATACACACGGTAACAACGTGTCCTTCAAATCGAACTAACAATTGTGTGCACGACTGCACCACGTGTAGCAATATGGAATGCGTTCCACCCCGCACTGTCCAGCTATACTCCATACTCATGATAATTGGATTTCTGGCGCTTATTTAGGTCGCAGTTTAATGACCTTTGCGGACATTAGTTTACCTCTAGACGTGTTATGGAGTTTGGGATTGTTTGGATTTGGTGTTCGGACTTTGGAATGAGTGTGTGGCGATGGCTTTTGCTGAAAGGATAACATAGGCTTAGTAATAAAACACTTTTATTAAAATATACATACGATACATACACCATATTTTTGACGACCTCCTTGGTCGAGTGGTTTGTACATCCGTTTTCATGGTGTTGCCATCTCTGAGGTCCCGGATTCAATCCCCGGTCGGGTCAATTTAGAAATAATGGTTTTCTAAATTTTCTCGGGTCTGGGTGTTTTCTAATACAATAAGTATGTATTTAAGTATTTTATGTATGTTTATCCGTTGTCTAGTAACCATTTAACGAGTTTCATAACGAAGCTTCTCTTGGGCTAGATAAATTGGTGTGAGTGTAGGAAAGTTTATTTATTTATTTATTTTTTTATACATATATTATGCTAGTTTCCAGGAGGGGTAGGTAGAGGGGTAAATTATCATACTTATAATCTGATGGGTATGGTTTTCATCACCAAGCTTGCCAAAGCAAATTGGCGATCGCTCAAATATTCATTCATCAGTTCATCATAAAAATCCGGAAGCACTTTTCCAACCAACCCTCTTGACAACTGGTAAACGCTCACTCCCTGTTTATTTGTAGTTCGTCGTACAATGTGCGCGCGCTTTTGTATTTTTCACTGGCAATTGGCTACTTGACAGTTTTCGAAAAAGTATTTAAAAAGTTACAAACTCTTATTTTATACCCCGTACAATATTTTCTTTCTCGAAAAACCTTTTTCTAATAGAAAAAAACATATTTTTCTTTATTGATTTCAAATTTTGTGCGAAAACGGTTGGTCACGTGACATTTTGCTCTGTGACGTCACATTTCAATAATTATAGAAACTTATCTTGAAATCTGACAGATAGTTTTTGATAATTTTGTGAAATGTGACGTCACATGTAGCTCAATCATTGGCCGCCCGTGTTTCGGCTCAGAACAATAACTAAAGCATTATTGTTCTGAGTGTTTCGGGTCTTGTAATCCACAGATATAAAATCTCAAATTTATTTTTACCAATTATCTTAATAAAAAAACTATTAGATAATTATCGTTAAATCATAAACTACCATTTCCAGCATATTTCATATTTTATTGTTACAACTGTCAAATAGCCAATTGTCACATTACACAGCAGTCTAAGACAAATTACGAATTGACAGGGGTTGAGCTCTTGCCAGTTGTCTAGGCCCTCTGGGAATTGAACCCAGGATCCGTGGCACCTTTATTAGTACATTATAATGTCTTGTGTCTTGAACTCTTGACTCCATTGTTTTCATATCAAACTTACTAACAGTACTGAGTTGTATCGTAATCAGCCAGTACGTTAATTAAAAAAAACTATTTATTTGCTCGCCGGCTTTTCCGGAAATAGGAGTCAAATGAGTGTTTAAGTAACATACAAGTATTATAACTTTGAGAGTGCGGTGACAACATAGCGTATGGATTTGACCACTAATATAATTTTGTCTAGTTCTCGATTTTAGAGAATTTAATTTGAGGATTTTTGCTTTTATTTCAAAACTTGCGCAATAAGACTTTCTTGCCAAACTGTAAGACACCAGAACGTGCCCATATAAAATTTGTTAATCAGTCAGCGAGTAGAACTTTCTGTATAAAAATACTTCAAAATTAATACATTTTCGTAGAGATACAATTTGTTTACAATACCAAAAAAAACTTGTAACACACATATAATTTTAAAAACCTACCTATTTAAAAAGTTTTAATTTATACGGATAAATGTAAACTACTAACAACGGAAAAGATATACTTGATATCCATTAGGAGAACAGTATAGGTGTTCTAGACGTTAGATTGCCGTTCTCCTACTTAAGGCGAGGTATTCCGAGCGCTCCTCTCTCGCTCTCTCGACGGTACGACGGTACGGCACGGGTGTATCAGCGAAGCGGCTCAAGCGTTTTATAGGTTTTTTTGCCTATATAGGAAAAAACAAGTGAAATAAAAAATATGTGCTTTTTGCATTCATTAGATCTGACTTACAGCTCTTTTAAAATGTTGACAGAGCTATATTTGAATTTTTTTTCTATCGAGTGAAGTATTTACCAATCATTTTTCTGTCCTTAAGAGTCATTAGATAATATGTTCAACTATATTTTATATGATTTTAGAACTGTACGTTTTATATTGTTTTTTTTTATTGGCAACGGGTAAGCGCTTGGCCTTCATCTCACCTGATGGTAAGTGACGATAAGGCCGAAGGTGGAAGCGCACTTCACCCGGAATCCTCAACCACTGAGGAACTGGCTATCTTATCTCAAACTGCCGGAACACAACAATGCTATAAACATCGTTGTTATGGCGACAGACTTAGATAAGATGGTGGTAGCTAGCCAGGCGGACTTAACAGCCCTACCACCAACCAAACCGAGCACACAAAGATGTACCCCCCGCTGGGAATCGAACCCGGGACCTCTGGGTCTGAAACAGGTAGCTTAGCCACTAGACCACAGAGGCGGTTAAAAAATTGGTGGCGGTACAATCAATCGAAATTGTTAAAGACGGGAAAAGAGCGCCTTAAGGGTCCTGGTTTCATTCGAGGGGGTTTTCAGGAGTACTAATGAGTGCTATAGTACTCCTGTTTAGAGTACTGTTCTACGTGATTTCGTTGACTGTTTTTTTTTGCCATTTCATTTAATTTTGTCTACCAAGAATATTAGTACTATCACTGCTGTGTTCCTATTTCCTAAACGAGGATTGAGGACTAAGGATTCCGGCTAAAGTGCTCTTCACAGCGCTTCTACGGCTGCGAGTTAAATGCCAAAAAGTTGTAGCAACAAATATCAAAAAATAAAAATTGAACAAATTATTTTATTTTTTTGTCACAATGAATTCATGCAAACAATACAAATACTCCATTGCATTCTTGTTAAAGTCACACCAGGCGACGCCGCTGTGCCTTCCGTCAATGATTAATTATTTCTCCGATGTGAAATCAATTTAAACGTGCCCTGTTGTACACAGTCAAACCACAACAGTACTGTTATAGTGTAAAATGGTAGACAATAGTAACCGCCACCTCACTTAAAACTTTTTTGTAATCTTGAAGCACATAGGTTGTTCTACATGCACAATTTACTTGATGCTAATGGTGAAAGAGTACTTCCAACTTACATCCCCATTAATAATTAACGGCCTTTTATTAATTATTATCCTTTTTGTTACTAATAAATCTATGTATTGTTTTAATTACTAGGACTAGAAATTTGACGTACTCCTTATAAATTACATGACAAAAACAGATAATTTTGGCCGTTAGTTACTACAATTTAAGGTAAACTGCAGTGAAGCGACGATGCGACGAATCGACGCGAAGCTAGGCCCCAATAATATCATTATGGGGGGTGATTCCAATGCAAAAAGTACATGGTGGGGGGGCCACACGAGTGACCACAGAGGTGACGATATGGCGGGCGCCATACATGAGATGGACTACCACATACTGAACAGCGGCGGCGTACCAACTTATGACGTCATACGGGGGGGTCGGCGATACACGAGCAGTATTGATATAACGGTGTGCGCGGAAAATTTACTAACACGCATTGCAAAATGGCGGGTAGTCGAAGACCTCACCAGCTCGGACCACAACGGCATAACTTTTGATGTAAATGTGCAAAAATCACAGGGGGTAGGGATCGAGAGAACCACTAGATTATTTAACACAAAAAAGGCCAACTGGCAAAAATTTAAAACCGACTTTAATAACATTAGGAACGATAAAAACTTAAAAGTAGACAGAATTAGTGAAATAAACAGTAAAACTTTAATTGAATTAGAAGACGATGCATATAATCAAGCTGTGATACAAACATGCAAACTCTCGATCCCTACAATAAACAAGAAAAACATACTTACCTTGCCGTGGTGGTCCGAAGAGCTGGCCGAGCTGAAGAGGAGGACGACAACCAAAAAGCACCGCATCCGCTGCGCCGCACCGCGTCGAAGAGCTGCCGTAGTCGCCGACTACCTGGAACAAAAAAGAGAATATGAGACTGCCGCCGCCGCCGCTCAGACCAAGTCATGGATGACTTTTTGCAATAAGCAAGAGAGAGAATCCGTCTGGGACGGCATCTACCGAATACTCAAGCGAACAACCACCAGAGAAGAGGACCTTCCTCTGAAGAGCAATGGGATCCAACTGGACGCAGAGGGCTCCGCACAACATCTGGCGGAAGTCTTTTACCCGGCGGACCTGACTACAACAGACAGCGTTCTACACACGCAGACACGCACTAAAGCAGAGGTGGTAAATGAGGGGTCGAATACTGATGTACTCGACCCACCATTCACAGAAGCAGAATTGCGCAGCGCTGTCTGTTCTTTTAATCCCAAAAAGGCTCCCGGGAAAGACGGTCTAACTGCAGATATCTGCAAATAAGCCATAGAGGAAGACCCAGACCTGTTCTTGGGCCTGATTAACAAGTGCCTAGAGCTGGGCTCTTTTCCAAAATGTTGGAAAGAGGCCACAGTGGTGATCCTGAGAAAGCCCGGTAAGGAGGACTATACGGCCGCCAAGTCGTATAGACCAATCGGCCTCTTACCGGTGCTTGGGAAAGTGTTCGAGAAGATGTTGGTGGGCCGGCTTAAATATTACATCCTACCTAGACTAAGCCCACACCAATATGGATTCATGCCCCGATGTAGTACGGAGGACTCCCTCTATGTCCTTATAAATACCATTAGGGACAATCTTCAACAAAAGAAGATCATTACACTGATATCCCTGGACATAGAGGGGTCTTTTGACAACGCTTGGTGGCCGGCAATAAGGACTAGATTGGCGGAGGAGGAATGCCCGATCAACCTTAGAAGAGTGTTCGACAGTTACATGAGCGATAGGGTGGTTAACGTCAGATATGCCGGCAGAGAGGTCCGTAGGAACCCATCGAAGGGTTGTGTACAGGGGTCCATTGCAGGCCCCATCTTATGGAATTTATTACTCGACCCCCTCCACATCTTGGAGGAACAGAGGGTTTATGTCCAAGCCTTTGCGGACGACATAGTCTTACTCTTTGTCGGCGACACAGCACAAGCAATACACCTACAAGCCAACCCGGTGCTCGAGCGTGTCGCGGCGTGGGGTCGTCGTAACAAGCTTAACTTCGCGGCACATAAGACCCACAGCCTAACTATAACAAGAAAGCTTAAATACGACACCCCCCGCCTCAAATGAACGGAATACCGATTGAGGATAGAGACGCTATCAAACTCTTGGGCTTGACAATCAACCGTAAATTGACATTTAACGCTCACATTAATAACATCTGTCGGAAAGCCGCCGCTTTTTACAAACACCTTTCGAAAGCGGCGCGCGTGAACTGGGGATTGACACCTTAGGTGTGCAAGACCATATACACCGCAGCGGTGGAACCCGTTGTGACGTATGCAGCTGGCGCGTGGGCTCCAGCAGCCGACAAGCTCATGACGCGCAAACAGCTGGATGCGTTACAGCGGGGATTTGCACAGAAAATGTGCAAGGCATACAGAACGGTTTCACTCACCTCTGCCCTGGTTCTGTCCGGGACGCTTCCCCTTTACCTCCGAATTAAAGAGGCCGCAGCCCTTTATGAAGTGAGGAGGGGGGTGCCCTGGCCCGAACTACGGGGCAGAGACATAGACACTACACCTACCACATCCGGCTGAGTACACTAACATAGACATTACACACATCACAGACCAAACACAGATACACACGAAAACGCACAACATCCAGATATACACCGACGGCAGCAAAATAGACGGGAAGGTCGGAGCGGCACTATCTCTCTGGAGAGATGCCGCCGAGATCAGAACGTTTAAACTTGTACTGCCGTCGTACAGCACTGTCTTCCAGGCCGAACTACTCGCACTCCACAAAGCCTCGGAAGTAGTACTCAGTAGGAAAGAGCTTTCTTTTGGAATTTATAGCGACTCGATGGCGGCCCTGCAAGCCGTAACCGGCGGAAATTCCCTTCACCCCCTCGCAGTAGATGTCCGTAAAAACATGAACTTAGCATTCAAACAAGGTAAAGCTGTTGCTTTACATTGGATAAAGGCACATGCGGGGTTAGAAGGGAATGAAAGGGCCGACGTGTTAGCCAAGGAAGCCGCTATGAATTCTAAAAGAAGGGCCGACTACGACAGGTGTCCCGTCTCATTCGCAAAGCGTCTCATCCGGGATGGGACGCTGGACGAATGGAACCGGAGATACCAGTCGGGTACTACAGCCGAGGTCACTAAACTATTCTGTTCCGACACCACCGCTGCATAGGTACAGGATCACACGAACATTCACGCACACTAAATTCACCACACAGGTGTTCACGGGGCACGGCGGGTTCTCCGCATACTTGCACAGGTTTAAATGTAAGGACAGCCCGTCGTGTGCCTGTGACCCTAACACCGAGGAGACAGTCGTACACATACTCTCCGAGTGCCCTATACACACTCGCGAGAGGTACAATGTTGAGGCGGAGTTGGGCACCCGCATCGTCCCGAAGAACTTCCCGGACCTTCTGGCCGCGAAGGATACTAGGGACAGATTTTTAAAATACTGCACAAAAATTGTTGAAACTGTCTGTAAACGCAACAAATAGTAAGCAACGAATACATAAATGTAATTAAGGCAGAGGGATTTATACGCACTCCTGGGGAATGCGTCATAAATCCACTCAGGCACTAAATATTAAGATTATATATAATAGTAAATAAGTTTGTAGACATAATAAAATGTAATATAACCCATGAGTATGCAATATTGTATGGGCGAAGTACATAATAAGTAAACAAATAAATGTATAAGTAGCATAAGGCAGTGCGCAGTAAGTCCGCTCACGCAGTAAAATTTAGATTAATATAAATAGTATGTAATTAGAGTTCAAACAAATTGTATAGAAAAAAGGAAAAATGAATGTTAGTAGTATTTTAGTAAGTAAGAAAAATGATGTAAATAAAGAGCCACTAGTCTTAAGTTTTCCATGCAATGTTTTTCAGGAGTAGTGAACATTATTTACCCCCTGCTGGCAGTCTGTAGTAGTTAAGATGTAGAAAATATAAAAGTAGCTAGATAGGAAAAGGAATGGCACATGGTGACCTAGCAAACAACCTCCCATCCCGTGCGAGAAAGTCGCTAGCAGTTAGGAAAAAAAAAAAAAAGGTAAACTGCAGTGCTTAAAAAATAAATGATGCTAAGGCCCTTTATAAATTATCCTTTTTTAATAATAAATCTATGTGTTGTTTTAATTACTAGGACTAGAAAGGATTACTACGACTAGTCAGGATCGTTGCGCTCCGCAGTCTGTAAGTGTACTGATAGTGCTCCTACTTTTTATGATGTCTTTTTGTAATCATCACAGTTCCGAATGCAATCGAATGTCAAATTTCTAACTCGAGTAGGCAAAACAGATACATTGATTTACTTAAGCCGTTAAAGATTACAGTGGAAGTAAGCTTTCGCCATTGGCATCTAGTAAATTGAAGAACAATATAATTTCATTTTGTACCAAAAGGAAGAGTACTTACAAATAAAAAAAACTAACACAAAAGCATGCTATATAGTTCACATACTTCCTGCATTTATGCTATGATACTTTAATATATGGATAGTAATTGGATTGAATTGAATTGGTATGATTCTCGTCGTTTATATAGGTCACACGGTCGCGAAAGGCCAATGACATTTGAACTGATGTAACAGTTTCATAAAATAATTATTAAATAAATCACTACCGTAGAACAGGGCTATTTGGTAAAAAAGTAGGGATAAAATTTGTTTTTTTTTTATAATTTTTAACAGATAAAGAAGTATGCGTTGCTTAATACAGATATAACTCTATAAAAATACAAAAATAAAAACATAGAATGAACAAACAGTAAGGTTTACTTTAAAAAAGAAGGTGCCTTTCCAAATAGCCCCCAGGGTGGGGTTATTTGGTATGCATACAAAATGACATAGAAAATATCTTTATAAACTGTTTTTATTTCAATATAAACACGGACGGCGATATTTGGTAACATACATTTAAAAATTTACAAATAATGCAAAAATCAACACAAAATAATTTAACATTTTTACTTAAAAACTAATTTGGAACAAAACTGACAGACTCTCGCTAAATGTAGTTCCTAACATCACACGCGCGGTGTTCTTTTCTCTGATTGGTCGAGATTGACAGATAACGGAGTTACCAAATGTAAGAGAATAAAAAGGTTGCGTTCACGTTAATATGTTTGCGTTCATTTAAAAATATTATTTTTTTCCAAAAAGCCCAACGGTTACCAAATAGCCCCGTTCTACCGGTACCTCTACTTATAAAAAAATCAGTTTGAATTATCATTATTTAAATAATAATATTCAAAAATTGCCTCGTTCGCCGAGTGGTAAAGCTCTCGGCTCAATATCCGGAGGTCCTGGGTTCATTCCCAGGTCGGGCAAAGTGGTTTTGAATTATTAAGGCATATCCCGGGTTGCTACATGGTTGCTAGATTACTAACCCACATTTGGCCAGCGTGGTAATTAAGCTAACATTCATTAAATGTAGTTTTTTTCATTTATCCAGTAGAGAGACAACACAGGCAATATTTTTTCTTCATAAAGCAGTAGGTTTAAGTGTAGCTTAAATTTAATATGCCTGTTGGAGGGCGCTAGACCCTAAACGATAGGCCCCCGATAGAGTACAGGCGTCCACTTTCACAACGCAACACAATTTGGCACAAAACAATCAACTATTAAGCAGATGGAGAGAGATCATCTCTAGGAAACGCGAGTCCGATACAGCTGACGCAGACCCAAACTCAGAACCGTTCGTGAGCACACCCGTAACAAGAATGACGGCGGTCTCCCCCGTCGCACCTAATGTCATCTCAAATTGACAACCCCCACTCATCAGTCGCTGTCACTCGTCAGCCAGCGACAACTGTCAATATCATCGCCGCCTTACCCAAGTGACATTGTCACTTGCCGTTTCCGTTTAATTAAATCTGACATAGCTCAATAGATGGCGTGATAAGTTGGAAGAATAATACAACAGCCTAGAGGGAGTACTGATGCTGCGACATGCCTATTATTTACAAAATTAATATTCATACTTTATATTTTAATATGTTTCATTAAATTAAAAGTTGTTATGAACCATTTGAGTTTTAATGTCTTCATTTTATATTAAATACACGTTATATTTTGTTAGCCATAATGATCCATCCATCCATCGCAGCCTCTATTGCGTCCGCCTTTGGACATAGGCCTCCTCTCCATTCCCCCATGCCTGACGATCCATTGTCGTCTGCATCCATTCTTGGTCGGCTTGTTGGCAGATGTCGTCCTTCCATCTCATGGGTAGTCTGCCTCTACTGCGAGTATTGGCACGGGGTACTTCCTGCCTTCGATCTCTTCTACGACATCTCCAACTCTGGTAACTTTCCTGATCCACTAGTTTTTTTTTTAGTGCATTAGAGTAATCCCGAGCATTGCCCTTTCCATTTCTCTCTGCGCAATGCGGTGTTTCTCAGCCGACTTTTTTGTTAAAGTGGTGGTTTCCGTTCCATAGGTAAAGACAGGCACGACACACTAGTTAAATACCTTGGTTTTGAGACGTTGGTGTATGTTTTTTGATCGGAGAACCGCTCCGTTTGCACCGAAGGCAGCCCACTTGCGCTATCCGTCGATCCACCTCGGCAGTCTGATCGTCCGAACCAAGCGTGATTTTATGCCCTAGATATTATACAAAGTGATCGACGACGACTACAGTCATAATATAATGGTCATAATTTTAGTTTTAGTGACATTCATTTTTAAGCCTATATTTTGTGATTCCCGCTGCAGATCTTCGATCATGACCAACATGTCATCAACATCATCCGAAATCAGTGCAATGTCATCCGCAAAACGCAATTGGTTTAGCCTTTCTTCGTCGATGTTAAAGCCCTTTTCCGGTCCAGTCTAGTTCCCGAAAGATGTTTCCCAGGACGGCATTAAACAGCTATGGTGATAAGGTGTCACCTTGACGTACGCACCTCTCAAGTTTAAATGGCTTAGTTAGTTTATGAAGATTGACGCTTCTAAAAGTGCTTAGTTAGCTGTATACATCTTCCTTCAACTCTGCAATCTGCCAACGTCTTTTCAACTGCCCACGCCTTAACAGATAAAGGACTTAAATCGACGAAGGTGATAATGACTGGCTTATTTTACTCGTGGCACTTCTCGATCACGGTCTTTAATGTTTGCAGATGGTCGTTTGTTCCAAACCCCGAACGAAAACCAGCCTGCTCTGTAGGTTGGTTACTATCAATCTTATTACTCAACCTATTCAGTATGACTCTGGTAAACAGTTTGAACATATGTGAGAGGAGGCTGCTTATTAGGCGATAATTGTCCAGTTTTCGAATATCCCCCTCCTTGTGAAGCAGAACATTTACTGCGTTATGATATTCGCTAGGTACTCTTCCATTAAGAATGCAGTTTGGGAACAGAAGAGCTATGGCTTTCCAGAGCGCTGTTGGCCCGGTGATTTTCTGTTTTTTCACTTGGCTTAACGCGAACTGCACCTCATTCAGAATTAAGTACATCGGGATTTTCTTAAAGCCAACATTGTAGACAGTCAGTGGGTCTACCTGCTTGCTCACCGGCCGATGTGCGAGCTGGTAGGACTTTGCTCTGGTAGAGAGTCTCCGAAATTTTCAGAGTTATCTCCAGTAAATTCTCTATATTCGTAACTAAATTTCCATCCTCGTCAAGCAGCTGAAATATCTCTTTCATACCCTTGCTATCACCACCTGCAGATGCTCATTTCCCTAGCCGTACTTCTCTTATCTAGGTCCGCCCAAAAGGAAGCCGGCAAGCTGCGGCCCTCTACCGGGACAATGCACTCATTCAAGTGGCGGTGCCAACTTAATGTCAAAAGGTATTTACGAGTTGTGTGGTATTTCTTGAAGATATCTTTGCCATAAGATGTCACACCAACCCTGATACCTTACCGCCTCGGTCCGGGACTGCTTATTTGGTAAACCTTATTCGCAGCAGACCTCTATATCTACAGGTCGTTCCCACTATCCGCCACCTGTGGATCCGGTAGGTAGCTCTAGAAGTCATAATAATACAGACAAATAAATTGATTAATATACCGAAATCTCTAAATTCATTTATTTCGGTCAAAATTTTTTTTTGTACGTGTTTTTCGTTGCCTCTACGTGTTACACGTTGTTTTGATGAAAACTAAACTGTAGGCGGCAATTGTATTTGCCGGGCACGTCTCCACCCCAGGCTGCTATTAACGCGTTATTATTGTGGCTCACTCAATTTGGTACCCACCCTCAGACTATTGCACTATTGCTAACGTTTAGCTATAGCTTTATTAGTCACCTCCGTGGCTGACGGGTTAAGCGCTAGGCCCTATAATCGAAGATCCAGGGTTCAATTCTAAGGGCGTGCAGTGTTTTTCATTTTTGCATGAATATTACCAGAAAATTCAACAAATTACAACTGCACATTTTCTCAGCATGGACCCATCGCCGCGCAATGAGTAGTCTTTAGTCCGTTAGTCGACTTTTACGGCACCCAAAGTAGTTTTTATATGTGATCGAAGGGTTGGTAGTATTTTTTTAGTGAGCGGTTATACCACACGGCTAATGTACTATATGCTAGTTTTATTAGTCCCCTTGGTGGTTAACAGATTAAGTGCTCGAACCGGAGGACCAGAGGGCCTACTCTCTTTCTCCGAAACGATATTTCGGCGGATTTTCGTTTGCTATTTACAGCGGTTTCCATTCCTTCCGAAATTTCTTTCATACAAAATAGGTTTGGTATTTGCTTATTAATTTTTAGAAATTTTTTGTAATTTCAAAAATATCGGAGGCTAGTTTTATTAGTCCCTTGGTGGTTGACAGATTAAGTGCTCGAGTCTGTAACCAGAGGACCAGAGGGTCTTCTCTCTTTCTTCGAAACGAAATTTCGGCCGATTTTTGTTTGCTATTGACAGCGGTTTCCATTCCTTCCGAAATTTCGTTCATACAAAATAGGTTTGACATTTGTTTATTAATTTTTTAGAAAAGTTTTTGAAATTTCAAAAATAACGGAAAGCGCTTTAAATAGCGAATGAAAATCGGCCGAAATTTCGTTTCGGAGAAAGAGAGTAGGCTCTCTAGTTTCAATTCTCAAGGCGGGCAAACCGTTTTTCGGAGTTTTCGATGCGTAGCCCGGGTTTGTGATCACTAACCCGCATTTGGCAAGTCAAATTGTAACGATGACGTATTTCAATGTCCTGGGCTATCTATCCCCTTGTCTGTGACAAAGACTCAAAAGTTGATAACAATTAAAATTCTTTTGTTTCTGGTATTGCAACAGCTGAGCTAATATGCTTTTTATTCTTCTTCTTAGTCGCTTCACTCTTGCCAGAGTGGTCGTGGTTATCACGTTCCGGTAGGTTGGGCAGCAGAGAGTGCCTGCCGCACGACATTCCACCACCTCTGCCTGTTGGTCGTTAATCGGGCACATTCGTGCACGGGAGTGCCCACCGCAGCCTTCACTTGGTCCGTCCATCTCAATGGGGATCTCCCTCGTGGTCTTGTGCCCTCAACTTTCCCTTGCACGAAAAGACGTTTTATGGAGTCGTTTCCACGCCGTGCTTTTTATTATTAGTTTAAAATATAAAAATACAACATTCTGGGTTACAATGTTACCTCCGGCATCAGCTGTTTATCGTCTGGGTATTGGCGTTTCTGTAGGACATGAACACACTTAGTGGAGAATTATTTCCATGTAGAAGGACCTGTGACCAGTAGTGAGAAATTAAAATGCAGACGATGACGATAAGGGACAGTACATTTGAGGACACTCATAGAAGTGTTAATCAATAAATGGGTGCGATAAAAGCTGCACGTGGTGGTAATTACTGTAGAAACGTTATCGGAACTCCTTATCATATTATTATCTGTTAACCAATAATATCGCTAGACCGATATTTTCCTATACGCGTCCAAGTAGACCTAACAACGGCTAGACAGTATCAGTAATAAATAATAATTACTGTCGTTGGTTATTACACGACTGCCCAAAAAGAGGAGTATGTTCTTAGGGTTCATGTATGAGAGAATGAGTTTTGTGTCGTAGCATCATTCTGTTCGCAATAAAGGACATATTTTCCAATTAGTAGAAAAATTCCAGTAACTGTTTTTGTAATTAACAAGCTTACTCAACACTAGTTGTCTTGTCAAAGTACTGTGCCTTATTACACGTAATAAGCATCAATATCAATGGATTTGTTTTACTTTAAAAAACCGATAAGTTTAAAAACTTTAATATTAACAAAAAGAACACCAAAAATAAGTTACAAAGTTAAAATGATGTTGTAGTAATAACGTGGCATTAAAATATTTTTCACACAAAATACAATTCGTAAGAATTATAAAAAAGTTTCTGGAACGGATGATTTGTTTATGATTCCAAATTATTTTTTTTGTTTTTCTTTTGTTGTTAGATTGGCACAACTGTTATCCATTTTGGCGCAGATTTTGAGATGCATCTGTTATTCAGATTAAATACAGTTCTGATTTTAGTTAGTTTATATCTAGTGTGTATTGCGAATTTCATAATGGATAAAAACATCAAACAAAGAGTTTGCCTTAAATTTTCCGTCGCAAATTGAATTTCGTGTTCGGTGTCTTATGAGTGGTAAAAAGCGTTCAAAAGCGGTCAAGATGTAGTGGAAGATTTGCTTCGCTCTGGTAGACCATCAACGTCTTCAACTGAAGTTAACATCGCAAAAGTGAAGAAAATTGTGACTGAAAATCTTCATCCAAGTTTGAGAGAGATAGCCGCTAAACTTTCTGTGTCTCACGAGTCGATCCGTATCATTTTAAATAATCACTTGGGTATGAAACATGTTGCCGCTCGGCTAGTCCAAAAGACCTGAATTTTTTCCAAAAACTCTATCGCATAAGAGTCGCTGACGATGTCCTTAGTGACTCTTATGCGATAGAGTTTTAGCGTGTGCTAGAACGAGTCGATTCCGACCCAACATTCATGCAACGCATTGTTACTGGTAACGAGACGTGGGTTTACGAGTTTGACATGCAAACTAGTCAACAACCTTCGGAGTGGCGCCTTTCAACTGAACCGAAACCGAATAAACCAACCAAAGTCGATCAAAAGTCAAAGTCATGTTGACTGTTTTCTTTGACTATCGCGGTGTTGTGCATTCGGAATTCTTACTGGAAGGTCAAACGGTAAATAAAGAATATTATTTAAGCGTTATGTGGCGTTTAAGAGAGCAAATTCGACAAAAACGGCCAAATTTGTGGAAAGAAAATTCTTGGATTTTGCACCACAATAATGCGCCTTCGCACAAGGTCATCATTGTGAACGAATATTTGACCAAAAACTAAACAAATACCATCGAGCAACCACCTTATTCACCAGATATGGCTCCAACCGACTTCTTTCTTTTTCCTAAACTCAAATTACCACGTCGTGGCACCCGTTTTCATTCGGTAGAAGACATAAAGGAGAATTCGCGGCGAGAACTGAACTCAATTCCGGAAAAAGCGTTTAAAAATGTTTTGATGATTGGATTATTCGGTGGCGTAAGTGTATCGTTTCTGAAGGAGCATACTTTGAAGACGATAACATAAATTTGGATGTTTAACTAACATTTTGTGTATTATTGATCTTTTCCCGGTACTCTCTTGACAGAGGAGTATATATAATCACGACTACTATCCCCGAAGGGTTAGTCAGAGACTAGGCAATGAAGACTGCAAAAGCAGTCCTCTACCATAGTCCTCTTTTTACCAAATAGCGACTGCACATGTGTTCAGCGTGACAGGTGGTGAGCCCATCGCCGCTCTATGCTGTTGGGTGTATGTGCAGTCTTTAGTTCGTTAGTCGCCTTTTACGACACCCAAGGGTAGACAGGGGGTGGTAGTATTCTTTCACCGCTACGAGACTTGTACAACTTCTTAGGCTTTTATTATTTTCTGTGACCTGTCTGTAACTTCTTAAGTGTACGCGCACTCAACAATATGAAGCCCTATTCTACAGCGTCATAGGCGTGCCTCGAACGTAATTTAATTTATTTGAAAGCTTTTAATATTTACTACGCACAAAACTGGACTAATCTGCGTATGGGGCCATGCTTCATGGATATTTACTGGATTGGCAGGAAAATGTATTGTTTTTACTATCCATTTTTTTCGTTCGACTGCTTTGACTAACATACCGTCCTGTTATACACTTATGTATGTGTAAATCCTCTTTAAATGTTTTTTACAAGTTAAGGAAGGAATAGGAATTGTGAGAAGGGGGGGGGGGGGGTTTATGGGCTTTCGGAACCCTCACTGGCCGGACGAAACACAACAGCACCAAGTGCCATTTTACGCCGAATATTCTTGAGAGGGTGGTATTACCCCGGGCGAGCCGGCCCAATGCGTGCTGCAACGTAGCGTGGCTCTACTTAACTTTACTAAAGGTAATCTGTATAAGAGGCTTGGTATTAGGTACTGGTAAAGGTGCAAGATGCAAGATGCTCTTAGCAGCATAACAGCAGCATTGCAGCGTAACATACAAAATAGGTATGGAGCTGGTAGCCATCCCACGTGACAGATTTATTTATTTCAGACTCGTTCAAGCTATAATAAACATCGGTATAATATTGCTAATTGTGGTATTAATGCCTATTTAATAGTTAAATACCACAGGCTTTTAGAATAATAATGTTTTGTTACGTTGATTAAAATCTTCGGTCGGTGACTGAAATAGGTTTATCTTTATGGCTAGTTGAATAACCTTATTTGTCTAATTATTATTACAGGAGGTCCAATGACGCAGCGGTCGACGCGTTAGGATCGCGATCTTGTAAGTTAAGAACCTTTTGCAATGAATTGTCAACGGATGGGTGACCAAATTAAAATTTTCCCTGAAGACAGGCAAGATGGTAATTGTCAACCCTCGGAAAGACGAGAGTGATAGGCAATGGGCAACCATCTAAATAGTCAGTAGAAAAAATTTAAATAAACTCGTTAATTCAACTGAGTTTATGCGATTTTAAACTTTCTATAGTGAACTTTAAACTGGTATATATGTTCAGCTGAACAGACTTTTTTATGTTTTCTACTAACTATAAATAGATTTCTGCAACTAGCTAGGCCATCCTATTAGGGTGAAGGGTATGCTACAGTGCTGCCGCGAATTGATTTTATTTTATAACAATAGGGTCGATTTTAATAAATAAGCGACCTACCGGACTTAGGGAAAAACCTTTATTATTTATTTCATAATTGTACACTACTTTTTGTTGTGTAGTTTAATAAATTTGGATTTGAACGGCAAAAATTGACCACTTTTGGCGTTAGCCCGGTTTATGAGTACAAAAACAGACCAAAAAGTAGTGTACAATCATCAAATAAATATAATAGGTGTTTTTCTAGGTCCTGTAGGTCACCAATTTATGAAAATATATCCGACTTAGAAGTCATTAAATTAAAATCAGTTGGGGGCCGCACTTTGGCTTACCCTTCGACCTATGCAAGCAACTCAGAAAGTGCGAAAATAATATGAGCTGTTCCATACAAAACTGCAAATATAATTCTATGTAAATGTATGAAACAGCTGTTTTTTTGCAATTACAGAGTTGTTCCCATACTAATAATAAATACTTGTACACTTAATAGGATATATATAAAGGCGTACCGTCATTTTCGGCCGACTTTCGTTTGTTATTTACAGCGATTTCAATTCCTCCCGAAATTTCATTCGTACAGAACAGATAAAAATTTTAAAAAAATATTTGAAAACGTACATGGCTGAAATTTCGTTTCAGAGAATGAGAGTATTAGTCCAATCAACGAGGACATTTGTTGTATGGAGACTTCCGAAAAATTCCTCTGCCTCTGAAATTTGGCATGTTTGAAGTTAGGTAATACAGATTAGAGATGTACAATAATACAACAAAATTTGTTACGAGAAGTTAGGTATTTTTACCAAAACATGAAAATCGCTTATAACTCTCTGTTAATATTTCCTCAGGCTGAAATTCTTTCTGTATACGTACGTATGTACTAGTTAGAATAAGTGTGTCAAATAATCCAACATTTTTTCCATTTCAGAGAACCCCAAATTTTAACTTTTAACATTTTCCACTATAACTTCCACTGAAAAATTGCTCCGTCCATTTTTATTTTTTAATATGTTTTTATATCATTAAATACACAGCTTTGTTTAGTAATCCAATAAATTTTCCATTTCAAACATATTTTTTTGATTTTTGCTTAATAACGTTTTTGGGGGTCAAAGTTGCTCGCGTCCGTAGGTTTACCCTTGAGACGATACACGAGATCCCTGGGTGGTGCTAAATGAGTGACACTGACTGAGTGGTAGAGCCACGCTGCATTGCAGCTCTGTGTCCTCTCACGAATATTCGGCGTGAAATAATGGCACTTGGTGCTGTTGTGTTTCGTCCGACCAGTGAGGGTACCGGAGGCCCCTCCCCCCCCCCCTCCTCCCAATTCCTATTCCTTCCTTAAACCTATTCCTCCCTTAAAGGCCGGCAACGCGTCTGCGATTCCCCTGGTTTTGCGGGTGTCCATGGGCGGCGGTGATTACTCTCCATCAGGTGACCCACCTGCTCGTTTGCCTCCCTCTTTTATATATATAAAAAAAAAAAAACGTATTGAGAAAAATTGCTCCGTCCATTTTTGTACCTTTAATAGTTATATTATTTTATATTTAAACAGATTTAACAATAATCCAACAAATTTTCCAACGATTAGTATTTTTTTACGAAATTATTATGCTCGCTGATTTATCTTGACCGCTCGGAGCTGCTTTGCCCGCACTTGCCAGGCAATTTTTTATCTTCTACGCACAGCACAAAGAATATACACAACGAGGCGCTAAGAAATTAGCTTTTAAAAGGAATATTTATTACCTAATGCGTTTCAAATAAACGTTTGATACTGTACATTAAGCAAAAAAGGTCAAAAAGTAGGTAGGTACGTATAATAATGTTTAGAAAGACACCTACTACTTAAAGAGATTAAAGGGTTGACCTTCACTCGATCGCTTGCTCGGAGCTGCTTTGCCACGCACTATTGTTTGGTGGCCAGCCACCGTTATTATGCCGCGTCCACACGTTTGGCAAACCTCAACAAGCCGTCACAAATTCAAACGTGTGGATAGAGCGGTTGGTTTGGTTTGCGTAGGTTGGCAAGCGCTTGTAGCCTCGAGCATCGAGTGTCGGTTTTTTATCACAAATCAAAGGCAATTTTCCGCAAGCGCTTGCGAAGCGTTCACACGTTTGTGCGTACTCAAAGTATTCACAGACTATCGAACTTGGTTGGGGCCGGACCACGAACATAGTGCGCTCTGAACTAACCATTTTGGATCGCGTGACGGTTTTCTATGTATAATAAGTATGTATTTAAGTATTTTAAGTATGTTTATCCGTTGTCTGTTGATGATGTTGTCCATTTAACGAGTTTCATAATGAAGTTTCTTTTGGGCTAGATAATTGGTGTGAGTGTAGGAAAGTTTATTTATTTATAAAGTGCCACCGTACGCGCAATACGTCGCTATCGCTACGTGTTCTCAGACATAGATTCGGTTCGGAGCAATGCCAAAAAGACATCAGATTCACGCAATCAAGCATTTCAAATACTTTTAGAAAAATGAAGACATTTTATCCCCTTGCGACTATTACACAAAATCCAACAATTCAATGAATGCTTAGTAAATCATTCGAAGATATATACGAAAATCTTTATCATCGAGATCTTTAATGAAATTCATCTGACCGTACTGTTGTCTGTGTCTGAGATAAAATTTTGCCCTTACTTTCACCTTTTCCTTTTGTTATGTAATGGCGATGTAGCAGTTGCCACAACTAATGCAATTTTGGCCTGTTTTTATAGAATAGGCGGCATGTCGAGACGTGTTCACGCAATGCTAGCACAGACTGGACGGTTCGGAGTCCGGTACGCTCGTCTGTTGTGTAAGCGCACCGTACAGTTCGCTGGTGCTGGTCGCACCAAGTTCGATCATCTGTGAATACTTGTCTCGTTTGTGCAAACAAACCATTGAGGTACAATAAACTAGAGTACACGTCTGATACAAAGATTGTGCTCAGCTAGATAAAAGCGGGCATCACGTGATACGTAGGGGAGGGGGCTTGGTTGTTATAGAATAAGTCCGAGCGCGCAAATGCGACACACTATTCATACAGTTTTATCGTGTTGTAGGAGAATATTGTTAAAAATATACAAATCCATGGGTAGTTTGTTTTAATGTTTTATTGAATTTTGTTAATTGTAATATTTTAAAATAAGTAAACTAATGCTAAAAAAATAAGTAAATAATTTATTAGCTAAAACTTTTACATAATAATATTATAGAATCTTTTTCTTTTTCAATCATTATGTAGATGTCTATAGGTATATATATATAAGGAATGAGGCCTTCCTGCTTCATCTGGAGTTACTTATTTTACGAACTTATATATGTATTTTACTCACAGCTCATGGAGTAAGTTGAATGAAATTATTCAACTGACCAAATAGACGTGGCTATGTCCAATTTCATAAACTTCCTTTTAAGTTTTAGAGATAATGTTTGTAAAAGCTAGCCATCAAAAACATACTGGTAAAAAACCAAGTCTCGCATCTCAGTTCTTCTACCGTAAAAAGTTGTGTGATCTATGTAATACCAATTACCAAGTCGGTTGACTTGGCCATCGCATTAAAACACAATGTATCTTACAAGTAATACATTATTATTTTATGTTAAATTAGATTATTTAGTTGACTTGGTATTACATGGATCTCACAACTTTTTACGGTAGAAGAACTGAGTTGCGTGTGAGACTTGGTTTTTTTACAAATATGTTTTTGATGGCATCTCATTTCTTTTTGTAGATAGTCCTATTTTTTTTCCTTACCGCTACCTTTACTTTACTTACCTTCTACTTCTTGAATACTATACTAAAACACCGGATATTCCATTATATTATAGTATACATAATAATATACAGGTACACTGATTCATTCACTGCAAATGTAACTTTGTAATTCTATATATTTATATGGGATTACAAAGTTATTTATGCAGTTGGTGATGAATGGTGGAGCATCTAGAAAACTGGACAGAAATTGCAAAATATTTTGTTTTTCCTTGATTTATTTACTAAACACTAATTGTATTTTAAATTAGAAGCTTTAATGTCTGCTAGAAGTGCCTTCGAGTTTTCATAATCGGTCAGTCAATGAGTGACAAAATTAAGAAACTTTGTCTAATTCTTAATCTACTGGTTCAAATTGAATGAAATTTGAAATATACCGTGTTTATACAATGTCTGTTTGGTTACTAAGAATTCAGGTCTCTACTTTTATCCACAACGAAGTTATGGGGGGTCGAAAATGGCCTAAACTGCTTCGAGAAAAGGATGGTACTGCCGTGCCGTTTTTTTTGCTCAGATGCTTATAAAAGCATTACTTTTTTTGTGACGATGACGTTGACTATTTTGACGTATCTAATCCATCTTTCTCTGTTTTGATGACTAATAAAACAGTAAGCTTGTGGAAAAAAACACCAATAAAATAACTCTAAATTAGGCACATGTTACAGAATAATTTATAGTAAGGGATGAATTATATTAGAGCGGGCCGTGCCCTATCCGGGCCCGGACGGGCCACTGACTTTAGAGACGTTGCATACATTTTGTATTTTTATTAGAGCGGGCCGTGTTCCGTCCGTGTCCGAGCCCGGACGGGGCACGTATCATGCACTGTGTAATATGAACTGCTTCATACAAAATGTATGCCACGTCTCAAATCAGTGCGCCGTCTGGGCCCGGACGGGGCACGCCCCGTGCACGGCCCGCTCTAATATAATTCATCCCTTAATTGATTGGTGTTTTTTATTAATTTAGAATTTTCTTCCTGTCTTTTGTGTATGTTGCTTATCTGGCTACTATGGCCCTAAAAGTTATTTGATTAGGTAATATGGGGTTTTCTTATATGGTTTAAAACATAAGTTTAGTTCACTATCGTGTTTTGTGGTTTTGAAGTAAAATTCAGTATTGAGTGTCAATGCGTTCCAATTTGAAATAAATATTTTATTTATTGTTTCATTTCATTCATATTTATACAATAATATCACGTAATCTAAATTGTCAGTGCATGCAGCCCATGGATGGACTGCACCTGAGTGCGCACAAACTTGCTTCGCGGTGTGTCACTTTACGCGTTTACATCAATGAAACAGACTAACGCACTCACAAGCGTGTGGATGGCGACGTTTATTTCCTCAAATCAATCCAAACGTTTGTTGAGGTTTGGAGTTTGCGGAGAGTGCCAAGCGTGAAGACTTGGCATTAGAGTTTCAAGAGTTTAAAGACAATGGTAGGTATTTCTAAATAAAATACTAAATAAAAGATACCTAAGTAATTACTTACACTATTTTTATTTGATTTACATTTTTTTGATACAACAACACGTGGCTACAATCATGTAAAATTACTAAACAAGCTGCAGGTAGATAACTAACATCAATAATCGACTAGGTAGGTATAACTACAAATATTATTTTTTGGTTCAGATTTTTTATTTTACAAAACGTACCTACCTACAGTCATCTTTAAATTACTTTCACAGTTAGTTAGACAAGCTGTATTATCTACCTTTTAAAAACGTAAGTACCTACCTAAGTACCTATAGTCATCTTTATTACTTACTTACTTTCATTTAGACAAGCGGTAATAAATTAATAAGACTAAAGACTGACAGATGTAGAATGTGATCTATTAAATTGGCCCTTCATTTGGTACCTACCTCTGTATGTATTTTATACACATTATTTTTATTTGTTATATCAATAATAATAGCTATGTACAAGCATTGCCGGCGCGCTTAGCAAGCTAAAGACGAAACGACCACCGGTCGCGGCGCGGCGTGCGGCGGCGGCGTGGGGGGCGCTCGCGCAGCGGCGGAGCCACATGAGGCGGCGTTGCCGTTATGTACTATTTGTGCAAGGAACGGTGTTTAACCAGGGTAATTTAATATATTAACCCTTTACCGCATGAATTATTAAATAGAGGGTTTTTTTTGCAAAATATATATTAGGCATTGTTCACACCAAACGGATTGTCCGCCGCGGACTATGAGTATGCTCACTGTCAGCCCCAGTGTGAACGTGAATTCAGTCTGCTGTATGCGTGCATACCAAACCTTCAATACGCTATAGCGTACTGCGTGGCCACTGACGATCAGGTTTTCCCATCAGTTGAACTGATGTCAGTCCAAAATTTGATCGTGAGTGGCTTCTTTTCTGCTTATGTATTATTCTCTGCTAATACGCTGTTACGTTCGGCTACGTAGCCAATCCGCGTCCGCCGTGTATAGACGCGTAGTTCAAAAATCGGCCTCCGAGAGTCAGCGACTACGCACTACGTAATAGCGTACACCTATAGTCTGTTTTCGGTGTGAACGAGAAGTTAAATATATATGGAAAAACGATAAACTGCGTAACGCACGCTCACAGTCCGCGGCGGATAGATAATCCGTTTGGTGTGAACAATACCTAATTGAATAGAACAGTAATAAATATTCCTTTTAAAAGCTAATTTCTTAGCGCCCCGTTGTACAACATTGTGTATATTCTCTGTGCTGTGCGTATAAGGTAAAAAGTTGCCTGGCAAGTGCGGGCAAAGCAGCTCCGAGCGGTCAAAATAAATCAGCGAACATAATAATTTCGTAAAAAATACTAATCGTTAGAAAATTTGTTGGATTATTGTTAAATCTGTTTAAATATAAAATAATATAACTATTAAAGGTACAAAAATGGACGGAGCAATTTTTCTCAATCCGTTATTAAGCAAAAATCAAAAAAATATGTTTGAAATGGAAAATTTATTGGATTACTAAACAAAGCTGTGTACTAAATGATATAAAAACATATTAAAAAATAAAAATGGACGGAGCAATTTTTCAGTGGAAGTTTTAGTGGAAAATGTTAAAAGTTAAAATTGGGGTTCTCTGAAATGGAAAATATGTTGGATTCTTTGACACACTTATTCTAACTAGTACATACGTACGTATACAGAAAGAATTTCAGCCTGAGGAAATATTCACAGAGAGTTATAAGCGATTTTCATGTTTTGGTAAAAATACCTAAGTTCTTGTAACTAATTTTGTTGGATTATTGTACATCTGTAATCTGTATTACCTAACTTCAACACATGCCAAATTTCAGAGCCAGAGGAATTTTTCGGGTTACAAAAGCCCCGTTGATTGGACTATATAACATAGGCAGTCAATTGCGGCATTACCTATATATCTATTAACAAACAGCCTGTTTTTTCGGAAAACAACAGTACCGTTATCCTTGTGGGAAGTAATGTGCCAAGCAGCGGGACCCCTATAGGCTGATGAAGATGACTAGTCTACACGTATAAATAAGAAGTCCTGACACTATACATGAAGTAGAGGTCCGAGTACACTAATATTTAATGAATTAAAATTTCACTGAAGTTATAGCAGAGTCGATAATTTGGTTGAGGACTGAGGTTGACATTCTGCAAGATCGTCTGCAGGTCGTCTAAGGGCAGCCCACTTTGTCTGCAGCCGATTTTTCCAGACCATCGACAAGATAGATGTGCTGCAATTAGTTTTATATATCTTGATAGTTTGTTTCAGTAAGGTGCATAACTTTTAAATGAAATGAGATTTATGGTTAGGTGAATGTTAATTTTCTTTGTGAATTTTTTGTGATCTATCAATACTTACGTCAAAATTTAATTTTTATTTAATAAAAAAAATTTATTATAAACAAGATAAATTTAAATGAAAAGAAAATTCTTGACCGAATATCAATAACCCTTTATTACCCTTTATTAGTATGTAGTCTGTTGTCTGTTAAGTATTTTAAGTATGTTTATCCGTTTTCTAGTAACCATTTATCGAGTTTCATAACGAAGCTTCTCTTGGGCTAGAAATTGGTGTTAGTGTAGGAAAGTTTATTTATTAAAATTTATTTAAATGCAGATTAGTTATATCGATTTCTTAATTTTGTCCTAATTTTTATATTGATATACGCTGCCATTCTGTTTCGGGACGCTATATACAATTTATCTTAACGTTTCAATGTTGAATCAATTTTGAATCCTAAGATAAAATCATAACGATAAAACTTTGCTTTTTTTTTTTTTTGTTTCGTGAAGGAACAGGCTAAGGTCTGAGACCATACTGCCTAGTCATTAATTTTTTTATTTCTTTTTTTTCCCTTAATGATAATGAGTGGTGATTAAGATGATGAATGATAAATGATGTTCCCCAAACTCCTTGAGTCCTCACTGAGGACTCCTCAGTAAAGATGTGGGACTTTACTGAGGTCTCACGCGGACTTCTTGAGAGAATTTGAAAAGTGATGTTGCACTGTTTTGTTTCATTTGCCAACACTCATGCACGTTCACAAACACTTAACGGTTAATAATCCACTATTATTACAAATTAATATTCGAAAAAACACAAATTTTAGAAAATAAAACAAAACTGCAGACATGACGCTTCACTTTCCCGCCAAGAAGTCGATAAAACTTTGCTGTTAATTTTATTTTACTGTCAAATACGTACGTATTAAAGTAATACTTGCAAGTATTGCAAACATTATCATTTCACCCAGAGGCAGTCTTCTGCAGTGCGATTCCCTAAGTTAGGCTGGTTTCACAGTCACGCGTTTGACCAGCGCCGGCCACACGCGCGCGCTTACAATTACACTAGATAGTAGTTGCGTTTCATAGTCATCACGCAGTTCAAACGCGCAACTACTATGTAGTGCAGCGCGCGCGTGTGGCCGGCGCTGGTCAAACGCGTGACTGTGAAACCAGCCTTAAAGCCTTGGTAGCAGCGGCTGCCGCAGCGCTGAGAATTGACTCTGTCTCTATTACGTTCATAGAATTTGAAAGAGACAGCAGATCACAGCCATGCGCGCAGCGTCTATGTGTCGCATAGCTGATTACGTTAATAGCAGTGTGCTTTCAATATAAATATTGTCATGATTTCAACAATTTACAGTAGGTTATGAATGAATTATTTATTTTAAATACGTACAAACATAGATTAAAGGGGTAGTCAGAGACTAGGCAAAAGCAGTCCACTGCCATAGTCCACGTTTCACCAAATTACGACTGCACATGTGCTAAGCATGATAGACTGTGAGCCCATCGCCGCTTTATGCTGTTGGATGTACATATTTTGTGCAATCTTTGGTTTATCAGTCGCCTTTTACGACACCTAAGGGAAGAGAGTATGTATTCTTTTGGTGAGATGCTATATCACACGGCTCGGCTATACCAGTTTTACCAAATATATAGGTACACCGTGTCGCGCAGCGGTGAATGAATACTACCAACCCTTCTCTTCCCTTGGGTGTCGTAAAAGTCGACTAACGGACTAAAGACTGCACATACATCCAATAACATTGAGCGGCGATGGGCTCACCAACTGTCACGCTGAGCACATCTGCAGTCGCTATTTGGTGAAAAGTGGACTATGGCAGAGGACTGACTGCTTTTGCGGTTCTCATTGCCTAGTCTCTGACTAACCCTTCGGGGATATTAGTCGTGATTATACGTATGTATGTATGGACACACCTATTGATACATAGGTTTTTTAATTCGTAAATATCTGACTATTTTTGAATTATTACAACACCAAATTAACCATTTTTTCTGGGATTTATTTGTAATCTGTGAAAAATAGAAAGTTGTAGAAAAATAAAAGAATTCTGCTACGATTTGGTGCCAAAACCCTTTTTTTATTGCAAGATTATTCGCATCCTTAGTAACCTAGATAGTATTACAATATTAAGCTAGAAATAGGTCAATACGATGTTGCTAGTACTATTTAGTACTAGAAACCTGGAGCGAGCTTCCAAAAGATTAGAAAAAAATTTAAGAGAAAAGCATGTTTTTGGAATAACAGTGAGTTTGTTCTCATAAATAACATAACTCTTTAAAGACTTAAATTTCATTTAAAATTTAATTTTAAAAAAATCTGATGTGCTGAATGTGTCTCTGATGTATGAATGAAAGTATTAATTGGAAGAGGCTTATTCCCAGCAGACTTGTTAATCAAGGACTTTGTTAATTAAAAATAATTATCAATAAAATATCAAAAAAGCATCTAAATGTATTTAATACCGTAGACAAAATAGAAAACCCACCTCCGATAGTATTTGATTTTCCTATGTGTCTTTTAAAAATGATTTTGTTTTGCTCTGTAAGTAAAAATAAAAAATACTTTTGCTTGTTTTGTCGACAACCCCTCATTCAGCAAGATCATTACCATCGTTTTATTTATTTTATTTTAATCATAAATAAACCGTATTTTTTTTAAATCATTTACGTGTTAACACTGGCTGGTGTTCATCTCACCTGATGGTTAAGAGGAAACACTACGTGGAAGTGGCATGCAAAATTCTCATACGAAACACAGAAAAACGACGTTTCGTAGTCCCCTGTTTCCTCCTTCAGAACTGGACCATTTTTTATGTTTCTTTCAGCATCGGTTAAAGAAAGAGATTTTCTTCGTCCGTATGTTTAATTTTTTTACATTAAATCTTTTATTTAAAAATTTAGCGGAATCACTCCGTTTTAAGGCGTCTTTAGAAACATTAAGCGGTTTAAAAACAGCTACACTAACACTACGTAAGCGGTTTAAAAAAAATGAAACATACAGACATAGAAAATTACTTTCTTTGACAGATGTTGAAAATGTAATAAAAGTTGATCCAGTTCTGAAGGAGGAAACAGGGGACTACGAAACGTCGTTTTTCTGTATTTCGTATGAGAATTTTGCATGACACTTCCACGTTACATGTTTCCTCTTAAGAGATGATAAGACCGAAGATGGAAGCGCACTTTACCCGGAATCCTCAACTACAAGTTAATACTAAAGTAATGCACAGAACAACAGTTACTTTATAAAGCGAACAGCGATATCACCAACGGATATTATTGCATAATCACTGTTCAATGTCAAAATATATTTCTCGTTCCTCATTAAAGAAAGTTCTGGAACCCGTAGTAGCGGCCAGTTACGTAGGCATGTACGTCGGCAGGGGGAGTGGGGGCATCCCACCCTTGTTACGTGATACAATTGAAAATTGTTTATACGAACGGATTTTTAAACTGGCAATTAATATTGACGTTGAAAATGCAACGGATAGCACTCAACTCGCTATATTTGTTAATTGATTACACTTCACGATGATAGCGGATAGG
The DNA here is from genome assembly GCA_963921215.1 of Scoparia ambigualis. NCBI lineage: Eukaryota > Metazoa > Arthropoda > Insecta > Lepidoptera > Crambidae > Scoparia > Scoparia ambigualis. Next base: position 21,665,574 of record OY992511.1, read on the forward strand.
TGAGCCTTATTTTGTTGTGGGCATTGTTTATTTTTTTTTAATTCTGTACTACGTAGTATATTTTTATTTACGTGGGATTTTTCTGCTTTTATCTAATCTGGTGCATCGAAATAAATTGAGTTAGTTTCATATTGAACACAAAAGGGAAAACCCGACAGTGTGAATAATATTATTACAACTTTTAAGGCTAAGGTTCCTGAGATCGTCGAGAGATCGTATGCGAGAGGTTATATAAGAGAGAGCTAGAGTGGGTGAGAGGGAGGAAGAAGAACAAATGTTTTAACTTGAAAAATTGCGAGAAACTAAGCAAAATAATTTTATTCTCCCTCTTTTATTGCAGAGAGTTGCGTTTTCACAACAGTAATCAATAAGAGATTATAATATAATCTTGAGGCGAGCGAATCAGCGTCCGTTCAGATCTGGGCCGTCCGCCAGTACTTTTGTTTAATTAAAAATAATGTCTGAGCCCGTGTTTCTCTACAATAACCGAGGCCCGAGATAGCTTGTTATATAAATTTCTGCGGGCTCCTGGGGGACGCACGGGGAGAATAAGGCGAGGAAGCGGCGGTGGTAGTGTGAGTATATTATACCCATTTTCTGGGTCGTCCTTCCTACAAATACGTTTTATGCGGAAGCTAGTCAGACTCGAGTGGCTCAACGCAAAATGTGTTTCAGCATACCCAAGTTAAGGTCTCGTTTTGTTTACCGCCGAACACCCGGTAAAAGGTACTTATTTGATTAGGGTGTCAGGCGTATCACCGCGAGAGTGTGAGCCGAGCCCCGAGGTTTTGGATCAAATTTGCGTATTTCGATTTTTTTTTTCACACACACCTCACCATGCCCGCTGTACAACAAATTGATGTGAAATTGTTTCAGCGGTGTTACCGTCTCATTTCGCTTTTTGTGTACGCTAGTTGTTATTGCATATTAGAATTCATATCGAGTCGTTCGCGAGCCCTCCGTCTTACATGGGAAAGGACCTCTATAAATCATCGTAAAAGGACGGTAATATCTAGCTCGACACAAAAAGAGCGCGTATTGTCGAAAAGGGTGTGGAAGGCGGGATTATTGCGAAGTGCCGTGCGCAAACATTAGTCTGTATGCAAACTAACTGCGTCTGGTCAATATGAAATCTGAAAAAGGGGCAAAAGGGTTAAAATGAACGGCCGATCGATCTCCGGTGACGCGCTCCCGGATTTTCCATTGGGGAATGAATTAGCTGCGAGCTGAAGCAGCGAATTTACATTTTTATTGACAAGCAATCTTTTTCCCCGGCAGATGGCAATTGGAGTAAGGAATACGTACGGCGTTATAATAACTGGGTGGTAACGTTATATAAAGACAAAGAAATTAATGTCTAATAAAAATATAAATAGAGGCTTGACTGAGTTAATTATAACTCTAAACATAATTTATAATTTCTTTATCTAACTATAGCTAATTTACATTTAAATATGTCCTATAAAGTAACTTCATCAGTTACTTTTTAACAGTTATATAAGTTAAACTGGTGGCCAGAGAGTAAAAATGTAAACTAATTTGTTTTCATTCGTTTTTTTTTAGTTTGATTTTGACAGTAAGTATAGCTTATTTTAGCACGTACAGTACAATATGTTATACAGTTTTAGAAGTATAGTAACTCAATGACAAAGGAAAAAAAGTTTGTGTTACAATTAAAATCAAAATTACGACGCGTGTTTACTCACAAAAAAAAACAAAACACCAACGCGCACCCGCGCTCCACATTTAACAATTTCATCGCCTTCGCCGTCGCGTCGTCGCCGCAACGGAAAAGTAATACATACGAGAGCGTCGCCGCCCGCCGATTCGCGCGGCCTCATCTACAAATTGAGCCGAAAACGCGGGGTAATTATTTAAACCGTCATATAAATTACTGCTCAAACTTTTCACGCCACCCTCCTCTGCCGTGCGTACGCGCGCCGCACACCGACCCACTTCAGGCGGGTATCAGGGTCGCGGCAGTCGCTTCAGCCTTCATGTTGAACGAGTAAAATACGGAAACAAAACTGCGTCGTCGAAATCGTACCCTCAACTCGCTATAACCAGCCAGCCAGTCCCTCGCTGGACGACAACAGAATGGATTGGTCACATTAGTTCCATGCAGTGAGGCTACACCCCCTGTGGGCTGAAAATGGTTCCATCATATCATTCCTCCGTCCGTTTCAGCATTGTGTTAGTTGTGTATCAGTACGGTTGAGTGTAGTACACGCAAAAATGTAGATACATTTTTGTAAGGTGTCAACAAGTGTATTCAGAGAGTTGACGTTGCAGCATTGGTTCTAAAATGCTTTGGATTTTTAAATACTAACAGGTTTAGGAAAATAAAATATTCTTCTTTACGTTACGAAAAGCTTAAATAGCTTAGCCTAAGTTACAATTGTGATGTAATTATTGTATGTTCAGTAAAGACATAAAACATAAATTTACTAGTAGGAGAAAACGTTTAGAAAGTCATGTCAATCACTACAACGATTACTCTGCAAATTTCCATCATACTGCATAGGAGTAAGTATCAGCTTGAAACATATTTAGCTTTGTTCCCTTCACTACGGTTAATCTGTCCCGTTTCCTCCCGTGTCAAGTGCAGATAGACTTTTTGGGTCGGCAGCGGGGGTGGGGGAGAGGGCCGCGAAGTAGGTGCGGGAGAGGAGAACCCTCCCTGATGATGAAATATTGTACACGTGGTCTGATTTTGAATGACAACGTTTCCTTGGACGGGGACCCGACGACGTTTTATGGCGAATTGAGGATTTCGAACGATCAACTTTAATGCGACCGTCTTTTGGTTTTAAAAAATAGACAGATTCCCTTTTAATTGCGGCGATTCGTTTATTGGAACACAACTTGAATATCTGATTCTTTTGCAGCGATTCGTTTTTGTTTTAGACTTGCAATTTACCGTGGCTGTCTCAAGCATGTAAAGTTAAGTTGTTTATACAGTAAAGCAGGTAAAAACAAGAGATTGTTAATTTGAATGTAACAATTTTTCCAAATATTATTTTTACTGCGGGTAGGATGATACTTTTTATTTTATGAATCAATGATATCGACGGATTGTTTGTTACAAATTACTGTTATAACGGACAAAGATATGACGTAAAGGTCGCACGGGGCGTCCTTGGCTGGCTTGTTTATTAATTCGTGCGCGGGTGGGCCCTAGCCCTAATGGGCGGGTAGCTACGGTGCTTTTAAATTTCGGCTTACCCCTGAAATTTAGTCAAGTGTCTTCTTTTTGGTTTATGGTTGGTGAGAGAAATTACTTTATCTATTTCGTTTTATATGAATAAGGTGTTTTGGATCTTGTATCAGTGTTGCACGAGTAATAGAGCACTGAGTGTTTCATGTTTGAGTTATTATTTGAGTTATTGATTAGACACTGAATTTCGGTGTAAAAAAGTTCAGCACAGGTACCAATAAAATTGTGAAACTAAAACAAATGGGTTTTATAAAAAAAATGGAAATAAATATATAAAAGAAGGAGTTTTGTGTTCGAATTAATAAATGTTTTGAATTACTTTTATTAATTCGAACACACAAGTTTACATGACTTATAGTAAGATTTAGAAATGAATATGCATAACATTTTCTAGTTTTAGACATTGATTTAAGGACTACATATGGGAAAACAACTTTTGTCATATTATTAGTCTAAAATAATTAAGTACTACCTCAGTTAATAGCTAAACACAAATAAAAATAATATTCTTTCTCATTAGGGATAACACCATTTATTACACGAGAAGCTTTCCTTACACAGACAAAATACACATTAATTGAAGGCAGGCGGATAAATAAACAATGGCGCTTCGTATGTAATCAGGCCAGAGCCATTTCTCTAATTTATGTTGCACCACCGATTCTGAACACTTTAATCTCTCGCGAGTGTATCGGCGGAGAAAGCCCTACTATTTATTCCCACTTCTTATTTTCACCTGCTGAACTGTAAATAGACTTTGCCCACCATCCAAATCTCATCCTACACCCAACACGATAAGACCGATATTCGTCTGCCAAAAAGTGTCGTGTCGAAAGACGCGTCGGTGAACCAGTCGGGTGATTAATTCGACCCTTACCTCCGAGAAGAGATTTATTGGTTCCGCCGTACGCAAAACTGCGGGTTGGTAAAAAATCTCTATCGAAAATTGAATAGAAAAGCCATTTCGTTTCGGAGGCCGCGAACGAATCTGTTGATATGGTGCCCGTTTTCGTTCACGGCTATCTTCATTCTATTTACCTGGGTTAGGTACAGTTAATACCTAAGCTTAGATAAATCTTTGGGAAGGAAAAGCTTTTGTTTGATTAAAGAAGAGCGTATATGGTACCTTGTATGTTGGAGTAATGCGTCTTCATTCAATAAGAAAGTACTCGCGTTACCTAGACTAATATAGACTATGAGCACAGGTTCGTCTTACTTACCTAAAAATTAACAATCGTTCTAAAAAATGTGTCTCAAAAAACGCTACGTGAACACTAGGTATCTCAAATCCCTACAGTATTCAAAGTCACACAGTATGCTCTTGGCTTTAAAAAAAATTCACATTAATTATATAATTATGTTTACTTTTACATTGTAGAACCTAATTATTGTTTTAATTATGAAACCCAAGAGTCGCTGCACCTTATTCACTATGTAATCATAAAGTTGACAGAAAGTCGACTCATCGAAAAGGTTATCTTTATTTTTTCATTGTTTAATTTCTTGAGATTCTATCTATCTATTTATCATTTGGAAACATTTATTCAGAATTTTCTCTTAATAATGAAAGAAAAGCGTTAAAAGGAAACTTTGGGTGGCACTGAAGCATCGCACATAAAAATCTTTTGATCATCTGCATAAAGCTGAGGAGAGCATTGTAAGTAAATAAAAGATGAAAAATAGTGTTTCAATATCATACCCTTGTGGAACCCCCAAAGAAGCAGATATAGTTTTTGTGTTACTGAAATGTTTGTAAGTTAAACAAATATTACTTAAACAAACTACTTGGTACCAATACTATCAGGAGAAAAGTAAATAAACTTAAGAACTTTTAAATGTGGCGTTTATATTAAATATAATATTATTATTAGGGCGTTTAACTATTTCAATATGGAGTTCGTGGTAATGCACTAAAATTAATAAAATCTTATCTGTACAATAGAAATCATAAAGTAGGTATAAATGATGTAGTATTAGGAGGTTCGATAGTAAAAATAGAGGTACCCCAGGGATCTATTCTTGGTCCGTTTCTGTTTCTTGTTTATCTTAATGACCTTCCTTCATGGTTAAAGAAATGTCGAAAATAGCGTTATTCGCTGACGACACTTCTTTAATATTTTCTTTAGTTAGGAAAGACCCAAAGGTTGGAGAAGGAAAAATTAACGAAACACTTAACAGAGTATCACAATGGTTTTCTGTTAATAACTTAGCAGTTAATGCTAATAAAACTAAATTTCTTAAATTTTATCCACCTAATACACGGCTCAGTCAGTTAAATATTGAATTAGATTCGAAAACGTTAGAAATCGTTAATGAATCTTCTTTTCTTGGTATTAGGATAGACTCTAAATTACAGTGGGGTTCTCTAGCAAAGAGGCTCAGTTCGGCTGCTTTTGCTGTTAAAAATATTAGAAAAATTACAAATCATTCTACTGCTAGGCTGGTTTTTTTGCTTATTTCCATAGCGTTATGTCATATGGAGTATTACTATGGGGAACAGCAGCAGACGTAAGTAGAATTTTCATTTTCCAGAAAAGAGCAGTTTGGTTTATATATCAGTTAAAATCACATATTCGTTAAAGGAACTAATAAAGATATAGACATCATTACTTTACCGTCCTTGTACATATTTGTAAATATTATGTACGCTCGTAAAAATCTACACCTTTATACCAGGAACAATGAGGTTCACGGATATAATACAAGGTACAGAAACAAACTGTGTGCTCCAAAGTTCAGACTTATCTATCTAGCTCTTTACCTCTTCGTTGCCCCCCTCATATAAAGCATAACGAAACTTTAACAAAATAAAATTTTTCACTACCTATTTTTCGTTGGCGGTTTTTTTTGGTAGTAAACTTTGTTACACTGACATAATTATTATTTATAAAAAAATATTCTAATCTTAATCCTAATACTTGGAAATCAAATTATAATAATACACAGTTTTATGTTTAAGATTTTTGTTTAAGACAACATTTTTTAATATTTATATGTTACAATAAATTTATAGCTCTGCTATCGCTGCTATATACCAAGGATTCCGTATTCCGTCGACCTTCGCTCCCGTGGCGGGTTTGCCCCCACAAACCGGGTGTTTTTATTTTCGATCTTCTGTCTCACCCCGCCCGTGGACATACGTATCGTAGGTGCCATGGGATCGCACATTGACCTAGCTGCTTCCTACAGAAGCGACATTACGCATTAACAGTGGACTAAGACGACGCGATTTTATTATCTTTAATATTGATCGAAGTGGCGAAACGAGATCAAGATTTTGTCAACAACTCGGTGTTTCGAAAAGTATTACGAAAGGAATTTATAAATTCATTATCAGGTAGGTATTTGAATAGTAAGTATAAAGTTTTTGGTTGCCTTTTCTTGATTTGACCTTTGATTTGTGAATGTTTTATTGTAACGATAGCAACACTACCATTGAGCTCATTATACTGAGTCAAACCTTTCTTTTTTTGACATAATTATGGTATCAACAATAAATAAATCTGTTTCAAATCTCATAACATTCCATCGTCCAGTAGGTACAAACAAGACTTCATTTCTTTTCTAGATGTAAATGTTCTATGAGGGGATGAATGAAGGCATATCTTTTTGTACCGGGGTGAAATAATGCTCACACAATGCCACACCAAGTAACGGTTAAACTCAATATCCGGAGAGATTCTTATCAAATAAACGTATAAACTAGAGGTTTACATTTTAGCTTTTTATATTAGTAATTATTATCTTTTTTCCTATGTTAAGTTATGTGCTATGGTTTATTTTCATTTTTATTGTAAAGCTTGATGTTTTTATTTAATGAAAAATTATAGTGCTTACCTAACAATACACTGAGTGTTGAACCAGACTAGTTTTCATTACGTACTCATATTACCTAAAATATAGTCAGCGTTACATGGCCTCTGCTTAAACAATGGGAAACACTTCGCGTGACTGCTATTTGTGACTTTCAATTGTGAAATCTTTGTATACGAAGGCTTCCGTAAAAACTATCCTTGAAAACTTGAGTTTGCGGGCCTTGAAGCGCAAAGGTCAAGCTTGGTTCAGTGATGAAAATGTTAAATATAGGATTGCATGACCACCCGGTGACGTCATAGAGTTAAGTTTGTTCAGTTGGACGATAAATTAGACATTTCTTTTTTCGTTTATGAACAACTGGTAGTGGTGAAAGCAAGATTTGGTTGATTAGATTCTTTGATTGTAAGCAAATGCTTTGATAACGTCGCAACTTAAAATATAGTGTTCTTGATTCTTGACCTTTTTCTATTCTCCCATTAATTATGTTACCAAACGGTTGTAGGACTGTACTTTATATTCGGTTTTCATAAATTCACGCAAACATTGAATTGATAGCTGTCTTGCTATTACTAACTTATTAATTATGTTATTAGTCTGACAACTTGTGTTCATAAAAGCAGCTGCAAAATTAAAAAGGAACTCAAAAGTAAAACAGCTATTAAAAAGTCTATCCTCTCCCGTGTCCATGATTAATTTAATGATAACATTAACTATGAATACATTTAACGGATGAGCTGTAAAAATAAAATATTTACCAAGATCGATCATCCGCAGACGGCAAAATATCGCATTGTTAGAATAGGCGTTGGTTTTCTCACGTATCCAGCCTTTCACTCACCTATTACCAAACAACTGACTGACATATCCAGAATAGCATCATTTATACCTCAGCAACTTTGAACCCTATGTGTTTGAGATAGACAGCATCACATTATGAGTAACAGCACAGTTAAGCTGGTGAGACGTTCGAGTTATTGTAGTTGTCCATGCGTGCAAGTCATTTGTATGTATGTAGATTAGAGGTCATCATACTGTACCACTGAGAATTCGAGAGTTCTAATTCGGTTGACACAAGAATTTCGTTGTGCCCGACAAAGAGTAATCGCTTTAATAACGACTTGAAGAAACTATTTTTACGCACACCGCTTGTAAAGCTAGTCGTCTTTTATCTTCTGAACAGTCTTTGTTGAGTTCTTAAATAATTAGGTTTACGTTGTCGATTTAAATTGCAGTAGTTAAGGCCTTTTTTCATTTTCGTGCTCTTTTTAAAGTCATCTCTAATTAGTATGCTGAAATAGCAGTATAATTTTGTTCGTAGTGATAGTGATTGAGGATTTCGGTTGTGAAGTGCGATGCCTTTTCTTATCGTCACATAAAGGTGTAAGTTGATATGAGCCAGGCTAGATGCTTCATTGTTGAATAAAGGCACAAACACGAAGTTTCCATTAAAATGCAAAACATTATAATTAATTTAGTGAAAAAGCAATTAACACAAGTGTTAACGTTGAATCAATTGACTATAAACCAAAAATTAACAAGGTAGGTACTTGAAATATCCAATGAGCAAATCGCGATACTGGGCGAAGTATTGTCGGATTAGCAGCTGAACGAATGTGAACTAGGTGAACGGGTACCTGAGGCCTCAATAGACGGACGTTCAACAAATGATCGTTTTTATTCTGCGCCCGCGCACCGGATACGAAGCTGTTCCTGTGAGAATGTCGAACCCGATTTTTTATACGCCAAAAAGCGGATGTCCTTCGTACGACCGGCTTATGAAAGGTGTTAAGCATATGTCTGCATTATTTCCGAACCGATTATACCCTCTTGATTTTATAGTTTACGATCGGATTGGACTTCTGTTTTTCTAATAGACCGGTTAATGAGTGTTGATTTGTAACAGTTTTTAAATAGTGAACCGAATAAAGGTAACTTCAATAAATTTAGGTCAATTCGATTACAATGGATTCAAGCCAATGTTACTGTCACGATATGATTGATGGTTTGAAAGCTGCGCATATCACAGTATTTAAAAATGATAAGCATGTTGTGTTTTTTCAACTGAAGAGAAAGTTTTGGCAAAGCTTTGACTATTCCTCATATATGCTATTCTCATCCCATCTTAGAAGTTTTTTCGTGTTTTGAGTATAGTAACATCAAGGCTTACCTTGATCTTACCTGATAGTAAGTAATTATAACGCCGATTTCTTTTACTTTACTAGAACTATCTTCCATTAACAGCCTATAAACGTCCCACTTCTGGGTACAGGCCTTTCCACATGAGCAACAGCAAACGGGAGATCGGGTCATATAACCTTCCACACTACCCCCATGCGAGTAGGTGTGTTTTGGCTATCTTATCTATTAACTTTCTGCTTTGGGTCTAAGACTAAGGTAAGTTGGTCTAACCAGTAGATCACGGATAGGATTAGTATTCAAGCCATATCAATCGGCTAGTCATTGATATTGGTATGTGTCGCCGTAAGTCGATTAGGACAATTCTAAGCAGACCTATTAACTTGTCCGAAGGAAATGATAAAACAAAAACGCGCGGCACCGCGGCGCATAGCAGCGAACGTTATAATTTCGTTTTGACCACCTGTCTCATAATCACCTGCCGACGAATCGCTAATACGCTGCGCCCGCGCACAAGCCGTGCCACATGCGCATTTAGTTGTTTCCATTGGTTGTACGACATTTGGTGATGCAACTGCTACCCTTTTACAATTAAGTGTTACCGTATAAAGTGGTACTAAGTCTAATATGTTTGTTTCAATTTGGTTTTTTACCTTTCAAAAGCTGGTATCTATCTTTCAAGCCTCCATTTTGGCTTGTTATGTTCCAATCTGGATTTTTTACATTTATGAAGATGGTAGCTAGCTAGCTTTCATTTGATTCTCTTCAAAATCTGTCCCTTTAACACTAACATTGTAGTGGCATTCTTGTGTATAAGAAAGAGCCAGTTCCTGAATGAAAAAAATTGCAGATGTTCTACTCTGCCCATTGTATATGCTTTGCCACATGGTTTAATACAGAAAAGCTTCTTAAAATCAATTACTTACTCTTTGGATCTTGAGGTTCCTCGTCGATTAGCAAAGATTAGAAGTAAAATTTATCAAGAACTGACTAGTTCTTAATCATATTCCATGTTGTACTGCCAATTATTCCGTTTCCTAACCACTCTAATTCTTTCTCTCTCTCTCTTTCTTCGTCTACTCTTAGAATCGTAATGAGAAAGCTGTGGGCTGCCTTCCCGTCGGAGAAACGGGTGTGATGTTGGTAAGTTTGTATGTAACCATTTGTGCGTTTGTCAAGATGGGCCAAAGCCTCGGATAATTAAACAATGGAAACGCTCCGCCTTGTATGAGACAACAGTCTATTTATTAATGCAATCATTCTCCCTTTGTGTAGTTGCATTGAAATCGTCACATTGACCCAGTAAAAGTCAAGGGCAACGGACATTTTATAGCTTTCAGCGTCTGTGCAGCACAATATGTTCTAGCGAAAGGTGTTACAGTAAGTTACAGAACATACCCCGTAAAAAGTCATGTGTGGTGTATGTTAATTAAAACTTTTACTTCCTTTTTCTTGTTGCCAATAGCATTTACATTCGTTGTACAGACGACAAGAGGTCAACGTACCACAAATTGGCAAATTTCGTCAGTAAATTTTGAACTTTATGATTTGAGTTTATAGAACAATATCGATTAGGTGTTTTCTGTAATTCATCTTGTCTTATTTATTTTACTTTCACGTTTGTAAGATTGTGATGATGTTTGACTAAAACAATGATATTTCTTTATTGTATATTGCAAAATAGGCACACTAAGTAGGTACCTACCTACCCTTGGGCATTCTCTGCCAGTCGCACCTATAAGATCAGCAATTCTGCACATTATTTGCATTTGTAAGGCAGTGGCCAATAAGACATTTTTAAATTTAGATCGGTGTCAGTTTATAAATAGGTTTATTGGTAAAAAGGTGGTTGCAGACAAAAGGTGTGCGCGCCACGTGCTCTCAACACCAGATGTCGCAGATGTGGGCGCAGAACGCAACCGATATTAACGACCTTATGCACATAGCAATAAGGTTCCTGTAACCTGTTGCGGCTAAGTTATCTCTGTAGCTCTTGTTGTTTTAACAGAAAATAATTGAAATAAGTAGCAGTACTCACATTAAAATAAATAGGTTAAGGCTTTTATAAATTTCTAAAAAAATATTTGACATTGACCTACCTACCTACTCATATCAACTATTTGTAAGTTTATTTTTGTTCATTAAATATTTCTGTTTCAGTTTTTATTATCAAATATCTAATTAACAAATCAAATGAAAAAAAAACCAAATTAAGTACACCCAAACAGAATTTCTTTAGAACAACAAACTTTTGATAAGGGAATCAATTCCCTGAATATTATAGAGGTAAGCCCGAGTTAGTTGTAAACTTGTAACGCTTATTTTGACCAAACGAATACGAAGAAAATTGGCGCTAAAATTATTCATAACATAAACTTAGATAAGGCAAATTGAACTTTGGTGAGAACATGATAAGTGTCACGCTGCTTTCTACGGAGACCTTCGTAAAATAAACAAACAATGGCGGTTCGGCAACGTCGCGCTCGTGTGGCGTGGCGCTACACCGCTGTCTCGCCGCTGTCTCGCTCGCACTCAGGTCATTAGCGGACAGGGAGCAACGCGTGTGGCGCATCAGTACACATCGAGTTGAGTGGAAGGTTGTTGTGTTTTACCGGTTTGACTTGTATCTTATGTTTCCAACGGATTGAGACCAAGTAAGATTTTGTGCAAATTTTATATTGATTTCATTGGCCTTTTTTGTACTGTAGACAATGTTTTCTTGCCCCGAGACGCATTTGGCAGTTGGGATTCTCCTAACTCCCTCTACTAAAACTTTTACTTCCCCTTATGTGGCGCCAGGATGATGCAAAACATTTATATTATAAGTAACTGTAACTGGTTACTTATAGTTTAGTTGGTGGCGGGCTTGTCCAGTCTATCTAAGTATGTCACCAATTCACCATTCACAATCATCATCAACCTATGAACTTTTCAATACTGGATTTCTACAGGATTTCTGGTAAAAGGTACATAATCACACAACAGGGATAACTGAGAAACAACGAATAGATGAGTTTTAAATAAAAAACTACTGATTTTGCGATAAAAAAAGTTATTTACTTATAGGATGGTCTAGTTGGGAAATTATATATATTTTATGTACTTACCTCCAACTAAACACTTTGCATTTAACTACGATTTTTCACATTCAACTTGACCATTTTCCCTTCTAGATACCGATGCTTTTTGTTTGATCACACAACATCTGAAATAAATTATAAATGTGCGTTTAAAAGTACAACGCTTAAAATTATTGCAGATGTTGTTAGGATAATTTTTAATATCGTAGATGCTTGCAGCATAATGGCATTAATTGACGATCACCAAACAATGCTACAGCTCGTGAAAATCGTAGAAGAGTTTCCTGATATATACGATCATAACACGGACAGTTACAGAAGATGGTGTGCTAACAAAGCATGGGACAAAGTAGCTGAACGTGTGAAAGCTGAAATGGGCATTGTATGTACAGGTCGGTCTAGCGCCAGGTCTACATTTTTACAAGCTTTTATTTTTTTAATATAAATCCAGCACCAAAGCATTATCCGCCAAGCGCTGCTGTTAGAATTATGGTCCATTACATACATTAGTATACTAGGCAAGGAGGAACGCAGAATCAAAAATACAACTGCACATGTGTTCAGCTGCGGTCGCAGATGCTGTTTGATGTGCAGTCTTTTAGTCCGTTAGTTGCCTTTTAAGACAGCCAAGGGAAGAGAGAGCTTGGTAGTATTAATTAAGTGAGCTGATATACCACGCGGTTGTGTTCTATTGTATCGTATAAACTTATAAGTATAATTAACAAAGCTGCTATTACTAAAACTGATTTTGGTTTGCCCAATATAAACAGTAAGTGTGGGTGAGGTGATGTCTATACTGTTGCATAGACATCACCAAACGTTCTCACGTTTACCGTTGTAGTTTATAGGCTCCTATTTTTCAGTAAAAAGGTAATTGTAATCTATATTATAACTTTACAGTTGAAGAACTCAAAAGTAAATGGAAAGGCATCAGGTCATCATTCAACAGATATAAATCTAAACTTATTCAAAGCAGACATGACATGAATCCTCTAAAAAAGTATTACCTGTACGATGCTTTAAGATTTTTAGATCCTTTCACAAAACCTAAGAAGTAAGTCATTAATTACAATGAAGCAACTACCAATCTAGTTATTACATATATTTATTAAGATCTGAATTTATCTTATGACTGCTGTTTTCAGTATCCCAGAGAATAGTGATATGAACGAAGCGAATGCATCATTTGAAGAATGTTTCGACAACACGGTTGAAGACACAGCTCTGTGTCTCTCTGAAGAGGATAATGAAAATCATTCTGAATGGTCACAAATCGAGGTAAAATCTGTTTTACATAAAAGAAACAAAGACGAATCGCAATCTTCGGAGTCTGAGGAAGAAAAGCTAGCACACATAAGTAAATCTAAAAAGGCGAAAAAAAGAAGACATTTAAAAAATGATGTTGCTGCCGATAATGAGGACTTGCAGTTTTTCAAAAGCATATTGCCTGATATCGTACACTTCACTTGTAAAGAAAAACGACGATTAAAAATAAGTATTCTTAAACTAATTGACGACATTGAAAAAGAACGAAAATAAAATGTATATATCAAATACAAGGAGGTATTATTTGTATTATTGTGTTATGTTATGATACCATTTGTTGCACATCGATGTTATAGATACCTGAAAAGTAATGTTCAATTAACACAGTTCTTAATGAAACCTTCATTGCCGTGACAACATGTTCATATACTTACCATAATAAATTACTGATCAAGCGTACATTACACGGCTGGTTTGGGTACTGCCACTTGCACTAGCTTAAGTACTAAAGAAGCTGCCTCCCAACATCAGACGTATAACGTCTCCTACCCTCATTTGCATGGAAATGAGATCCGTAAACATTATTGACGACGCAACCCTCAGCTTTCCGACGCCTTCTTTACTTAATTACAAAAGACGACACGTAATACTATGTAACAATAGCATTGAAGGAAAGGACAGCTGGCGACAACTAGGTATTACGTTAACCACAAATATCAATTGAAGTGATAAAAATATAGTAATACAAAGAGGACAGTGCAGTTACATTGTGACCTAGTGGGATTGTATGAATCAAATGACTGGAGTAAATACCCTATTGTACTTACATTTTAAATATCTTTAATTCGAGGAAAATATAAATGACATTTATATCACGGCAACATAAGTAGCTGCCGAGCCGAGTTATCAAGCCCATACACATATTGTCATTGTAAAATGCAGCTTTTTCTGTTACTTTCAGCAAATAATCAATGTTCGATTGGTTTGGCTTAGGTAGTCCATTCTACTGAAAATTCATAACTTCGTAGTATGGTACTTTCCTAATTACCATCTAGTAAGTAATATCCTCATCAAAAGTGGACATCAAATCCTCATCGTTAATAACCATCAAACCTTCATTGTCGTATTCATGCATTTTGACTCAGTTCGAACCTATAAAGTTCACCATTTTGTGAAATAAAAACAATTTTTTTTGCCTATACTGTCCCACTGCTGAGTTAAAGTCTAAACTTTATATAAATAAGTTGATAATGACGTAGGTATGATTGATGGTATATATTGACACAAATTCCGAAGAGCGGTTTATTTACCTTAATAAGTTTATAATTTGTTTAATTAATAATGCAGAACTGGTTGTACTTTGATTATGGTGTGCTTAATTAACCATTTGATCACTTGGCTCCTTTCTCACATGATGCTTTGAATAAAAATCACGTTAATTTCCCCTAACCGCATTTTCACTGGTCGAAAGGCGAATTAAAAATATGTTGACTCTTTTTCTCCTATACATCTCATTACTATAGAAGAAAGACGGCACACGTAGAGTAGAGTAGAAACAATGTAAACCATTGTATGTACACAAGACACTAGCATTTCATACCACGTGAAAGCACCTCCCTCGTGACCTCTCTCCGAGCTAATAGCCATTACTGTAATTAGGCTATGCTTCAGCATAATTGATGCCGTCATAGTCAACCGGAGTATTAAGACAATATGTATTGTGGACTTGCGATAATCTAATCATTTGATTGTACAAAATAATTCATAACTGCTTCTTATATAAAATAATACCTACAAAAAAGGTGCATACGTACATGACGTACAAAATCAACAATCTAGCGTAAGACGAGCAAATTGAAAAGCAAAATGCGATTAAATGTTAATTCGATAACTAAAAAAATGCTACGAGGCATTCGGTTTGCGATCTTGGCAGTTAAGCAACTTTTGCAATGTCGGGTCACTGGATTGGTAACCAAATTAAAAACACCACGAGCTCCTCCATGCTTGGGAAGGCAAAGCCGTGGGTTCCGGTTTTTGTCGAAAGATGGCGTCGTTAAAACCCACCAACCCGCATTAAACCTGCGTGGTAGGTCACGTGCTTGTTATCCATGTGGAAAGCCTGTGTCCAGAAGTGGGACGTAAGGCTGATGATGATAACTAAGTCTAAATATGTATCGATAGTAAATTTTCAACTTATTACACCAAATGTGAACACGACTATGTTACATGTTTTATTACACTTCAAGCTCAGTCCATAACGTCATCCAAGTGGAAAAGTTTATGACACTCTCTTGCCCTCCAATTCTTGAATTGGCGAAATTTCTTTCTCTCCGAAAAGACAAACGCACTTTGACTACATTTTTAATATCTTTATTTATAGTATTTCTTTGTTTACTTTTGTTTCCAACGCAAAAAGCACTAGTTACTGTATTACTCAAATAAAAAAAATCCTAAGTGTGTGACGATCCGTCAGCGGGGGGTTAAAACGATACCCTTGTTAGTGACGTTAGACTAAGTGGAGTTATTTGGAGCTAGCTACGTTCGTGAATCCGTTTGTGTGGGACCTTAGCTATTGATTTATTGAATTTAATATCACAAACCATTTTTAATAACTAGACAAGTTATTTGTTATATGTAATTTATGTATATTAGTAAAAAGCTGTGGTCTCTGACCACCCCTCCGGAAAACAGGTGAGATGTAGGTACAATGGCGGACTCCGTCGCTTTACCAGTCTAAAGGTCAAAATCCCTTGCACACCGCGTCGTCTATTTGGTAAGGCCACGTACCCGGGCAGCCGGTGCGCTCCATACGAAAATTTCTGCAAACTGGTAAGCTTACCGCCTCTGTGGTCTAGTGGCTAAGCCACCGGTTTCAGACCCAGAGGGCCCGGGTTCGATTCCCAGCGGAGGGTACATCTTTGTGTGAACGGTTTGGTAGGGCTGTTAAGTCCGCCTGGCTAGCTACCACCATCTTATCTGTCTGTCGCCATAATAACGATGTTTATAGCATTGTTGTGTTCCGACAGTTTGAGATAAGATAACCAGTTCCTCAGTGGTAGTGGATTCCGGGTGAAGCGCGCTTTCACCTGCGGCCTGATCGTCACTTACCATCAGGTGAGGTTGAAGGCCAAGCGCTTACCCGTTGTCGAATAAAAAAATAAAAAAAGTGACGGTGACCCCGATAGTACCTCCTCCTCGCGTCGGTCTCCTCAATGCTGAGGGTCGTGATCATCATTATGGAGTATCTTATCGCGTATTATTTGTCGCCATCTGCCTCTGTCCGAAGCAGAGTGAAGGGCCTCGTGCAAGGTGGTTTCAAGGGTGGTGCGAATCTGGTCACACCATCGCATAGGGCTCCTTCCTCTTGGTCTTTTTCCCTCAATTTTGCCAGTGATCACGAGTCTTTCCAGGTTGTTGGCATCGATCGGTTGATTGGCCGATAGTACATCACCTTGCAAATAAATTTAATTTAGAAAAGTGAAAACTTTTCCTGATGTACCTGAAGCGTGATTAGGAGCAGTTCCTTCTGGCACGGATTTCCATAAGGTTTCGTAAATAATTAAATTATTAACCAAATATTCGGGCTCATCATGATGATGATGAACCAAATATTTCAAGTGATAGACGTAATAAAATTCTTGTCGCATTATTTTATTCAGTAATAAGCTAATAATATGATAGTTCAGAAGTTTCAAGAGGGTTACTACACTGTTGCTGAATTCCGCTCAGTAAAGTTACTAGAAGAAAGCAGCAAAATTCTCCTATAGTTGTTGACTTATAAGACTAAACATCTTATAGCACACTAATAGACGCTTTGATTAAAATCACTGATCTTGTTAAAGCTGCATAACGGACTATTTGCGCTACAAGCACTTTCGATCCTATTACGCAGTCTTAAAGACGTTTACGAGAACATCTTATTAGACTATTTACGCTACAAGCACTTCCGATCCTACTACGTAGTCTTATAAGAACTTAAGTCTTATAAGTGCATGTTATAAAAATAAACTTCAAAGTTCCTATAAATGCATTTAACAAGACTATTTATTCTTGTTCACGTTTTGTTTCATTCTTCTATAAGAAAAGTTCTTCTGTAAACGTTTTAGGTATAGCTACTATAGGTCGATGATATTATAAGATTGATTTGACTTTGTCGTGACTTCTAAAGGATTTCTAGCACCAAAGTTGCACGTCATGCTACTATTATAGGTAAGATTCTACTTATATGTGACCTGCATTTGCTATTATTAGAGTGATCAGCTGTTGACATCAATTAAACAATATGGTGTTCAGGACTGTGATCCTATAATAACATTAAGTTTGACTAAAATGCATTGTAAAGCTCCTGATAAATGCATTACAATATGGACCGCGATCCGAACTGATGACGGCTGTATTTACTAATAATTAATGAATATACAAATAATAATTATGTTTACTTTTGAAGGCGCATAAACATATGTTTATTATCATCCTATACTTTATCAATAAAATTTATTTCGCAAGTTATTTTTTTTATATAACAGTGTAAACACAAAAAGTTATCAACCTTTATGATAATGAATAGTAATAAAGATTACCCTTTGCAATTCCAATATTATTATTTTTTTCGTTTGCCTCCACCATTAAAAATTAATGAAAAATAAATGCTCTAGTTATGGCATCACAATTACCACTGTTGGATAAATTACACCAGTAGCGGCATGCGCCAGATTGTTACAGGACTAATCACTCTGACTCAGTGCGTGTACCTAATCTATATAGGACACAGTGATCTTGTAGAAGCACTCAATAAAATAGTAATAAAATCAATTTGCATTTTACCGGACTGTAACAAAATAACTATAGGTCGCAATAGTCCTGTAAAGTGCGCGCAAATGCGGTCCTGCAAACGTTAATAGGATTTCTATAGGACTAAAAAATATTTGGTCCTAGGATACATACATGACCACATTTTGCTACTAACAACTTATTCACATAATCACATCAGTACCGTCTCGGTTTTTGTTATAAGTGGACCGCTGTGCTGACACTTGTCGTAATTTAATCTAAAAAGCTTTACTAAATTGCTTAATCACTCAAAATATTTGTGAAAATCATTCTCGTAGAGGTCCTTGTTGTGTTGTGCTTGAAAATTTTTCGGCCTGTACTGATTTTGTAGTGTTTCTAGGATCAAAAAAACACAAATGTACAATGTTTTATGACTTTGAAGTGACCTTTTTGCCTACAGTACTGACTGGTGACTCAAAGGTCCGCGGATCGATCCTTTGCGGGACAATTCTGATTTTGGTAGATTGTTTGTTTTTATAAGTTTTAAAATGAAGTTTGCATGTTGTAAGTCAACAACGGGTGGCGCTTCAGATGTGGTCAGCTGCACAATATGTAAAAATAATAATCATTTGAAATGTTTGTTTCCGACCGATGCGTTGAAGGATTTGTCTCGCTATTATAAGAAAGATTGGGCATGCCCGGAGTGTTGTGTGAAACAACCCAGGAAACAGAATTGCGACAATACT
This sequence comes from Scoparia ambigualis, assembly GCA_963921215.1. Lineage (NCBI taxonomy): Eukaryota > Metazoa > Arthropoda > Insecta > Lepidoptera > Crambidae > Scoparia > Scoparia ambigualis. The sequence goes on from OY992511.1 coordinate 21,684,605, forward strand.
CCTGTGCGTAGTAATGCAACTACCTCCGCCTCCGGCAGCGACAATGTAACAACTCGTCCTGGTGGATCAGTTAAAACGATAGCAAGTCCGTGCGGAGATGCACAAATATTAGATGAAAGTATAAAGGCGTTCTTAACTTCGCAGTTGGATAAAATAAAATCTGAAATAAAATGCACTGTGACGGAATTGATAACCAACGAGTTGGGTGCATTAAGGAACGAATTTATAAGTATCAAAGAGTCTTTAACTTTTATGAACTCTAAGTATGAGGGATTGATCAAGAAAGTTGATGTCTTGGAAGGCGACCTCAAGAAGCATGCACGTAATTTATCAGAAATTAATGAAATAAAGTCATTTTCTAACAATATAATTAGAAACCCAGAGCATGCAGTTTTGATACTTGGCGACTTTAATGTCTCTGCGGCTGACTGGACAGGGCGGGCGATTCTATGGAATTGACTAATCTAAATAATTGTAATGACTTGATACGCTCTGTACACAGTTTTCTTAGCTTCAATGATCTAAAACAGTACAATTCAGTAGAAAATGTTAACAATAGATATCTTGATTTGATTATTAGTACCTTACCTTGCTCTGTTAGGCGTTGTGCTTCATCGCTGGTACCTGAAGATGGTCACCATCCAGCTCTAGATATCAGTGTGGAAGTTACCCCTAATATTATGAAACCTTTATCAAAGACCATTTACGTATTTCGTAGAGCCAACTATTGTTATAGAGAATGAGTTGAGCTCTGTGGATTGACGAAGTTTAATTTGTATAAATTACATTGAAGGAGCTGTTGGTGGTTTCTACCGTGTCATAAATGATATTGTTGATCGTAACGTTTCCAAGAGAACTATCCGGGGTGACTCGCGATATCCTTGTTGGTACTCTACATTTTTGATAAAAACTATCAACGAAAAATTAAAGTTCCACAAGAAATGGAAAATATACGGAAACCAAGGTGACTATGACACCTTTTGCCTACTAAGAGATCGACAAAAGCGATTGCAAGTGGAGTGCTATGACAGGTGGATTTATGAATCGGAAATTAAAATTAAAATTAATAGTAAGAGTTTTTGGTCATTTGTAAAATCAAAAAAGTCCGCAGGAAATATGCCTGATTCTATGGTTTTTGATGGCATTGCTTCATCAAATAGTGTGGAAGTGAGTAATATGTTTGGTGAATATTTTCATTCAGTTTTTGAAAATGATTCTGTAAACCATAGCACTTCAAATGGTTGCCAGCCGCTCCCTGCCGTTGCTGCCACTAATGTTTCTATCGGATCGGTTGAATTATCTCAGGATTTAGTGATGAAGTATTTAATGTTATTGGATGTGAGCAAAGGAAGTGGCCCCGACAATCTGCCGCCAATATTTTTGAAAAAGTGTCACAAATCTTTGGCTTTACCGGTATACCTGTTATTCACTATGTCTCTTCGATCTGGTATCATGCCTTTAGTCTGGAAACAATCTTTTGTTGTCCTAATTTTTAAATCCGGTGACAGACACAATGTTCGCAACTATAGACCGATATCAAAGCTGTGTACGTTGGCGAAACTATTTGAAAAAATTATTTATGACTACATTTTTCCCATTCTACGACCTTCAATTACCCAGTTCCAGCACGGTTTTATAAATAGAAAGTCAACGGAAACAAATCTTTGCGAGTTTACGCACTTTGTAGGCACAGCGATGGATCAGGGAGCCCAGGTGGATGTCGTGTATACTGACTATTCAAAAGCATTTGATAAAATTTCGCATTCACTTTTAATACACAAACTAGGTAAGGTCGGTATACACGGCGACCTTCACAGATGGTTTGCTTCATATCTCCGTGATCGTAGTCAGGCCGTTACAGTTAAGGGTTACTGCTCGTCGTTTCTGCCCGTTACTTCCGGTGTGCCTCAAGGCTTCCATGTCGGCCCTTTGCTATTTAATTTATTTATAAATGATATTATTCACATATTTAAAAATTCTAATGTTCTTCTATACGCCGATGACATGAAAATATTCAGAGCCATAAAATCTGTTGACGATTGTTATTTGCTGCAGAGTGACCTAGCTGGGCTGTCCGAATACTGTAAACGTAATTATCTGCAGCTTAACATTAGTAAATGTAGCGATATAACGTTTTCAAGAAAGTCAAAGCCACTCCAATATAGCTATCTACTGAATAATGAACCTGTTTGTAGAGTGAGTGAAGTAAGGGACCTGGGCATATATTTGGATTGCAAGCTCTCTTTTGTTAAGCACTATAACATCACCACGGCAAAAGCCTTTCGAATGCTCGGCTTTATACTCAGAGTAGCCAGGGATTTCAGGGAGATCTCCACACTTGTTTTGCTGTATAACTCGTTTGTGAGATCTATATTGGAATACGCCTCAACGGTATGGAATTCACAATATGCTAAATATGTAGACCTATTTCAGAACATTCAAAATAAATTTTTAAAACACCTATCAATTAGATGCTCGCTAGCGCCGGATGGTGACATGGTTTGTCCTGTTCTATCCTCATTAAAAAATTTAAGAGCTGAAAGGGATCAGTTATTTATTTACAAAATTATAAACAGCTTGATAGACTCTCCATATCTTCTCAGTTTTATTGGCTTTAGATGCCCCCGATTGAGTTCCCGCCAAAATAACTTATTTTTTATACCATTGTCTAGGACTAGATATGCAGGCAACACTGTCCTTTCCCGCGCTTGTACAAGTTATAATCAGACTTACTCAAACATTGATATGTTTAACGCATCGATAGGCATGTACAAGAAGCGATTAAGGGATACTACCTATAAGCTTGAGTCAATCTAGTACACTTTGTTATTGTTTATCTATGTTTATGTTCATGTTTTTTATTTGAATCTTTTTTACTAATTGGATTATTTATTTTTAAAAATTTGTAATTTTGATAGTTTTTTTTACCTTAATTGTTTTGTGTGTCCAACTGTCCACTTTCTGTGTTATTAAATTGTGGAAACTTTATTGGTTTGTGTTCTATTTATTTTCGATATTAGTTATGTATTTAAGAACTTTTTGTTTCCCTGACTTTAAATAAATAAATAAAATAATCTAAATCAAAATCCCTTCGAAATTGAAGCATTTTTTATCAGATTCTCATGGATTGTTCGCTTATGTGTCTTCTTCCTTTGTTGAACGAACACTACATAATGTGATACCAAACTAAACAGTTAAACATTCACGTTGCTATAACAACGCAGGTAGAGTTAGCTTGAATACCGAATCAGATCACTACCTAACTGAATGGTTCGGCTTCAAACGAATTTGTGCCTGCAATTTAAAGATAATTAACATGCGGCAGCAATGTTCAGAGGTAGATATGCGGACTTTACTATGGATATTTCCTAGTTCTTTGCTAAAATCTTACTTTATTAAACGTAGCAGAAAATTTGTAAGTACAATTTCCTATTATTTGTTGTTTTGAAAATCTAGAAAAACGCTATGCAGGCCATACATCTTTTATGGCTGGCACTTAACCAATGCTTTACTGTCTTCATTCACCTGTTAGTTTCTTCTTTTGTAGTCCAATTCACTTTCCATTATATACTTACAAAATTATTGGTAATATTTGATTATTTGAGTCTTAAAACGCTCAAATAAACGCGAAGTTAACGAAACGTTGAAAAAAAAAGTTGGGAAAGAGACGAAGAAGCTTGTTTCAAAATTAGATCGTCCTTTAGGCTCTCACATTCGAGATATTTTGGGTAGTTTAATAATCAGTGATTGGAAAAGTCAAAGCTTTTTGTTTCTAAGATACCTTTAAATTAATGATGATGTTTGGTCTACCGAAATAGACATCGCATGTGAGTATTTATTTCCAGAAAAATCTTCTAATTCGTCAAACTTCTCGATTGCCACTAGCGAACACTAAGATAGCAAGGAACGTTACTCCGAGAATTCAAATTATAATTTTGGGTATCCCAAAATGTTACTTGGCTAGTCTGGATTTAAACCGGCCTATTATTAGAAAACTCACTACCATCTGGTTTCAGTAGTAAATGCCGACTAATTCGATTAATAGGCATTGGGAAGCGCTTCGCATATAATTTACCTAACCGGTCGGCAGTCTGTGCTCGAATCAATACATAAGAGACGAGTGTGGCATGTTCATGTAACGTATATTGCTTCAGTGATGCAAAGTATGTTATGATTCATCTCTAAAAATTGTATGATATTAAATATTGTTTCTATTGACATAAAATTATATTTTTCGTTTTGATGTTAATTTCAAAACTTCTGTGAATGTATAAACACATCACAACTTCAGTACACTTATTTTTTCAACATTTACCAAAATTCCTTGATTGTTATACTTTAAAGTGAATTTCCTCTGCTTATAATATTGTTTGGTTCTGTAAGGTTTACCAGGAAATCGAAATCTAGTACATTTGGAGCATCATCTGTACGAGGCAACACAGTAAGGTGCGAACGGGAACCGGTTGCGGCCGCCGTCCCGGCATTCCTACGGGTACTCCTAGTAAATACTGCCTGCACACGTATAAGCCTTTGTTTATTTAACTTCGTTTTCTGCATTCGAATATAAAAGTTAAGCTTATGTGAATAATTGTTGGCGTTTGCTTCGCTGGTTGGGCTATATAAAAAAATTATTGTAGTAACCATAAATTCACGCAACGTCTCCTAGGCACTCGTGAAAAGGTTTTTATTTACTGTATCAGACCGAAAGATGCTAATGCTATAATACAAAATGCTAAGGACATTAATAATAACACACACTTTATAGTCTCATCTTTTTTTCACAGAATCTTGTCCTGCATTGACATGCATCAGGTGACCCTGATGATTATATTTATCATAAAAAAGTGACAATAAGGCCGAATTAGGAAGCGCACTGAATTCCAAACCTTCAACCTCTAAGTTTCTGGTTATTTTATCTATAAATGTCGGTACACGACAATGCATGCAATGCTAAAGTTGTTATGATGACAGACTTACAAGATGGTGGTAGCTAGGCGCTCGTAGACACATTATGTAGCCAACATGGGACACCGTTTTAACCGCCTCTGTGTTCTAGTGGCTAAGCTACCGGTTTCAGACCCAGAGGTCCCGGTTCAATTCCTAGCGGGGGGTACATCTTTGTGTGCTCGGTTTAGTTGGTGGCAGGGCTGTTAAGTCCGCCTGGCTAGCTACCACCATCTTGTCTAAGTCTGTCGCCATAACAACGATGTTTATAGCATTGTTGTGTTCCAGCAGTTTGAGATAAGATAGCCAGTTCCTCAGTGGTTGAGGATTCCGGGTGAAGCGCGCTTCCACTTTCGGCCTTATCGTCACTTACTATCAGGTGAGATGAAGGCCAAGCGCTTACCCGTTGCCAATAAAAAAAACCATCATAGTATAGTTACTCCGCTGGAAATCAAACCTCTGTACAAGATCACAGAAGCTGTTATTTTTTTGAATTCGCATTTTAATTTATCTATAGTAAGAATAGTAGAATTCTATGAATTGACGAGCACATTAACCCCGTCCCGTATGGATTACATGTAATGCATAATAATTGATTTTCTATTGTTCTGTTTTCGGATAACGATTCTGTTGAAATATTTTTTTTAATTAGTCGTAGGTATGTTATTTGTTAGAGCTTTGTTTTAGATTGTGACATTTGAGAAATTGGTAATTTACGACCGAAATTTAATAAAAAATGTATCTGTTACTTTGACTACTAGAGTAAGTAATTTGACCTAATTTGTATGGAGCAGCCTTTCTAACTCTTGCAGCAACCGATAGATTGCTTATTATTTCCGCCGTCAATGAAACATAGTATACTCGGAAGCGTCCACATAAACCTATTACATTTCAGTTAGGTATTTCCTACAATAATTTAATACTAATTCTAGGTTCTGCGGTTACATAAACTAATGTTTGAAATACACTTATTTAGAAAAAGTTCACGAAAATATTTAAAACAAAACTTTAAAATATAATACAATAATACCAGTGCAAAATGAAGTGAGTTTAATTCAAAATGCATGTTATTAAAGCGTCAAAGTAATTTAATCCCAGGCAATTTATCTCGTACAAATTTTGCCATCTAAACGACGAAATTAATAAGTTTGCACATTTTCATAAACTTACAGGCGAAGTAATCGCTTTACTTGGTCCAGATGATTTTAGATACTCCGCACAACGGCCAGACAACAGAGATGGAGGATTTTAAATGCAACTGGTTCGAAAAAGACAACATTTCGCTATCCAAATATCAAAGTGTCATATAATTTTCAGAAGCAACACCGAAAATGGATTCAACGTTCTGTCGTTAAAGCTGATTTTTAAATGCACTGCGAAAATGGATATTGCAGCTTCTATTTGAACGTTGAGGTGGCTACACATTTTTATTTGTGGGGTGAGTGAGTTAGAGAGTGTCCCGGCACTAGTGCTAGACAAAGACGGCAATATCTGGCATTTATATTCTGGGTACGTGTAAGTTTCAGGCAACGGTCGCCGTGAAACTCGTAAATGGGAAAAAAGCAACAACGGAGAACTCAACCGCCTCTAGTGAGGGGAAATCGCGTTTAGCACTGTCACGGATCCGCTTATCCGTTTCTGTGGTGCAGTGGTACACCGGTCTCAGTCCCATAGGTGCCCGGTCTGATTGCTAGCGGAGGGTAAAATATTAGTGTACGCACTTGGTTTGATTGGGATTAGGACTAGCATATAAGTTGTAAGTTCCATAATAACTCAGTTATATTAAAAAACAGGATAACGTTTTTAGCTAATTAAAATTTATAGCATTTAGCGTTTATTAAACTAAGTAAATAATTAATAAAACTTAGAAACTTAAGAACATTACAGCCGCCTTACACTTCACAAAGTCACAAATTTCGTTTTATTGTTACAGGAAAACTTCATTTGCATCGACCGCATAGTTCCATCTAACAATCCATCCCATACCATTTTCAAGATTTACCATTTCTATGGTTTTCTATGGCCAACATTTCCAGCGACATCCAGTTCCGAAGCCAATATCTTACTCTCTTATCCTCCTGAGACAGGTTGAGATTGAGACAAGAAAAACCTTTCGGTGTGATACTGCTCTAGAAGTCGCAAGTGAAGCAAGGTGATAACAAAACCTTAAGTGAGTGACCTCACACCTGTAGGAGCATCTTAATGCCAGTTCCAGCCTTTTGTCTTGGCTCAAAGACGTACCTACTGTGAGAATTGACTGCGATCTCAAGGTCACAAGCGGTCTTGAATTCTTAAGTCTGCGGAGAGTAATATTGATTGTATCATTGTGTATGCGTAATCTAGCACCTGTTTATTGGGCAATGTTTTGTTACAATACTACTGTGCTATTTATATATTTATGATGATATTTCTAAGTTTAGTGCGAATAACGGACAGATAATTTATATTAAGATTTTCCCCTGTTCTTTAAAACGCACATTAAACTGTTGGTTCCGGCTGCTGAATAAGATCCTAATTATCGTTTTGGCCTGTCAATACGGAAGGTTTTCTATCTATTTTATATCTTTCTTCATCGCAAACCTTCCCTAGTTTCCTACTAGATTCTCCGAGGCATATAAGTCTGTGGTCTTGACCGGAAAATCTGAGGGAACCTATTAAAGGCTAGTATCTCAGGCTCGGGTTAACTGTATCGTGGGTGTAACTATGGCTCTTTTTCAACGGTGCTGCTGCTCGCCACTGCCGTCAAGAACAGCTCAATGCAAATCAGTGTTTCACGCCGGCACACCGTTTACAACTGTATAAAGCACAGGTCAGGCCGGTATGGAATACTGCTTGTAGGTAACTTACATTGACATTTTTATTTGGTGTTAACCTCACGTACCTAAGCACCCCATACTGCTCCCATTTCTGGGCTGGAGTACCCCAATACCAACTCCTCCCATTTGACCGAATTCAACGCAGAGCTGCTCGAATTGTCGACGACGTGGTTATTTCAGGACGGCTCGATCCACTAGCTCTTCGGAGAGACGTTGGGTCTCTCTGTATATTGTACCGTATATATCATGGGGAGTGTTCTGAGGAATTGTTCGGCTTGATCCCTGCCGCTGATTTCCTTTACCGCACTACACGCAATCGACTGTCATTCCATCCACATCACCTTGATGGATGGTGGTCTACTACTGTGCGTTTTTCAAGAAATTTCTTGCCTCGAACTACAGTGTTGTGGAACCAGCTCTCGGCGGCGGTATTTCCGGACCGCTACAACTTAGGGATCTTCAAGAAACGAGCCTATTCCTTCCTTAAAGGCCGGCAACGCGCATGCGATTCCTCTGGTTTTGCGGGTGTCCATGGGCGGCGGTGATTACTTTCCATCAGGTGACCCGCTTGCTCGTTTGCCTCCTTCTGCTATATATAAAAAAATCTAATCTAGCAGTTTTGTATGAAACAGCTGGCTTTTTTTCGCAATTTTAGAGTTGCTCCGATACAAATAGTTATTCTTTGCACTTAATTTGATGGCCTAGTTGCAGAATAATATAGTTATTACCAAACACACCAATCTTTTCTCGTACCACAAGAATAATTAGGATCTTGGCTAAGGGCCTCAGAGGAATCGTGTCTAGCGGAATGTGTTTACATTTGACGAACTGTGACACTTAAAAGTCACATTGTCTGTTTAAATTTCTAATTGATATTATTTATTTACTTACCTAGTTTAACGATTATCCAAATGAGTCATAAAGGTGACTGCGAGATACTATTGTCACTTGTTATTGAGTATTGTGCACTTGCCGTGTTCACAATGTCATGTCATTGTGACTGATATAAATTCTTACCTCACCATGCGACGGTTAAGACGTGATGCGGTTTTTTAATAGTTGATGAGTCAGCACATCATAACGCAAAATGTCATTCTATTCCACATATAAGATGTTCAATCTGCATATAGTAATCGAAACAGATTTCGGGTATTTAATCATTCGTTTCGTTAATTGGTTTCCATCAACAACTTTACGAATAACTGGAAATGCAAAAGTAATAATACCTATGTTTATTAAATAATGTGAGCGTTGAAATAAGTTATTGCTATATTTATGAATTAATTAACACAACCAAATTAAGACTGCAATTAAGTAAAATGAATTGCTGTTCTGTTTTAATTTGTGTATTAATTTGTATGAGAGATGTATTAAGAATAAAAAATATCTAGTATCGCTGTAAAATACATAAGTATTTATTATGTCTTCTTTGGTTTAGCTAAATGAGAAAGAATTTGGTTAAATACATTTGTAATTTGTAAGGTAAGTTTTCTCAAGAAAAACTAAATAAGTATATTAACTTGTTTTTAATAAGAAAAATTATGTTTCTTGTTTTCAACCAGTGAACAGAGCTTAGTAAGATTTCTCACTATTTTACTAACCCAATATTTCAACCACATTTACGTAATTCTAATATTTTTATTATTATTGATCCTCCTGGTGCAATTTTCTTAATTAATACTCTAAAGTTACCTTTTTATGTACCGTTTTAGATTTAATAATTGTTACAGAAAGAACATTTAGATTATTTTTTTTATTACTTTTGTGCTGAAGTCTGATAATATCACAAAGAAGAAGAATAAACAACAACTTTTTAGAGTCCGAAGACCTTAAAACATACTATACATCGATATATTTTTTCTAATCTATCGCTGTAAAATACATAAATATTTATTATGACTTCTTTGGTTTCTATCTAATTGAGAAAGATTTTGATTTGCCTACATTTGTGATTTGTAAGGTAAATTATTTCTCGAGAACAACTAAATATATTAACTCATTTTTAATAAGAAAAAATATGTTTAACCAGTAAACAGAGATTAGTGAGATTTTCCCACACATCCGGTTACGTTATCCCTCCTAATCCTATTTTACAAACTCAATATTTCTACCAAATTTACGTAATTCTAATATTTTTATTATTATTGATCCTCCTGGTGCAAGTTTCTTAATTAATACCTACTCAAAAGGTACCTTTTTATGTACCGTTTTAGATTTAATAATTGTTACAGAAAGAATATTTAGATTATTTTTATTATTACTTTTGTGCTGCCGTCTGATAATATCACAAAGAAAAAGGATAAATCACAGCTTTTTAGAGTCCGAGACCTTAAAACATACCATACATCGATATATTTTTTCTAATCACACTGTCGCGGTACACCCCTAGCCCCTCGTCATCAGTGCACGAGCCGTTGATATTTCCACGTAGATTTCACTCCGTAAAACCTTTGCCGTTCATTTTTGTATACATTTCAGGTCGGCACATCTTTTTTTATTTATGACCACTTTGATGCTGTTCGAATTAAGACTCTCACTCTATGGCAATTGAGAGGTTTTTGTTTTTTTTTGTGCGCGCATCGCTTATGATTACACTTCGGCATTAATACGGATAAGCTCTTCAGTCCCTTACTAAAGATTCATAATGCGATTCAATACAGTAAATTATATTTTGCTTATAACCTTCATGCAAACGTAAACGAGATCTCGAATGATCCTAGAGGATCATTTTTAGTATTGTATCACAATATGATTTCAGTCGTTTTTTTAAAGCTAGCAGCAGTAACCGTCAATCGTAATAGACGCCAAAACGTATTAGACGTTTTTCACCTAGAATCCTCATACACTGAGGAACTCTAACCTTACCTCTAAACTGTCGGAAAACAACAATGCTATTATCATTGTTCTTACGGCGCCAGACTTTAGATAAGATGATGGTTGCTAACCAGGCTGACTTAACAAGACTTAATACCACAACCCAAACCAAGTAGACAAAGATGTACTCCCACTGGAAGTCAAACACGGCACCTATGAGTCTAAAACCGGTGGCTTAGCCACTAGACTACAGAGGCGGTTAAAATGAACCTTCCCCTTAAGGTGCGTTTCCACTGACGCGGAGCTAAACAGAACGGAGCTGAATTGACCAATCACGATGATAAAATCTCCACTCCACAAGATTTCTAGCATCGTGATTGGTCAATTCAGCTCCGCTCCGCTCAGCTCCGCATCGGTGGAAACCCGGCCTTAATCTGTCGCCAATCAGCATTTTAACTCAGCATGTCTTAATTGAGCTTCTTACACTAGTATCAGTATCATTCAATATCAATCAGTTCAGTAATCACATATCGAACTAAAACAATTGACAAATTAAAAATAGCTCCCTCCGGCCATTACGGTGGTTGCCCTTGACACCGCGATTCTGTAAACAATGCACCCTTATCGAACTGTGGCCTTTTAAGACGATATAATATTGAAGAAAATATAGCAATGGCGCAAATATTTTAATTTCGACGTTACGGTACACGAACGTCATTTTCTTTGTACTTTATGAAAGTTTACCAATCGTAGTGGCAAATAAATATTAATATCAATAGTATACTTACACACATACATACAAACAAATAATCACGACTATTATCCCCGATGGGTTAGACAGAGACTAGGCAATGAGGACCGCAAAAGCCGTCCTCTACCATAGTCAACTTTTTACCAAATATCGACTGCACATGTGCTCAGCGTGACAGGTGTTGAGCCCATGTCAGCCTTATGCTGTTGAGTGATTGTGCAGTCTTTAGTCCGTTAGTCGCCTTTTACCACACCCAAGGGAAGAGAGGGGGGTGGTAGTATTCTTTCACCGCCACGCGACACGGTATACGAGCATACGAGTACTCATCCCTTTGCTTTAGATTAACAGAAGGGGTAAAAGAAAACACGTTAATTTTAATCTTTGAAACCCGCAGACAATGATTCAGCAGAATGTTTTGTGTCGGGTGGACTGTATCGTGTTATCGGATTGTCACGACTATTTGGAGTCGCACCGGGTGCGCTTTGAGAAGCATCAAGGAAGATGGCGCATTCGAGGCTTCTGTTTATTTTGTGACATTTTAATGTTACTTAACCGAGACAAAACTGCGGTATACTTACATACGAGTACTCATCCCTTTGCTTTAGATTAACAGAGGGGGTAAAAGCAGACACGTCAATTTTAACCACTCACTCGTGGAAATTTTCTGACACAAAAATTGGCGCAACTGTCAACGTCAAATTTGACAGAATCGAGCATAGACTATGCGATATTTTGCTATCACGATGCATAAAATGTACCACAGACCGAAATAATCAAACTTGTTCATACAAAAGTAGTCTGTAAGTCTATAAAACACGGTACAAAGTCAGATGTGTGTTTTTGTAGGTGCGGTCTCATGCGACCGCTTGGGGGCTGAAGAATGATCTGGTGGTAAGGGAAGGCTGAAACTCACTTCATCTGAAATTATCAAAAAAATACCTTAAATTTTCATGGAAAAATCCATGAAATCAGAAATTATGGTATTATTACGCGGGCGAGCTATCGAGTGTGGCGTGATTTTCCGAAAATCGAATTTTACTGCAAGCAATTTTTGCATTCGCATAATGTCCCAATTTTTTATTATCTGTGCGTTTTTTTTCCCTGGGGGTAAATTTCTAAACATTTTTTTTAACCTAAAGTATTATCACTAGGAAATATTACTAAGCAATTTTTCCTATCTAATTTCTATGCTTTTTAAAAAAAAGTAGGTAGGTTAACATTAAAAAAATACTATTTTTTTTATAACGTCCGGAAAAAAACTATCACAAAAAGATTAGATTGGGAAATAATGCGAAAAGAAAAAAAGCTTTTAACAAAATCAACCTCTGGAAAAAAATATATCAGGAAACGATTCGATTGGGAAATTATGCGAACGCAAAAATCGCTTGCAGTAAAATTCGATTTTCGGAAAATCAACGCCGCACTCTAGCTATCGGTCATTCTCCACGCTATCTATGGGCGCGGGCGCATGTCCTCAGTGGTGTAGCGCGGTATGCGGGGGTGGTGCGGGCGGTAACAAGCGCGGGCGCCGGCGTTTTAAGATACGTTTCAACAAGGTTTTTTACAAATAAAGTAATAGTTAAATATTTATTTATATTTTTCTTGTAATTACTTTCATGTGTACTATTACCCCTGAGTCGGGCGTTGCTGTTCAAAACTACACCCTGTATACAACAAACGAACCGAAATTTCGTATCGGAGTAAAATAGTAGGCCTTCAGCACATGAGTAAAGAAACGGTACAGAGAGAAAGTTTTTAGGAGCATACGAAAATCCTTACCTAAAGTAGTAGGGTTGCCAAAAGAGAATAAAATAAATTAAACAAACTTTTATGAGCTTTTTATTAGGTATGTACACAAGATAAGGTATGTAAGTATAAGTATTTACAAATTGCTTACTCTAAATATTTTTTTATTATAATTTGTTCCCGCCAAAGCCGGGACGGCCATTCAAACTATACCGCCATCGGTAAGGCGGTTGTTGACGACCGCGTCCGCCTATCTGCCGCGGCGCCACCGCTGCGCGACCCGCAGCGGCTGGCTTCGTGAGATATACCGCGCCGACCAGTCTGTCTGTTAACTACCGCGAGACGCCCACAAAATACGCGCGCTGGTATCTGCCCTTATTTATAGTGACTCCTGAACCTAATGTGAAGAGACCGCCTAAATGCCTATTGTGTAGTGTAGTGACTGTGCGCCAGGAAACCAACCTACATCGCCGCCCGTGGTCAGCTCGTCCCCCGGTTCCTGTGACTCATCATCCCTGTAAGTACTTCACTATCCATACCTACCCAGCCCACAACCTTTAGTTCGTCGCTGTTACTGCGAACGCCTTTCGCCGTAACATTTTGGTCATCTTCGAGCCGGTAATATTAAATACCGGCGACCTTCCCGTAACCACCTAACTTTCGTTTAATTTTCAATTTTAATACAGTCCGCTAAAGATAATTATTTCCGCCCATATTCTTATTCTATGTCTAAATCTTAAATCTAATTCCTACCATCATTTCTAAATTCATTTGTTTCCGTAACTTTGCCTTTATCTCGTTGCGAAACGGCCTGCCCCAATAAAAGTTTTTGTCGGTACTCGTAAAACAATTGTGTTAGTATAGCTGGCCAACGTACACTTATATTATTTTATTTTTATTGTTGATTTTGTGTACCTATGCATCCGATTGTCTGATCACAAATCGAAAGTGTGATGCAATGTTGTAATGTTGTTGTAATCTGAGCGGGCTTGTGTGTGTACCCAAATGATTTTTGCCTAATGATACGTTGTTCATACTCCTAACGGTAAATTAGTAGTTAAATTATTACGTTACGTATGGTATTATGACGAGAGATTGCATTGTTATTTTTCCCTGTTGTTTTATTTTTTTTTTCATTGTTGTTTTATTTTTTAAGGAATTTTTTATGTTCTTGTCGTGTTAAATCGGCTCAGATCTCGTGCATGCTCACCACGCGTGCCAAATAGCGTGCTTTATTTTTTCGCTCGTGTTAATTTTATATCTATTTTTTTTATTTTTTATTTTTGTTTTGCGATCGGCTCATTCTTTGTGCGTGCTCATCACATGAACTTAGTGTGTTTCATTTAGTTTCATCAGTTTTTTTTATATCGCTTACGGCTATTTGCGTGCGTCGCCTTCGCTTCTACACACGTTTGCCCACTTGTGGGACACAGACAGAGTGTCTCAATTTTATTTTTTAATCAAGTTTTTATTATTTGTATATTTTTAATTTTTTTTTGCGACCGACTCATTCTTCGCGCTAGTGTCCGCTACAGGTCCGCCCGACTGTGAGCGCCTTGCCCAGTAGTGGGCTACGGATAACGTAATTTTTTTTATTTGTTTTTGTTTTGTTTGTTTTTTGTTTTGCGGTCGGCTAATGTTACGTACGCGCGTTAAATAAACACAGACATACACATACACACGCGTTTGCACCACCCGTGGGCCATATACAAGGCGTCCCAACTTAGTTTTGCTTTCCTTATTGTTGCGTTAATTTTAGCCCATTTGCGTTTACCTTAGTAAACAAATACGTCCAGCCCAACTATAGAATATATACAGGGTGTTGTTCTTTTTACTGCCTTTAAATTTGTTAATTATTTTTATTTTTTATTATTTTTTCTTGTCTTCTTTTGTTCATCGCGATGCCGACCAAGTCACAAGCCGCGATATTTAGGGAAGCAGTTAAGGCCATACTTCAGCTCCTTGAGTTAGGGTCACAAATTATTGCTGGCAGCACCACACATTCCAAATTGGAGTTTAACGTGCGTTTCGCACAGATACAAGGCGTGAAAGACAGGATGGACGCAGTGTATTATAGCATTCTTGACGAGGAGGACCTGGACGAGAAGACCGAGAAGACATACACTGAGAACCACACAAAGGCCTCCGGAGCGTACCTGGGGATACTTATGGCTAGGGAGGAAATCTCAACCTCTTCCACGTCATTCCCAACCCATAGCGCTCAGCCCAGTTTCGGCGTCAATACGCCCACAGCCGTCCTCCCCAAGATAGCGCTGCCTAGGTTCAGCTCAAAAGTGGAGGACTGGCCTTTCTTCATTGCGCTGTTTAGGAGTCTGACTGACGACATGGCGACACTGTCGGACGCAGTCAAGCTCCACTACCTATTCTCAAGTCTCAGCGGTGAGGCATTAAGTATGGTATCCCACTTAAAGGTCACCAATGAGAATTTTGCCGTGGCCATGGACATCCTCACGAAGCGGTACGAAAACCGCCGGGTTCTCATTGATAGTTTTGTGAACATCATCCTGGGGCTGCCAAGCATCCATACGCGCTCGAACATCCGCACACTGTTCCTTACGCCGCTCATATCGGCTCAGTGTGCCCTCAACAATTTAGATCTGCCCATAGGAGACGACTACGTGTTTGTGTCAATAGTGGTGCGGAAGCTCAAGGGAGAGCTCCGCACGCTATTTGAACGCAGGCACGGGTCTAGTAACACCCTGCCCACGTTAAGGGACCTTATCTCCTACCTCGAGGAGCACGCACGCTGTGTGGAGACAGAGTTCTCCAACATAGCCCAGCCGCAGCCTATTTACGCCCTGCCCGGCCCTTCTCGTAGCCGCGCGCCTCCTCAGTTGCCCCATCGCACTTATGCTCAGATGGCTCAGCAACAACCCGACCATTACCGTGGCCGCTCCTCAGCTCCATCGCCTCACCGCGCCTATGATCAGCCTACTCACCAACCATCACGCCCAGCGCAGCAAATGCGTCACCGCCCATCCACCTCCCCGGCTCGCAGTCAGCCCTTCCCCGTCTACTCGGCCTTCCAGCAAAGCTGCTCCTCATCATCGTCCTCATCCTCTTCCTCACGCTCGACGTCCTACTGTCCCTATTGTGCCACTAGGGGACATACGCTCATGACGTGCAGATGGTACAATGCCCAGCCAACACAGGGCCGTTGGGACTTTGTACAGGCACGCGAGCGCTGCCAGCGTTGTCTCGGCCGTCACTACGAGAGCGAGTGCAGGTCAAGGGGGGCATGCAAGGATTGTGGGAGCACGAACCACCACACGTCCCTCCATCGACCAGACGGCCCAACGCACTCAGCTCATTCGTCGTCTGTACATGTACCCCCACCACAGCTGACAGAGCACTCGAGGGAGCGTCCCAGACACAGCAGGCGGCACGAACCCGCACAGGCTAAACAGGTGCAACCCAGCTCTGCTCACAGAGCCAGCCCACCCAGGTCCGGTTCGCCAGGTAGGCCCCGCGAACGCCGCCAGCAATTATGACTCCCAACTATCACGGAGCACCCTAGCGAAGAGGTAGATTTAGCCCATGCCCACTCAACCCATGCCCACACAGCTGATACATACTCAGCTCATACAATTTCAGCTGATACTCAATCAGCTCACTTACCTTCTGTGCCCACTGGCACACCCATTTTGTTGCCAACCGTCTCACTAAGAGTCGCGGACGTACATGGCCATCTTCACACAGCCAGAGCTTTATTGGACTGTGGCAGTATGCTGACATTAATAACGTCACCATGGCACGACTTTTGAACCTGCCATCAAAACCCACTTCTTTAAAAATTACAGGAGTTGGGAATCAGCACAAACATGAGTCAAAGGCGGCAATAACAATAGTATGCCGACCCACTCACAATGATACTCCTACAATCACTGCCACAGCTCACATTTTAAAAAACGTCACTGGCTACCTTCCCTTAGAGAAGGTACCAAACATTTCCCACGTACTAGGCCAGCCACCCGTGCCATTGGCTGACCAGCTTTACCACACACCAGCCCCGATCGACCTCTTATTGGGGTCGGACGTTCTTGGCCAGGTGTTGGACGGGACTAAGGTCTCGTTGGGCCCGGGCAAGCCCATAGCCTTCGGCACGATTTTCGACTTCGCGTTGATAGGACCCATTGAGGACTTGTATGCGCAGCCGGCGCAGCAGGTTAACTCAGCTCACGTCGTCAGCTCACAACCAGACTCAGCTGAATCAGCCCAGGACATACGTCAGAGTCTGGAAAGGTTCTGGGAGTCTGAGGAGCCCCTCCCTCAATCTCACACTCATAATGATCCCCGGGAGGAACAATGCGAGGAAATCTTCCGCTCTACCACTACACGCGATCCCTCAGGCAGATATACGGTCGCTCTGCCCTTTCTAAAGGACGCCCCTCAACTAGGTAAAACTCACCCTATCGCATTACGCAGATTCCTCAATATTGAGAAAAAGCTAATGGCGAACCCGTCTCTGCGTTCTAAATACGTCGACTTTATGGCCGAATACATCGACTTAGGGCACATGGCTCCCTGTCACCCAAATACATTCGCCCATAAACCTCACTTCTACATCCCTCACCATGGCGTATTTAAGTCAGGGTCGGACAAGCTGCGCATTGTTTTTGATGGTAGCTGCAAAAGCTCCAATGGTGTCAGCATAAATGAATGCCTACACACAGGCCCCGCCGTTCAACAGGACATTGTGGACATCATCATGTCCTTCAGAACGCATCCAGTCGTTTTCAGCACTGACATTCAGAGGATGTTCAGAAATGTGCTGCTTGCCCCAGACCAGAGACGGTATCAGCTGATACTATGGCGGTCCTCACCAGATCACCCTCTGCTCACCTACGCCCTCAATACAGTCACCTACGGCTTAAGATCAAGCCCGTACCATGCAATCCGCACTCTGCTTCAGCTGGCTGATGATGAAGGCCATCGCTACCCTGGAGCCGCTCAGGTTCTTCGCAAGTCTATCTTCGTTGATGACATCTTGTGTGGTCATGACACAGTTGAATCCGCCCAAGCACTTCAGGACGAGTTGATAAGTCTGCTAGACCTAGGCGGCTTTCAGCTCAGTAAGTGGACATCTAACTCGCCTAAGCTGCTCGAGAGATTTCCCGACAACCAATGCGACATGCCCAAGGACTTCGACATGAACCCAGAGTCCACGTCCATTAAGGTCTTGGGTATACAGTGGAGCCCTCAGTCAGACGAGTTCACCTACCGCATCTCTCTGCCCCCCATCACACATGTCACAAAGCGGTCTATTTTAAGTACCGTAGCCTCACTTTATGACCCAAACGGCTGGGTTTCTCCCGTTATCTTCCGCGCAAAGCTGCTGCTTCAGCAATTGTGGCTACTGAAGCTGGAATGGGATGAGCCCACTCCCTCTGAAGTGCAAACGGAGAGGCACCACATCTCAGAGGATCTGCCGCTGTTGTCTAGCATTCGCTTCCCTCGGCACATTTGTGCAAACAAAGGCTCAGCTGCATACTCGCTTCACGGGTTTGCAGATGCCTCTGAAGCCGGGTTTGCCGCCGTTGTTTACCTCCATGAGCTCGATGCCTCCGGAGATACTTTGGTACACTTGATTGTCGCCAAGTCGCGAGTCGCACCAATCAAGAATCGCCTCACAATCCCCAAGTTAGAGTTGTCGGCCGCCACTCTACTCTCCCAGCTCATGATCCGTGTGTCAGTTCAGTTATCGGCCCATATCAGTATACAACAACACATATGTTGGTCAGACAGTACGATAGTCCTGGCCTGGCTCAATGCACCGCCTCACCGTCTTCAACCCTTTGAAGCCAACAGGGTAGTCAAAATCAGCTCAGGCTCACCAGAATGTACCTGGCGACACGTACCTTCCGAGCTCAACCCGGCAGATTGCGCAAGCAGAGGGATGTCTGCGCAATCCCTGTCAGCCCACGACCTATGGTGGTCTCCCACGTGGCTTGGACAGCCTTGTGAGTCTTGGCCTGCAATGCCCTTAGCTCTGGGCCATCACGCCCTGCCCGGCCTTAAGCCCAAACACGTCCCGTCACTGGTCACAGTGCCCGGTCTTGACTTTGACCTGCTCACTCGGTTCAGTTCACTAGACAAGCTCGTCGGAGTGACAGCTTGTCTAAAACGCTTTCTGCACAACTGCAGACACCGCCCAGATTCGCGACGCTCAGGCCCCTTGTACGTCAGTGAACGAAGAGAGGCCCTACTTTACTGGGTGCGCAGTGTTCAGCACAATGAATTTGCAGAGGACATCCACCGCCTTCAAACTGGCAAAATCTGCTCCGTTAGACTCCAGCGGCTGTCACCTCTCATTAAAGATGAGCTTCTTAGAGTTGGTGGACGACTGTCCCATGCGTCTATCCGATATGACGCGCAGCATCCGCTCATACTTCCCAGCTCTAGCCCACTTGTAGACCTTATCATTGACCACTACCACAAAATACACTGCTACCCTGGCGCTGACACTTTACACGCTATCATACGCCAACAATTTTGGATATTGTCCGCGCGCCGTATTATTAGACACCGAGTTTTTAAATGCATTAGATGCTTTCGATGCCGGGCCCAGCCGCAAGCGCCCTTCATGGCCGACCTGCCAGCCGATAGAGTTACGCCTCAGCCAGTATTTAGTCAAGTCACGACCGATTTTGCCGGACCATTCCTCGTTAAATCTAGTACCCTACGTAATGTTAAACTCTTAAAAGCGTACTTTTGTATATTCGTGTGCCTCTCGACTAAGGCGGTTCATTTGGAACCGGTCTCGGACCTCAGCACGGAAGCGTTCCTCGCGGCATTACAGCGTTTTATAGCACGCCGCGGTGCCCCGGTTCTCATCCGCTCGGACTGCGGTACAAATTATGTAGGCGCTAGAAATCAGCTCATCGAAGTACAAAACTTTCTTGCCTTGAATAATGACACGATTGCGCACAAGCTCGCTGGTCAGCACATTACTTGGTTGTTGAACGTCCCTAAGGGACCATGGTTCGGTGCGTTACATGAGATCAACGTAAAATCAACAAAGCAACTTTTATATCGCGTAATTGGCGAACAACACCTCACATTCGAGGAATTCTCCACACTTTTAGCTCGAATTGAAGCGGTCCTTAACTCAAGACCTCTCTGCCCACTTTCGTCTGATCCTTCAGACTTTGAGCCGCTTACAGCCGGACATTTCCTTATAGGCCGCTCACTAACGGCCCTTCCCGAACTATCCGTGGAAGATAGGCCGATCTCCACACGTAGGCGATTCCAGATGGTACAGGCCCTTTCCCAGCGCTTCTGGACGCTGTGGACCCAGTCCTACCTTCATACCCTCCAAACCCGCTCCAAATGGTTGTCCCCATCCTCCCCTCCCCGAGTTGGCGAGCTCGTCCTCATCAAGGAGGACAACCTGCCTGCCCTCCAATGGAGACTGGGGCGCATTGCTCGCACCCTGCCTGGGAAGGATGGCGTCGTGCGGGTGGTGGACCTGGACACCGCGAATGGACATCTTCGGAGGCCTGTATTCCGGATCGCCAGGCTCCCATTGGATGAGCCCACCCTGGCCCCCGGAGGATGTTCCCGCCAAAGCCGGGACGGCCATTCAAACTATACCGCCATCGGTAAGGCGGTTGTTGACGACCGCGTCCGCCTATCTGCCGCGGCGCCACAGCTGCGCGACCCGCAGCCGCTGGCTTCGTGAGATATACCGCGCCGACCAGTCTGTCTGTTAACTACCGCGAGACGCCCACAAAATACGCGCGCTGGTATCTGCCCTTATTTATAGTGACTCCTGAACCTAATGTGAAGAGACCGCCTAAATGCCTATTGTGTAGTGTAGTGACTGTGCGCCAGGAAACCAACCTACATCGCCGCCCGTGGTCAGCTCGTCCCCCGGTTCCTGTGACTTATCATCCCTGTAAGTACTTCACTATCCATACCTACCCAGCCCACAACCTTTAGTTCGTCGCTGTTACTGCGAACGCCTTTCTCCGTAACATAATTTTTGGTTTTTAATAATATGTTATGCCGTTTGCGCTGCTTTACTTTCAATAGTTTGCTTGTTAGGTCCTGTCTGAATGCTGCGTGATGTTTGATCTCTCAAAATAATAATTTTATATGAAAAAATGTTCGAGCTTGAACTTTGTTCAGCAATAGGCATAATTTGAATATCCTGATTTTCTTATGCAGGTACAGTCTCACATTGACTCGTACTTGCGCCGTCATATTTTGATGGCATATTAAGTCTTGGAAAAGCATTGTCATGTAAATATTTTTTAGTTTGGTTTTGAGAAAATTAAATGTTAGATTTATCGAAATGAACTTCACATATTCTGTATCTTTGTCTTGTGTTATCGTCAATCATTTTAAGCACAAGGTCTTCCCGACCGACAGCTTCTAACCACTCATGTCGTCTGAAAAAAAAGGATAATCAAAATGAGTTGTAATGTATTTTTTTAAACACTCATCATCATCATCAGCCTATAAACGTCCCACTGCTGGGCACAGGCGTCCCACGTGGACTAGCACGTGGGGATGTTGAGCCACAACCCACTACGCTGGCCCAATGCGGGTTTGTGAGTTTTAACGTTTGTCATCTTACGACAACAACCGCGACCAACAGCTTAACGTGCCAACCGAAGCACAGAGGAGCTCGAGATGTTTTTAATTGGTCACCCATCGGTCATATATTATTTTATTACTGCATAAAAAATAGTATTACCAACTGGAACTATTGGCTTAAAGGTGATATTGTAACAAAGGTGTAAAGGTTGTGTGCCTAGTGCACACAACCTTTACACCTGTATAGTATACAAATATTGACGACGAAGGCGGCCTATGTAAAAAAAAATACTTACACTCTGAAATTAATTTATGTTGACGCGAGCATTCTGAAATGAGATAATTTCTTATTAAAATAAAAAATATTTACAATTATTACTGCATAATTAGATCGATAAAAGTGTGAAAATGGATGAATCTACAAAATAAATGCGGTTGCTTTTTCGACGCTCTCCGCTTCCTCACACGAATTTCATCATTAAAAATATGTTTACGCTCACATCAATTATCTAGACCAAGATTCTATTGAAACTCGTTAATATGGTAAGATAACTGATAAATATACATAAACATAGAAACACGCCCAGACCTGCAATCAATTTAGAAAAACAGTTTTTTTCTAAATTGACCCGACCGGGAATTGAACCCGGGACCTCAGAAATAGCGCGACGCCAGACCAGGCGTGCTAACCACTTGACCACGGAGTACATTAAGGAACACTTGACATAGGTACCTACTTCATTATTTCGTTCGCATAATAATGTCAAGCTTGTAAATGCAAACTGTTTTAACGACAGTCGGTGATAGAAAAGGTTAAGGTAATGACGATTCGGAAACAAAACAGCAAAATATTTGTACATTCACCCAATTAGTATATGTAATAAAAATAACAATTAAGTACCTACTCTCCTGTGACAATATTTTGTGATAACCTAACCTAACAACAAACATCTATCAAATTAAACGCATATTTTGTTAGATGTTAGGTGTTAGAAAACACAAAACAGTGTCGCAAGAGACATGTGTGTGACCCAGCTTAACATACATACCCACATAACATAAAGGTTTGTGTGACCTACTTAAACATATCTAATTTTAAATAGTATAATGTGGTTTCGATTTACTTACCTAGTAGACTCCTTGGGATAATTGAAATATGAAATATCTTTTTTTTCTATTATTATTATTCATACAAATGGTACAGTAAACAATCATTTTTTAAGTCCAGTACTAATTATTTACAGTTTCATAACTATTTACAGTTCATTCTACTTAAAACAACTTCGTAAAAAATATACGGAAGCTCAAAACAAATAAGACGCGTCCTTTGTTTGTCCACTGGCCGAGCGAGCGTAAACCGGTTTTATCCAGTGGCGGCGCGTACGCGACGCAGCGGCTAGTGGACACGCACACATGCGCCGTATGCTTGTAGTAGTTGACTCGCCACGGCGCGATTGTATGTAGCTTTCACTCTGTACCGTTTCTTTTTTCTTTACTCATGTGCCCTCAGTTCTAACTAACATTTCGTATAAGTTTTTTAATGAAAATGCGACTCTAGTCCATACTTTCGCAGCGCTTGCTTAACATCACTTGCGTAACGAAGATGACTGCGGCTGCACTGATTTCGTCAACCCAACGCCAGCTGTTGTTATGTAAAGAGAAAGCTTTCCGTTTCAATTTATGTGTACTGTACTATACTTGCAGTGCACACGTTACGTTGTCATCTGTATATAAAACTACATAAATACATATAATTATGACTATTATCCCCGAAGGCTTAGTCAGAAACTAGGCAATGAGGACCGCAAAATCAGGACAAAGGGGGTTTTGGGGGTTAAAGTTACTCGCGTCCGTAGGTTTACCCTTGAGACCCTACACGTGACCCCTGGGTGGTGCTAAATGAGTGACTATGACTGAGTGGTAGAGCCACGCTGCGTTGCAGCATGCATTGAGCCGGCTCGTACCACCCTCTCACGAATATGAAATAATGGCACTTGGTGCTGTTGTGTTTCGTCCGGCCAGTGAGGGTTCTGCCCCCCCCCCCCTGCCCCTCTTACAATTCCTATTCCTTCCTTAACACTATTCCTTCCTTAAAGGACGGCAACGCGGGTGTGATTCCTCTGGTTTTGCGGGTGTCCATGGGCGGCGGTGATTACTCTCCATCAGGTGACCCGCCTGCTCGTTTGCATCCTTCTTTTATAAAAAGATAAAAAAGGACACTGCCATAATGTACGTTATACCAAATAACAGCTGCACGAGTGCTCAGAATGATAGGCAAGAGTGTCGCTAGCCGATGGCCCAGGGGGGGGGACAAGCCGATATAAATGAAGGTGGCGATTGTAACAACAACGGTGCAAAGTTCCATCGTGTAAACTCTACAACCTCTTCACCGTACGTAGAGGCGTGCCTGAGGTTTCAGACTAGGGCAATTGTGATTTTTATTAGTTCATTACGTATTTTTTTAGTTTCTAGTGTGACGGTAACGTCCTTGGTAATAAGTGAACCCATCGCCGCTCTCTGCCGTTAGGTGTATGTGCGGTCTTTAGCCCGTTAGTAGTTTTAGGACGCCAAAAAGGAAAGATGGGTTGGTTGAAAGTTGTCTTATAGTGAGCTGCTACACACGGCTTTATTTATGTAACTAGGTACTTAACATAATCAGCCTAAAAATGTCCCATCCCACATGGACAACAGCAAATGGGAAGATTGGCCCATAACTTACCAGGCTGGCCCAACGCCCAGGTTCAAGCTTTGAAGTTTTTTTTGGGGGTTAAAGTTACTCGCGTCTGTTGTTCTACTCGTTTACCCTTGAGACCCTACACGTGGAACCTAAATGTTGCGGGTGATGTGGTGCTAAATGACTGAGTGGTAGAGCCACTGCGTTGCAGCACGCATTTGGTCGGCTCGCCCGGGGTAATACCACCCTCTCACGAATATCCGGCGTGAGGTAATGAGCTGTTGTGTTTCGTCCGGACAGTGAGAGTTCCGGGGGCTCTTTCCCTACTAAGTCCATGTTCTTACTGTTGACTAACAAAGATTTGATATGATCTGTCCTAACTTATCCGTATGAAATAGATTGGTGCTGTCAAAAGCTTAAAAAGGCATCTTGTCTTTCTTGAACAATTTATAAATAAGAAGAACAAATAATAAAAATGGCAATCTATGAGCAAATTACGAATCTCGAAGGTGCCACAGTATACGTTGCAGAAACAGTATGTTGAATGGGCTGCAACTTTTCTTACAAATTATAGAAGGATAGAAAAATACAAAAAATAGGTATAAACAAATAGGAAGTTCGCTGTTGATAATGATGAAATAAGTTTTAATGATTGTGTGTAGTAAATATTGGCGAAAAACCAACCCACCTGTCACAATCAGTGCGATGCGAAGCAAACAAGAATAAATATCCCTATTATAATTTGTAAAAAAATATTATGTATAAATTTATGTTAAGCATAATATATTATGTATAAATATTTGTAATCATAATAATCATTTAATTTTAATCATTTTCGATTGAAGCTCAAGTTTGTACATTTTTTTCGACACGTCTCCTCTATGGACTAAAAAGGGTCTAACTAAGATTGTTAATACACACATAGATATAATCATGAGGGTTAGTCAGAGACTAGGGAATGAGGACAGCAAAAGCAGTCCTCTACAATAGTTCACTTTTCACCTAATAGCGACTGCAAATGTGCTCAGCGTGACGGGTGGTGAGCCCATCGCCACTCTATGCTGTTGGAAGTATGTGCAGTCTTTAGTCCGTTAGTCGCTTTGTACGACACCCAAGGGGAGAGAGGAGGTGTTAGTATTTTTTCACCGCTACGCAACACGGTTTTTTTTATTTTTTTTATTACAATAATTATTTACTAACACTTTATTGAACAATAAAATTGATTTATAACTGTTGGGCTCAAGGGCTTGGTCAAAGGGCTCATTTACCAGTTATGCAATTTTTGCAATATCCGGTCACTGAATGGATGACCAATTTAAAACTATCTCGAGACCCTCCGTAATTCGGAAGGTACGTTAAGATAGCAGTCGTTAAAACTTACCAACCCATCTTGGGCCAGCGAAGAAGGTTATGGCCTTATCTCCCTAGATGAGGTTGTCCATGAGGGAAGGCCTGTGCCCAGCAGTGGGACGTTTATAGGCTTATAAAGATAAGAGCTTATCTACTGCATTGCCGCGCACTGTGACAAGCTAACATACAGTGAGAGAGGGCGAGCGGGCAGCGCGGCGTTTATCGACGCGGCTGCCCGGTATGTGCACCGATTAACCGATATTTATATAGAGATGTTAGTTTTGTTTAAATTATTTTTTTGTAGCATTTGCCCGCGTCTTCGTAAGCTTTGAATACGTTGTTACCACGGGATAAAAAGTATCCTATGCTTTTTTTTGTACCTAACACATCGTGTACGCTACGTACGTTCACGAGGCCGGTCCCCGACCAGATGGTCTGACCAACTGAAGGAAACACCAACGTCCCGCTTCTACGCCGCGGTGAGGATGGCCACAGACCGGACCCCATGGAGACAGTTCGTCCAATCCAAAGTGCTGCCGTAATGATCACGATCCTCAGTCATGAGGGAACGACCGAAGAGAGAACACATGGTGTAAGAAAAATTTCGTGATTATCGGTTAAGTGTGAAGTCGGCGTGAAAGCGTAACAAACAAACGGACTCACTTTCGTATTTATAATTTTAGTTAAGTTATGGTTTTAATGTGGTTGAGTCGTATTGAGATATTAGAGGATGCGGTATGTTACGCGTGCTGGTAAACCAATCGGAATATTGCCAAGAGCTACGATAAAAAATCTGTGTGTGGACAAACACACAGATTTTTTATCGTAGCTGCCCAAGGATTCATCATTAGCCTATAAACGTCCCACTGCTGGACAAAGACCTCCCACGTGGGGATATTGGGCCATAACCCACCACGCTAGCCCAATGCGAAGGATTAAAGTAATTTAAAAACCCGTAAAGTGAAAAATAAACTTTTTCAAAATAATTTTTATTATTGTTTATATTCATATTTAGCGGAAATAAAGTGCATCTTATAAGAAACGTTAGCAAGTTACTTAGAAGTCACAAGTACAGTGATTTTCTGCCCCCCTACACAACGGGCAAACGCTCACTCCCTGTGTATTCGTAATTCGCCGCACAATGCGTGCGCGCTTTTGTATTTTTCTTTTTTATTTGTGAGCGTTTGCCAGTTGTCTAGGCTCTCTGAGTATTTTAAGTTCCAGAAGCATAAAGTAAATATATAAATATTTTTTAATAATCTATAGACAACAGATTGCCAACCTTTGCAATGAGAAGGTTGCTATTAGATCAAAAACTTTTATTTAAAATATGTCATAATAAATTTGATTGTAATGAACTGACTAATCAGATTTACATTCGCATACCTTACAAATCGCATTTAACACGAGATACTCGCAAACGTTATTTATTTGCACCAACTCCATGTAAAACGAACGGTGAGCACGCACCCTTGCACAGATTAATGAAGCAATACAATGTGAACTTTGTAAATATAGAGTTATTTGCAACCTCACTCGCGACGTTTAGTAAAAATATATTCGAAAGCCTTACATCGTAGTGGGCAATTTTGTTTTATTTTAAGTTAAACTTTTTTTATTCAATTATTTAAATTTACTCGTAATATTTGATTATTTGCGTTAATGATGATCAAATTAAATTAACTTGTACCGCCCCTTAGTTTCATGTTAATAACCAATTTGTGTACAACGGGGTTGGCTAAATTTGTATTACCACGACCATTGTAAAATTACTTAAGTAAGCTCTAAATGTAGCTGTTTGTTGTACCTATAATAAATGAAAAAAAAACCACAGATTTTTTATCGTAGCGCTTGGCAATATTCCGATTGGTTTACCAGACGACGACTTCCTTGGTCGAGTGGTTTGTACACCGGTTTTCATGGTGTCGTCATCTCTGAGGTCCCGGGTTCGACCCCCGGTCGGGTCAATTTAGAAATTATTGTTTTTCTAAATTGTCTCGGTTTGGGTGTTTTCTATGTATAATAAGTATGTATTTAAGTATTTTAAGTATGTTTATCTGTTGTCTAGTAACCATTTAACGAGTTTCTTCGAAGCTTCTCTTGGGCTAGATAATTGGTGTGAGTGTAGGAAAGTTTTATTTACTTATTTATTGTTTTTTAATAATCTATAAATAATCTGTTTAAACCAAAAAAAGGAACAGTTGTTTATTTATATAGTAGAACAAAGTAATGAGGAGACACTGCCGCTTATCCGTAGATCCAGTAGATCACAGTACTGGCACACCAAAACTCTTCACTGGCACAGTATCAGCTTTCATTATTACATAATCAAACAGATCTCGGCCGATAGAGGGCGAGATGTCGACTGCACTGTCGCAGCCTCAATCCCCTCCCCCCTTTAAGTCATTGAACGCCTTGAGTGCTCTTGAGTAATCTTAATGCAAAACAATGAACATCCAAGGGTATGCATTTTAATATACTCTCTTTATATTCGGGAATGATGTTATGAACGTCATTTCAATTGTTTTTTAATACGGTTGCGTATTCCAAAAAGTTTAAGTAACTTTGCATGCTAAAGTGAAACACAGAGATTTAAAAAGTTTGTTGATTTTTTTTTTAAAAACGTTTTTTTAGCTGAGTTATTGCGATTTAAGTCCACTATAGAAAGTTAAAAATCGCAATAACTCAGTTAAATAAACATTAGCGTTTCAAGTGTATTTTGTGTATTTCTTTTGTTTTTGTTAATTTTTTATATACATTTTCTTCGTTTTTTAGAATAGTGTAACTCGATGTCAATGGAAAATTAAAATTCTGTTTTAGTCTTGCACGAGTAGAATAGCAAATTAGAAACAAAATCGCTCACACGCAAACAACTTTGCAAATTAAAAGAACTCTAACCTACAACAACTACAATTTAGCTATCCATGCGGTAGCTCTTCCATCTTCACTATAGAAGAACATTTTCTAACGCTCCCAAAGAGGTACAAATGTACCTACCAAACTGTTAGACGCAAACTCAAAGTACACACAACCTGTCGCTTCCAAAGCTCAGCTCGCCGCTCGAGTCCCGAATACCAGACCATCAGCGTGAGATTAAGCATCCGGTCATTGTGAGATGTCGCGTAAGGCGTACGAGATAATTTCACCTGACCTCTGTCGGTTCATTGACTGCGCTCTGCATGGCATACGCACGTCTAGCGGGTAGCTGGCTCTACCGCAGGGCATAGGCTAATAGCGATTTTCAGAATATAGAAATGTCAGATGTATCTTGATTCACTTACATATTGTTTGTTTTTATTTTATATTATTTACGGCTTTGCGGTTTACGCTATAAGCCAATTTCATGAGGTATATTTTCTACCAATGAAAATGGAGCCTCACTACACGCCTTGTTAGGAAAAGAATTCGGTTGAAACTCATATTCTTTGTTATCTGTGAATTTAATTAAAAAATTGCTGTGTAAGTTCATCTAATCTTATAAGCACTTTGGACGTAGACTTCGGGTAGAACTGTGGGCATCGAAGACATGTTAAATAATTAAATAAATAGGTCAAAATTGGTATAGGTTGTGACTCGATGCTTACGCAGCCCAAATTTACATTGAAGCGGATTGCACCGTTTACTGGTACCTACATGTATTTTTTTGACATTTTATTTTTAATTAAGGTAAATAGGTAGGTAAGAATGACGCATTTTTTGTAGTTTTTTAACTGAAAAGGCACCATATGAATATGTTTATTTAAATAATAGTAGTACATAGCAGTGTTATTTAGATGAGTGATTGGTTTTTTGTTTAAACTTTTGAGATGTCCTTTTGACACTACATATTTAAATATTATTATTCGTGATTTACTGTACTTGTCTATTAACTATATACTATTATTATTAATATAAGATTTATTGCCAGCTCAACTTACGTATGTGTTAATAAATAAATTCCCCTCAGGCCCCAAGCGGTCGCATGAGACCGCACCCACAAAAACACACTTGACTTTGTACCGTGTTTTCATAGGCTTACAGACTACTCTAGTATGAACAAGTTTGGTTATTTCGGTTCTGTGGTACATTTTATGTATTGCTATCGCAAAATATCGCATAGTCTATGCGCGATTCTGTCAAATTTGACGTTGACAGTTGCGCCAAAAAAGTGTCAAAAAATTTGCAAGACTGAGAGGTTAAAAACGTTTCTAATAAAACTTATTATACCTATAGTTATTACTGCAACTATTATGTAGAAATGCCTGCTTTATTGTTATTTTTTAACTATTACAATAAAACAGATTTATATAGAACAATAAAAGAAAATCTTATCATCTGATTCGTTGGTAGCTAGTGCCTTACACCATGTTATAGGGCACCGATGTAAAAAGGAGCCGTAGAAACAACGAAGAAATTTATTCAGAGCTGGTGGGCGTAAGTACTGGCCGCGCCAGGAGTTGCTCTTTCCACTCCATGGTAATTGTGGAAACCTCATTCACGAATCACAGAATTGTATTAAACCTCTTTGGTAGTTGATGTAGATGATCATGTTTTGTTACATTCTTAAATTTTTGGTGGTGTGCTAACTACTCGTATAGACGCTTTAATGACGAAACGTTGAAAAAAATACCTCGGTGGCGGAGTGGTCAATGCAGCCGCCCGGATTGCGGAGGACGCGGGTTCGATTTCCGCCTAAGGCAGACATTTTTTCAACATCTTTGAGTTTATTTGAGCGTTTTCTACGCAAATAATCAAATATTATTTATTTAAGCATTAAAGCTTCTTATATTTTTAATGACAGCTTTAATGACACTTCCTAATTTTACTAGATGTCGTTTCTTCAAACTGAAACAAGCAGGTCACTTCACTTAAGAGAGCTATCCATATTATTTTTTTACGTAGGGTTCGACTTTAGTGATTTTAATTTGATGATGAAAATATTTAAGAACTCCGCTGTATCGACGTAAGAATGCTAGGTGACATATTCATTTCGACAACTGTCACCTAACTGATGATGAAAATATTTAAGAACTCCGCTGTATCGACGTAAGAATGCTAGGTGACATATTCATTTCGACAACTGTCACCTAACATGACTTAAGGGTAACCTGAAAACTTAAGAGTTATCGTTAAAAACGGGCATCGTTTCCAATAATGAGATTGATTAGACTGTTGTAACATAACATGTTACAAAACTGCATTTAGATACTTTGTTAAGACCCTTACGTGTAATACACTAATTGCCTATGACCTTTAAAATAATAAGTGTTTAATTACTAGATTATGCTGCGCCGTGGCCATTTTTTTTACAACACAACTGTTGATAACGAAGTTAACTGTAACAAGTAAAGTCTGCTCATTCGCACAATTATACTTAAATATAACAGCGAACCTGCTTATGTGTCCAACCGGGTTTGCTGCCATAGATGTAAGAACACAAGAATGTGCTATTACACTGTTAAACATTATCATTTTTAGATTGTATGATATTCACAAATTATGAATAATTAACATTATAACAAGAACAAATTAGATTGCTTCTGAAGTCTAGTCAGATTCATCATCAGCCTATAAACGTCCCACTGCTGGGCACAGGCCTCTCACGTGGACAATAGCACGTGGGGATATTGGGCCATAACCCACCACGCTGGCCCAATGCGGGTTGGTGGGTTTAACGACTGCAATCTTACGATAACAACCGGGACCAACGGCTTAACGTGCCTTCCGAAGCACGGAGGAGCTCGAGATGTTTTTTTTAAAATTTGGTCACCTATCCAGCGACCCGGCATTGCGAAAGTTGCTTAGCGAGCAAGACCGCAAGCCGAACGCGCTAGCCGCTGCGCCATCGAGCTCCACAAGATTGTATGATATTCACAAATTATGAATAAGTAACATTATAACTAGAACACATTAGATTGCTTCCGAAGTCTAGTCAGATTACCCAGATAAAATGAAATCGAATCCATAGTAATACTATTGTTATGAGTTTGATTCCATAACGGTATACTTAGTTGTGTACTCGACGAAGTAGTTGGTAGTACTGGTTTTAAGTCTGCCTAGCTAGCCATCACCAACGTCATTTATGCATGTCACTATTGCAACGATGTGGTGTTTCGACAGTTAAGAGATGAGATAACCAACCAGTTCCTCAGGTAAATATTTTTCAGTCCTTATTAACATGTCTACCAGTACAGACAAATATGGCCAATAAACATGTAGTATTATTATGTATTACCACTTTACCAGCTAGAATTGTAAAAGTAAGTACCTATGTATATGTATTTTATTAAATAAGGAAAAAGGTAAAAAATACAATTAATGCATTGCTTATTTCTAACATCACCCAGTACAACTTATTTCTTTTCATGTGTACCTGTATCTACACAAATACAGAAACTAAACTAAAATGAAGTTATTAGTTTTTTCCACAGTGAACTTAGTTATAAGTCCTAATGTCACGATGCGTTCAATTAAGACTTTTTCTCTCTAGCCTAGCTGTCCTTTTGCTGGCTTTCTCCAAATCCTTCCTTCCATCTCTATCCTGAGCCATTAATAAATGTATTAAAACTGTAAAAATCTATACTTAAGAAAACGTGTCACCAATTAACTGAAGTTAAGTTGGCCCTCTGCGTGGCTTTTGCCCATTCTGCTAGAGTCCGAAGTTGCTAGTCATTTGTGTCTGCGTCTTGGGCTCGAGTTTACGAGCGATGTACTATCGTGCACTTCCCAGCCAGCGAGGATTCTAGATTCAAAACAGTGGATATTCCCTAGCAGCTCCTTACGGGTTAGGGTTACCGAACATTGCAGCCAATGATATTTTATGTTTAGATACGTTGCCTGGCCTCCGTAGTGGCAAGGACAAATCAAGGTAATTGCCTGGACTTCACTCAGTCACACGTCAGTCAGTGTCACGTCAACACGATTTACACACGATCGTTACCTTTATAAGTTTTTGATTTGTTAATTGGTTAAAATGCCTTCCTATGTATCCAGAAATTGTAAAAATTATACTGCAACCGTAAGAGACAATAAAAATGTCTTATTTCATTCGTAAGTATTGTAAATATAAATTTAAAATACAAATTTTCATTAGGTGATGACATTTGCCATGTTGCCAATCTGATATGCATGAGTGAGGAGCGTATACTATATTTTCTGTAAGAGTGAAAGAGAAAAACAATGGCGGCCGAGATAGCGCATAAATTCTATGAGCTCATTGGTCAACTACCAAAAGTCAAAATATTGTCTATCTCTTTTTAACAATAGGCTAATGATATGATTTTCCCTTTCGACGTGTATTACGTCATAGAAACAATTTCGCCATTTTAAAATGCAATTTATTCACGTATAACTAGTCTATTTATAAAAGGTCATTGATTGCAGCCCTTAACATAGTCAATTTCTTTGTTCGACCAGCATGTCGATTCTTTATATCTCTATCGTAAATTGACCTCTCACTTCGACCCTCACTTGTTTTAAATGTATTTGAAGGAGTCAAACGAGTAGGCAAGTCACCTGATGGAAAGCTATCAGCGGCCGCCCATGGACACCCGCCAAATCAGTGAAATCGCAGATGCGTTGCTGACCTTTGAACGTTCCAAACAAGAGTGACCTTTGTTACGTTTGAGGAGCGTCCTATATAAATAATTCGGATTTGACTACTCATCGCGGATTCATGATCGAGTCATAGATTAAGCCTTTACTGAATCGCACTGCATATAAATTTAAACTATATTTAAATTTTAATTTGTAAACAATTTTACTGAACTGCTATTCCATCGATTTCCTACCAGTCTAGAAGAAAATACGTTGATGTGCTAATTTTATTTATAATAAATTATATTTTAATTAGTTGTTATTTTTGCAGACGATCGTACACTCAATGAAAGCTAAGACTAACTATAACAGCCAAAGTTTAGTAAACATAATAATATCAGTTTTATCAACATAAAAGAAAACAGAAAAAACGTAACCTTGTACCTACATTAAACCTACCAAACTTCCTTTTAAAAAAGTCACGAGTGTGGTAACCCTAGCCAGTAGCCGCTTTATAACATGCGAGCCGTGAGTTCCGTAGTTATAAATTAGCGGTATCTCATACACGTATAAATATCACACGTTATTTTGCTCATTTCTGGACACTGTTGAAAGCACAATTGTACATATTAATAAACTAGTTGCTTCGTTGTGATAACTTTTTAGTTTTGTTATATTATAAGTGTTGACACACGAATAGATAGTAGATATTTTTGTATTCCACAATGTTTTACCACTCACTCGTGGCACTTTTCTAACAAAAAAATTGGCGCAACTGTCAACGTCAAATTTGACAGAATCGAGCATAGACTATGCGATATAATAGTTATTTACCAAAAAGGTTGACAGGTTGTTTCATTTATTTCTACTTTTTTTAATATGTGAATCATCCAACTGTGCACTGCTGAACTAAGGTCTACTTACATGAACTTATTATGTAGGAATACTAGTCTCATCTTATCATGTGCATTGGGAGATATAGGGACACAACATAGTTACTCCCCATACAAGTTAGTGGGTAAAAGAGAATAGAGAAGAAAAGTATGACTTTGAAATATACAAAAAAAAACAAAAAATACAATATCTATTTTAAGGTAGGTAGGATTAAAAAGTCGAGAATGATCCAGATAAATCATTAAGCCACTGACATGCTAGATCCATAGATAGATACGTGAGTGTACCAATTACTTGCTCATTTTGATAATTTTGTCGTTTTGCTCTTGTTTACGCTGAATGGATACATTAATTACCTTTCGAGGTAATTAATTCCCATTAAAATTCCACTAAAGGTATCCCTTTAATACTTTGTTATTTCCAGTTAGCATCAGCTACGTGCTTTATTTCTTTATTTGTGCCTTTATTTATTTTCAGTTGTTGAGATAAAATGTCTACAATTAATAAAGTAAGTACCCCGACGCTCTCAAGAATTAGTTACATAATGTTTTTTTTTTAATCATATATTTTAGCGTTTTTATTAACGCTTAAATATACTTAAGTAAAATTTTTAAACGCTGAAAAAAGACGACGGAATCGAACCACGCACATTCCGCATTCCGGGCAGCTGCCTTAACCACTTGGCTACCGAGGTCTGGTTTTCACCCGTCGAAATTTGTCATTGCTTGATGCTTTTGTTTTTAGTCAAAAAAATTTTGTTAATTACTTTTGTATCGAATACTTATAACATTGGGAGGAGCTCGATGGCGCAGCGGCTAGCGCGTTTGGCTTGCGATCTTGCCCGCCGAGCAACTTTTGCAATGCCGGGTCGCTGGATGGGTGACCAAATTAATTGCTCCTCCGTGCTTTGGAAGGCACGTTAAGCCGTTGGTCCCGGTTGTTGTCGTAAGATGACAGTCGTTAAAATCCACCAACCCGCATTGGGCCAGCGTGGTGGGTTATGGCTTAATATCCCCACGTGCTATTGTCCACGTGGGAGGCCTGTGCCTAGCAGTGGGACGTTTATAGGCTGATGATCATGATGACTTATAACATTGTTTAAAGCCCCGTTCTTTGAAATTGTCTATGTATTGTCTATGATCGAAACTCATCAAAGTCTACGTTACATAGTTTCTATATGGGTCTATCTACTTTCCAAAGTTACTCTATGGACGTGTCGTGTAGCAGTGCAAGAATACTACCACCCCCTCTCTTCTCTTGGGTTTTGTAAAAGGCGACTAACGGACTAAAGACTGCAAATACATCCAACAGCATAGAACAGCGATGGGCTCACCACCTGTCAAGCTGAGCACATGTGCAGTCGCTATTTGGTGAAAAGTAGACTATGGCAGAGGATTGCTTTTGCGGTCCTCATTGCCTAGTCTCTGACTAACCCTTGGGGGATAATTGTCGTGATTTTATGTACTTATGTATGTACGTATGCTATATGGACACTGGAAGTAGTCACACTAGAGAAACCAAGAAGGTTATGGCCATGTATTTAAGCAGGTGCTTAAGATTTTTTTAGTGTGATCAATGTTACACTGTATTTTAAAAGTATCCCTTGTTGTTGTATCACCTAAATTTAACGGGACGTCCAGGGTTTAATTTCCAGCTTGGGAAAGAGTGTTTAGGATTTTTTGATGCACGGGTTTTTGATGAGTTAGGACCCTTGTGCCGACTTTAGATGTTTGTCTACTTTACTGAAATATCATACAACGATTACCCTTATGCCGCATTTTCAAGTTTCTTTGAGTTTAATTCCTTCATGCCGACTTCATAATCATTTCGTAAATTTCTTACCGTTTTGACAAGTTTTAAAAATTTAGGTATTTTTTAGTTTGCCGTTTTACGTACAGTCACGAACGTAATTTTTAAAGTGTTTTTAAACTTATCCATAATATTAATATAATTCAATGCTACGACCAATAGAGGTCAAATCACCGACTAGCATTTGGCAAGCGTGGCGTTTAAGCCAGTACCTATCAATTGGCTAATTAACAGGTTTCGGAAAAAGATAAAAATAAATTACAAACGCTTAATATATACCTCTTACAATAATTTTTATCCCGAAAATGCTTTATTTAATAGAAAAAAAAAACATATTTTTATTAATTCATTTAAAATTTCGTTCGAAAACGGTTGGCCACGTAACATTTAGCCCTGTGACGTCACACCACATTGTTGAAACCTGACAGATAGCAGTTTTTGTTTATTTTATGAAATATGACGTCACACGAAGCTTAATTATGGCCGCCCTTGTTTCGGATCTTGTAATCCACAGATAAAAAATCGCAAATTTATTTTGTAAAAAAGAAATATTTACCTACAAATTATCTTAATAAAAAAAAACGATTGGATAATTATCGTTAACTAAACTACCTTATCCCATTGAGTTATAATGTACTACGTACTAGAGGAGCTATCCCAAGCAAAAGACTTGTTCTATTTTTAACACGCTTTTATTAGGTCGACCTGTATGTAACAAACTATGTAATGGAATCTAAGGTAACTAATTGAACCATCTTCTAAGGGTCGTAGCGTAATGAAAATTGGCAGCTGTATGTAGTTCTGATGACAATACAATAATATGGTACCGTCGAACTGATCTGATGATGGAGCCGGAAGATATGAACTCGAACTTCATGATGGAAAATCGTATCATAGTTGTTTTGGATTTCTTAGAAAAGTCTTGTAATGAACTTTGATCACGATTAGGTTTCAAGGTGTGATGCCGGAAGATAGGCACTGGCATTCCATGATAGAGTATGGTATCATAGTCGTGTTTGCACTTGTGAGAAAGGCCACGTAATGGACTTTGAACACGCTCAGGTTTCAAGGTTAGACCAAAAAGTATAAAATAAATTAATACTTTAAAAAACACTACAAAAACACGCTTTTATAAATGCACTTAAAAACAAAAAATAAATTATGGATCGTTCAAGTTGTCTCTATTTCTGGGCTGAAGTGTAAACTATGTGCTTTTATAATATTATAATATTTGATTGCAAAAGCGTGAGGCGCTGGAACAGGAAAAACTTTCTTGTTAACAAATACTAATACTAACTTCTTGGCGGAAGCTGCATGAGGTCGCACAAGAGCATACAGTTTATGCCGCCAAAGGGTTACAAAAGGGAACCAAAGATATCTCGTCCACGAACAAGAACCCTACATTCTGCCACTGTTGACACCTTACCCTTATGTACTTAATTTCCTGAAAGAAGAGGCGTTAAAAATGTCGGTGAATGTCGTATATCCTCGCTGCTGGCGCATGTTTTGTCTGAGTTCGACAAACTGTTACTTTGAACAGACTGTTTAATGTAGAGCCACCTACTAGTCGTGCTGCAACTCCAGTTAGAGCGCCAATCTGTGTAACCTGCTTCCCGTAACATCGCTTAACTAGATTTTTCAGCAAGTTATACAAAAAGTCTTTCCTTTTCCAGCGCCCCACGCTTTTACAATCAAATATTAAAATTAAAAGCACATAATAGAGACAACTTGAACGATCCATAATTTTTTTTTTGTTTTTACGTGCATTTATAAAAGCGTGTTTATGTAGTGTTTTTTAAACTATTAATTTTTTTTACTTAAAACAAAAGTGCGCTGCAGCGCTAAAATAATAATTTATCGTATTTCTGAACTACCCAAACATACAGCGCTAGACCGCTTCTTTTCTCGCGATCAAAAGGTCTAAAGCGCCGAAACATGGCCGCCGCTGATGTCTCGGCGATTTGAAAAAATAATTGTCAAATGCATGTTAGATCGATAATTTAGTAGGTATTTACAGGTAAAAAGTGATTCGTTTAGTTTTATTTGTATTTTCTGAATAATTCTTTAAACAGTACCTTAGACATGAAGGCATATTTTAATAAAATAAAACACAGAATACACACGTATTGTTGCGTCTAGCGCCTGCCACAGACTAATATAGTTGGAGCGAGCTGGCTCTAACGCGTGTAACAAACAATCTAGTTGTGACGTCTTCTCCAGTACGTAGTACATATAACTTAATGCCTTATCCCACATATTTCATATTTTATTGTTACAACTGTCAAATAGCCAATGTAGCGAATACTTGATTTGAATGATGGAGGCCTTCGCCCAATCATTGGGACAGCACATAAGCAATCGTCCTACATTTTTTGATATTTAATTATAACTGAAAGAAACAATTTATACAGGATCAACTCGCATTCTCTGAGGTAGGATGACAAAATTATAGTATGGTACTAACGAACATCGAATGGATCTAAAAGAATGTTTTCTTCTTCTTCTACGAACGAAGATGACATAGAAGAACGAATGACTTCCCACGACAACGTACACCTTAAGATCACACACGGCCCGAACGCACTGTGCCTTCGAGCTCTAGATTAAATCAGGTAATTAGTATTCAGAGATGGTGATGTGATGTCTGTGATCTACTATGTTTTCAAGGTTCTTTTTCGCTTGTTTCGGCGAAGAATTTGACCCTACACGTGATGAAACCCACACAATGAAATTTGTATTATAAACGATATACCTACTTACCCAAATAGTATTATATAACGTATACAATTTGATTCATGCAAGTTCTGTGATATTATAAATAAAATTTATAAGTCAATCGCACTTAATATATGCATTTAAATCATTGTTATGACTATTATAAATAAATGTTTGTAAATTGACGACATCAATAATGTTTAACAAAATTTACAACAGCTACAGTTTAATTACTGTGTTGACGGCTTATTTATGTATAAATTCATATCCTCATAAATCACGATTGATTGTATCATGACAAATTGCCTGGACTCCGATTTCCTAAGAAATAATAAAATCTCTTTTGAGAGTGGTTTGACATTACTCTGGTCATAGTTTAATTAGTAATAATTCAATGCAACTAATTAAACATTGAGTTACGATTAACTCTCTACATGTTTAATTTAAAAGTCGCTAAAAAATATATTGATAATTCAACCATAACTTATTGTGATGCCTTTATCTGCCACTGTTAACAGTTCCGTGGGTTTTTATATAGTCAATATGCATAATTTTATCGTTTTATTAAAATATTGAGCGTGTTCAGACCAGTTTTAGATGTAAGAAATCAATGAAATCGGGTGCATTTCCAGTTATTCTTTATCGTTTAAATGTGTTGTCAATTAGGTTAGGTATAAAGTCAAGCTGTTAATATTAGTTAATTATAAATCGCAAACATTAAATTCAATCAAGAATTTTATTATAGCAATTTTTTTGTATCGCAGATCTAGTCTGCCTACACAGTTTCTTTGCGATTATATAATAATAATACTTTATTGCACAAATAAATTACATAAAGACACACGTTATACAGGACATATACAAAGGCGAGCTTATCTCTAGAAGAGATCTCTTCCAGCCAACCCTAGGTGATAGCAATTTAACATGCGGGACTTATTGCTCTAAACTTACTCGTATATACATACATACATTAAATATATTTATTTAAATAAATAGACATACACATATAACATATTATAACAAACAAATTACTTATACTTACATAATATATTATTATTATGTTACTGATTATCACATAAGTTTAATAGGTAGTGCTCTTTGAGATGGTGTTTAAACGACTCTAACGATGACCTCTCACGAATGCTAGCCGGTAGTTTGTTCCACAATCTAGCTGCATAAACAGTGAAGGAATTGTGGAAAAATTTGGAGTTCGATTGTGGATAGGATAGGGTCCTTGTATCACAAGACCGTTTGGGGCGGGAAGAAGCGGGTAAGGGGGTGAACGGGAAAGTAGGTAATGAGGGAGATGGGGGTAGTAAAGGATTTTGTAAAGGAGGCATAGGATGTGCATATCTCGGCAAAGGCGTATAGGGAGCCACTTTAACCGCGACCGGAACTCGGAAATATGGTCATATTTTCGCAAACCGAATATAAACCGAATGGCCAAATTTTGCAGGGGCTCCAGTTTGTTAAGCAGCTTTACAGTCGCATCTAAATAACAAACATCGGCATAGTCGAGAAAAGGGAGAAGAAGGGATTGAGCGAGCATAATTTTGGCGTTGTATGGTAGGAAAAACTGAAGTCGCTTGAGAGAATGATAAGAATAATGCATGCGCCTACTCACTTCATTTACCCGTGATCTCCAGGACACAGTGCGTTCATTAATGAGGCTAAGATTTTTGGTTTTCTGTGCATAAGCAAGATTAACTTCATCATACTTAACTTTGGGGAGGCCACCTAAATCCAACCTGTCGTACAGCCTATTGCTACCAATAATAATAGCTTGTGATTTGGTAGGGTTCACCAGCAATCCAAAAGCACCCGCCCAAGCCTTCACCGCGAGGAGATCCTTATTAATTGTTTCGATTGTAGTGTGAGTGTTGGATACATCGAAATGCCTATACATCTGTAAGTCATCCGCATAAAGGTGGTACGGTACGGACAAGATAGAACTTTAGCGAGCTCATTAACAAAAATTTAAAAGAGGAGAGGTGAAAGTACCTCACCTTGTGGCACTCCCGCTGTAAGGGGAGATCAATCTGAGAGCGAGTCCCCACTCCTGATCCTCTGGCAGCGATTGCGTAGGTAGTCCGAGAACCAACCGAGTACCGCAGGGGTAAGGTTAAGAGAATGGAGAATGGCAAGAAGGATGTCATGGTCAACAGAATTGAAAGCGCTGCTGAAATCCAGTAGAATAAGAATCGTAAACAACCGGTTGTCCATGGCGTGGCGGATATCATCTGTGACATTTAACAAGGCTGTTACTGTCCTATGGCCAGGACGAAAACCAGATTGGTACGGACCTAATAGCTTGTGCTGAGATACATATGAAAATATTTGTTTTTGAAAAGCGCTTTCCAGGACTTTGGACAGGAATGGTAGGATAGAAATAGGACGGAGTTCGGAGAAAGCAGTAGGGGAAGCGGACTTAGGAATTGGAATGACGTGGGCTAATTTCCAATCGGAAGGGAAAACGTTGGTTGCCAGTGAATGGTTTAAAATATGTGTGGGCTTTATGTGTTGTCTTTACCAAACGTTTCTGAACGACGCATTACATTGACATTGACTAATGAATGACATTGACATTTATCAGACACTGACAGTCTGACACGACACAATTACGAATACAAAACAAGAAGTAAAAAATAATTACTAAATGTGACAAAACAGTAATACCTTTAAAAAGAAATGTAAAAAGTGAATGTTAAAATGATGATACCCTACCAATTTGCAATTGTTCGAATACCAGCGTCAATTAAATATAACCGTGATGTATTAAGAACAAAAAGAAAAAGAACTTAGCTGCCTGCCGTCGATGGAAAACTGGCCTGTAGTTGTTGTAATTCTGCCATTACTGTTATCTTGCGTCTACTTTTGTCCGGCAGCAGCACCACTATCCAACAGTTCCAATTCCAAAATGCCTACGAGCAGCCGCAAATATGTTCTGCCTGCCCTTCGTAAGAAATTCCGATAGTGACGTTCTGGTTCCCTTCAATGCCGTCTTAGCGTTCCACACAGTGGATCTGTGTTCGTATGTTGAGAAACGAACTAACACAGGTCGAGCCCTGTCCTTCTTGGCAGCTCCAAGACGGTGACAAGTCTCAACGCAGTCTGGCCCAAGTTGAGTTAGCTTCATTTTCTTCAGCGTTTCGAATACTCTAGCTGAGGCATTCTCCTTGGGGTCCTCTGGCAAACCATGGAGCAGCAACACCTTAAGCCGAGAGTGTGTTTCCAGACGATCCATAGTGTTGTTAAAAAGATCAAGCTGCATCTTCAACGTGACCACCGCCTTCACCACTGTAGTCACCACGGCCACGGTAGTCTGCAGATAAAGCTTTGACGGTCTGTAGTTGCGCCCCAGAAACTGAAGATACCGTGTGCTGATGCAGTGCCTTCTCAAACTCCTCCATGCGGGTGTGAAACAATGTAGTAAGGTCTTGAATTGTCTCGTAAACGTTGACAGTGTCCATGTTCAGCAAGCAAGCACTCTAGGACTGAAGTTGATGTGACGAGAAGATGAGAGTAGGTGTGGTGTGAGATTGTTGTTGCAGTGAAAGTGGAAGTGAAAAATGTTATTGCCAACACTCACTGACATATTAACTAATACATTTGAGTAAAATACAGGACTGTGAGCAACTCTAATACATTTTAATAAATAAAACTTTGCAGAGCAACTTTTAAAGCTTCTATCTATTCCAAAGTACCCGCGAAAAAAAATATTAGTTTGATTAATTAATGCTGAATCTTTCTGAAGGGAGGCCTTTACCCTGCAAGTGGGGTAATTGGGGTGATTGAACACGTCTTGGCGGGCTAATAATAATAATTAGCCCACCAAGACGTGTGGCCGACGTGGTAGGTACCAGGCTAAGCAAACCTCCATGAATAGCTCCTCTTCAAAATGGCTCCTAGTTCCCACCAGCTATTCCGGATCACGGCAGCGGTTACGGTGGAGAAAAGGGTGCAAAGAATCTCTAGGTAAGGAATGGCTACCAAACGAAACTGACCCTGGCTACATAAAATACACGGACTCTGAGATTGCAAGCGAAACTGGAGGAACTGGAAACTGAACTTGGACTAATAATATACGACAAAGTTGGTCTAAGCGAAGTAATGAGACGAGGAGAAGACACCGTATTGCTCCAGTCGGGGAACCTGTTCTACTATTGAGATGAAGAACAAAAATCAGTGGGCGGCGTAGGCTTTTTATTTCGACCTTATCTCCAGCGATACATCGAAGCGCTGGCAGACATATCGCCGCGCGTAGCGTAGCGCAAAGCAACTTTCGTAATACCAGGTCGCCTGATGGGTGATCAATTAAAAACATGTCGAGCTTCCTCCGTGCTTCGAAAGGCACGTTAAGCCGTTGGTCTCGGTTGTTATCGTAAGACGGCAGTCGTTAATACCCACCAATCCGCATTGGGCCACTGTGGTGGGTTATCGCCCAATATCTCCACGTGCTATTGTTCACGTGGAAGGCCTGTGCCGAGCAGTGGGACGTTTATAGGCTGATTGTGATGGTTCCCTCAAAATCATCCAAGGGTACACACCTGACTGCAATCATAGTGAAGAAGAGGTAGAAGCAATCTACGAGGCTGCAGCTATGCAAAAAGGGAAACAATGTCTTTTCCAAATAGTAATGGGCGATAGCAACGTTAAGATGGCAGAAGACAGGGTAATGATACCGCATGGCGTGGACAGTTGAAACCCCCGCAGAGAGACGCAGGTAAACCTATCCCGAAAAAACTATGTCTTCGTAATGAACTCCTTTTTCGAAAAGAAATACAAGCGGAAGTGGACGTGGGTTAGCCCTGACGGGAAGACAAAAAAGAAGAAGATTTCATCCTCTTAAATCACAAACACATAATTGCTGACATCACGGTGCTCAACAGGTTTCAGACTGGTAGTGACCATAGGCTAGTATGAGGTACTAACACTCTTAATACAAAACTAGAGAGAAAGAGGTTTATCCAAAAGAAAGTGAGTAAATTTTGCATACCAGAGGGAATCGTCACTAACTTTGAAAATATGCATAAAGAGTCTCTGCGTCGTTCACCTACGCAACAATTCAAAGATAACCTCGAAACAAAATATAACAGATTTGTTAAGACACTCACTAACTCTGCAAAAGTTCACTTTCCGAAAGTCCAAAAACCTAAGGCGGATAGATATTTCAGAAAAAGTTATGACCTTGATGGAAACTCGCCGTAAAGTAGCAAAATCATAATTAAAATTTC
This sequence comes from Scoparia ambigualis, assembly GCA_963921215.1. Lineage (NCBI taxonomy): Eukaryota > Metazoa > Arthropoda > Insecta > Lepidoptera > Crambidae > Scoparia > Scoparia ambigualis. Next base: position 21,728,429 of record OY992511.1, read on the forward strand.
TTTTTAAGTAAGCTTAAAATAAGCATTTTGAATCGTCTAAATTTATTTTTACTTTTATGGATGGATGAATAGGACCTCAGACACCATATTCGCCGCCGAAACACTGAACAAATCCAAAATCTCATTGAGCGTAATAAAGGATTTAAAATATACAAGAGAAAAGGCAGAAGTGGGCAAATTACAAAACTGAAGGAACAACAGGGAGGGAGGGAACATCTAATGCAAATGATATCCGCAAGATCACCAAGAAGTTCTATAAAGATCTATGTGCTTCAAACCAAGCCGAACCTTGCGTTGCGATACGGAACAAAGAGAGAGTGCACCTCTACGAAGACACTTTACCGAACTGACCAGAATTCAGTTCGTTTGAGGTCAAATAAGCTTTAAGACGTCTCAAGAAAAACAAGGCACCTGGCGAAGATGGTATCATCACTTTAGAACTCTTAAAAGCAGTTGGAAGTGCAGTGGTGGCAGAACTAAGAATGCTCTTTGACGAGTTCTTCTTTACTGGAGAAGTGCCCTCAGATTGGAAGGATTCTATAGTGGCGCTTTTCTATAAAAAAAGGCAATAAGGCCCTCCTACAAAACTACCTCTTAATATCACTGCTAAGTCTGGTATACAACGTTTTTTCAAGAGTTCTTACCACACGGCTGACTCAGCGCTTAGACGAGCAACAACCCAGGGAACAGGCAGGGTTTAAAAGAGGCTTTGGCACAGTCGACCAAATATTCAGCATAAGGCAGGTAATTCAAAAGGTAAATGAATATAACAAGCCACTGTTTCTCGCCTATGTCAAGAGATGCCAGGTTGACTACCGAAACATTCAGATCTTACAAAACCTGTGTAAGTCTGCAATCATGAAGATACAGCTTGTGAGAAAATACTGACCCTATCTGCATCTATAGAGGGGTCCGGCAAGGGGATGTTATATCTCCTAAACTTTTTACAAGCGCCTTGAAGACCTTTATATCGCTTTCTTACAAATCGGACTGAACATTAACATGGGAAAGACCAAGATTATGGCTACAGCTGCTCTGACAAATGCCCCGATCACACTAGGCGGTCAAGGGATAGAACAAGTATCCGAGTATTTTTACCCTGGGATGGGCAACTCATAAAGCTCGGATTAAAACTCATTAGCCAAAGAAATAAGCCGAAGAATTCAGTTTGGATAGGCAGCCTTCAGAAAGCTAAATACAGAATTCTGGTCCGACATCCCACAGTCGCTAAAGACCAAGGTATTTGACCAAAGTATACTCCTGACCATGACATACGCATGTGAAACGTGGACTCTCAACGCCACGCAGTATGCTGGGATTAGCCATGCGCGACAGTGTGAGGAATGACATTATAGTATAACGCACAACGGGAATGGGAAACCGAGTTGCAAGGATGAAGTGGGCTTGGGCCGGTAACCTCTGTCGCCGTGATGATGAGAGATGGAGCAACTGTGTTCTATTCTGGAGACCAAGAACGGGAAAACGGAGCATCGGCAGACCTCCAGCTTGTTGGACCGACGAGATCAAGGCGGTCGCAGGGTAGATCTGGACTAGATTCACTGACAACCGGGCTGGTTAGAGGAGGACTGGAGAGGCGTACGTCCAGCAGTGGACGATGATACGCTGAAGTAGAAAAATAAGAATAATAATGCTAAATGTTTCTGGTATAATTTGACGAAACACAAAACAGAAAATGTAGACAATTAATTAATGTGCGCATACGTAACAGACATATTAGAAGTAACGCTATTACTATCAAGCGATCCAAATGTGATTTTCAAAAGTAGTGTTATTCTTGACTAGTTTTTGTACCTATGATTTGATTACTTACACAAGTTTTTTTTATGTCATATAATAAACCATGTAAATAACCGATCGTTTTCCAATTTACTGGTTTGATTCCTACAAGTTATCATAAGCGGTACATCCCAACTTTTCGTTGCAGACAAAACATAGTTCGCCAATCCAATGAAAAATGGAGTTCACCTTTCATCAGTGCTCCCAAATCACTGAAAGTATAATTAACACAGCAGATACAACGTTTTGTTTTAAGCGGTGTTGTTAACAGAATAATAATTCATAAGTTGACAGCACGTGAATAATTTGCGAGGCGAGTTGTTATCAGCCGCACTTGCGCAGTGCGATCGTCCTCTTTGTCCCTCGCTTTAAGTAAAAGCATACACACCATTGGCTTTTGCACAAAATACAACCTTAAACTGCTTCAGACTAGAGGAGCAAATAGAATAAAGTGGGTAAATTGTTAAAGTCACTCTGTCACTCAACAGATGTCTTGTTCGCGCGTGCCGACTCCGAATCTGCTCTACCACGACTACGCGATGTCGAATGCCCGTCGTTGCAGTTTCGATTCGGGTAGGCTACATTGCTGCTTTTGTTTTTTCCGACGCTATTACTCAGTAACTATTAATGTTAATATTTTTTAAAGTTATTGTTATGATTTTGTTTATCTTTATTTAGCTAACTTAACGCATTGATTATACGAAAACGAAATAAAAAATATTTTACTTAAAATTATCAAATATGCTTGTATGCATTGTAAATAAGATTTGTAAATATAATCGTATTATTTTTTATTTTTTTATTTGAATAATTAACTCGTCAATGTATGCCGAATAAAACTTACATACGCCGCAACGTTTGACGTCAGCCACGACTAATTGCCCGATAAGTCGTCGATTCGCGTCTCGTTTTAATAAGGTACGCTTTGTACGTGTATGTGTGGATACCTATGGAATGCCACGGTCACTTGCCGATGTATGCGAAGCTGCTTCTGTGTGCGGGTGACGTCTGCCGCACGGCTCGGCAACCAGCTCTCGCTGAACCAGCTCCCTTCTCGTTTCAACACTAAATTCCGACATAAATGGGGTAAAAAGATGGTAGCACATAGATCAAGATCAACTGGGCGCGCTTTACTGTAACTATGTGTACGTTGTGTGGCGCATTTGCACTCGTGTGTAACCTCGATTCGGACACACTACGACGTGAGGCATTATGGTTATAAACACGGAGTAATTCGCAGAATATCATTATCCAAATGAATATCCACCTCAAGAGCGCCGGTCAATATACTCTGGCTTTTGATTGGTTTTGCGTTTTAAGTGTTTATATTGTTTTAACTCCAAGTTGCGGTTTGAGGGCACTTGCATTTTAAAATCAGGTCAGATAACATTTCATTGTTGCTCGTCATCGTATTTGTAACAAGGATACCTACTTGACTGTGCTCAAATGATTTGACGCATGGGGCATGGAGATCGTAAAATGCCCTTCAGACTTGGTGCGAAAGAATTCGCATCAAAATAACAAATGAATGCTTCATGTTTTACTGTTCACACCGTATACGCAGGCTTTTCCCACGGATAGTGGTGTGCACCGCCCCGCCCCGCGCACCCCCGCCGTACCCCACGCGCGCCTGTGTTTGTAGTTCAGTACGGGTTTAGCATTCAAAGCGGTATCATGCTCCCCCGATATTATACTTTCATATTTATTGCTAAAACGCCTCGTCCCATATAATACCTATGTATGTAGATTACATGGCCTTTGTTGAAGGATCTGTACTGGGAATGATTCTAGAATGACTGCGATTATGATGTAACACTTGATGACCTTACTTGTATAAAACCAATTAGATCATTAACAGTTATTTAGTGGCTAGATCATAAAAGTATACTTGTATCCATACATACGTTTTTTAAGGAAGAATATTTTTAACCTATTCATACGGATATCGTATCAAGTCGTACATATTTAGTATTTGTTTTTGATAATTCCATACTAATTGTTGCTTTACTTTTGTCTAACTAAATTAAACTTATTATACAAATTCATATTTAATTAACCGTTTCGCGTAGCGGTAAAAGAATACTACCACCCCCTCTTCCCTTGGGTATCGTAAAAGGCGACTAACGGGCTAAAGACTGCACATATACCCAACAGTATAGAGCGGGGATGGGATCTCCAATCTCCACCTGTCACGCACTGTACAGTCGCTATTATGTGAAAAATGGACTATGGTAGAGGTCTGCTTTTGCTGTCCTTATTGTCTAGTCTCTGACTAACCCTTCGGGGATAATAGTCGTGAATATATGTATGTATGTATATTTAAAATGTTTCACGAAAGTCTAAAGCCAATATCAAAGAGACACTAATTTTCGATCCGTCTCATGTCATCATTCACACTAAAATACTGTGAGCTAATTTACATATTGAATTACAAAGTTTACATTTCCAATAATTCGGAGGCATCGGCGACCCCACTATTATCCTATAACAATCTGTCACATATCTGGCCTAGATCCAACTCGATAAACAGTCACTCGAAACCGCAGATACCCGAGACGTGAAATAAATAAGGCGATTCATCAATATATAAATAAAATTTATTTGTTTCGTCGTAGGGGAACGACACGTCGTGTTTTATTTCGGTCGCCACCTTACGCGTCGACAATTATTCGGGAATTTCGAAAGATCACCCTGGAGGAGCGGTCGTTGGCACCACTGAGTCATTCTTTTGTTTTTACACACAACTTCGTTTGAGGATAAATGCTCAGACCATATCGCGTTAATCGGCGTCACGATTCCTTGTCGATAGTAATGAGCTCGTTGTCACGTCTGCTTCGGGGCGACATGCACTTGTCATTGGTAACAATACTTTTGATTATTTGATTATTGACTTCATAGAGATGTGCGGTCTAGTGCTTAATGTGCTTATTAGCTATAACATAATGATAATGGCTAATAAAGCGATAAGACGTTTTTATGTTATCAGATTCATGAAGAAGCATCTAATTATAAATCAAGTAATAAGCGAGCTCGATAGTTTTGATACATCTACTGAAAAGAACGATTCAGTTAATATTATTGTTTGATTTGATGATCACGAAGGTGTATATAATGAAGTGTTTCACGAATCTTGGGAATCGGATCGATTTAACAATTGAGTAGCCGCACGTAACATCGATCTGGCGCAACACGTACGCCGCGAGTAATTTGGATGCTGCTAATTATAGGTGCTATTGCGGTTATAATAAGATCCTCCCAACTTCCCAGAAACGAGGCCGAGCAGCTTTATTAATATTTATCCGATACACGAATGCTCGGTCCAACCTAACTGACGCAGTCAAAGAAAACACGCCGGCCAGAAATAAAGTCGTAAACTACCGAAACGATTTCAATCGATGTTCGGTGTGTATATCGGGTTATAAATGCGCAGAAAGTATCGATGAAGTACCGATTGAGGAAAACGTTCGCCTTTATCGGTTAGAAGCGATAGCCACATCGAATTTTTTTTATGGCCATGGCACGTGGAATATGACATCGCGGCGAATGAAAATTGTGTAATAGAAAAATTGAAGCGGCTTTCCTATTTGAATGCCGGTTTACGGAGTTATTTATATGACACGATCTTCACAAGCGGGCTAACCTACTAGTTTACGGGTTACGGGTATAGAACATGATCTCTGGTTTTATATAAAAAGTTTCGGGGTTCGATTCCTATCGGGGGTATATAGATTGTTCTCGGTACGGTTGTTAGTACTGCTTGTTCAAAGTCATCTCATCTCATCAAGTGAGATGTGAAGGTCAAGTAAAGACATTTATGTACAGACAAGCTGACCGATTAGTTTTCTTTTATTGTTTTTTTACTTTTCAAGTGTATTGGATTTACGATGGTTGAATAAAATACACTAATAATAATAATTGGAAGCAAAGCAAATAACCCATTAAATTTGCTTTGCTGTTCATTGATCTTGTTTAGTTATTTCTTATTAATGTTCGTCGTTTTTATTAAGAACTACTAATCCAATTCGTATTCTCTCTTTGTACCTAACTTTATGAATAAAATTACTTAACTTACCTCACTCACGCTACCTACGGTTTAGTACGATAAACTAATCTAATATCTAAGGGAAGCCCTTTCAAGTAAACAAACCTCTATATTATACACGCCTCCAACGCGGTTGTAGGGATCGATTTCCGAAGCGATGCCAACCATAATATTCGTTACGTGAAACTGGTAATAAGTATTTGGTACTATAACAATTCATTTTAAGTCACGGTCACTTAAATATAAAACAATGTAGTCCCATAAAATTTGGAATGTCACGTCATCAGAAGAAATATTACCGATTGGAAGTTGGCTCATAAAAAGCAAGGACACATTTTTGAAATTGTATCGACAATAATTGGCTTTAGTGGATCACGGAAATAAACACTGGAGCAGTTGTGACCTACAATTATAGAAATTTCATAGAAACCACTCTTACGAGTCCAACTATTGCATACTTAACAATATTACTCCCCTTCGTGTCAAGGGAAAACGAGAAATAACAGGTCAAGGATATTTTGCTCTCCAGTACTTTAAGATACAAATATGTTTACGACCAACCTTTGCAAAACTTCTTCTGCTAATGTTAGTTACATTAGCCATTCAACAATTTTGTCTCTTTTACGTGTTAAATTTTGAAAATTCAAAAAAATAACTTAGCGAATGAACATACAACTTTATGAGTTTTAAACAATTTTAAAGTTTGTGTCGTAGATATCTGTCTTGGGAAAAACAAGTAAATTGTTATAAAAATGTACTTTGAGCTATATCAATGATGAATACTTCATTGCCCTTTAACAAAGCCAGTTTTCAAACATTCTGACTTTGACTAAATGTTTCGAAAATACCTAACTTACTATGCATTTGGAGTGTCGATAAATCTTTCAAGTATTCGCAGTAATTTGCATAATTGGATAACGATAAGCTTATTTCGAGTTTTATCAGGCGATTAGATTATGCCTTCGGCTTCCGTAGAAGCTCTGTCCGCACGGGTTTATCACGCACGCCAACACGCATGCGCAGAGTTAACATAAAATAACAGACGTGCCTCATGGGTATCCGAAATTTCTTTAAAATCTCGTGAGACTTGCCAATCACTTTTATTTTTATAACCTAACAAGTATTTTGTGAGAAACCTCTGAAACATATCTATAGCGTGCTTCATCAGGCTTCCCGATTGAAATTATAACGACCATGCATTCCATGCACAAAAGCTTTTATACTTATTCTCATTTCTTAAAAGCTATATGAAAGCTTATTCACAAGGAAAACTCTGAAGTATCATTAACATGTCTCCATACTACGAGAAATTGTACTAAAAAGGCTCGATCCATACATGCAACCAACAAATTCTGAAGTGCAAAACTTTCCTTTGAGCTTTTCTTTTAGTCTGTATTGGCGACGTAGCTAAAACGACAATCGTAAATAGTAAAATATTTACTTCCACTTCTTATTGTTTACATTACTGAATATAGGTTTACTTTTAACGATTGAGTCTAGTGACAGGTACATAATTGTGTGATAGTAGAATTGATCCTCTGCCTTAAGTTTTGCTTTTAATGTACGCTAAACGCTAACAGTTTGACAGCGTTAAAGTGTTATGTGATCGTAAGCATATTCAATCAATGTATTATGCCAAACGATTAAAATAATCGAAGGAAATTTTCCTTTATATTAACGTGCTCATAATCACCAAGTGCATAATTCTCATAAACAAATAAAGTCGCTATATCTGGCCTCTTTCTCAATTCTTAATTTGCAGAAGTTTATTTTCATCATCAGTGATCGCCGATTGACGTTATATTGTAGGTGCTTCATATAATATACCGTTTCGCTCGGACAGAGGATGCTGGCCCCCTGCCAATATACCGACCTCAAATTGATTTTGCTGTTGCTACACCAAAACTCTTTGCTCCCGTTGAATGCATTAGAAATGCTAATTAAATTTCCGCTGATGAAAAGTGTGTCAGCTGTTTAATTTTGTAACTGCTACGTCGTCGATGTTGTTTGAAGTGATTTTTTTTATTAATTTGCGTCACAGTTTTCTCTTTTGTAGAGGAACGTTCATGATTATAATCGATTTGTTAAAGCGAACCCGATCAACAACGAAATTCGTCTCGCTTGCCAAGGGCTCCGTACTAATGTCTAAACATTTTGACGTAAACACTGTCTATCACAATATTAAAAGTAACGAAGTTGTAAATTTTTTATTGTTTAACTTCAAGCCGTGTCGCGTAGCGGCTCAATTCCCTTGGGTGTCGTAAAAGGCGACTAACAGACTAAAGACTACACATACTTCCAACAGCATAGAGCGGCGATGGGCTCATCATCTGTCACGCCGAGCACATGTGCAGTCGCTATTTGGTCAAAAGTGGACTATGGCAGAGGACTGCTTTTGCGGTCCTCATTGCCTAGTCTCTGACTAGCCCCTCGGGGATAATAGTCGTGACTTTATGTATGTATGTTTGTTTAACATTATGTTGAGTACCTACATACCAAAAAAAATTAGGCTTTTCGTAAAATCAAATACATTACTTTAATATTAACATTAATCACTTTTTTCACCTAATTACTTTTTTAACTGCTGAAAATGGAGGCAGAAGCTTACGCCAGAACCACAAGACGGACGTTTAATACTGATGTGATGACACAATCTGAACTCTTATCTACGATGCCCAACATTATTGTAGCTGGGATGGGACCCGGAGGTCTGGCTGGCCGCCAGGCTACTTTGGCCCAAATAGCCTTAGCTCTTCAGCTACTCGATTTCAGACTAGAAATTATTTTATTAAAATACTGCGTTGTAATTAGGTTACATACTCTTTGTTCCTGAGCTTTATGACGTTTATTGAGTTTGAGTTTGTGTTAACATCACAAGTTATGCAATTGTCACAATGCGTTGTCACAATGGTAATCAAATTTAAATATTGTGTGCATATGAGTATAACATAACATTAGCTTATTGGGAAATTGGGCCATAACCAGGCTTGCCAGACCAAATTTATGAAATTACCGAACATGGCCTGGCGAAGGAATTTGCTGGGAAATTTAATATTTATTGAAGAAATTTTACATATATTCTAATAAAGAACGATTACTTAGTATTTAAATAAGTTGTTTGAAAATATTTATAAATAATTATGGCCCACCTTCCCATAATGGAAGGAAAAATAGTGTGCGCCAGTCCAGTTATTAGCAACTGGTGCGTCGTCAAAGAATTAATACAGCGTTGTCGCGCGCTTACACTTTGTTGATTTGAGTTTGCAAATCAATAAATAAATAAATAAATAATTATTATGCAAGGCTTCAAAAATACCGAACCATTCATACTTCGGTTTTTTTGTCATACCGAACACGCAGTTGAAATAAAAAACGTTGAAACGCGGTAAAAAACCGAACACCTGGCAAGCCTGGCCATAACCCATCACGCTGAACCAATGCTTTGAATCATTGGTATCTTACGGCGAAGGCCGGGACCGGGACCAACGGTTTAACAATGTCTTCTGAAGCACGGAGGAGCGTAAGACAACATTTAGGATTAAATACTAAACGTGCCTTACAAACTGTGGAGCTCGAGATATAACAATTTGGTCACTTATTCGGCGATTGAGTATTACGAAAGTTGCTTAAATTGTAAGATTGTAAGTTAAACACGAAACCACTGCGCCATTGAGATGCTTATCTTAACTGTTAAACTTAAATAGATAATTGTGAACAACAATTATAGTGCACTATAACTCTTAAAAATATAAATTAAGTGGGTACAAGGATAAAGGGGTGCCTGTATCGGTGCTCTTGGGGTGTCGTGGCAAGCTTATTTCTACTGGCCGGATGCCAACGGGCCCGGTCGAAATTGCTTTTGCCGTACACTGAAGCAATGATACCGAACCTCTGCATAGCACCCAACTTGATATGTGCACACAACGCCACATGTTGACCGAACTTGCAAATATTTTGGTTCCCCCACTTCCTATTTAGGGAGTTACTTCTTAACGGTGAAATCCAAGAATAACTGCACTCTGCGCGGTATATGTTTGAAAAGAGAAAATTTTATATTATTATCTGCAACTTAATCGAATATGTCGTCCAGTGGTTAGACCATCATCGATCTCATACATGTTTTGTTTCTTGTTTCTTTTGTTTTTAGAGAATTTTCTCTTGCCTTCTTTTAAGCATGCAAGCTAACATAAGTACCTACCTAGTCGTCACACGCTCATTCACAAAAGCTCAACGTAAAGTTTGGCCTCCCCACTAAAACCCTAGTATCATTCCTTCTCTGCCATAGGGATGGCTTGAGACCACGACGGCAATAAAGTTCCTCAGTAGTTGAGGAATCCGGTTAAAGAGAGCTTCTCTCTTCTGCCTCATCCTCACATTCCATCCGGTGAGATGAAGGCGAACCACTTCCCCAAGGTGAAATGAAAAATTGTCATAGTTTTTTGCAACAAGCAGATTTTGAAAATAAGAAAAACAACATACCATTTCTAAGTTAACATTAACATTAATTTACATTAAGGATATACCACTTTTTAAAGCGGTTTAAGTTTACATCGAAGTTGAAAACAGTAGTGATGACCGTAATGTCATTGACGAATGACTTGAAACTCGTTGCGCAACTGTTTCGCCCCATGACGACTGACCGCAGACACTTAATATACCTGAACGCTTTATAACTAATAATATAACAAACAAAAACTGCGATGCGCGCCCGATCATTACCGACCCGAATTCTAATGATCCATTTCAATTCGATCCTTTTCTTTTTCGCCTCGAATTTAATCAAATTATAGGTTGAGGCGTATTATAATATTTCAATACATCTCGGCCGATACCGTTTGTGGAATTTTAACTTTTATTGTTCGATTCGTTCTCGAGTCGGTGTAATTTTGAGGGTCTAGACGGGTTAAAAAGTTGACTCGATTTTTTTTCTAAAAGAAATTAATCATCGTCATTGTTTTAACTCTCACTTTTTATATGTGAATGTTGTTCGTCTCATGTTTTATTGGGTTAAAGCAGTTTGAAGCTTTTACATCTAACGCATCTTAATGTTAATGTTGAATTCAGATTCAAAACAATTATTACCAAACATTATTTCAAGTGAGATAAGTAATTATTTTTATCTATAATAGAAACATTTAACATTTCAATTCAGCAGAACAATCAAGCTATGCATTGAAACAACTTTGAAAGTCATACGATTGAAGTAACGATCGTCTGGACTCTTCAAGGTGAACAAAAATTCTGTTAGATTCATACGAAAATTCGACTAAGACCTTCTACGGGCAAACAAAGTAAATGGTAGCAATACGTACTCTCCACAGTGACTTAATGTAACATCGCACCCTCTCTATTCAGGCCCATAAGCTAAACAAGGACAAAGTTTTCATGGCGTTTTCATCTCTCAGCACAGACGTGATGGAACAAATACATGAATATAATACTAAAAATCTAGAATTTTCAGGCGCTCACTGGAATACCGACTCAATTTAAAGTACATAAAGTCTAAAAGGATTTGTTCGTATCAAACTTTTTTGAATTCCTAAGGTAAAAAATTCTCAGTGCAATTTAATGGAGACTCAATTCCCTCTGTTATAGAGACGTTTTGCTGCGGCTTTGATTTCGTTATAGAGCCTTTTGGAGGCGAGCTGACTTCGTTTGTCCTTTTCAGTTAGTCGGCGGTGGAAAGAGAGGGGCGTAGGGGTGAACCTCCACCTCCAACCGATGCGGGAGGTAAAAGATTAACCCAGTTTTGTTATTTGTCCACTGTCAGTTGAGTACCTTTTCACAATGCGGCCAGAGTCTGCTCCAGTGGATCCTGGCCGTTTAACGTAATTGTAAATGATTAATGCGTCTGTGCCCCGAGTAATAGGGACAAGAGATTGGGAACCGATGCTCTCGCTGTTGATTTATGACCCTGGATTGCGTAATCAAACTAGTACAAAAGAATGTTTATAATAGTTCCGGCTCGTGCATGTTTGACATTCATTTGGATGTTTTTATAACTGGGTCGGAAGAATCCTTAAATATTTGTAAACAGACTTTTTAATCACAAACATCATATTATAATTGTGTTAAAAACTTTTCTTATAATACAATTGTAATGAAGTCGAAATAAAATAAGCAAATAAGCTTTGTGAACACCGTGTCGACAAGTCACGGAAAGTTAGTTTGCATCAATAAAAGTTAATTATGCATAAAAAGTTTTACCACCAATCCGCGTTAGGTAAGCAACGGTAGTGGCTTTTGGTCTCCCCATATGCTGTTGAGCATGAGGGATGATGATGATAAAAAGTTTGTAAACTTTGCGTAGCAGCTAGTGCATATGGGTTTGTTTCTGATAACCTTAGCAGCTTTTGCAATGTTTCATCATCATCATCATCAGGCTATACTCGTCCACTGCTCATAGGCCTTTCCAAGAACACGCCACTGAGCACGATCCGCGGCCTCTCTCATCCAGATGTTGCAATGTTTATAAATGGTCAAATATAAAAAGCCCCAAAGTCAAAGACACGTCAAACCGTATGAATTCACTGTATAAAATTTCTAAACAGGCAACGCTCGATCTTCATCTCATACATACATATAATCACGACTATTATCCCCGAAGGGTTAGTCAGAAACTAGGCAATGAGGACCGCAAAAGCAGTCCTCTGCCATAGTCCACTTTTCACCAAATAGCGACTGCACATGTGCTCAGCGTGACAGGTGGTGAGCCCATCGTTGCTCTAAGCTGTTGGATGTATGTGCGGTCTTTAGTCCGTTAGCGCGACACGGTTCATCTCACCTAATAGTAAATAAAGTAAGGGTAAGATATGAAACACTCAATCACTAATCTGTCTGTTGTCATAACATAGCTTTAGATTTTCCACAAACCAACCATCATTGCAAGCAGTATAGTGTAAAGGTTCGTACTTGGAGGACTGTTCCAGGGTTATATCTGTCGTACGGTTGGGATGTAGGATGGTAAGCAGAGCAGAGGTCTATACCTCTAAGCTCTAAGCTGTTGGAAGTATGTGCAGTCTTTAGTCTGTTAGTCGCCTTTTACGACACCCAAGGGAAGAGAGTAAGTAGTAGTATTCTTCTTCACCTAATGGTAAAAATAAAGTAAGGGTAAGATACGAAACACTCAATCACTAATCTGTCTGTTGTCATAGGATGGCTTTAGATTTTCCACAAACCAGCCATCATTGTAAGCAGTACAGTACTGGTGTAGGTTTGTACTTGGAGAATAGTTCCAGGGATAAACCCATCCTCCAATTGGCTACGATTGGGATGTAGGATGGTAAGCAGAGCACCTATAGACCTCTAAGCTCTGCTGTTGGATGTATGTGCAGTCTTTAGTCCGTTAGTCGCCTTTTACGACACACAAGGGAAGGGAGGAGGTGGTAGTATTCTTCTTCACCTAATGGTAAAAATAAAGTAAGGGTAGGGTATGAAACAGTCAATCACTAATCTGTCTGTTGTCATAAGATGATGGCTGTAGATTTTCTTCAAACCAGCCATCATAGTAAACAGTACAGTACTGGTGTAAAGGTTTGTACTTGGAGAACTGTTACAGGGATATACCCATCCTCCAATTGGCTACGATTGGGAAGTAGGATGGTAAGCAGAGCACCTATAGAGGTCATGAAGAGATTTGCTTAGCATAGAGCTTATGAACACATCCAAGTACACTACATCATTTCAGGATCATGATACCACTCTCAGCGTCAACGAGATCCCAACATTTCACAGTGCCTGAAAGATCCTGATCTTTACTCTCGACTACTACTACACCATATAATATAATACACTTAATTTACTTTTTAAGGTTTAAGAATTATTTGAAAATCCAATAAGATTCCCGCAGTCTTCTACAGGTATGAAGGCCAGCATCCAGTCTTCGTGAGCTGTTTATGAAATTATGACCAACTCTTGCCACATTATAAGTAATATACAGCAATGATAATGACGCATTATATGAATCAGGCCATACAAAATCGATAATAGCCCTTAGGTGTCATTGTTGTTACCTTATAATTAATTCATATCGATACGATTACTAGACTTCCAGTCGCTGTGATACTGCTTACTCATGATCGACATTCCGTTTTGAAGGCGTACATATTATAGATTGACGTCATGTTTAAGTGTTTAGTTAGACAGCTAGGTCATAGATTACATCATCTTTGTCAAACCTCATTTAATAATAAAAATTACTTGATTTTTTTTATTTATTCTTCTTTCATTGCTTTTTTATATAATGCAGGAATGTGAAAAACTTTGTATAAACCTTAGTCCGACAGCAGTTTTCTTAAAATAAAGAAAACAAAAAACTGCTACGTTGCGTCGGTTTGATTAGACATGAGTAATCCTAAAAGTTCTATACAAAGCAAGTTTGTTTCACAGAGGAACTGGCAAAAATATGATGACAATAAAACAATTTGTAAATTCATAAAAAAAAAAAAACGGGAACCGGCTAAAGACAGTAAAACTCGCGCTTTAACAAATTTTATGTGATGGCGTGTGGCAAAACCCATAAACATAATTATTATGAGCATTAAAATTTTTACTAACTGGCGACAACAAAAAAGAATAACAATCGGTGTCTTAAAAATGTGAAAATAATTTGGTCGAATTATGTTTTGTTAAGTCATTAAAGGAGTGTTAATTTTATGAACCATTTCTGTTCCGTCGACTGTTAAGTTTGAATAGGTAAAACTATGAATGAGATGAAACTTTTTTAGTAAGTAACTTTACTTATTTTCACTTTGTCACACGTAAAGTACTTAGTTGTGTGTATTATATCTGTACACTCGTAGATGACTTTTCGGCGGGAAACAGAAGCCGTATGCAGTATATTCTATTTTATACTAATTTTGTTTTGTAAAATATTAATATTAATTAATGGTGGAATCTTAACCGTCAAGTGTCCGGGAACTTGCATGAGTATATTTCTTTATTCTATACACTTGATATTTTTATTTGAGAAGCTTTAATTAAATGAATGATATAAATGTAAGTAACATCATAGGCATATAAACTTCCCACTGATATGGGTACTTACAGGCCTTTCTATATTTCTTTCGATGTTGGGCCATAACCCATCATATTGGCCCAATGCGGGTTAGTAAGGTGGGATGGACTATTACCAAGAGATCAGATATGAAAGGTTATAGTTTAAACTGAAAATATGACACGTAAAGCTATTTGACACAACCGAGTTACTAAAAAGTAAATACTACTAAATTCTTAATGTATAGTACACAATCGATAATAAGTACGAAGCTATACAGATAAGCTGAAAAAAATCTTACAGCTAAATACTGCCTTCGTTTTCCCGTTCTTTCTGTGACAAAAACATAGGCACAACTGCATATAAGACCATGGGAATGTAAATTAGGAGTGCGTGCATAAAGAGATAATATGGGTGTTTGTCTGCTGAAAAACAATAGTGGGGTAGATACGAAAGTTGAATGTACTTGTGTTTATATAGATTTGTCGCGAACACTTTTTGCGTTATTGACAATTTAAGGTAAGAATGTTACTTACCTAAAATTAACAATAAACAAAATCGTATAATTAAAGGCGTTTTTGAATAGGTAGGTTATTATCTAAAAAAACATATTTCGATTGAAAAGCTCCATTTGTTGTGGTTGTGTGTAGGAATGTGGTTTGTGTACGGTTAAGATCGCGTATATAAGCTCAGCTTAAAAAAATGCAGCCAGAATAGGTAACCAAAATAAATCTTGCATCTTCCTGATCAAGGGCTATGCATTTCAAATGTACCTACTATACCTACATAGAAATAAATGGAACGATTATAAAATTTATGGTATTTATATCAAAAAAAGCAATAAAAAATTTAATTGAAAACTAACGAAACAACATTACATTAAAACAAACTCGTCAATTATAATTTGTCCGAACAGTTACAATGACAAAAAGTCGGGTATAATGGCGCAGAGTGGGGCGAATAACATTAATACGAGACTGCGACTTAACCCGTCTGCGATTTTTAAAATCAAGGAGAGGAGAGGGCGGCCGGCGACCCTCCCGCCGAGGGTAAGGGGACAAACTGAAGAAAACTGTTATTAAAAGAGAGATTGTATTAGAGATGGCGGCTTTCGAACTGTTGCCCCGCCGATGTTGAATGTCATTGTGAGTGCATGATGAATATAAGCTGATTTATGACAAATACTATTGTTTTTTAAAGTTTAAGTGAACGATTTAATATAGAAACACTTTTCACTTTGATAGACTTACTCGCGTTATCTTGCCGGTCGATTTTGTCTTTGTGCTTCGTTTCTGCGATGATAAAAAGATTATTATTCGTAAAGAAGTTAGTAAGAGGCTTGTGTTATTGTTTGTCTATTTATGTCGTGGTAGAGACATTCGCCTATTAATTGTAAACTATACCATACGCTAATGATCTAATGTACTTAATTAACTACTTAGCTGCTTTCTGTTTACAAGAATTTGACTATACACTTAATTCACGCCTTACTAAGGAAACTACGACTTAATGCCATAATAACAGCAAAACCACAACGAGAGATAACGCTGAACTTTGACAAGAGGTTTACATTATTAATAAATTTGTTACGCGAATTATTGCTCATTTCTGTAGCGTTGAGCCAAAGAGGCCTCGGTGTTCCAGAAACAGTCTGTCAATAAGCTTTCGTTAGGGTTGGCAATGGGCGGCGAGAGTGAGGGTTGGCAAATGCTAATTTGGCTAAAATTACGCTTTTCATTCAATAGCGGGGAAGCGCTTGGCCTTCATCAAGACCATAAGTGCGAAAGTAAGCTTTTTTTTATTTTATTTAACGAAGTTACTATTGACAGTGGCAGTTACCACTGATAAACTAATACGCCTGTGAAATAAAGTAAAAGGAAAATAAGTTACTTAATTTTTTTTGAGAATTCATGACATAACAAATAAAAGTAGTGTAATCAGTAACTGATTATATAACACCATATTCAACCTGTGAAGTATCTATAATAACTGGTAAAGTTTCGCTACCACATATAACCCAGCACCTTCAAAATCCTTTCTTTCCTTACTATTGAAACTACAACGTAATATATATCGAATTAGAGGTTATCACCATAAAGGTTGGTCAACACCATTTGTTGCTCACTTCGGTGACGTGTAGAGACAAAGACGCGTCCGATGTTTCAAGAACAGTCCGTCAAGAAGTTCCTCGGATCGGTCAGGGTTGGTAATTGACGGGGAGAGTGGAAACCCCGAGCGATTTAGGGCTGACAATGCCCTCCGCTATACAGTTTATTAATCAAATAGAAATGAATAGAGATTATTTCTCCGAATACAAAAGTAATTAGAAGTAATTCATTTTGAGATTCCGACATCACTCATGCACAATGGTAATCGCAAGTTTTGTTTGTATTTAGATTTTTTATGAAATACTCTATTAGAGAAAAAATGGTATTGAATAACTTTGAACGTTCTTACATGTACCTATTTAATGTACTTAATTATTATAGACAATTAAAAATCTATACTGAAATTTCTGAAATGCATTGAACATGGTTTTATAAGATTTTGATTGAGCATAAACTATCATATTAATGTCTCATTGGGGGCAACGCAACCGAATTTCAGAAAAACAAAAGACCGTCACCGAAAAGTCCACGATCAAAGTGTAATACAATTTTCAACAGCGTTCCAAACGTCTACACACCCATGAGTCACCGCCAACCCTAGCAGCGGCCAGTTACTCCGCTCCTTCCCCTAAAACATTGTCATCTGAATTCGTGCCCGAAGTAAATAAGAGTCCCGGGGAGTCTCCTCTCTAATGGCGGCAGATTTATAGATTTTCCCGGCGCCCCGCCGCGCCGGATTAAATTACGCCTGCCGTATTGGCCCCAGGAATATTAGCACTTCTATTTGTTTCCGCACTTCGGTTTCGGCTCATTTGAATGGTCAGTGTAGTTAGTCGGGCTAAGTGAATAACGCCTAGCATTTAAGCGCGAAATGGCAGATTGAAAAAAGCTTGATAACGAAAATGTGTCTAAATTGTATTAACTATCTGAAGACAAAATTTTAGTACCGACATGTCGCCAATAAAGATATTATAGGGGTTATAGAAAGAGAATCTCTTAAAGATCTCCCCTATATGCTATATATTGCTCATGTGGGGCTTTTACTAGTGAAACGATAACAGATTATTTTCAATAAAAGTGAACATGCATTTTCGGTAACGATTTATATTTTTTGCAAACCCAGTACAATACAAAACAATATTGAATGACCGTATTCGATCAACCACGAGGACACTTTTATTTCAACAGAATGACACTTATAACTAAGCCATTTGTTAGCTATCCAAAGATTATACGGCATGACATAGAAGAGAAGAGTTAGGCACTAAGATTTTCTGAAAATAGAAACACAATGAAGTGATGACATTGAAAAATTGCATTTCCCACTTTTGATGTGGAATAGGAATGGAATTCTGCAAGTTCTCTAGACAGTTATAAGTTTTTCCATAATAGAAAGAGTATTTAAAGTTTAACTATGTTAGTAAAATACTCTCTACCTACTTAATTTTTTGAAACATGTTACTTAATTAACATTACTTTTTCACTGACGAATGACATTAGGTGCTAATCAAAATTTGACTTGAAGAAAACTCCAAACATTTTAAGTAACTTTTTTTACATTATTTCAAATTAACATATAAATTAGAGCTGTGCATGTCACTCAAGGGGGAAGTCAGATCAAGCCTACATTCCATGGGCATGATAATGCTTATGACTCACTGCTTCGCTCATAGGTCAGATAATATGTACGGCTATTTAGCAACGAAATATTAAATTAGGAGTGATAACGGAACTTGAACACTTGACTCCTATGGAAGTAAATGCTCCAAGTCCTTGATTAACAACTTAATTATCTATTTTTGCCAGGTGTGGCGTGTTTGTAACCAGACGTATTTCTACTATCTTGTTGTTACGATCAAATGTGGCAACACCGCACTGTTTCCGTCTCATCACTGTCAAGCTTATGGTTTAATTTTATAATAAATAACTTAACTAATTGAAAGTTGTAGTTTGGTATTTTAAAAAATACGTTAAAAATATTAGGAATATCTCGTGTCAGAGATAATTTTACATTTAAATAAATTTTGATAATTTACCGTATTTTTACGTACGTAAAAATATGAAATAGACAATCTACCACCAAGTTAGACGAACCGGGAATAACATATTTTTTTATTCACGAAAGTGCCTTAGTAAACAGATAGGACATATTATAGGAAAACTACAGTCACAATCAAATCATACCTTTTTTACTTGGAACCAAACGTTTACAAACATTCAACTGCAGAGGAACAAAAAATAAACAGCGAACCGCAATCATAGGCAAATGATCAAAGCGCGGCGTCACCCTCGGAGGGTAGTTCTGCAGAGGGAATCACTCCACGGATGATACACCAAAAGCTCAATCGAAATCATATATTGCGCCGATACGCGCCGCGGCGGACGCTAATCCAGTTATGGATTCCAAAGAGTATTGCGCAGATGTGCCTCTGGAAAATATGGGTATTTTAAACTTTTACTTTATGGGTGCAACAATATTTGTACTGACTGATCGATGTTTTCTCTGAGGGCTTCGTTTTAAAGGGTTCCTTAGTAGTTTAGAATATCGATTTCGGGTGAAGTTATATCTTCATATTTTAGTGTTTACTGAAAGCTTTTTATTATTCTTAGTATTTAGCCTGGGTAAAAGTATGCCATCTACCTACACGCTGTCTTTCCACTCTCAGCATTGTAAATATCTATCTTAGCATAACCATGTCGCGCAGCGGTGACAAAATACTACACCCGAATGTGTCGTAAAAGGCGACTAACCGACCAAAGACTGCACATACATCCAACTGCATAAAGCGGCGATTGGCTCACCACCTGTCACGCTAAGCACATGTGCAGTAGCTATTTGGTGAAAAGTGGACTACGGCAGGAGGACTGCTTTTGCGGTCCTCATTACCTAGTTTCTGACTAACCCTTCGGGGATAATAGTCGTGATTATGTGTATGTATGAAACAACAGGTTTATCAGGTAGGTTTAAACCACCAATATTACATGCTGATTTCATAAACAATATTTATAAATTATCCATACAAAATCGTCACAATCAAATTAATTATGTCGCTTCTGTTACACCAACTTCTTGCTCGTGCCACTTCCATATTTCATACAGTAGGAGCGGTATTGGCATTCTATGCCACCCGTCCATCGGTATACATGTACCTACACATTTGAAACATTTGCTCGTTTACAAATCTCTGATTGAGTTACGGGGCCGGTTGAATTTGCGTGCAAATTATTAAACGTATTAGTTTGATTTTAACGCTTTACTTATTTTAATTTGTCAGAAATTCAATGTAATTTGTAATTGGTTAGTCAGTACTTAGCGATTGGCCTAAGAACTTTTCATAAAATGTTCTCGAGCTTAGTAAATTTACTGTTGTGTTTTAACCATCATAATATACTTTGCAATATTGTGAATATATCCTTGCAACTTTTAAGGGGTTAATTATTAACTAATAAAGGAGAGGAAGTGTCGAAAGTAGGAGAGGACAGATAAGGGAGAAAGTGGGAGATGCCTATGTTCAGCAGTAGACTGACACGGACTGATTGTAATGATGATGAAGATTGATTAAATATTTGAAAATACATTGTAAAGTAAACCTATAATGATTTCATACTAGTACACAACGGTGAACATGAACCTATATACCCCTCAATTATGTCGTAATCGTTGTATCACCATGCAACTTTCAGCTGTAGTAGATCGTAGCTTTACCAATTTTAAACAATATGTTTATCAAAAGTAGGTATTGTCGAAATGATTGTTATGACGAGGTAATGGCTTCCTAACCACCATTTCTTTAAAGTATTCGTTTCAACAGGTGCTCAATACTTTCTGTATTGGCTAACGTGTCAACAATCCATTTACACCAATTAATTACTGTGATTCATACAGTGCTTACACCAAAAACACATTGATAGAGACACATAGGGCATTAATATTTCATAGCGAGGGCAATATCGGTTTATACTGGCCTGGTCGTTACTGCACATGTGAACTTTATAGGGAGACTCCCCTTGTACATAAATTTGGAGAAGTGCACTGCTTTTATGGAAAGGTAAAATGTGTTCCGTTGTAAGCTATTGATTTTGCACATTGTTTTGCATGAACGCTTTATGGTAGGATTTCTATAGTGCTTACTATTTCGATTGACTGTTACTGAACTGTGTCGCGTAACGGTGATAGAATACTACCACCCCCTCTCTTCCCTTGGGTGTCGAAAAAGGCGACTTTGCGGACTAAAGACTACACATACACCCAACAGCATAGAGCGGCGATGGGCTCACGTCGCTATTTGTTGAAAAGTGGACTATGTTAGCGGACTGCTTTTGCGGTCCTCATTGCCTAGTCTCTAACTAACCCTTGGAGGATAATGTATGTTACTGAACTAGTTGCCTGTGAAGACAACATTAGACAAAAAGCCAAAGTACTTAGTAGTCATTCTTTAAAGTAGTAGATAATAGGTGACCATAAGACCGATGGTGGAAGCGCACTCGCAGTTTCTTCAACTACTAAGGAACTGGCTATCTTATCTCTATCGGAACCAAACAATGTTAGTAACACAGATGTTATAACACATTTAGATAAGATGATGGTAGCCGGTCAGCCGGACTTAAAACAAGTCCTACCACCAAACAAACTGCGTACCACCGTTGGGAATCGAACCAGGTACTGTTGGGTTGGAGACCGGTGGTCTAACTATATTTAACTTAGACGGTTAAAAATATCCAATAACCACAAGGATCATCGTTACCTAATGTAAAAATAAAGTCGCCGGTTTTCTATGTCTGTGGCTATGCTTTCTCCTTCTACACCACGCAATGGACTTTTACGCAGTTTACAATCAAATGATAGAAAGATTGATAAAGAAAGATGGTTTTTTAATATAATTTATAGATTTTTTTTCGTATAGCTGAAGACGTGCAGAAGACATAGCTGAAGTATTGTTTCTGAGTTAGCGCGGTAGCGGAAGGCCGCTATATAGTTGTACGAAAAATATTATAACAAGTGCTTAAAAGTTTCCGTTGCTCAAACTGTTCAATAACGCAAATGTCATTCAAATGCATCAAAGTGTGGGCACTACCTCTCACTTAGCCCTACGCAAATATCGATTAGTTTCCGACACATGTACTGTACGTTTAGGTGCGTTTACTAGACACACGACTCGTTATAGGGTTCGTCACAATCATAGTCGGTCCACAATGCGTCCCCTTTCAATCTTCACTGTAATAAATAAAGGGGCAATAAAAATGCGAGGAGGAAGAGGCGACCGTGGCGCCCTCACCATTATTCCGCCGGTTTATGTTTATACTGTTGTCAGGTAGATTTATCAGAATACTCTCGCCGGATCGCGACGCGGAAAACCATCTTTAAGCTTGATTCACACACATCAGTGAAGACACAGTTCCGGTACAGTACCGGCACCGTGAAAAATATTCTTTCATACACTCTCTATGAATTTTGTTAAAACGAATATTATTATTATATCGTATTTAATGGCTATCGCTTGTAGCATTAAGCCAATTTCAAGTGCTTTATTTTTTTAAATTTATTTAGTATTGTACGGTAGATATAAATAAAATGGAGTCTCACAACACGTGTCGTTGCTAAAAGAACACGGGAGAAACTCCTCAAAACGAATATGTCCGTGATTTGCAGGTGGCGGCACTGACACTAAGAGCATTATCACTGACAGGTGGGGATTCGTTCCTAGAGAATGTATGAAAAACACTGTGACGGTACTGTGCCGGAACTGTGGCTTCACTGATATGTGTGAAACAGCCTTTAGGCTTCTGTTTCGATTCTCTTTTGTTTTGACTCTCGAATCTGTAGGTGTGTGTGAACACCGGTATTACCGGGTAGAATTACTATTACTCAGTTGAAAATGCTATTGAGAGTTAGCTTACTTTGTAGTGTGTTGGCCCGGATCCGAAGGACCCGCGTCAGTTCTCAGGCCGGACAATGTATTTAAATTTTTTGATGCAGTTTATTATCGTTAACCCCCCTTATGTATGTATGGTATGCGTGGTGATAAAGCCAATATCATCATTGTAGCGAAGGCATAAAATCAAAGGGACCTTGTCTAGCAGTGGCATAATTTAAAGGCTGTACTGTATCTGAAAATCAAGTCTTAAGACTTACATTTTACCCTTTAAAAATTGTTATGCATTCGAAGTCCTGTACAATACGTATTATACCTATTAATAGAAACGATTGAACTTCTTCTGACTTAAACTCGACACAGGTAAATGGGTCAATACAACCTTCTTCCGAGAAGGTGATATTAAAATATGCCTTCTATTAATACTTTCAATGTGAGTTATGAGAGATACAAATATAAAGATATGAAAGGGTAAGGCCACTTGCATGTTTCGTGTACATAAAACGTGAATACAACATAATATGTTGTATATTATATATACTTACTATAAGTATTGAACTAAACAATACGTAAATTTTCTCTCTCTTCTAAATCTCATTAATATTAAGATCATCATTAACTCCTAAACGCCTCATTCTTTGCAGCTCTCGTGTGGAGATCGGGCCATGACCAACCATTCTGGATCACTGCTGGTACCTACCTAGGTCTTAGAGATGTTGTCTGAGGATAAGCCCGGCAACTGAATGTGCTTTCATAAGAATAGAAGAGCTCTCACTATTAGAATTTGGGCACCCATCCAGCACCCGGCCTTGCGAAAGTTGCTTAACTTGTAAGATCGCAACCTGCTTCACTATCGAGCTAGTCCTTTTATCATGCGTAATCAAAATAAAAGCTAAAGTAAACATACATTTACCGTACCATACAGTACACAACCCTAGATAAAAGACAGATATTATGTAAAAACATAACGGGAGTCACTTCAATCAATACACGTTACTGGATGATGTAAAAGCTTTCTTCTTAGCCGTGCAAACAAAATTAAACCCTATACTTTGCGACAGTAAGTAGATTTCTTATGTAAAAATGGATCCGAATTTTTTTCGCCAGTCTACGGGAATAACAAAAGGGCTGATAGGCCAATATCGTTCCTAATAGAAGGCAGTAAGATGTAAAATTAATTGTTACCGGTTGAGGGACCGCATGGAAGAGTTAGTTTTTTGTGAATATCAAAATATGAGCCCCCTTTTACAATCCCATTGTATCCGATATTGATCCTCATAATAGCTTGAGTCGCTGGTCCTCACAATATCTTAATAAAAGGGCGGAATGATGAATAGTTATAGTTCAAATGATGTTTATTACCTTTATTGGCGATAATCTAAAGGTTTAATAACACGCTTTTCCTTGATATAACCATTAAAGATTGATATCGGTTTCGCTCCAATTGAAATTGTTATAAAATACTCTTATTAACACATTATTTACTTCTTACCATATTTTTCCTTTCAATATCAGACTAGGAAAATACACACACACGTAGTCATACCAGTCCAAATCACTGGTTTTTTGGGTTAAGTCACTCGCGTCCGTAGTTGTACCCTTGAGACCCTACTCGTGATCCCTGGTGGTGCTAAATGAGTGACACTGTCTGTCGCCGCGCTAACTCAGAAACAATACTTCAGCTATTTCTTCAGCTGTACGAAAAAAATCTATAAATTATATTAAAAAACCATTGTTCTTTTTATCGATCTTTCTATCATTGTAAACCGCGTAGAAGTCCATTGCGTGGTGTAGAAGGAGAAAGCAGAGCACAGACATAGAAAAACGGCGCCTTTACCTTTACATTAGGTATATAACGATGATGCTTGTTGTTATTGGATATTTTTAACCGCCTAAGTTTAATATTAACCGTGTCGGTAGCGGTGAAAGAATACTACCACCCCCTATCTTCCCGTGGGAGTCGTAGAAGGCGACTGAGGGATCAACCCAGAGGATGGGCAGCAGCATCCTCTGAGATTAACACCGTCATACTGCGATCGCCAACCCGCCTGCCAAGCGTGGCGATTATGGCAACATTCCCCCCAACATGAACGACAGCACTAAACTCCGGCCCCTAGTCCCCGGCAGCCCCGCTCGCCCTAGCTACGATAGCGGCCAAGGCAGCGACGGGGCAGGGGGTGCTAAGAATCTCCGGCAGAGACCTGGCTACCGCCAGCAACGAACTTTGGCCCTGGCAACCTACAACACGCGTACACTGCGAACCGACGAGAAGGTTTGCGAACTGGAGGAAGAATTGAGCAAGATACGGTGGGGCATTGTGGGATTATCTGAGGTCCGAAGAGAGGGGGAGGACTCGATAATCTTGAAGTCTGGTAACTTTCTCTATTTCCGGGAGGGCGAACAACTGTCCCAGGGTGGTGTCGGGTTTATCGTCCACAGCTCTCTCGTGAACAACGTTGTTAAGACCGGAAGTGCGTCGTCGAGGGTAGCGTACCTTATACTCAGAATATTCAAACGTTATTCGTTGAGGGTTATACTGGTATACGCTCCGACTACGGCACACCCCGACGATGAGGTGGAGGCTACGTATGAGGACATCTCTAGAGCCATGCAAGTCTCCAAAACTCATTACACCGTTGTCATGGGAGACTTTAACGCAAAACTGGGCAAACAAAGGAGACTTTAACGCAAAACTGGGCAAACGAAGCGACGATGAGCTGAAAGTGGGACGATTTGGAGTTGGAATTCGGAACCACCGGGGCCAACTGCTAGCGGAGTTTCTGGAAAAGGAGGGACTCTTCATGATGAACTCCTTTTTTAGGAAATCTGAACACCGCAAGTGGACCTGGCTAAGTCCCGATGGTGCAACAAAAAATGAGATTGACTTTATCATGTCGACGAGAAAGCAATTATTCAATGATGTCTCTGTGATCAACGCGTTCAAAACTGGCAGTGATCACCGGTTGGTAAGAGGCACATTGAACATTAATATCAAGCTTGAAAGACGTCGATTGATGAAGTCTACGCTCCGCCCTGCACCCATCTAAATCCAAAACCCCGAAAGCTTCCAGCTCGAACTGAAAAATCGCTTCGAATGCCTGAAAGATTGCGTAGACGTGGACGATTACAACAACAGGTTTGTAAAAACTGTCCATGCGGTTGGGTCTAAGTTCTTCAAAACCCACCGTATAAGAGGACTTAAAAAGCTCTCGGACCATACTCTCAAACTGATGGAAGAGCGGCGCGTGATGGTTCTGCGTTTTTCGGTCGATTCGTCTCAGCTTCGGCGGCTCAATAGGCAGATCTCGAAGTCTTTGACTCGCGACACTCGCCGATTTAATACCGACCGTATTAAAGAGGCTATCGAGCGACACAAAGGTTCGAAAGTGTTTGCAAGAGATTTGGGTATTAGGCAGAGCCAACTGACGACGCTGAAAACCGATGACGGCAGAACTGTCACGTCCAGGTCCGAAGTTATGGGAGAGGTCGA
Source organism: Scoparia ambigualis (assembly GCA_963921215.1). NCBI lineage: Eukaryota > Metazoa > Arthropoda > Insecta > Lepidoptera > Crambidae > Scoparia > Scoparia ambigualis. Next base: position 21,754,734 of record OY992511.1, read on the forward strand.
GAAGTTCTATGGACAGCTATACACATCCACACGGCCACCTGTACAAAGCTTAGTTACAGACCCTACAGCTAAGCTAACCCGACACTACACCGAAGATATCCCGGACATCAGCCTGTACGACATTGGTATGGCTCTCAAGCAGCTTAAGAACAGCAAGGCATCGGGTGCTGATAGAATTACGGCTGAGCTTCTGAAAGCAGGCGGAAGACCGGTACTCGCAGCTCTTCAGAGACTATTTAATTCCGTCGATCGGAGGTAGAACGCCAGAAGCGTGGCATGAAAGTGTGGTTGTGTTGTTCTTTAAGAAGGGCAACAAGGCCCTACTGAGGAACTACAGACCCATATATCACTTCTAAGTCACGTTTATAAGCTGTTCTCGAGAGTTATAACTAATCGTCTCGCACGCAGGTTTGATGACTTCCAGCCTATCGAACAAGCCGGATTCCGAAAAGGCTTTAGCACCATAGACCACATACATACGCTGCGGCAGGTTATACACAAGACCGAAGAGTATAACCGGCCTCTTTGCTTAGCGTTTGTGGACTATGAGAAAGCCTTTGATTCGATCGAAACATGGGCCGTGCTACAGTCTCTCCAGCGGTGCCAAATTGACTACCGGTACATCGAAGTGTTGAAGTGTTTGTACGAAAACGCCACTATGACAGTTCGTCTTCAGGACCGGAGCTCGACGCCAGTCCAGCTGCAGCGTGGAGTGAGACAAGGAGATGTCATTTCTCCGAAACTCTCCACTGCTGCACTGGAGGACGTGTTTAAGCTTCTGGACTGGAGAGGACTCGGCATCAATATTAACGGCGTGTACATCAGTCACCTTCGATTTGCCGACGATATAGTAGTCATGGCTGAGACCCTGGAGGAACTCGGCACAATGCTCGGTGATCTCAACAGAGTCTCTCAACAAGTCGGCCTTAAAATGAACATGGAGAAGACGAAAATCATGTTTAACTCACGTGTCGTACCCACTCCTCTGAAGGTTGGAGACTCTGCTCTTGAAGTTGTTGACGAATATGTATACCTGGGACAAACAGTCCAACTAGGTAGGTCCAACTTTAAGAAAGAGGTCAATCGTCGAATCCAACTCGGCTGGGCAGCGTTCGGTAAGCTACGAAATATCTTCTCGTCCAAAATACCGCAGTGTCTCAAGACGAAAGTCTACGACCAGTGTGTGTTGCCAGTGATGACATACGGTACCGAAACGTGGTCGCTCACTATGGGCCTTATTAGCAGGCTCAAAGTCACGCGAAGAGCAATGGAGAGGGCTATGCTCGGGGTTTCTCTACGTGATCGAATCAGAAATGAGGAGATTCGTAGACGAACTAAAGTAACCGACATAGCCCAAAGAGTCGCCAAGCTCAAGTGGCAATGGGCAGGGCACATCGCCCGTAGAACCGATGGCCGTTGGGGCAGAACGGTTCTCGAGTGGCGACCGCGCACCGGAAGACGCAGTGTGGGCCTCCAACAAGGTGGTCCGACGATCTGGTGAAGGTCGCGGGTAGCAGCTGGATGCAAGCAGCACAGGACCGGTCGTGGTGGAGATCCTTGGGGGAGGCCTTTGTCCAGCAGTGGACGTCTTCTGGCTGATGATAAGTTTAATATAGTTGGACCACCGGTCTCCATCGCAGCGGTACCTGGTTCGATTCCCAACGGTGGTCCGCAGTTTGGTTGGTGGTAGGACTTGTTTTAAGTCCGGTTGACTCGGTAGACCCACGCTGCGTTGCAGCACGAATTGGGTAACATCACTTTTTCACGGAATATCAGTTTAAAAACGGCACTCGTTGCTGTGGTTTCCTCCGGTGAGTCAAAGTTCCGGAGGCCAATCTTTCCCCCCTCCACAATTCCTACTTCTTTTTCAAAGGTTCTACTGGGACTCCTGTGGTTTTGCGGGTGTTTATATTACATCAAATTCATTTTTTTTTCAGATAACATAGATCCATATGGTTAGTAACAGTAATGCACTTAGTTAGTACGTTAGTATATAATACTAGCGGCCGCTCGCGGTTTCACCCGCGTGGTTCCCGTTCCCGTAGGAATATCGGGATAAAAAGGTATCCTATGTGTTAATTTAGGTTATAAACTAACTGTATGCCGAATTTTATCAAAATCCATTCAGTAGTTTTTACGTGAAAGAGTAACAAACATCCATCCATACTTACAAACTTTCGCGTTTATAATATTATTTATAATATTAGTATGATATTAGGATAGGATAATTCAAAACTAAACAAACAGAATTAAATTAAATTATAATTGAATTAAATTAGTTTATAGACGGCGGTGATTACTTTCCATCAGGTAACCCACAAAAAAAGTAACACAAAAAAAAACTCAAACATCATTTATACCAAAACACGTTATCCCAAATATGTCATTAATTCACGTTTATTTACTTAGCATTTGTCAATACACACACGGGCCGTTTAACCCAACCATTCAACACAATCTGATTAATATTACGTGCTACTTTAAAAACTCGTTGAAAGAGCGATACTTGTTTTTGATACGCTTAATACCTGCTTAGCGATATTAACATAATCAACAAATATGATAAGTATCGCGGACACATTAATTCACTAATTAACTAAGCGGATTAAACTAACTGTAAGGAACAAAGAGCGGCCGCTTCGGTAGGTACTAATGAATGCGAAACATCTTTTATGCGAACTTGAACGCGAGGTATTAATTGTAATAACAACAGATTGTTTGCTGATTGCTAGTTTGCTTAGATGTTGCGAACTTTTTAGTATATTTAACTCTTGTTTTAGTGACGTTCTACAGTTTTAGATTAGAAGTTCCCGCGGTCCGGGTTATGGTTTGCTGTTTTCTTCCTGATCATTATATCTAGATATAAATTATCGATACCTAGTGTCATTTTTGGCAGAAACATTGTGCAAAAAATCGGAGTTTTTATTTTTTTATTATCTTACTTTCATAAATAAATTATTCGTTAAATTATTAAGACAATTACTACAAGTTAGTAATTCGAGATCTGTGAAGTAATTTTCTATCAGATACCAATTTCTGAGATGCAGGCAAAGCTAACAAAAACAAAACTTTCTCATTTCATCCAAAGTTTTTCTGCTAAAACACGCTACTTGGCATTAAACTCGCAAACATAATTCAATCAACAAAAAATAACAATTGCCGCTCAACTCTTCGCGAGCTCCGATTCCCGCCAAAATCGCTGCCTCAGCGTCACCCGTGCGACGCGACGCGCCAAAGCTACGCTACGGGGGGGTAACCGCGGCCGGCCGCTACGCCCGTAAGCTACGTTTAGTTACGTAACCGCGTAACGGGCCGGCCGTTGACCCGCGAGCGGCGCGCGCGCCTGTCGTCGCGTCTCGCCCCGCTCTGTGAATACGCAGAGCCGCCAATAGACATTGAAGTTCCAGTTTTTTTTCTTTTTTTGTGCTTTAATGATTTTAATAATGCCTCCTTTGAGCGTGAGCCGGTTTTAGGCCGTCTGAAGGTTTTTATATTAACATTTAGAATATCAATTATGGTATTGTATATGCGATTTACGTTATTTTACCTTGATCGCTTTTACAATTATTTGGATTATCGATCACTTAGTTTTTATTGTCATTTATTCATTTGCAAATCGAATTTCTCTTACTATCACTTGTTTCGTAGTATCTCACTTAGCATCATCATCATCTTAGACCTATAAACGTCCCACTGGATCTTGCAACATGGACAACATGGAAAAATGAACATGAGAGTATTGGGCTATAACCCACCGCGCTGGCACAATGCGGGTTGGTCGTCTTCGATAAAATGTTATTCGATATCACCAACATTGTTTTCGTAATTTTTGTTCCTATTGCAGTCCTATTCTTAATGTTATTGGCTTGGCTTAATGTCTTGACTTGGCAATGTATCTCGATCAATCGTCTATTTTGAACGTCCAACATAAATCATTTCGTCATTACCCTAACTAAATTGATGATACAAAAAATGTTACTTTACCTTAACACTGTCAAGAACTTTTTTAACCTAGGAGCCTACAATTCTCACCACACTCCATAGTACACAGCCTAGCACCTCTGTCACATTTCAACTCTGTGACAGCACTAGGACGCATTCGGTTCTCGTTAACAGATCCACCCCGCACCATGGGACGCCAAACATAGTGACGTTTATGCCTTCCATTGTGGACGCCGACCGACAATAATTGGCCATTAATTTATATCGTACTTGTTCCGTGCAGAGGTGAGATATGGCCCTCGAAACGTCATAAAGTTACCAGTCAAACGGCCGGCGTCGCAGTTGTAAATGGTGATATCGTAATTAGGAACTGGGCTTTCTCGTGACACTTTCTTTTCGACATTTGGACTGGTGTTTTGCACACGATGTTTCACGGTGTTTCACTAAGATTATATTTTAAGTAAACCCATTAGTGTTTGAGTATTCCGGGTGAAGTGTTTCCATCTTCTGCCTTATCGTCACTTACCATCAGGTGAGATGAAGTCCTAGCGCTTAATCGTAGTGGTAAAAAGGTAACGCAAAAACAGTACCTAGTATTTTTAAGTTTACAATGACCCATTAAAAAAACTTGTCGCGTAGCGGTGAAAGAATTCTACCACCCCTCTCTTCCCTTGGGTGTCGTAAAAGGCGACGAACGTACTAAAGACTGCACATACATCCAACAGCATAGAGCCGCGATGGCCTTACCACCAGTCACGCTGAGCACCTGTGTCAGTCGCTATTTGGTGAAAAGTGGACTATGTTAGAAGACTGCTTTTGCTGTCCTTATTGCCTAGTCTCTGACTAACCCTTCAGGGATAATAGTCGTGATTATATTATGTATAGTATATATGCATTAAAAAAAGTTTTAATGACTCGGTGGTCGTCACTGCGGGTTAGTGGCGTTTTTCCCCAGTTTCATTTACACCTGAAAATATTACAAATTTTAATTACTATGAATCAGTTCCGTTTTCACCCGAATATTTACGTGTGCCATTCACATAGATCTGCCTAACTGAACTCTTACATAAAAAAAGACAAAAAAGACAGGGAAAGGGTAATGCAAAAGTGTTTTAGTCTTTATGTACATCAATATTATTAATTATTTTACATTTAAATGTACATAATTCCATTAGTTAAAGTTAAAAACAAATTAAAAGTATATCCTTATTACATTTTTTACTTGTTGAAATTAGAAATTGTGATTTCTTGGTTTTTATGTTCTTTTATGAGTCGAGATCATGCAGTTGTCTGTCACCCGGTTAAAATACATATCATCTACATAATACATTGCTTTTTCTGAGATGTGCGATGTGATTTATATGAATACATACAAACATACATCGCATCACTTCCTCTGGGGGTAGGCAGAATAGACCAAAGCTTTCCATTCTCTGTGATCTTGTCACACATCCATTGTTTCATTTACTCTCATTAGTCATTACGTTCCATACATCATACATCAGGTAATCGTGTTTTTAAAACAAAAAAGGAAATTATTACGAGTAGAAGGACAGCTTCATAACATTAATATATAAAGTGATTTAAAAAAATTACTTTTTAAAGTTTTTTTTAGAAGATTTATTCTAACATAAATGTACAGAACAATAGCACTGCTTTATTTTAGAAAGCTTATTTGACTTTCTTTATCGAAAAAGACACATATACTTCGGATCTTGACCTTGAAAGCGAAAAAGTCGATTTCAGATTCGGGTGCCTCCACTACATTAGAACATGGGCGCGCCGTTTTTACTTTTTAGTGACAAGTATGTAGGTAATGTGGAGTTTATGCCATGTTAGTGCACTGACAGGTTCAATGTTGAAATAATTAATGAATAAAACATATAATTTGAAATCATGAAAAAGTAATTAGAATGTCAAACAGGTTGATAGAGAGATTGGTCCGAAGTGCAAAGATGGATAGATATCAAATAAGGTTTTTTTATATATATACGCGCTGCATATAGTTTAAATTATAAATAAATATGAAGACGTTTATTAAGAAAAGCTGTTGTTTAAACTTAATATATACATGAACCTTTTTAAATGTTAAGGGGAGGTATTTCGAGCGCTTCCCTCTCGTTCTCTCGACGGTACAACGGTAAGGGACGGGTATAACAGCGAAGCGGAGCGAATAATCGCGTTTTATATTTTAAAAAATTGATAGATGTAATAAATAAAAAACCATCGGTTATAATAACTAAAGTTATTTACGAGCTCCATTTTGGTAAATGACTCATAATATCAAATGACTTATTTTAAGAATAAAACCTGGAAGAGATAAAATGACACAAAAATGTGTTTGTGAATTTATTCTATCGAGCCAACTTTATAAAATCGTGTTTTCATCGGATGTATTTCACAGAATAAAGCCTCAACAATATTTCATAATTTTCGCAGATTTTAATTTTATTGTTTACTACTTCAAAAAGTAATTCTAAGAACGTGTTATTTTAATTTTTCACTAACACCTAGCCTTAAAAAATATGAGTAGATATGTATGAGGAGTTTGATGGCCTATAGGTATTAATGATCGGAAGTTCGATTAAAGTAGGGTATGTATGAGGAGTTCGATGGCGCATAGGTATTAATGATCGTAAGTTCGATTGGTTGCGTTTAGGTTTTAGGAGAAAGAGCTGACAATATTTTTAGGTATTTGCTGTTAGGGGTGGGATTTGATAACCTGTATAAAGTAAAATAAATGCAAAATAATTTATCAATGTGGAAATAAACACGAGTTTTACCCGTAATGAAGTGTTTAATTTTAAAAAACGGTTTTACAAATCATTTTGATATGATGTTTGACGGTGAACAGAGGGCGGCGGTTCTCACAGAACCGTATTCGTTCACTAAGGGTATTTACCCCGGCGCAGTTAGCTGCTTATAGGCAAACAGCGTCGTAACTTTACGGTTAACTCAATCAGATGATGTGGACGTTACTCGGACGCGCAACAAGGAAATCAATTGGAGTGAGCGCATTATCCGCGATCAAGCCCAAGGCACAGCCAAAGCCGTGGTGGCCGGTAGAACACCACCTCCTTGGATTGCTGCAAAGAATATTTCTAGTGAGATATTGAAATGAGAGCTCTTGTTAACCGTTAAACGGTCGCTTTGGAGCGGCGTAACAATTTACGATGACCGCACTGGAAGTTGTTATTCCGTTCAAAGCTTACAAGTGTAAAGTGTGTATTTAAGTATGGTTTTTTATATCTTCTACAAGGAAGCTTGGCCTTCATCTCTTTTGACTAAGTGATGATAAGGCCGAAGGTGGTGGCTTTCCCCATATCCTTAACTACTAAAGATGTTTTCTTATTTTCATGGTTTAACGTGCCTTCCGAAGGCTACGATCTTGCACTCCCATCATCGTTTAGCTGGTTTTGCTAGTGTAATTGTTTGTGTGTGGACAATTGGGAGGAGGATATAAGATTTCCTCCTTTCGAATTACTGTGACTGCAAACGTTGTTTCATAATCCTATTAATATTATAAATGCGAAAGTTTGTAAGTATGGATGGATGTTTGTTACTCTTTCACGTAAAAACTACTGAATGGATTTGGATTAAATTCGGCATACAGATAGTTTATAACCTGAAATAACACATTGAATACTTTTTATCCCGATATTCTTATGGGAACGAGAACCACGCGGGTAAAACCGCGAGCGGCCGCTAGTCGTACATAAGTAAGGTGTTTTAATCCGTTTGCGTTAGAATCGAAACAAACTCAATATAATAACGAAACAATCGAACAGTCTATACCTACTTAACGGTAATACATAATTGATAGTGGCGACTGAAAAAATGTAATGGTTACAATACCACAGTTACAAAATTTGATTAGCGGAATGGTCACGTCGGAATTCGTCTATGAAGTGTGCCACGGCGTGAGAATCGATGGACGCGGCATACGATCGTGAGAAAATGAAGTAGGTGTGCTCACTTTATCAAGTCATATCTAATTGTGTTCAAGTCTGTTTATTTAAAACTCTTATTTGATTTATTTAACATATATAGTATACATATCACACGTTTCCAAGAGCGGTATGCAGAGACCACAGCATTCCATTGCTTACAATATGCAGAAATAAATTAACCAGATAACGGGCAATTAAAGCCGCTTTATGCTGTTGGCAGTCTTTAGAGTCGACGACCCGAGCAGTGGCAACTGCGAGTTGTGCCCTTCGTGCAACGAGAAGTGAGCGAGCTTGACAGCTCCGGTTACCTATCTGGACCATAGGCAGTGAACTACACGTGTTCACGGGGAGACTCTCCCGAGACACTAGTCTTATGAGTACCGAATAAAGAGCGCGCTTCGGCGGGCACTGATTTGGCGTCAAGACCTAACGCAGATGGTCTCCTGCGTGAGTGTTCTACTGGCGCAGGGACATCTGGCACTTCTTGCATAACCTAACGGTTGGTCTCGAGGTGCCAGTGCAAATAAAACTTAGTGAAGTAAGGAGAGGGGATGTTGGCAGTCTCTAGTCCGTAATCTTCCAAGAATGAGCCGCCACCACACAGCTTTAACTAAAACACAAAATCGAATAGTTAAACCCTCACACCCTCACACCAGGAACGCTTGCTTCAAAGGCGCGGCCTTAGCGCCATCGTGTGCCATTGAGTTCGAGATGTAACATTCTAACATTTCTAACACATCATAATAACACACACATAATATGAAAACAAATTTCGCTTATTTTCTAAAATATTGTTTTAGTGTAACAAAATATTTTTTTTTGTTTTTTTAAGTAACATGAACAAAGAAAAAATATCTTAAAAATTATTTAATTGTAGATTTGCATTCAAGTACTACCAACTTTTACTTGGTACGGGACTACCACTGAATTGTAATTGTTTTCAAAAAAGTGTTAGGAAAGAGCGAGATCATCTGAAACAAGTATTTTATATACTTAAGGGGGTGCCACGCGAATGCAAAAAAAGACATGATAATATGTCTTTATTTGTTTCATGCGTAAAAAGACAAAATATGTCTTTTTTGCATTCGCGACTTATTATAAGTCTTAATAATGAACTTCAAAGCAAATCAGTCATGTTGATATAAATGAGAGATCATTTCTGTTGAAGTTTCAGACCTAGTAATTTAATTAGAGCAACATTTTTATTCTACGAAAAGTGCAAAACCATCACGCGCTTGTGTTGAAATAAAAAAAATACTTTTAAAGAAAGGGGTGTCCTGCGGAATATCAATACAAATATTTTCATGTAAGAATGATTGTTCCATGCGTAAAATTTAGAAAATTTTCAAAAAAATATGTTTTTAGATGTCATTAGATTTATGTATTATTTGTTAATTTTTAAAGAATTTGTTTCAAATTTTAAAAAGGTCATGACCTTGAGCAATGAATGATCAGGCTAACTTACATAAGTTATTGTGATGTATTTAACTAATTCAGCGCATAGTACAAAGTACAAGTGACTTAAAAATATGTAAATCTTCAATTTCGTGCAGGGCCCCCTTAACGGGTTGGTCCCAACCACTTAATATATTTAAGTTTTTAGTTTGAAAAAATATATATTTTATATTCATTCCGAAATTGAATTCAAAGTGCCACATCCGCGTACATGCGCGCGCGCACCGTTCGCATCTGCGAGATTAGTTTCGTCGCGTTTGGAGGCAGTGGAACGGTACCGCGGACGACGACCTAAGATGGCCGATACCTCATCGCGGTGTTTATTCACTATTATCAAATCGTGACCAATGAGGAGCCATTATTTCCGTGCTCCTATATTTGTTGGTGCATTGGGCGCCAAACGAGCTTGTACTGTACTGATACAATTATATTTACCGGCTCGTTGTTAGAATAATTTATAGTCTATTTTATGTAATTAAACCCTCCAAAGCACGTTATTTATAAAATTAAGTTAAGTAGGTATTATGGAATACGTAAGTTCTACAGAGTTAGGTACACAGAAATACACCATATTATACCACCATGAATTAATTTTGCAGAATTTCAATTAAATCATTGCTATTGACCTTAAAATGTCAACACAGCATTTGACGATTTATAAAAGAGGTTATTAAACAATTGCTGTTAAGAACTTTTATGTTAACCACCTGTAAAGCACAAAACTTTTTGACCCGCACTTAAAATTCCATAAATTATACCTATGATTTACCGGTTTTATTTCTGTTTTAAAAGGGTTTAAAAACCTTTGAAACAAAACAGAAATACACATTTAAAAACAAAATCAAATATCGCAGATTGGTTTAATTTCGACCATCCTCTCACATTGTCTCTTTTGTTTTGTACGTAGGAAGAGATTTTTCATAAGACAAAATGTTCAAAGTGCGTAATCATTGCATCGTTTCCCAAGCTAAATATTCCTTTGTACTTATAAAATATGAGGAAGCTTATTCTTTTATAAGTTCACGCGTGATTGTAGAATGTGTTAACCGGCTGTGTATTTGCGAATAGCTTGGCAACAAAGTAGACTTAGTTTTGTCATCAATTCATCATTCTTGCTTAAACTTTACCTACTTATGAAAATAAGAGCTAAGTAGGTATCGCTTTTGTTGGCATATAGTTGCTTAGTAGATTTTAATAAAACGTTTTGCAAATTAAAATGACAAAAACAACGCACGGTAAATTATTATTTTGTAGAGGTACTTATTCATTTACAGGTCAAACAAGACATGACAGCCCACTTTTTTAGTAACAGTGAACTACCCCTCATTCTTGGATTTTTTTGACACTTTTTTGGCACTAACTGTCAACGTCAAATTTGACAGAATCGAGCACAGACTATGCGATATTTTGCGATAACAATACTTAAGATGAACCACAGAACCAAAATAACCAAACTTGTTCATACTAAAGTAGTCTGTAAGTCTATGAAAACACGGTACAAAGTCAAGTGTGTTTTTGTAGGTGCGGTCTCATGCGACCGCTTGGGGTTTGAGGGGTTTTACCACGCTAACAAAATAAAATAAAAGAAACGAAATATTAAAACAAAAGAATGTAACAAAAAAATGAACTCGTCCCATCAAAATTATAACTGGTTATATATATCGCTGTACATAATACATCTGACCAGTAATAAGTTCATCGACCATAAACAATCAAGACGAAATGATGTCACGGTACAATTTTATTAAAAACGTAAAATTTCCAAAGATTTAATATTCTTCGGTCAACAATTACTGCAACACAATACCGATGAACTGGTTTCCCTAATTGATTGTTTTAATTACACCAACATTCTAACATCGTCTCAATCACTTCATCGAGTTGATATAGCCATAAATAAAAAAAACAGGTAAGTAACAGTTAGTTTTTTTAAACGCTAAAGCATTTGATTAATTTTTTGTCAGATGTCTATGTTGTAGGTGTCTATTGTTTTATACATACAGTTCATATTGTATTCTTGATTTATCTGTATTCTTGTATTTGTGTCTGTGGAATTATGGCCACCACATCCCATGGCCACCCATGGCGCTTCAAACACTGAGGGTATCACTCGCTCTTTGCAGACCCTTAAACTTTAGTTCGGATGCCTCTTTGCCTTGTTAATTTACTACCTCTAGTACCTTTCAAACTGGAACACAGCAATGAAATACACTATTGGTTGGTGACACCCATGGATGGCGACGCTCCAAGCAGATTCTGGGCAAAATCCTAGCCGTGCAGTTTTCAAAATATGCATTCATTTCGAGTTGATCGGTAGTAACAGCCTAACGGATTGAACGTCACCAGAATGAAGGGGTGCGTGAAGGTTTGGGTGACAACAAATTCACCCGGTTAATACTGTTAAGTCCTGTACATAGACGGGTGCAGTCAGGGCTGCCAACTAGATAATTTTTTTGAGTAAGTATTTTTTTGTTGTGTGACTTTTTAAAGTTCACGCATCGTTTATAGTCTCCCGATGACTACGGAACCTGCAAGTGTTTTGAGATTCAGGATATAAATAACAATAATGTAAAATAAAAAGTATGGATCCGTATAAAGAGTCTTACTTATCTTTATGCCTAGTAAGTCAAATATATAGTCAAACGAAGGTTCCATGACGCCAGAGAGACACCATGAAAAAGTGATAATAACTAGCTAAGCAGGTTAAAATTAAGTCCTACCACCAATTAAACCGAGCTTAGTTATATGTAAAACAACCTCCACTAAGAATCGAACCCGTGACCTCTGAGCCCAATACCGGTATTTTAATCACTAGACCACAGAGGCGGCTGTCTGTTATTTCTATAGTAATACTTAATTGAAACTCATGTATCAGTGTTTAAAACCATCTACGAAGCTTTAACATCTGCCTACAACTATAAAATCGTCTACAAAAAAAAGATGCACTAACATTATTAAAATCTCATCAAACGCAATTAACGAGCCATCCTCGAATCAATAAAAGCAATCGCACGGCAGCCCTGTCCGCGATAAATATCGGGTTGTAAATAAGCGAGTTGCATATATCGTTTATATATCGGCGTAATATCGAAATGTGTGGACTGTTGGAGTGGGAACAGGTTTGGAGGGAACGCGGTGACCCCGGGACGCATCGCGCTTAGATCTGGAGAACTGCAGTGAATTAGAGGAGACTGGCTCCGTATTTATTGCGACGCATTGTCTTGGATGTTTGTTGTTTCTGGCAAAGCTTTTGTGATTTGTTTGGGCGAGATGATAATACGTCGATTCAGTGGTCAATTATGTACGTTGATTTGACGAGTCAAAGTTATCGGAATAAGTACGATATATTATATAGTAGTCAATCGTCTCTAGATGTCTTTTCTCGTTTCAATACTAATGGGATGAAGTGTTCGATAATTTAGTTATTTTTATTTACCAATGATAACTTATTCTTAATTATGACGTGGATCGTTATATAGTAATATATATATCAGTAGATATAATTATTTTTACTATGAATATATTTTTATCAAAAAAGTTACATTTTCTAAAAAACTACCTTATTGTTAAAACGTAAACATACTGACAAAATATAAATTAAAGTTTTTAATAAAGTTTTCAGCACTGGCACTATGGTTAACAAACCATTTAATAAAACAAGTTTTATTGAAAAAGAAGTAAAGCTATTCCGACTCACATAAATCCTTAATTAAAGTACAATTACTGGCCAATTCGTATGCAAATGTTTCAATTGCAAAAATTATAATACGCTTATCTACTCATGAATGTACTTAAAGGTTATCAATAGCGTAAAGGGCCACCTACACGTTGGCATGTCAAATAAAAAGGCTGAAAGACTTGTTGGGGCTTAATGGCGGAGGTATGTGCCTAAAAATAAACAATAAAAGATCTGTGAGCAAGGTTAGCGACGCTACTTATTCTCTGTAAGAAGCCTTTACATATTTTGTAGTTGCATTTAGAATTTTCGATACTAAAGCTATGTAGGTAAGTAAAATTTCGTCTAATCTGTCAATAAAATTTCTACATATAATAAACCATTGCTCAATGTAATAAACTTTATTTAATAAGACATTTTTTTCAAAAATGCATAGGTACTGGTAAAAAAAATTACCAGATTCGGGTTTTAAATGGTACTATAGAAAATCGGGCCAACTTTACTTTAACCAAAAAAAATGGCATCTAAATATGTGAGTTCGGCTAAAGTTGTAGAGACATCCGTGTGTTAACATAACCACATAATATTATAAAAATCTTAAGTAAAGCTGTGCAAGAAGATTCTGTATTATCTCGTTTGCCATATGTCACACAAGAAATTCGATACCCGATTCTTTTTTTTTCAGTCCTTCGTTCACTTATGAAAGATTTTTGGAAAGAAGTTTCAGTACATTTTTTATTTTTATAGCTGGCAATCACGCATACAGCCCGATGGATGGTAAACGGGCAGTGCGTTTGAAAAACTATTTACATCACGTAAGTACTATTATGGAACAAAAATCAACAATCATCTATCACTTCCCAAATAAAATAAAATACAAATAGACAATTTTTCCAACATGTTTTTTATTTTAAGACAAAAGATTTCTAAATTGTTTAATAAAAACAGATTAAAAAACGTATTAAGTGGTTTTTTTCCAATAATTTAACTAGATAAGACATCGTGACGTGATAAGACATGTGCTTTCCAAAAAATACCTTTAAAAAAACTACACTCTATGAATTATTGCAACGTGCAAATATTATCCAAACTACTTTTTAAAAATGTACAATTAGAATCAAACTTTTAATGCATTGTATAAAAGGAAAATGGTTGATAATATGTAAATACACACATGTATTAAACGTACACAGTGCATAGTACCTACATCACATTGCTATGTATATTGACGATAAGAACTGTATAACTACATAGATAAATTATTGTTAGGTCGCCGATATTGATAATCTGTGACCTTAGGTACTAAGCTGTAATTCCACAAAACATTTAATTAGTAAAGTAAATTTTGTCACGTAATAATGTTTGTATGCTTTCGAATTGATTTATTTCATTTTATTTAAATTGTTACTAGGCATCGAATGCTGATGAAGAGTAACTATAATTAATTAGGTTTTTTGGAGTAATAGTTTCGTCCTTTTTAAAAAAGTCGTTACATTATATACTGTGAAACTTCAACTAATAATTTACTAGCTACTTAGTTTTGACAGTAGTTATTTGATTAATCTTATATAAATAAATATGAAACTTAAATAAATGTTCGCATTTATCCCATCTCCTTTCTTATATGATTAGTAATTGCCGGTTCATGTACAGTCGTTGCGTCACTTGCCGATTCACACTTTCTTATTTGCAAGTTCATAGCGTGTACAATTAAAAAAATCTAAGAAGCCTCTTCGTATTCCTCTCGTGCAAGCACATCGTATAACACGGAAGGTTTTTAACTGTAATACATTATTAACGGTGATCCCTGCGTCCGCGCATCTTCTCCTTAGCCGGGTAATACGCACCGACGCAGTTTATGACAATATGTAACCTGCGCAGAGCCGTCGGCATCTGGCAATAAGTTACTTTTGTTTGTAAGCGTTTAAAACTATAGAACACTTGAAAATGTCACATAACTTCTTATTCATTTTGTTGTTAAGGAGATATTTTAGAACAATGTGTAGGTACTGTTGGAGGGATTTTCCTGGTTGGCCATTTATATAGTAACCAAGTAAAAGTTGGCAAGAATCTAATCCTCCTTAACCGAAAGTTACTAAACAATCTGTTAATAAAACAAATCTAAGCTTTTTATATAATTTTTCCTTATATTACTATATTCTCCGGGGTGATTGAGTCGGACCCATATCTAAAGCGATTAACCCCAGGACGACCCTAGATTAACGGTCAGGAAATAACCAGGAAATACCCATATTATAAGTCACTGTCTTCAATTAATTAGGTGACGTATTTAATCTAGCAAGATTTAGTCATGGTCAACAATCACTGTGCCAAAAATGTTTTCTAAAACATCGCAAATTTTCCCTTATCCTATAAAACGAAGCGCGTACCGATTAAATGAGGTGCTCGCGTTTCTACAGATAGCCAAGCGTGTGTTATTGTCTCTTTTCCACTTGTGGAAAGTTGTGTGGCTTTCTCGCTCCCGCCAGCCTGCGCAGCCTCATCTCGCCGGCACCTCGCCGTCGCCTTCGAGTCACATATTTTATTTGTGGAGCCTTCCTGCATCCAGAGCGGACTAAAGCCTGCTTTAAACGGAACGGAAAATGAACTACATGGAAAGTCGCACGGTAGTATACATTTCAAAAAGTACTTTAAACTTAATTTGTTTTGACAATGTAATTCTTCATATTTGTTCTACCATTATTAGGTAGATTTTGATTCTTGTAAATAATAGACATAAAGATTCAGGAACAGTAGATATTAATTATGAAAATGAAGCGCTTTCAAAGCAGTTTTGGGCCATCTTTCAAAGTACTTAGGCAAGAAGTCGACACCAGCAAAAAATTCTACGACCTTTCTTTTTTCTTCGAAACCCACAAGAGCTAATAATAGATATCAAAATGTTTGGTAATTTAGAAATATTTATTAGGTTTTGCATTTAACAACAGACCACTGTAAATAGTAAAGTCTTTACGTAAGCAATGGATTAACTCGGATTAGCTCGTTGCAGTACGTCGGTATAAAGTGTTTAATTTCAATGTTTGAACAGCTTAGACAGGACCAAAACATTCGTCAACTGAATGGCAGCTTTATATGTTTGTCGTGTCGGAGACCTGCCAATAATATTCACCCACACACTTACCTGGGTGCAATAATCGCAGCCAATTTTATGCTTATAGGTGCGGTGCACATGCGAATAGGCGACGATGTAAACTGTGAGACTGTAAATTTCCGATGTAATCCAGGAATGCTGTCCCTTTGTTTGTGGAAACAATTCGGGATAAAGACATAAAGCATGGAAATCAATTTGGTGTTTGCTCAATTTTGTGGTGCGTCTACACTTGTTCTGCTTTCTAAAAATTGTTTCCGTTCACATGTGCAGTCGCTATTTGGTGAAAAGTGGACTATGGCAGAGGACTGCTTTTGCGGTCCTCATTGCCTAGTCTCTGACTAACACTTCGGGGATAATAGTCGTGATATTATGCATGTAAGTATGTTTCCGTTACTATCACTTGTTAAAAAAGGTTATTTAACCTGAACCTGAGACTGGGATTGGGATTAAGAAAAATCTTTCAAAACAAAACAAAATAAAAGCGTTAAGGTTTGTTATCAAGAAATGATTATCATTACATTAGGTAACACAATTCTAAATTCATGTCAAAAGCAGAAAACAAAAGGTTCAATAATTTTTAAAGTCGTGCCGTTGAAAATCCTTTGGGGGTTTGACAGGTTGACCCAAAGACAGATTGCACAAGGTCTTCTTCATAACGTTGTTTATAAATATCAGAATTTGTCACTGTTTGACAAAATAAATAAAGTTTTTGTCTCAAATAACTTATAAATATCGTAAACACCATTCCAATGTCATTCGATACATTACAATGTGTAAAAATTGTGACCACATATTACAAGTAGTAAAAATCTGCTCAAGAACAAAATCATTCTGGCGAACTTTTACCAGATCTTAAAAAATAGTCCTATTTAATATGAAAATACTTGAATCGCTTCATTTAACATGCGTGAACTACGCAAGAGAACCTTTATCATTGTCCCTTGTACTAATACGGAGTTCTTCCTGGTCGTTTTGTTTTATCTCACAAACTTCTTGTTTGTGCGCCTTTGTCACTTCAATGTTTTAACCTTCACAGTGGCCATCACGTGCCAGATTTACAGACAAACTTGTTTACGCACCTTTTAAGAAATGGAAGATTTTAAAGGTGGCATGGTATACAAAAAATGTATTGCAAATACATAAAAAATCTTGACACGTAAGCCATAAAATACTTTTGCGCGCCTCAAATAAAATAAGACACATATTGAAGACCACAATATGAACGCGAAACAAATGAACAAATATAAATTTGCGAGAAGTTTATTTACCGAGTGGCCAAATCGTCGTCATTTGCATCGTAAGTCCTTTGGGGCGTAAGTCATCTCACCGCAAAATTAAGTTTGTTGCTTCTCAGTACTTTCTTAGTAATGCTAGCGTCAAAGACATGCGCTTAAGCGTTTTCTTGGTAAGACTCCCGTAAATTAATGAAGGCAGTTCATAAAATTAAGCGAGTATGCCAATGTTGTACTACAGGTGAAGAAACCCGAAGGCAATAATAATAAGTGTTCTTTGTGAGATGACGACTAAATTTCCTTTGTTGTCCTCTGGAGATATTGGCTTTTGTACTTCTGCGCTTTTCAGGTACCTAATCTGCGGAAAATGATTGTATTTGTTGTCTTTCTTGTGAAACTTGCTACTTCTAATTATACATGATAGTTAGACAAGATTGAACTGTTCTCTGTAGAATAGTTTTAAGTTATGAATAAGAAACAATATTTGTGGCCAGTCAGAGTCAAAGTCAAAAAGTCAAAAATCATTATTTGCACTACGCCAAGTATTTTAAAAAATTCTATTGTTTTTATGTATGTCGCATCGAGTCGCATCGCATCGAGTAGCCTTGTATTGAAAGAATCGGCAAGAAAACAAGAGCAAGAGCGTCTTGTGTTCTTTATTTCTTTAACAACATTCCATCATACTTACATAACATATGCCTAATAAAAAATTGCGAATTTTGTTATCACTTACTAAATTACAACGTCGTAGGTACTGATGATAAAACATTTATAAGCAACGAAATAAAATAAAAACGAATTAGGTGTGTAGTAAGTACTTACTTACCTAATATGAAAATAGGAATTCCATATAAAACGGACAGACAAAGAATTCGTAACGTAAATATTTTGGGAATTTGAATTTACCTTACTAAGTATTTTATAAAATGGCTCGCTCTATGTCCACACAAAAAATGGTTCCGCTTCACAAATTCAATCTTGCATCAAAGATAACAATCACCTCTTAAACTGTAAATAAAATATGAGACAAAAAACCGAGGAGGAGCTCGATTACGCAGCGGAAAGTGTGACAATCGTAAAAGTTAAGCAAGATTTGCAATGTATGAGATCCGGATGAATGATCAAAGTCGGTCGGTCCTGTCCGTTGTTTCTTACCCTCATAGTGCCAACTCGTTAGGACAATTAAATCCTAACTTCCAACGCAGGCTCATTTGCTGAACGGTTGAAGTAGCCCAGCAGTTCGAATAAAAATGTGTCGTGTAAGACATTAGATTCAGTAACAGAAGATCTCTTGGCTCTGTCATCTGCTAGTAACATTTTATAGTTTATTTTTATATATTATAATTTATGTATGTATATTATATTATGTTTATATGTATCTATGTTTATAAATTAATATATATAAATTTTTTATCCATCATATTATCTATTTATTAAAACTTGCGCACTTCCTCTATCTCCTTCTTAGGTTCCATTAACCAGCGGAGAGGGTACGCGAGGACGATGTTCTCGCGGATCCGATCCGGCGTAGGCGGAGGGGGGGTCGAAGGCGACGGCATAACGTCGCCCTCCTCCCCCCCTAAGGGAGGGCCGCGGCCTAGTGTAGAGGAGCACTAGGCTGCATTGCACCAGCCCTCCACCCGCTTGGGAGCAGCCTGAACCTACCAGGCTGCTCCGTAGGGGCAGGGGACCCAGGTAAAGCTGGGTCCGCAGCGTTGCGGCGTTTCGCGGGGCGTATCAGCACGGTACCGCGGCGCCGCGCCGCGCTAGGAAGGAAGGTGTCGGTTCTTTTACCAGGTCAGGTTCCATTAACCAAAGGTTGTCTGGAAGAGATCGCTTTCAGCGATAAGACCGCCTTTGTACATACTAGTTTTAAGTTTATGTCATGTGTAACAGTTTCTTGTGTAGATAGATAGATAGATAGATAGATAATACTTTTATTGTAACATAATAACACAAACATTTACAGTGCATTTACATAAAAAAGAAAAGAAAAGAAAAACAATGTTACAATTTGGCGGTCTTATCGCTTAAAGCGATTTCTGCCAGACAACCAGTCGGATGGAGAGAACTAATATACTCTAAGATCGGAGGTGCAAACATTGAAAACATACTTAGTTACACAATTAAAAGCAAAAAATAAGAATATTAACATTATAAAATAAATAAATAATCGGGTTTAATAAATATATATACACACACATATATTAAATATACCTACATAAATATATAATACATAATTATACATACTTAAACATAATAGTCTCAGGTAGGAAGTAGCGGACAACGACAGCTATGGAGCAGGAAAGGGTTAACGGGAAAGGTAGAAATTTTTCACGAGCTCCTTAAACGCGTGTATGGATTTCGCACGTCTGATCGCCACTGGAAGCGAGTTCCAGAGACGAACAGCTTCAACGGTGAAGGAACAATCGTAAAAGGTGGTGTTGTGAGAAGGGAATTTAAGGGTTAGATTTTTTGATGACCGTAACGAGCGCGAGGATGAACAATAAAGGAAACTGAAACGTTCCTTTAGATAGGTAGGATAGATGGGATTAAACAATGTGTTATATAGAAGGGAGAGGATGTGAGTATTCCGGCGAAGACGAATAGGAAGCCACTTGAGTTTAGAGCGGTACTCAGAAACATGATCATACTTGCGCAAGCCAAATATGAATCGAATACAAAGATTTTGAAGGCGCTCAAGTTTATTTAGCTGGTCCTCCGTGAGATCAAGATAGCAGGCGTCAGCATAGTCTAAAACAGGAAGCAGCAGAGATTGTGCTAGCGCAATTTTAGTGGCAGTGGGTAAAAAGTTACGTAATCTTCTTAAAGTTGCCGATGACGCGAAAAGCTTGCGGCTGACAGCTTGCAGCTGTGGACTCCAACTCAAGCATCCGTCAATAACAATACCCAGATTTGTAACAGATTGGCTGAAGGGGATGGCCACTCCATCAAAGTCAACCTTAGGAAGGTCTCCCCAGTTGACTTTGGAGAGCAACCTAGAGCTGCCGACCACAATAGACTGTGTTTTCCCAATATTGACCTTAAGTCCGTGGGCTCGACTCCATTCAACGATTCGTCCCAGGTCCGCATTGGTAGTTTCAATAGCTTCAGCGAGATTACTCAATGCAATGTGCAATATAGTGTTTATCTATCTATCTCACAAAAGAAAGGCGCGAGATCAGTTGACAAGGCAGGAAAAAAACGGACCCTGGTTGTACAAAAGACAAAAAAAAAATTGAAAACCCATGATGCTATGTTAATAACAGATTAACTTTATCTTCAAAAATATCTCGGTCGAAAGGGGTTCCGTTTGAATCGAGTCTAACATTGATCACAGCGATAGATCCTTAAGTAGCTGTTACAATTTTGTGTTTCTAGCACTCTAGACTTCTCTACTGTAAAGTAAAGTAAAGTATAGTAAGCATTTATTCGGCCTATTACATAGGTACAACCATTCTAGAGGAGCTCGATGGCGCAGCGGCTAGCGCGTTCGGCTTGCGATCTTGCTCGCTGAGCAATACCTCCAATAACCTCCTTCGCAATACTGGGTTGCTGGATGAGTGACCAAATTAAAAACATCTCGAGCTCCTCCGTGCTTCGGAAGGCACTTAAGCCATTGGTCCCGGCTGTTGCCGTAAGATGACAGTCGTAAAAACCCACCAACCCGCATTGGGCAGGCGTGGAGGGTTATGGCCCAATATCCCCACGTGCTATTGTCCACGTGGGAGGCCTGTGCCCAGCAGTAGGACGTTTATAGGCTGATGATGATGATGAACTATTCTAGTATTAACTAAACAGCCGAAAGGGATGACCAGCTCCCATAAAATACCCAGCGCTGGTTTTCAGCTGGGCCCGTATAATAAATAAAAATATATAATTACATTAGAAAGATAATAAAAATTGGTCTTAACAATATACCAATTTGTACCAATGCTCATGCCTAATGATGACCACTGCAAGGAACAGGAGCATCATCAATATTTATAAGCATTATCAATCATCAATGTTACACTAGATTCCAAAGTATCCCCCGATTCGACTTCGATTCGATTCGGTAATATCCCCAAAAGGTTAGTCAGAAACTAGGCAATGTGGACCGCAAAAGCAGTGCATAGCCATTATTTTATTTATTTATTTTTTATTTCTTCTTCTTCTTTGTTGTTACGCTCTTGGCAGTTAGAGCGGTCGTGCTCATTTCGTAGTACTATCGGAGGAAGTAGATGTTATTCGCCCCACGATGTCGCGCCATCTCTCCCTGCTGGTGGTCATCCGGCTGCACACATCAAGGATCCGCCTACAGCTGACTTTATCTGGTCGGGCCATCACATGGGTGACCTCCCGCGCGGTCTAGTACTCTCCACCTTCCCCTGGTCGACGAGACGTTCTATGGAGCAGTTGTGTCGCTGAGCTCTGGCTCTTGTGAGCCCGTAGCCGTTCTGCTGTGTCTTTAGTCCGTTAGTCGCCTTTTACGACACCCAGTAGACGAGATGGGTTGGTAGTATCCTTTTAACAATGAGCCGAAATCGCACAGCAAATATAATAGGTTATATAATAGCTAATATATTTATATTAGATAACAAAGATCCATTGTTGTTATAAATATGTTAGTACAGTATTTTTAAATTAAAAATAAAAGGAGTTACTTGTCTTACCTATGTCATTTCACACAGTCTATCCATCATTTCTTTTATCTACCTCTCCCCTTATATCCTTTTATTTGCCAAATACACATCATCATCATTTCCAGCCCTTCTCAACCCACTGCTGGGCGTAGACCTCTCTATAAATATACATAGGATCAAGAAAAAACATCCCACGTGGACAATAGCACGTAGGGATATTGGGCAATAACCCACCACGCTGGCCCAATGCGGGTAGGTGGGTTATAACGACTGTAATCTTACGACAGCAATCGGGACCAACGGCTTAACGTGCCTTCCGAAGCACGGTTCAAAGGTTCAAAACTCTAAAAATAGCATAGAAGTAAATCCGCGAAAGTGCATCGCGACAGCGCCAGCGTCCAGTGCCGCGGCGAGGTCGAGCGGTCGCCATTTTCCTGCTTCCTGCGCGGAACAACCTTGCGGCTTTGCTCATCATGAGGTCGAATATGAACAGGTGACGTTCATTGTATTAATAATTTTTTCTATGTTACTTAACCCTTTGCTCGGCAGTAGTGGGACAAAATAAACTGATAAAAACAATACTAAGAGCTGTGTGGTGGTACAAACATACATACATACTCACATATAACCTTTCAGTCTTGGCAACGAAATGTCAAAAAAAATTTACAGCAGGTGCGATTTGGCGGGAATTTAAATTTGCGGAATTTCCGCAAATTTAAATTCTTTTTTCCATTTAATGGAAAAAAAATCGAACGCAGTTCATGCTAAATGTAACATTCACGATACATAAAATGTACCACAGAACCGAAATAATCGACCTTTTTCATCAAATGAGACCCCAAGTGGCCATAATATGGCCGCTTGGGGTCTGACGGAATAGCGAGTTTTTTAAGTGCGGCCACTTGGGGCTTAAGGGGATAATCACGACTATAATCCCCGAAGGGTTAGTCAGAGACTAGGCAATGAAGGCAGCAAATATCGACTGCACATGTGCTCAGGGTTTCAGGTGGTGAGCCCATCACTGCACTATGCTGTTGGAAGTATGTGCAGTCTTTAGTCCGTTAATCGTCTTTTACGACACCCAAGGGAAGAGAGGGGTTGGTAGTATTCTTTCACCGCTACACGACACGGCTAACTTGAAGACTGCTCAGATATCCAACAGAACAAGGCGGCGACGGGCTCACCGTCTAGGGTAATAAGACGTAGGAAAAATGTTGTGGTTTAGAATTTATCTGCAGTAATAGATTCACTTAAATAATATTTTCTGAACACGGATAATCGTCAGTCCAACTCTTGGATATTAAGATTATTTTCTGCAAGATTTTTTACGGAGGGGTAAAATCAGTTTCCTTAATAGATCATAGGGGTACCAAGATTAAGAAGGTTAGGAACCACTGTCTAGCACGTTGAGCAAATGTGCAGTTCTTAATATGTTGTAACGTGAAGTGCACTGCTTTCGCGGTGCCCGCCTAATGGGAAACCAGCCCCGGTAGCCCATACTTCATCCAGATACTTCAGTTATGATGCTTCTATGTCCTGTAATTGCACTAGATCTAGTACCCTTTGAACCGAAACGCAGTAACGTAAAAAAATGCTGCTTGACGACAGAAGTAGTTATTAGGGTGGTCGCTAACCAGTCAATTTCTGGACAGTATCATACTAACGAGCGTAATCGTGTATGAGACGTTACAGGTTAAATCACCACGCTAGAGAAGTGCGATTTTTTAGTAAAAAAATACTGCTCTACTTGGGCTTTGAATCCCGGAACTCCGAATATTATGCGCTTATGTCACTTGGCCATCAAGGCGATATCCTACTAATATTATAAACGCGAAAGTTTGTAAGTATGGATGGGTGTTTGTTCTCTCTTCTTCACGTAAAAACTGCTGCATGGATTTGGATGAAATTCGGCATACAGATAGTTTACAACCTGGATTAACACATAGGATACTTTTTATCCTGATATTCCTACGGGAACGGGAACCACGCGGGTGAAACCGCGAGCGGACGCTAGTATAGAATATGTAAGAAAATTATGAAACGGTTGTAAGTAGTCATGCTCAAGATTTTCTAAAGTAACAAGAACACTACACAATCCTGTGCTATTTCAATAGAAAAACTTAACCAGCATTGATGCAATAGTTCAAGAAACGCAATTATTACGATAGATTTAATCAAAGATTATGCAATAATCACATACATTTTTCCAAATACGCATACACGCATTTAAAAAAGAACGATTATCGTCTGTAATTAATAATGTATCTACAGATTGTTTAACATTCTAAATTTAATTTTTTTTACCTAAACTCCATACAAATTATGTCAAATTTCTCACTCTAGTAGGCAAAATATTCTATAGAGTAGGTTATAAATTTCGAGCGTTAAAGTAAAATAAACAGTTGCAAATAAAAACAAAAGAGAAGAGAAATTCAAAACAGTTTCAGTATAAATAACCGTGTCGCGAAGCGGTGAAAGAATAAGCCTAACGGACTTAAGACTGCCTTACATCCAACAACATAGAGCGGCGATGGGCTCACCACCTGTCACGCTGAGCACATGTGCAGTCGCTATTCGGTGAAAAGTGTACTATGATAGAGGACTGCTTCTGCTGTCCTCATTGGCAAGTCTTAGACTAACCCTTCGGGGATAAATAGTCGTGTTTATGTATGAGTATGAGTATAAAATGTTATGTATGTATATGTATGTATGAGTATAAAAATCTGTGCAGGTTCTCGACATACATGCCACAACACCAGGCAACTATTCGTACGCAGTTGCTTTATTTATTTATTGATGATATATAAGTAACTACCTATAACTGTTACTACCGTCTAGTTACCCCATGGACTACTAATAAACACGTGAGTAAACAACAGTGCTGACCTTGCCATCATTGTTGTAAGTACAACAAACAACGTTATACTCGTACTAACTAGTGAAGTCATCAGGTTGTGATTTCAATACATGTTGTTTATCATAAATAAGTAAAAATCAATTACCAATGCATGTTCGCACATCATTTAAAAAACGGCTGCCTCTATTTGCTTAATAATTTTATGTTTTGTTTGTAATTATAAGTGGAACGTTTTTTTTTGGGAATTCGTGGCGGACCGCAAGTGTTTTTATATTTTTGTATGTTACTAAGCCGGTAAACGAGCATACGGTCCTAACGATGGAAAATGATCACCTCAGCTCATGGTCTCATCAGCCCTCAGGGACACTGACCGAGGGTATCACCATGCTGCCGACCCTGAAGTTTAAGCTTCAGTTCTTACGTCTGTGCCTTGTTATTTCACTGGAGCTAGTGCCCTTCAAACCGAAACACAGCAATGTAAAATATTTCTACTTGACGGCAGAAAAAGGTACTAGAGGGTTACCACCCAGTCCAATTCTTGGCTGAATCCTGTCACCATGTAGAAAAATATTCAAATCAAATCAAATCAAAAATATTGATGTTTTTTCACATTATATTCTCTACTATATCTATTTAAAAGACATTAAAAATTAGAAAACTTGAACACACCAATGCATTTGTGGCACAATTTGATTTTATTATTTGCCTCTTCAGTAAATAATGGCTCGAATCTCTTCTGCATAACAATAAAAGGCATTCAATTAGAGAGACAGACCGCCGTCAACGTAACAATGTCGCGTCCTCATTGTTTATACCACGTTTGTTCTGGCGAAACCTAACCACAGTGTAGTTGAAACCAGTGAATAGTCCGTATAAGCGTTTATCCGCCTTTGTGGTCTAATTGCATGACTAACTGTCTCAGACCCAGAGGTTTCGGGTTCCATTCACAACATTGATTACTAGGAGGGCTTATGCTATGTCTGCCTGATTTCAGGTGAAAGGTGCTTTTCTATACATAAGTACACATCACGCTTTTTCCCGGATGGGTGGGCAGAAACCACATCCTTCCACTTGCTGCGATCCTTACAGACTTCTTTCGCTTCATCCACATTCATTAATCTCTTCATGCACGCTCGTCGGTTTAGGGTACTCTTGACCTGACCTTCCAGAATAGAATAGAATAGAATAGAATAGAATTTCATTGCTTAAACTGTGTAACAAGTTTAAAAAAAATAATATCTACAGTTTGCCCATGATCGGGCATGCAATGTACACAAATAAATATTGTTATCATTAATAAAATTCATCATGAATTTAACAATTAATTCGTCTTAAAACCAAATTATTAATTTAATGTATAGAAAACATTATTAAATAACCAAGTTTTTAACGTTGTGTTTCTTTAAGGGGGTTTACGCATTTCGGTTTCCCATACAAAATTCCAAGGCGAAATTTTGAAAACCATTAAGCCAATTTCAATGAAACTTTGCATGCTAAAGTAACATACTGAGATCTAAATAGTTTGTTGAAAACATTTTTAAAAACTTTTAAATAACTGAGGTAATGCGATTTTAAACTTTCTATAGTGGACTTTAAATCGCAATAACTCAGCTAAATACACCTTTTATAAAAATGTTTTCAACAAACTATTTAGATCTCTGTATTTTGCTTAAGCATGCAAAGTTTTATTAAAATTGGCTTATTGGTTATTAAAAATTTCAACTTGGAAGTTTGTATGGAAAACCGAAATGTGTAAACCCTCTTGAACCTTTCCCGATTTCAGCCAGGTACGTGCGCCGAGGCCTTCCCCTTCCAACATTTCCATCCATACTGGCCATAAATATCTTTTTATGTTTGTGTGTTTCCATATTCCACCTCATAGTTGCTAACCATTATGTAATCAAATTAAGCGCGGTTCATTAACACCTTTAGGGTGTAAAAAAGCAAATACTAACAGTCCGTTGGCAAAGCAGCTGGCGCATTCGGATTGCAAGTTTGCCAGAAACAACTTTTGCAAACCTGAGCTAATCCGTCCTTTGGAAGGCAAAGAATATGACCCCATCTCTGCATGTGCTATTGTTTGCGACAGAACGTTTAAGTATTCAGCAGTGGGACGTGACAGGCATACACGTGTACAGGCATGAGCCTAGGATAATGATGATAATAAAAACAAATTGCGCGCAAAGTTAGTTACTGTTTCTACTCGACTGTATCTATTGCGTCCTACACAAGAGGAGCCATTACACACTTTCTTATTTTCTCAACTTCGCAAGCTAATCTAGTAATAGGCTATCACAGGGACTCTCACCGTTTTAACTCACGGAGAAAGTGCATTGCATAAGTAGCCCTGCTGCACACATACCGCAAATCACAGAATTGACGTGACCTAACTTCTATGATTATGAGAAATTAACACGCCGGTACCGGTTATGTTTCAATTTTTCAAAGCAGCCCTTAAGTCGATGGGGATAAAGTTTAAAATTAAATTTAGAATAAACGTGAGAGGACTCGCTCATGTGGAGTGAGGAAATATTAGAGGTAATTGCGAATACCAATCGAAGAAACTGAAACGTTGGGCAATAGTCAGCCGAATGTGACTGAGGCCGAGTACCGAGATGGAGTATGCAATATTTTAATCAAGTATTACAAATTTAAATATTAAGCAGAATCAATATCCAATAAGATGACAGTAATACGTATTAAAGTAATGATAGCTAATCGTGTTTTTTCAATTATATATCAATTGTGAATGGAACATTGCAATAAATGTGATGTTTTATGAAATGAAAAGGTTCCAAAAAAACTACGACCTCATATTTTTAAAAAGACTAAGTATTCGAATAAAAATATACTTAATAGTGTATTGTTTCACAAAGTCAGTTTATTGTACAAGCTGTTAAGACAAACTAAGAGTTTGTAACAAGTGAAATGTAGCTTACAGTCCACACAGAAAACTGCTAAACTCGAATGTGGACTGCGTTCGCAAGAGCATTCAGACCGTAACAGCATTTAGCGAACTAAAATTACTTTAAAAGGAAGCATGGTTATTATTGAACAACACGTAAGGAATGAGTCAATGGGACGGACGAGTCGAGACGGGTGCTTCTTGGAAACCTTTTGTTGCTGCATATCATTCTCATTGCCCAATAAGACAAATTCGGATTGAACCGGCACTGGCGTTGTAACACGCGCGCGGTTTGGCAACGGATATTAGGCATGCACTATCATAGCGTGTATTAAGAGGAAACACTACGTCGAAGTGGCATGCAAAATTCTCATACAAAACACAGAAAATCGACGTTTTGTAGTCCACTGTTTCCTCCTTCAGAACTGGACCAATTTTTATTACTTTTCAGTATCGGTTAAAGAAAGAAATTTTCTATGTCTGTATGTTTTATTTTTTGCATTAAGTCATTTATTTAATAAACAGGAGCCTTCAAAATTTAGCGAAATGACTCCGTTTAAGGGGTCTTCAGAAACATTAAGTTGCTGGTTTAAAACAAAAATCAAACATACAGACATAGAAAATCTCTTTCTTTAACCGATGCTGAAAAAGTAATAAAAATTGGTCCTGTTCTGAAGGAGGAAACAGGGGACTACAAAACGTCGTTTTTCTATGTTTTGTATGAGAATTTTGCATGCCACGTCGACGTCGTGCATGAAACATTGTATTGCATAAACTTATATATTCTAGACTATTATCGCCCAAGGGTTAGTTAGTCGAAGAGATAGGTCGATAGTTTTATATCAATGAGCCGCCATCACATAGCTTGTGTACTCGTATTAGACATTATAATTTGCTTTTCAGGAATCATTTAATTCTGTTGCCATTTTGTGAGACATGAAAAGTAGGGAACCTTGTCTGTTAAGAAAATTAAATGTTTTTTTTGCCACAACAGAAAATGATCACCATTTCTATAGTGATATTCTTGTTTTTTGTGATCACATTTACAAGTCCTGGCAGCCTGTGGGCAAGTGAATCTACATTGCGCTAATTACCCGGTTCATAATAATATTAATCCCGTCATCATAAATTGTAACAAAGCAATTAAAGAACTTTAAAAACTATATTAAAATACAAAAACTAATATTGTTGGTTGTCGTTAATATGCAAACAAATAAAAATAAATAAAAAGTAGATATTCTCGACCGCGCGTTTCTATAGCCAGTGGCAAACCGTGTGACAGCGAGGCGTCAGCGGCCGGCCCCGTGGGCTGGCATCGGCAGGTAATGAGACAAAACGACATAAACGCGGGCGCATAACTCACTCGGGTCGCAGCCGAGCGATGTGCGAGGCTTCTCACTGTTCGATCGAGTTTAATACAATTTGTATGGGATTAACCAACTAGTGAGCTCCCAGCTAGTGCTCTTCTAAAGTGAAAGAAGTAGGCCCCGTGGGCTGGCTTCGGCAGGTAATGGGACAAAACGACATGAACGCGGGCGCATAACTCACTCGGGTCACAGACGACTGATGTGCGAGCCTTCTCACTATTTGATCGAGTTTACTACAATTGGTATGCGATTAACCAACTAGTGAGCTCCCAGCTAGTGCTCTTCTAAAGTGAAAGAAGTAGGCGCTGTGGGCTGGCATCGGCAGGTAATGAGACAAAACGACATGAGCGCGGCCGCATAACTCACTCGGGTCACAGCCGAGTGACGCGCGAGCCTTCTCACTATTCGATCGAGTTTACTACAATTTGTATGGGATTAACCAACTAGTGAGCCCCCAGCTAGTGCTCTTCTAAAGTGATAGAAATAGGTCCCGTGGGCTGGAATCGGCAGGTAATGAAACAAAACGACATGAACGCGGGCGCATAACTCACTCGGGTCACAGCCGACTGATGCGCGAGCCTTCTCACTATTTGATCGAGTTTACTACAATTGGTATGCGATTAACCAACTAGTGAGCTCCCAGCTAGTGCTCTTCTAAAGTGAAAGAAGTAGGCCCCGTGGGCTGGCTTCGGCAGGTAATGGGACAAAACGACATGAGCGCGGCCGCATTACTCACTCGGATCACAGCCGACTGATGCGTGAGCCTTCTCACTATTTGATCGAGTTTACTACAATTAGTATGGGATCAAAGCCTCCAGTAAGCTCCATGTCAGTGCTCTTCTAAAGTGCAAGAAGTAGGCCGCGAAGGCTGGCATCGGCAGGTAATGAGACAAAACGACATGAGCGCGTCACTGCCGAGTGACGCGCGAGCCTTTTACTATTCGATCGAGTTTACTACAATTGGTAAGGGATTAACCAACTAGTGAGCTCCCAGTATACTGGGACAATATACTGTACTCTTCTAAATTACAGGAAGAAGATTCTTCTTGTTGTAGTTACTTAAGAAAAACACAGAATGCTAGGCGAAAAAGATAATATAAGAAAAAGATGCTTCTTCTTGAGCCTCTTCACTCTTGAAGGTTGGCCGTTAGTTTCTCAAACACTTGTCTGTCCATCGCAAGGCGAAATATTTTTTTCGTCAGAATTGATCCACTTCCACTCTCGTATATTCCGCTGCCACGATTTTTTCTACGTTCATCACCCATCCGTCGACCCGATATTGCGTAAGTTGCTTAACTTACACCATCGTAATTTAACGAGCACCTCTCGTAAATAAGTAAGCAAGTCATCATCAGTCTATAAACGTCTCACTTACTACTGGACCTAGATCTTCCCACATAATAACACATGAATCCTCATGTGCTTATGCGAACCCACCACGCTAGCCCAATACGGGCTTTACTCATTGCCATCTTCTTACGACAACAATCGGGACCAGAGCCCTAATGCACCTTACAAAACACGAAGAAGCTCGAGATACCTTTTAATCCGGTCCTTCATTCTTCGATTCACCAAACCTACCTACCACCAAACCTACTACTGTTATGATCTCCTCAAGGTCACCAAACTTACCTATGCCTTAACTAAGAGGAAATCATAGCATTTCCTTAATGTCACCAAACCTGTCACTTAACTGCTATGATCTCCTTAAAGTCACCAAACCTAGCTATCACTACCTATCACTTAACTGATGTTTTAACATCGACTTTAACAAAACAACGGACAAATACACACATGTCAGTCTCGAATCGGCAAGAACCGAAAGTGAGGCACGCGTGGGCGATTGGCCGAGCATAATGAACCACATTGTCTTATTGCTATAAATGGAGGTCCAGGTTTTTTCGTTGCCGGTACACCGGGCACATGTAAATGGCACCGTAGGCGTGCCGGCTTATATATCCTTAATCTGTTTACGCGTAGGCAGTCAATTTTGTTCTCAGCTTGTGCTGAATTGATGTTTGGTAGTCGCCGCAAATTAGTTGGACTGCCGAATGTCGCAACTGATTATGCAGCTTTTGTCGCGGCAATGAGTCGTCTGTTTACTACACCACTACATTCTATGTATATAATTAGTTTTTAATTGAATATTAGTTTTAGATTAGATAAACTTTAATATGGACGCTTATTATTAATCGTGCTTTGTACACATGTTTTAGATAGGAATTCAGCTCTTATTATACAATTTGTGATGCTTTTTTGTTATTTTTTAATTTCTATCTGTTTTGTGTACCTAATAAATAAATAATTAAATAAATATTACCTGTCTGCAGCCTAACATGATTGTTTTTGGATTGCTATGTGCCGATTGAGTAAAATTATAGGATATGAAGGTACTCGTATATAAGAAAAGCCTTTAACGTCGCCAGCGAAATTGTGTGATCCTTGTTGGATGTCGTCCCGAGAGATATTACTCGTTAAAACCCACCAACTCTTCAGTGGGTTATCGGCCCATCTTCTTCCAGTATTTTCATGTGGAATGGCCAGCAGAGGGACTGATGATGATGCTTGTTTAGATTCAATTATAAATATATTCTGTGCCAAAAGTAAATTAAAAGTTTGTCCGCTGTAGATATTTAAATCTAAAGTATAAGAATACCTTTCTCACTACAACCAAATGGTGTTAATATATATTACGTTTTTTACAATTTGGTAACAACTCTAACTATGATAATAATATTTTTTAAATATTGTTCTTTTGTTAGGAAGCATATTAGTTTTAAAAGTATATATTTAAATTGTCAGTATTTTTTAACATTAAATTAAAATCTGTCATAGCCGCTTAACGGTTTTTAATACAGCGTTTTTGTAGGGCGTAGGGGAGAGCGGAGCAGTTTAAAACAGAGGCAGTTTTGAATTATTGGATTTATGAACGCATCATTCGTCTTTCCTAACCTCCAATACCTTTTTAATACTAGTAACACCGAACTACACGTCTGTCAGTTGCCAATTTACGTCAATGTCAGTGTCAAAAAGAATAAAATCTGTCGGTTACTTTACGGAGACAAAACCAAACACTTTTATTTTTTATTGTAAGCGGATTACTGAAAACGTAAGTATTATTTTCAAGTTTTGACTATTTCATAGTGTTGTGTATATTATAGCAAGTGTATTACCATTATAAGTTAATTAAATACAAGTTTCTTGGTCGTCTAGATAATTTTGTTTCTGAAGGATGGTATTGGGGCAGATTTGAAAAAATCTGTGGGGCAGTTATTACTTACTTACACTTGTTCAAGATTGCCCCAGGCGGTTCATAGTTTTATAAAGTTTATTTAAGCAATAGTGAGTCTACGAAGTTAGTGGCAATACACAATTATAAGATAAGATCTGTATGTCTTAAATAAAGTGTTGCTTATATTCTAAGTTACATTGTTTTCTTGTTATCGTGGTATTTCAATCCTACCCCTAGGGTTATCAAATGTGCCCCTTGCCAGGGGCACATTTGAACAAAAATGGGTATTTTAAAAATGATAATATTGTTACTTTAATAAGTAAAAACAAGTAAATTTAATTTTTATTTTGTAGCACAAATAGCATATCTATTCATAAAAAAATAATATATCTTCATATGTAGCACAATACGACAAATATAATATTTTATTTAAAAAGTGTCAAAGGTGACCCACTCTCCCCTACTTAGTTAAAATATTTCAATGCAAGGATACATGATATTGATAATCACTTTTGAATAGTCTAAAATATTTTTTTTGTCCTACCTATATAATATGTAAGACTACGCCGTGTAGTATTATCATTTGGTATTGCGATTCAACACCATAATCCAACGCTAAACATCAGCAACTAAACACAGCGATAGATAAAGCTATAAAATAGGTAATAATACAAACACCACGTGTCAGGCACAATTTCGCCAAATAAGGGCAAGACCTTGCAACCCACACGCCGGTATCGGTTGTTTAATGTGTGTAATTGTCGACTTATTAAGAATTGTGCGACGACTCCGCCTACGCTCCGTGGCCGGGCTAATTGCCTTTGCTTTAAAACAAAGTTGATGTGAAAACGATTGCGAGACGCTATTTGCTTGTCGGACAATGTTAGTCATCCTGACGAAAGACAAAACACTATTGATTTGGTTTTCGACGACAGAAAACCACTTGCCATTAATCTTACCTGAAGGTAAGTGAAGCTGCTAAGAACCCAACAAAGCTACAATATTAACATGGTTGTTATGAAGGCAGACTACTTAATTTTATCTCATTCAAATTCTCATTTTATTAAAGCCTGCCGTACCAGAATAAGACCCGCTGGTTATTTCAAGAAACGAAGCACCAATTGTATTATAGATGATAACAAGATATTTATTAATTATACCATACAAAACCACGACTATTATCCCTAAAGGGTTAGTCAGAAACTAGGCATTAAGGACAGCAAAAGAGCCTCTACCATAGTCCACTTTTCACCAAATAGCGACTGCACATGTGCTCAGGTGACAGGTGGTGAGCCCATCACCGCTTTATGCTTTTGGATGTGCAGTCTTTAGTCCGTTAGTCGCCTTTTTCGACACCCAAGGGAAGAGAGGGGGTGGTAGTATTCTTTCACCGCATTGAAACCTGATCATATTCTCTTATGGGTTATACTTGTATTCAATGACGATGGTCAACAATAGTTTATTACAATACAAAGATAGCGATCGATTACGACGTTCGTATTGTTTAACTAGTTACAGAAGTCAAGAATCTTAAGCTAAAAGGACACTTGCGTATCCGAATTGCATCTCTCTCTTAGAAGTTGCTTAGAAGTAGCAACTTATGCATGTACGAGTATGTATATTGTTATGTATTTATTATAACAGCGGAAGAGAGCGCCAATGTTGTATTCAGTACGACGACAGACCAAGTCGTAAGTGAAGAGACACATCCATAAACAAATGTTGTCACAGGGTTTCGGAACGCGAAATCAGTAGGGTTTCTCGCTACTGTGAATCTGAAAACTCGAAAGTGGGTTAACTATATTAAATTGATTGTGATATATTCTGTTGAAGACATTTTAGTTTTGTGAATGGAATTGGCGAAAACTACAAAGATTTTTTCTTGAATTAAAATTTGAGGGTTAAAGTTACTCGCGTCCGTAGGTTTACCCTTGAGACCCTCTACACGTGACCCTTGGGTGGTGCTAAATGAGTGACACTGACTGAGTGATAGAGCCACGCTGCGTTGCAGCACGCATTGGGCCGGCTCGCCCGGCGTAATACCACCCTCTCACGAATATCCGGCGTGAAATAACGGCACTTGGTGCTGTTGTGTTTCGTCCGGCCAGTGAAAGTTCCGGAGCCCCCCCCCCCCCCGCCCCTCCTCACAATTCCTATTCCTTCCTAAAACCTATACCTTTATTAAAGGCCCGCAACGAACGCGCCTGCGATTCCCCTGGTTTTGCGGGTGTCCATGGGCGGCGGTGATTACTCTCCATCAGGTGAGCCGCCTGCTCGTTTGCCTCTTTCTAATATAAAGAAAACCTCTAATTAAATATGCGTAAGTATTTACGAATAATATTTACATACACTTTAGTTTAGAATAATAATAATAGGTCAAAGCATAAATGATAACATTCCTTAACCTTAACCCTTACTATCTCCAAGTGACACTCAATTTTGTTAGTTTTACAGTGCGCATTGATAGCATCGCACGACAGCTTTGCCACGGTAGTCAAGGAGTTAACACGGTAAGCAAAATATATTTAAATAAACAAAAACTAGTTACCACAACGTTTGTAATTAACGTTAATAACAAAAAAATAGAAATTAGTAATTTTATGAATCGTAATCATTCATTGGCGGAATGTAGGCGGTTGTTTTAGTGGTAAATGGTGTTTATTCTTACTATCTATCCTATTTGAGAAAATGCATCTCTTACAAATATAATACTTTTACGACTTCCTTGGTCGAGTGGTTTGTACACCGGTTTTCTTCTATGTATAATAAGTATGTATTTAAGTATTTTAAGTATGTTTATCCGTTGTATAGTAACCATTTAACGAGTTTCCTAACGAAGCTTCTCTTGGGCTGGATAATTGGTGTGAGTGTAGGAAAGTTTATTTAGTTAGTTTAAATTTGTCTAATTCTCTCTCTCTTATTCTTTATATAGTTTTAAATGCATTAATTAACTAAAACAGGTATACTTAGGTATACTTATATTGTAACTGTCAAAGTGCATGTAAACATTTTTGTTCCAGATGATTCTGCTACTGTTTTGTGCAGTACTTTCTGTGATCGAAGCTCATAGTATACCATGTGCTGATACTCTGACCATCCGGAATGTTGTCTACGAGAAGAATGTTCTCAGAGCGCAAGTGGACAGCCCGTACCAACTAGCAATTGATTATGATACCAGCACATTATTCTTCAGTTACACCTCTTACAGCGATGAAAATTTTGATTCGATGTACTTTAATCTAAAGGATCAATCTACTGGCAAGATAGCTAATATATCAGGTGGTTTTGCGAACGCAGTTGATTATAAGAGGCAAATTGTTTACATTGGTGCCGGAGATGGTATTTACAAATTCGATTATGATACGAAAAGTGCAGTGAAATTACTTCTCCGTGACAAAAACATTTGGCAGATGTTTTATAAGGATGCGCTCTATTTCACCACTTACCCTGACGAAAATGTTTTTGTGTACACAATAGATCAGCTCAAATACGTGCCAGAGTTTAAAAAAACTAAGGCAGCGTTAGTGGCTCTCGACAATGACAACAATTTCGTCTATGCGCATAGCAATGAACTACGTATGATTGAGGATGGAGTAGACAGTCTATTAGGCGAATATACCTTAAATGGTTTAAATATAGATATGAACGGTAATGTGTACTTTTCAACAGCTGATGGTATTTACAGAGTTAAAGATAAGAAGGTAGAGCTTGTAGTTGCAATTGAAAATTGTTACGGATTTGCAATACAAGCAGACGATACGATAATATATGCAACTGCGAACAAAGTTATTGAGTTAAGGCCAACAAATAAAATGTGTTAGTTTTACAAGATAGTTATGATGTGTACGACTCAGGATAGGTCAGGTTTATGTCTATATTTTATTAATATTTTTATAAAAAATCCAGTAAAAAAGTTGTAGCTGACTTTTGATATTAGAACAAATTTAAGTATTAGAAGTGAAAATTATGTGTTTCTTATGAGAAATTGCATAGTACCTACATATTTATATTTAAGTAACATTTTTAAACACTGAAAAAAGACGACAACCTCCGGTCAGCTGCCTTATGCGCGGAATGCGGAAGGTGCGTGGTTCGATTCCCGCCTGAGCTTGTCGGTGTTTAAAAATTTTACTTAAATATATTTAAGCGTTAATAAAACGCTAAAATATATTAAAAAAAACATTAATAACATATTAAGAGGGTTTACGCATTTCGGTTTCCCATACAAACTTCTAAATCGAAATTTTTTAAAACCAATTAGCCAATTTTGATGAAACTTTGCATGCTAAAGTAAAACACAGGGATCTAAATAGTTTGGTGAAAACATTAAAAAAAAATGTTTATTTAACTGAGTTATTGCGATTTTTAACTTTCTATAGTTGACTTTAAATTAAGCTTAATGGTTTTTTAAAATTTCGACTTGGAAGTTTGTATGGGAAACCGAAATGCGAAAACCTTTTAATAATGACTCTAAAGCAATATTCTTTTATAAGTTTTATTCTTTCTTTTTTGTTATAAATGTTTACTATTTATTGTTATAATATCTGACTGACTATATTTCATTGTGTTATTTAGATACTTACTAAATCATAAAATAAACAATTATAATAGTAACTATGCTCGTGATTATACCTAACACATACTATCCAAATATAATTCTACGGAGTGGAGAGGGTACAGTATATACTTGTTTATTACATGTTGAGTGAAACAATTACCTATTGTTATATATATTATTATGTAATAAAATCAGGGATGGGAGCATGTATATAGATTGGTGCTAATAAATAGCAACTCTACTTTTGCCATCTTTAGGTAAAATACCTTCCTTTCCAATCTGTATAATTAAACAGTGCTCGGAGTAACACATTCATAATTACCCTAAGCTGGCGACATAAAGTGGTTAAAACCACCAACATTTTATTGTATTGTATTTTTTTCCAATCTACGGGATCTTCTTTAGTTTATAAACTTTATTATAAATTAAAACACGATTGTCACTTATGTTGTTAACATATTTTAAGGAAAAATAATAAATATCTCAGCACGTCTACCGAGATTGCAGCGTGGGTCAGAGTTATTCAATCTGAACCTTTTATCTAAAATTAATGTAACCTTTAAAATATTGATTTATTGTAAGTGAGTTTGTTTAAAAATATATAATTATTGAAATGAAACCAATATGCTGCTGACTAGGAAACTGAACTGTCAGGAAAAAGATAAATGTCACGAAGAAGAAGTAAGAAAACTGCAAAAAGTTTTTAGCAACCAATTCATATTTAATACCTATATTGCAAGAAGTCTTTTATCGTTTTATATTTTTTAAAGTTTTTTACTATTTTTCGCAACGTTTATTAAATCTCCCTGTACTTCCACAAATATTTAAAGATGAAAATTAGCCAAATCGGTTCGGTCATTCCCGAGTTTTTGCGAGACAAACGAACAGCAATTCATTTTTATATAATTATATAGAATTTGAGCTAGCAGTATCAGTCAATGTCAAAATAGTGCCTGGCAGGTGAGGGGTTAAGAAGTAATTATTTATTTTAACTAGCAATTAAAATCAGCAAAAAAGTTTTGGTCGCCCCTAAAAAATCCTACAGCAATACCAGGACAGAAACTAAATCTAGGATTATCAAGAGATAAGAACATTATGGTCAGCTTGATTATTTATTATGTTTGAAAAATAAATAGCCCCTATAGAAAATTATTATTTGGTCTGAAGGATTATATAATAGTTGGTTAGCATAAAAATATTATTTAAGTACATAATAATATGAGGGTCTGCCTTTTTAACGTTATAAATAACATGAAAGGCTCAATCAAGTAAAGAAAATTTAATTTTACAGCTTGCCAAACTTTAATAAAATCCAAATAACGATTAGCCTAGTAATATTGCTGCAGATACTACCCAATGTCACATTTCTTACTGGTCAATTTAGTTATTTTTGCCGACTACTAAAAGCAGCTCGATTCACTTTGTTTGCTGGCAACACATATTTTGAAGCTGACCAAAACCCTCTTTAATGAGCAGATCGTTATAATGATAGACTTTATGTTATACAGAAATTGTATACTTTTCTTATAACCTATTACGAGAACTAGGAAGATTAATTCTTGAGTTAATCTCTGATTAAATATGCTATAATTCATTGATTTGAAATAAAAATATGTTCGAAAATTGAAATAACCACACATTTTTGTTAAAATAACAATAAAATATATCTACATAAGATATCTTACATAGACCTAACTTTAGAGTACGAAGAAAAAACTTAAACAGTTTTGTGTAAATAATTTTACCGGCATAAGTATCTGATGTTCTGAAGATATTTTTGTTATCTAAAGAGATTTTTGCTTAAAGCAACATTCATTTAGCTGTTAGAGGATTTTAATTTAGTTTAAGTTAGAAGGTATTGTTTTTTGTGTCGAGATAAAGTTACACGATTTTACACTTTTAAACTTTATGTTTATTAGAAAATCTACTAATAAGTACTGTGTAACTCAATTAAACATTATAATGTAAGATAGGAGGTTAAGTATTACTTGTAGCGTTTTTGAAAATGTGTTCAAGTTAGAAGAAATTTCTATTGATTGGTACAAGATCTAGTAAGAAGTATTTTGGTGAAAACTTTACAGTCCATGCATTTGATCATAAACTTTAAAGAAATAATGTAATACAAAACTCCAAAAAAGTGAAAGAGTTATGCTGAATATGTTTTATTGAAGATAAACTTTTTTTAAACTTTATATTTAACGTACAAGTATTTAAACAATTTGTAAGTATTATTATTATGAAAAACTACCGACTGGTATCAAAAAGTAAAATCATCATTGTAAACTTAATTTATACTACTCATTTGGGAAATTATCAAATACAATAATTTAGTTGTTTCCATTCTACCGTAAAGGGAAGGCAATTTCGGGATGTTATCAAGAAAATTGTTTGCATTCAATACCTTTCTTTTAACATCAATGATCTTTGTTTTTTGAATGTTTAACTTTTATTTGTTGAATACTATAACCAAAGTAATTTCTTTTAGCAGAAGGGAGGTACTTCGACCTCTTTTCTTTAACAAAATATGAAAACTGTATTTTGAGAGCTATTTCTACAAAAACACAAATCCCACTCAAACTTATAAATAACGGTAGATATGAGGTCTTTACAAGTTACGTAAAATAGTTTTGTATACTTTATTAGTTTCGCAATGAACATTGGTACCAGCATGTGACAGTTTTGCCACGGTTATCAAGAAATTGGCATGGTACCTAAGCAAAATAAATTGAAATATACAAAAAAAACTGTCAATTTTAATTTGATTGACGTGAACCCTCTTACTACTTAGTTGTAATAAAATCAGTGCTCGGAATAGGACATTCAAGGCGACATAACGTGGTAACCACTAAAATTTTATTGTATTTTCTTCCGAACTTTGGTATCTTTTTGATTTAAAGATCTTTATTATCAACAAAGACACAATGAGTTTGAGAAAAGTATTTTTTTTTAAATACATTTTAACTTAAAATATTACATTAAATTTTTTTCTGTAGCCCTTCAAAATACTTCACAATAATTTTTTCAAGTTTTTGTGACAATCAAAATACGCGCGAAACCCGCGGCGTGACGTCATCGGATTCCATTCTCTCGCACGGGTGGCGCGACTTCGTTTTATTAATATGTCCATATGAACCAGTGCAGTTGTGTGCCACAGATTACATAATAATTAATTGTGCAAAAAGTTAAGTAATGTAATCGGACGCCCGCCGGGTGCGGGCAGCGAGAGCAGCGGCGGGCGGGGGCTATTGGATACGATGACGTCACGTCACGTCAGTCGAGTGCCAGCGAACTAAGCGAGGTAGTAGTCAATGATATTGTATATAATATCATTGGAGGTAGTAGTGTTTTATGCAATTATGTATGTAAATACTTCTCGTATCGAAATGAAATAAAAACTATTGGTTTTAGAATAACGACTTCTATAATGGTATAAGTACTTAAAGTAAAAATAAACTTTTTTTTCATTTTTCCCAAGTCCATTGTCACTAGTGATATCCTACTAATATTAAAAACGCGAAAGTTTGTAAGTATGGATGGATGTTTGTTCCTCTTTCACTTAATAACCATAACCATCCCTCACTGTGGTTCCACAATGCCTGACGTCCAAATCAGACAACGTGACGTCCGTGCCGTGCTGCAGTCACTTGATGTGCGGAAGGCTAGCGGTCCTGACGGTATACCGGCAGTCGTCCTTAAAAAATGTGCTCCCGAGTTGTCTCCAGTACTGACACGACTATACCACCTCTCGTACTCTACTGGAATTGTGCCGGAGGCTTGGAGAAAGGCGAACGTCCAGCCGGTCCCCAAAAAAGGGGATAGGTCTGACCCAGCCAACTATCGACCTATTGCTGTCACCTCTGTCCTATGCAAGGTTTTTGAGCGAATCATAAACAGACAACTCATTCGCTACCTAGAAGATCACTTCCTGATTCATGATCGACAATACGGGTTCAGACCGAAACGATCAACGGGTGATCTCCTGGCGTTCATAACACACCTGTGGGGTGAAGCAATGGATAAGCATGGAGAAGCACTGGCTGTTAGCCTGGACATCTCCAAGGCTTTCGATCGAGTTTGGCATCGTTCGCTTCTCTCCAAGCTTTCGTCATACGGCTTGCCACCTCGCCTATGCGATTGGGTCGCCGGGTTCCTGCATGAGCGCAGCATTCGCGTTCTCTGCGAAAGCAGTGCCTCACAGTCTCTGCAGGTGAACGCCGGAGTGCCGCAGGGTTCTATAATATCGCCCACGCTGTTCCTTCTGCATATCAATGATATGTTATCCTTGGGTAACATTCATTGCTATGCAGACGACAGTACAGTACATCGGCGTTATTTGGGTCACCCTGCGGCAAAGCAGGCCGATGTAGTGGAGACGAGACGGAAGATTGTCATTGAGCTGGACGAGGAGTTAGACCGCATTTATAAATGGGGCTCTGATAACCTGGTCCAGTTCAATGCCAAAAAAACACAGGTCTGCGCTGTCACGGCTAAAAAGTCCGCATTTCTCCCCCAACCCTCCTTCCAGAGCAACCTATTACCCATCCAGACTGGTCTCAGTCTCTTAGGTATGGACATACACAGCGACCTCAACCCGAAGAGCTATATTGAGAGCATTATAACCACAGCCTCACGTAAACTCGGAATCCTGAACAAGGTGAAGCGGTTCTTCACGCCGGAGCAACGTTGTCTTTTGTATAAGACTCAGGTGCGCTCCTGCGTGGAGTATTGCTCTCATCTTTGGGACGGATCCGCCAAGTACTTGCTCGAAGCTCTTGACAGGTTGCAAAGACGTGCTGTCCGTATTATCGGTAACGATGACGTTACGACCAGTCTGGAGCCGCTACAGCTACGTAGGGACATTGCTTCCCTTAGTGCTTTTTACCGCCTTTACCACGGTGAATGCTCTGAGGAGCTCTTTGACCTCATCCCTCCCTCTCCTTTCCTTTCCAGATCGACGCGTGCAGGTCTTAGAAGCCACCCTCATACCGTGCTGACCATCAAGACACGTACCAAAAAGTTTGGACAATCGTTCTTTTGCCGAACTGCCCGTATGTGGAATGCGCTTCCCGCACACGTGTTTCCTTCCTCTTTCTCTCCCGGGTTATTTAAGCGGGACGTGAAAAAGCATTTATGCAAGCCGCCATAGTGAGAGCGTTCGGCATAGCGTGGTAGCGCTGTGACAAACGCTTTCACTTCTTGGGCTTCACTGGCTGCTTTTCATCAGGCAGAGTGAAGCCACTATAGCGTGCCACAATAAAAAAAAAATAAAAAAAAAGTACTGAATGGATTTGAATGAAATTCGGCATACAGATAGTTTATAACCTGGATTAACACATAGGATACTTTTTATCCAGATATTCCCACGGGAACGGGCACCGCGCGGGTGAAACCGCGAGTGGCCGCTAGTTTTATATAACTTTATTCGTCGTCGAACGAGGTAAAAGAACAGACTCAGAAGAAGTGACATTAAAAATACATACATACATATAATCACGATTATTATCCCCAAAGGGTTAGTCAGCGACCGGGCAATGAGGATAGCAAAAGCAGTCCTCTGCTTTAGTTCACTTTTCACCAAATATCGACTGCTCATAATAATATGCTCACTATGACCGCTCTATGCTGTTGAATGTATATGCAGTCTTAAGTCCGTTAGTCGCCTTTTACGACACCCAAGGGTAGCGAGGGGGTGGTAATAGTCTTTCACCGCTACGCGACACAGTTAAAATACCTACTGATTTAAAATCTAATGATATTGGTTTGTTTTTAAAAATATTTCGTTAAATAAATCAAAATAATATGCTGCTGACTTGGCGTACGTTTTTATTTAAAACTTTAGTGTGTGGTGATAGTCTTTTGTTTTTCATTTTTTGTAAGTACTTTACTAGCAGCCGCCCGCGACTT
This sequence comes from Scoparia ambigualis, assembly GCA_963921215.1. NCBI lineage: Eukaryota > Metazoa > Arthropoda > Insecta > Lepidoptera > Crambidae > Scoparia > Scoparia ambigualis. Next base: position 21,797,549 of record OY992511.1, read on the forward strand.
CGTCCGCGTAAACGTCAGTGAATTGATGAATTCCAATTTTCTTTGATACAATACCTTGTCTTGATAATTACAAACACAACTGAAAAAAATGAATAAGTCTAAATAGGATCCGTTCTGAAGTTGATGCGCGAACATCCATTCGTTGTAATTGATTTTTATTTATATAGATTATATTATTATATCCTTCTACTTGCTATTGCAAGTAAAACATGTTCGTGATTGTGGTTTAGACTCTATGAGCCTTAATTTTTTTATATTTTTAAACGACATACCTACTTGCATAGTTTTACTCTACCAACACGTCATTAAGTTGCAATAAGTAAAAACTAGTTATAGTCTATATTACCGATAGCGAAAGTATTAATACTATTCGTCGCCTCAGTGCTTGTTTCGCCTTTCGACCAAATTATCGGAAAAAAATTTAAATGCAGTATTTTTAAGATTAAAATTTTCGTCCTGTTAGTCAAGAAATATTTAAAACATTTTTCTCAAACAAAAAAGGTAAGTATTTAAATTTTATTTGTGACATGACACCGTAACGAAAATTCTGTGCTTATTTGTTTTATGTCCAGTGTTTGTTGTATATCCAACTATGTAAAAAAAATTTGAGTGCTTTAGTGTTCTATGTCCACTCAATCGACCAATCACAGCTCTCAAAACCATCCCCGCCATTTTGTTTTATTTGTCAATGTGGCTGGAGACATCACCAGAATCACTTCGTCGCTTCCGAAAAAACTGGTTTATTCGTTGTAATTGATGAGTTTTTAAATTTTAATTGTTTCAGACAAATGTCAAATTATGTCTAGAACATATTGTAAAAGTAGTTATAATCAGACGCAGCCGCAAACTGAGCAGATAATACATTTTACTTTATACTTATTTCAGTGTTGAAATTCAAACAGGTCGTTGTTTTAACGACGTTTTACAACCTTCAAGCTTAGCCAATTTTACCAAAGTATTAGTTACTTATATTAAAATTATCGAAAAAAGGTTAGTTTTGGTTTAAGTTTTTGTTTTTATTTTGGACGTCGCGTAGTAAAAACATTTGAGTTAAATAAATAATGCGGAATAAAATAATAATACGGTAAAAGGTGTTAAATTACTGACATACCAGCAGGCCTATTCTCTCACTCAACTGACAGTTAAAATTATAACCACCCAAGGAAATTCGATTTACACTGCTGTGTACCATGCTAATTGCTAGTGAAAAATATAGAGCTCGCGCAATGTACGACGAATTTCCTTGGGTGTTCATCACTTTAACTGTCAGTCGAGTCAGAGAATAGGCTTGCAAATCGGATGCACCACCAACTATGTTGTATAAAAATTGTATAAATTTTATATAATATGAGCTCAGCTGCTGTGAAACCAGGCACAATAGAATTTATCAATAATAGAATTTATAAATTATAATCAATAAATTAAATTTTATTTCTTCAAAAAATGCATTCGTTTTTTATAAGTCAGTACTTTAAGCATATAATTAACTTTAAAATCTAAAAGAAAAATTTTCAAAGACACGTGTTTTATGCTAGTCAGTATTAAATAGAGGCCTAGAACACACGAAACAATCCGAAAGTGATAAAACTGAAACTGGAGTTCCTTTTAAGTAATAGTTTTGTGATTTGTACACCATCCTGTATATACATTTGGGACAAAGATCAAACAAGCACTCAAAATAGCTCAATGCTCAAAAATAAAACTGTCACTTTGTCCTATCTCCATTGAGGCATTGTTATAAGTCCACATCCGTAATTATTTGTGTGCATGTTTGTCCTATCTCCACATAAAAACTGCAAAATAAGGTATAATTGATTACCATCTATAGATGACATTTATATCAATCAATTCATAAGTAACTCATGCAGGTATTAAGAAAAATCTTCAAATTTTTAATTTATAGCTTCCTTAAATTATAGAGCATAAAACTCGTCTACTGTAAAATTGAAGAAAATGAGATAAGACAAACAAGCAACAGGGCGATGCTTTGTGAAAAGAACGGTCTAAAATAAAGGTTTTTTTAAAAGATTATTATTAATGTGCGCTTAACACATTAATAATAGTCCTGTTAACCCATCCTGTTAATCTAAATGACTGTGTTGAAGTGGGTTCACGTCAGTGGCCTAACGGAGAGCCGTGGGTTAACGTCAGTAGTCTAACGGAGCTCCGTGGGTTCACGTCAGTAGTCTAACGGAGCTCCGTGGGTTCACGTCAGTGGTCTAACGGAGCTCCGTGGGTTCACGTCAGTAGTCTAACGGAGCTCCGTGGGTTCACGTCAGTAGTCTAACGGAGCTCCGTTAGACTACTGACGTGAACCCACTCCGACACGGAGCTATGGGGATTAAACCACGATTTCTCGCGTTCAACCCGAGCATCTATCCGCTCGACTACCGACGACGTCTCAAACCACAAAAGTTAACCAGTACGAGAGCTAGAAAGATTATTTTTTTATTAACCTCTAATAAACACTTATTTGAAATAAAAATATGTAATCAAGTCACACACTTTTGATGAAATAACATACCTACATACATAATATAATCACGACTATTATCCCCAAATGGTTAGTCAAAGACCAGACAATGAGACCACATAAGAAGTCCTCTGCCATAGTCCACTTTTCACCAAATATCGACTGTACATGTGCACAACGTGGAAGGTAGTGAGCCCATCGCCGCTCTACGCTGTTGGATGCATGTGCAATCTTTAGCCCGTTAGTCGCCTTTTACGACACCCAAGGGAAGAAAAAGGGTGGTAGTATTCTTTCACCGCTACACGACAGGGTTAAAATAATAATAAATGATTAAAGCGTTACTGATAACATTTCTTAACCTTTACTATCTCCAAGTCGCTTAAACTCGTACATTATTAGTTTCACAATAAGCATTGGTAGCATTATACGACAGTTTTGCGACGACTTTCAAGAAGTTAGCATGGTAAGCAAATTACATTGAAATATACAAAAAATACTGAAGATTTTCATTTGATTAACGTTATTAAATATTATGTACTAATAGTAAATAGTAATTTTATCATTAATCATTGAGTAGTGAATTTTATGGCAGTTGGATGATTTTTATTTTTATTGTTCATCCTTTGCAAATTTAAATCTTTTGATAAATGCATTTGTTACAATCAAAAAAAATTAAGTCCCTGATCTCTTTCTCTAATATGCATATTATTATAATGAACATTAATTGTCACATGTCACATTGCTACATATTTTAACTTATAAGTATTTTAATTAAACTAAAATTAAATTTTCTTTAACACTAAAGTTACTATACTGAACAGTATTAATTTAAGTAGGTATAAAATCATAAAATAAGTAAATAATCATTTAAATAATAATAATCATAATTTATTTCCAGATGAAACTGCTACTGTTTTGTGCAGTACTTACTGTGATCGAAGCTCGAAATGTAATTCCATGTGCTGACACTCTGACCATTCAGAATGTCGTCTACGAGAAGAACATTCTCAGAACGCAAGTGGACAGCCCGTACCAACTAGCAATTGACTATGATACCAGCACATTATTCTTCAGTTACACTTCTCGCAATGAAGAAGTATTTACTTCGGTGTATTTCAATTTAAAGGATCGGTCTACCGGCAGGATACCTAATGTAGCCGGTGGTTTTGCGAACGCAGTAGATAGCCAGGGGCAAATTGTTTACATTGGTGGCAAAGATGGTATTTACAAGTTTGATTATAATACGAAGACAGCAGTGAAATTGCCAATCAGCGATGAGAACATTTGGCAGATGTTTTACAAGGATGGACTCTACTTCACTACTTACCCTGAAGAAAAAGTTTATGTGTACAAGAAAGATCAGGTACAACTCGTTCCAGAATTTAATAAAATCAAAGCATCGTTAGTGGCTATCGACAATGACAACAATTTCTTGTATGCGCAAGACGGTAATCTACGTATAATTAAGGATGGAGTAGACAGTCTATTAGGCGAATATTCCGTAAATGGTTTAAATATAGATATGAACGGTAATGTGTACTTTTCAACTCCTGAAGGTATTTACAAAGTTAAAGATAAGGAGGTAACGCTTATAGTTGCAATTAATAATTGTTACGGATTTGCAATTAAAGCTGACCATACGATAATATATGCAACTGCAGACAAAGTTATTGAGCTGAGGCCAACAAATAGGATGTGTTAGTTTAACAACATAATTATGATGTATACAAATCAGAATGGGTCACTTTTAAGTCGATACGACTTTTTTTAAATTAGAACAAACTTACCACACTAATGAAAGTAAAAATTATTCTTCTGAAAAATGTTATAGTTACCTGTCAAATTATTAATACAATAATATAATTACTCAAAAGCATTATTCTTTTTATTAAGGTTCAATAATTTTTATTATAAATATGGATGGATGGCAAAACCGTAATTATCTGACTATATTATTAACTTTAATTTCAATTTTAATTTAATTGTGTTATACAGATCACTTAAATAGTACATACTAAACAAATAAAATTATACAGAGTAAGGAATCTAACAATATGTTGAGTGGAACAATTTTATGAAGTATATTACTTACTATATTATAGTCAGTGATGGGATTATATAAATGTAGGTTGGTGGTAATAACCACTCTCTGTCGGACTTTGACGCCACCTTAAGGTTTAATCCCATCTTTTCTTATCACTTTGTAATATTAATAATATATATTGTAACATAATAACATAATTATACTTATGGTTGTTATTAACCGCAGTGCTCGGAATAGGACACCTTGTTTGCCCTAAAGTGGTTAAACCACCAAAATGTTATTATATCTCTTCCAATTTTTGCTATATTCTTTAGTTTAACCCCTCAAGCCCCAAACGGCCAAATATAGTCGCACCTAAAAAACTCGCTATTCCGTCAGACCCCAAGCGGCCATATATGACCGCGCTCTGCACTTGACTTTGTACCGTGTTTTGATACACTTAAAGACTACTTTAGTATGAACAAGGTCGATTATTTCGGTTCTGTGGTACATTTTATGCATCGTGAATGCAAAATGTAACATGAACTGCGTTCCATTTTTCTTTTATTTTTTTTTCCATTTCCGAAACATTTTTTTTCCATTTCCGCCAATTCGCACCTGCTGTCAATATTTTTAGACATTTCGATTCCAAGGCCGAGAGGCTAGGGTACTTTGTCAACTTAAGTGATAACATGTTTGAATGTTTAAATTGTAAGTTTGTTCATAGCAAATTATGCCAGGCCAATTTCCCCTAATATTTAAATTATATTATATACTTATTATCATTACTTATACCCCTAATGTTAAATACAGTATCTGTACATTTTATTTGTCTGCAATAATGTGTGTTATTTATAAATAAAAAAGAAGCTGACCAAAAAGCAAACATTACAGGGGGCAAGCGACCAGACCTTTGACCCAAAGTCCCTATCAGTGAGCTGAGCCACGTGATATCTGAAAAAATAATGTACATACATATCGAAGTAAAAGTCAAAGTCAAATTATTTATTCAATGTAAACCTTTACAGGCACTTATTGACGTCAATACTGTAACCTCCCCACAACATTAAATTGCTACACCTAAATCTAAACCTAAATCTAATGCCTTTCACACCTATATGCCTAGCTAGCTTATAATACATACACACATCCTCGCCGCTTTACCTTAACTTAAATTATTATCTAATTCTTAAAACTAATTAACCTAATTTATCTACAATCTAATGGTTGTGTCTGGAGTTTTGTAGAGTGTGTAGCGTTTGTATGAAGATGGAACCTTAGCATAGCTTAATTCTATTTGCAGTGAATTTCAGTCAAGCAATGTAATATTATAATAACTACTATTTTGGCCAGATCGTCTAGTGAACCCTCCGTTGTTAACCGCATTTAAGTAACTCAAGTTCTTTCGTGAAAGTTTAGTAATTGGCTTATCCCTGTGTTAAATTATTTTCTCCTGACCTAATTACCTACCAGTCTATAAATCCTAACATAAATATGTGTAGCCTAGCAATGACTCCGTCTGAACTGTGACCTAAATCCTTCACTGCAGCTGCGGGGAAGATTTGTAACCACTCAAAGGTAATCAGATGATAGCTTAGCTTGTAGGTATTATTATTTATTATCAGTAGCATGATACATAAGAAGCCTGGTGCAATTTATGAGCCCCACCACCGCTCCATAGCGTACTGTACATCTCATGGTTTAATTACAGTTCCGACACATTGGCTTTAACTTTAATTATTAGCTTGTGCCTTTAATTCTTTAACTGAGAATTTACATCTCTCCTCAAATTTAATTTCATTTTACATTATGCACTATGTGTTAGCAATTTAAATTCTTATTATTCCACATAAATCAATAGAGTTTATCTCAAGGCTTGCTATCATCCAAATATCCTTTTCACATTAAGAACTTAATTATTCAATGCAATAACTTATATTCAGTTCCGTAAAGGGTGGATAATTTAATAAAACGCCAATTCAGGCGGTGGCTAAAGTAGAATGCTATTAATACAGGTAAAACTACTTTTATTTATTCTTAGTATTTATTATACAAGTCCTGTAAAGCTCCAATATAACTACATTGGATTGGCTGCATTGGCAGATTATCACATCTTAAGTTTATTAAAGGATGTTTAATTCATTCAATATCCTTGACTTTAGGAAGTGAACTGAAATAGAATACTATCATTTGAAGTAAATTACTTTGGATTACTCTTAGTGTTCATTATACAGATCTTATAAAGTATAAATACATCTCAAGTTTATTGAAAGATGCCTAATTTATTCAACATCCCTGACTTTTAGGGAGTGAATGTAGTTAATTATTTTCCCATTAACTTACACCCTCTGTCTCTCAGACTGAGTGGTTAATTTGATAGACTACTAAATCATAGTTAGTATACCTTTAGTAGGTAGTTAATTATCACTGTTAATCATTAAATAAATTACATTTAGAAGTTATCTTTTACTCACTTTAATAAGTATAAATTAGACTGTACTAGGTATTAGTCTGATTGATTAGATTGTTCCCATCAAATATTTCTATGTTTCATATTATTAGAAGTAAGTACTTACATATCTTAAGAGGTCTATTCAAATGGTATTAGTAGACCATTGTCAGGCTAATTAGCTGGTTGTTATCAATCAATTATTTCTATGTTTCAGATTATTAGAAGCTCATAGCTTGCAATGTCTTCTTTCAACGACTTATCCTAGGTTCTAAACTGGTTTTAGTTGTTCAGTTTGTATCAGCTTATTTTTGCTAAGGTATCGGATGTAAAACTTTAACACCTTGAAGAGTGTAGCGATATGAGATCGTATTGCATCCCAGGGAAAGCTAAAAAATGCCTGTTTGGTCATTTCAGCATTAGAAATCAAACATCACAGTACGACTAAGCTTATTTGCTATAACTTTTTAGTATTTTCTTGTAATAGGAAACCAGTCTAGACTTTTAGGTATTCCAAAGTAATGATGGTACGATATTATCATGCTTCTATTAATTATTTAAAATGAATAATTAATTGGTAACAACTTTAGGAAAACAATTAGAATTTTATCGGCCTGCGGTAACAGATTACTTGCCTAGCTAGGACCCACATCACTTCATCATAATTTTATTTAGCGCCATAACTTAATTATCCCTACCTTATTAGTCTGAATTAATAACTAACCATATATATATATCCGCCTACCTATAGATTCCTACAACTTTCCTCACTTGAAAATGCCTATATTTTGTCGAACTAACAGTCCCTCTTGTGTACCTTGCAAACTAGGCCAAGCCTCATTTAATTTAAATTCGTGGTGTGTGGTGAGAGTCGCATTGCCCCTGAAAGCAACTAACTCCTAAATGTTCTATCAGTCGAGCCAGTATACTCAGTGTGTTATTTTCCTATCACTACACTGTATGTATGGAGATAGACTCGAGATTGGACTGGGTCATACGGGTCTACCTCCAGCTAAATGGTGTCTGACCTATCTTCAACTTTCACTAGGGAGACAACTGTCTCTCCCCCATTACTCCGTCGAAGATAGTGTATTGTTTAGCGTAATAGTGTAAAACGCCGATCTTATTAAATACAATCAAAGATCATCCAGACCGAAGTCTGTTGAAAGGTACATAGGGTTTTGTTGTCACCGTGACTCGTTTCCGCCGATGTACCCCAGAATACTTCATTCTGTTAACGGATTCGAGTTGCGATCGCAATAGTTTACTTTATTAATAACTTTCAATTTCACAAATCTTAATTAATATCGCAGCTCGAATATCACTTAGCGCACTATCAAGCTCGGACGCTATTTTTCCCGTATGAGTCGTACCGCACTCTTAAGTTGGACCGCTCCGTTGACGTCCCAAAACTGAATGTCCGCTAATTTTCCCAAGCATCTTAACTTTCCCGCCACGCGCCTTCCCATTTTTTTTCCGCGCGAGACCGCTTTTCTTCCCTCAACCAATCGCTAGCCGTTTCCCCGATGCCCCCCCGCCTTCGCGTCGCGCCACGTGGAGCTATCATCCGACCTCTCTTTCTGTCTTTTTCTCAACCTCTCGCTCGCTCATTGCCGCTTTCGCCGCGCAATTCTAAAATTTTTCCATAATCTAACCAAATCTCGTCAGATAGCCAATATTACATCTTTGAATATCTAAATGTAGCCTTCTATCAACAATTCCCTCTCAATAATCATCCACTTAAGCCAATAATCCTGTATTTTGTGAAATTATAAAAAGTTCCGTATTCCGACCATAGGTGGCGCCCGCCCGTATGTCTACCGGCTTGCCAACCTACGCCTATGTCACAAGGCCACACAGAACAGTCCCCGCGAAATTCAAAATAAAGATAAAGCCCGTTGCCAACCTAACACGAAGCTCAAGTAAATAACTCACGCTAGACGGCGCCTATGTCGCAAGGGACGCACAGAGCAGTCCCCGCGAAATTCAAAATAAAGAAGTCAAACTAGCAACCTTATGCGAAGCTCAAGTAAATAACTCACGCTAGACGGCGCCTATGTCGCAAGGAGCACACAGAGCAGTCCCCGCGAAATTCAAACTAAAGATAAAGCGCTAGACCACTGACCATTATTCTGAACTAGTTTATTATTCCCTTTTCATGCTTATTATTAATGGTGCTACGCATTAATATTTATTTTAGTGCTACTCCCATGCATTCCTTACTAACGGACGGATACCATTCATTCTGTACCGTTACAGCCGCCCCCGATAGAATTTAAGCAGATAAAGTACCACTCTTATCTGCGGCGAATTATATCTAAACCCTGTACTTAATTAAGTACAAAATAGCACCTCCTTCCTTGCCAACCTCATTGTCATCCTAGCCTTCTTCCTCAAAGACATTCCTACTATTTATAGTTCCTCCCCAAATCCCTAATGACTCCTTCCTCAATAAGCATTCTCATTGCAAAAAAAACCCACACCCCTCATTCTATTCAACTGACACAAAATCATAATTGCATACCCAGTTCTCGTGTTCGAAACGAAATCCTAGTAAACTTAGTTTCGGCAAATATTTCCCAATAACTTAGGTATCTACCATGTCTCTAATCATACACAACCTCCGAATAATGATTTGCCTTTTGTTTACCATCATAACAACAAATCATACTATAATTTAAATCAATATAACAGTCTCTTGCGCTGTCTACTAACGCCCCCTAGCGAAAACTCTTCAACTCTATGACGATTCCGACGTAAGTTTATAACATCTTCCGAACCATTCAATTATTCTATTCTTTAAATTATTTTCCTAGAATAATTTCAAGTACATCTGTCATCATGGCCTTCTTTTAACTTACGTCCCTTCTTACAACTTGTTTCGCATCTAAATGTTGCAACCTAGGGATCGAACCTGGGATCTTTCGTGGGTGAAGCATCAACCACTTCGCCGTCATGGTCTTTTAGTTCCAACTAGGTTAATGAATAATAATTAATAATTTGAATTAAAACTTTCCTTCATACTTCAACGCTACCAATCTCATCTTAGCTTATATAATTACCTAAGATAACGAAACGTCGGAACAATTGTCTACCTCAGGCAGGGATCGAACCCGCGTCCTCCACAATCCCTAATTAGCTACTTCTTTCAACCGAAACCTATTTTCCTCTACGCGGATAAGAAATCTTAACCAAACCCCCATATCAACCAAACCCAGTAGGCATACCATCATCGCCCAAGAGTTATAACTTTATTTTAGATGAGATACATCTATGTCTAATCCTACAAATAACCGAGATAGAATACTAGACTCGCTTCCGTCCGGTACGCAGTGACACCCACTCACCGTGCATACAAATAGAGGTCTCAACGCCTTACAATAAGGTTGTCGATCGTAAATATTTAGGAAAAACTCATTCACTCTAAGGGGCCACGCATCTCGAAACACGTCCTTGAGTTTTGAACTAGCTACCCCGTAGTTCAGATCTATTAGAAGTTTGTGTGCTATGTATATCCGTCCAACTGTCAATGTATGCGTCATCGATAAATACTTGTTAATACCCCGGTACGTGTTGGACATTGTATACTAATTGACAAGTACTGAGCCTATACGTATAAGCAAATACTTATGCCAAAACCTATCTAGTAACTATGTCTCATCCCTAGTTATTACTATGTACGAAAGACAACATTTAGTCTCATTTGCCAATATATAATACGTCAATATCCCCTTACTTTCCTATACCTTTGAAAAATATCATTTTCTTTTTAAATTAAACAGACCGGTAACTATCTTATCCGCCCCCACAACTCTACTTAACTTCCTACCTTTTATATTACTAATAATCGGTCAAATCGGTAAATAATAAGTCATTAAAGGTGACACTTCGTCTTAGTATTCATGGTAATTAATATCGTAAGTTCCTTCTCGTATTTACTGAATTCCAAACTGCGTGATTCAATAGTGCTAGTTTCTTTTTATTTTTTATTTTTTTTATTAGATGATTTTAATTTTACACTCGCACAAGACACATTATTAAGATGGTAATCTCCCGAATGTTTGTAACTCTAATTGGTTACTCATTATGCATTCTACTTTACTTTTCAGCCTTCCGTCCAGATGGTAAAATTCCCCAGCAACACGAGATCCCCTGACCACGCCAAAATGAAATGCCATCAATGGCCTCTGTTTCTGCAGCCTAAGACATTATCTCTCTATAGGTTAGTCAAGTATAATTGTCCTGATTTAGACTTCACAAGACGCCCCCAAAGGAACCACCTTACAGCAGAATTTCCGCAACTTTAAGAAAGGCTAGTTTAGGAAATGAAGCTAAATGGAAACCACTTAATTTTATTGTGTGCTGAGTAATTCCCACTTCTACAGCACAGTTCCGAAACTTCGATTCAATTACTTCACCAGGTAAATCAAACAAACCCTACACGCTTAACTAAGTTCTATTTGTGCCCAGTGCGACTAAAAATATTCGAACACCCTAAACAAGCTACTTTTACTAATTTAACAGTGCCAATTAAGAATGCTCCCTTGTGTCATCTATAATTTTATTGTGTGCATAGACGACCAAAGACCTCGCTTTCAGCATGCCTTCTTCGTTGGACCCGCTTAGTTAAATACTCTAATCAAAATTCTAAAGTTACAATTGAAAATGTCAAAAGTTCGAATATTATGCAATAGAGAATTTCTCTAACATAGTTACTCCATCTCTTCGCACTATTTAGTCAGGCATATTGCAATTCAAGTATTTATTTTAATTTATAATGACCTATCTTCTCCACCCCTGTTCACATACTTTAGCCATCCCTATCCACAGCTGCGGTGAAGATAATTAGTTAATGAACAAAACATCCTATAAACACTCTATGTTGCTACCGCAATCACAAGAAATATTTACTAGGAGGATTATCTATCATACAGCTGACTATAACAAAATGAGTCCCCCTTATCTTTCTCCGTTCCTTCTCTAACGTAGAAGACAGCAACAGACAATTAATATTTAATTACTTATAATTTAGAACAACCCTAGGTAAAACGCTACCACAAAACTAGACTAGAACCGAATAATACTAACCGAAGTAAACTTTTGTATTCACACTTGCAAATAAAATATCTTTATCTTTCCGTGATGAATAATATTTTGATAACACTATTTCATCAACTCAATGTCCCGGCCTACATATGTGAAAACTCCCAATCAATTAGTTTGTATAAAACAATCTAGATGCAACATGCAGTTCACATTAACTAACAATTTTAAGGTTGTGCCATAATTTCGACAATAACCTACCTTAGCACTAATTTTAATCATCTACAATTTCATCACGTACATATTAGATGCCAATAATCTAGATTATTTAAGAATTCTAGCAATTCATATTAATAAAAATCCAAACAAGATAATCCCGCTGTGACAGTCTGCGCTGACCTTGCCACAAGTCAAAAACGCGTTTCGTTCGTCCTATCATTTCTAAACCTGTAGACATTTACTTTGTACTACACAAATTCTTGAGTTAATAATTATTTGCCAATTGTTAAGCAAACCTATTTAATTTCATAATAACAATTTTAATATAGCAGTATTAGAATATTATTATAAATCCCGAACATCTTTATTTATTATAATCAACATTACCGGTTAAAGTATTTGAATGGCCTAGTGCGAACTAGGTTTCAGGTCGCACCTCGGGAAAATAAATTTACTATTGACTCTAAAATCTACTACTAATAAATTTATTATTTTCTTCTGACATACAAAGATAGGTTATGACTCTAGGTCGGGTTTAATAAACTTTGAACTAAGGCTACCTCCACAATAATCTCGATTAAATATATATATCCGCAAAACGAATTATGTCTAATTCGGCCGATTTTATTAAATTTAAATTATGCTACTAAACAGTACGTATCCTAAGAACGTCACACATCCGAAACCCATTTCAGTTCTAATTTCTTTACCCATCTAAATTAAATTTTGTACCTGTCGACGCGAGATAACATCTAAATAATTACTTTGTATGATTCGAATTGTGATAGTTGATTTTGTATTGTAATCTCGATAACGCAATATCAGGGATTTACTTATTAATAAATTTTACACTAAGAAATTTATTCTCAGCTCGCAATATCATCGCTTTATTTCCGGCTTGAATGTTTCTGCGGACTATGAGTTTAAATTTATCCTGCAACTTAAAATTGTGGTATATATAATCGATCACTGTTTTATAAGTAGCTGGTGTTAACTTTTAAAATGATAAAACGATTTAACTAATGATTATGACGTGACATCCGTCCGCAACTCGCCTTTATAATTGATGTGATAACATACGCTATTGTTATCCCTATAGCGTAACAGTGCTATAACTCGTTAATTTTGCAGTTAAATCTCGACTTCAAGCCAGTCAACTATTTTTTTTTTTTTCTACTATTATTTTTTTTTTCAATTTATTATTCTTTCTTTACTATTGTATTTTTCTTCCGACCCCTATTTTGCTCCCAAGCTCAATTAATATCTACCTTCCACAATTATCCATCATCCGTCAATCTTAGGTATCCTCGAGAAATATTTCATCTTAATCGTTCAACGGAGATAGACAATTGTGCAAGGTACCCTTCTTAATAGGCTAATCCAACCCAGTGAATTTAATGATTTATCTATCTCTACCTATCCTAACTAATTAGTCATGTAGTAAAGTCTTTTCTTTTCACCGCTCTCCCGACTTAGATATCTCTAGGTAACTCACAACTGATAATATTAGGTAAGTAGGTATAGTAAGCTGTGCCCAGCGAGCTTTACCTCTGCGTACGTTAACCTCATCTTAAGCTAATAATAATCCTTTATAAATCTTCATAATTAACTATTTATCACGATTTCAACTATACGGTAAGAAGCAATGATTACCGGTAACGACTAATTACAACGCTGCAAGAGTATTTCAATTATACATATTATTATTAGACAGCACCCTTTTACCATCATCCAAAATAAAATCTTTTATTGGTAACCCAACGCCATCTAGCCTCGCTAATAAGTAACCTCCCCACAATAGAGTAGATATTAGATAGTTGTTTCCAGACGGTAACGACTTTTATCGCCTACTAGACGTATTTATCCGTTTACATTATGCATCCCAAACTACGTTGCTTTTAAACCAAAATTCCTACTAGCAATGAATAGTCATATGATTCTATCCCCTACATGACATACCTGCTACTTGTTATTACTTATAATCGCGATTCCTCATCAACGCGTGTATTTTGAACCGTAATACTATTTTATGTTACTTTTCCTAGGATTTTAGCGAACTAACAAAATGAAGCGGCATTTCCCATGTCATTGCATTCTAATCTACTACGTGATAAGTATTAGGAAAATCTCTTTCAATGTAAAAATCGCAGGTATTAAAAATAACAGGTATGGAAAATAACAGGTGATTCCACTTGCTATAACAAAATCACATGATTACGCGATAAGGAAGTTTCCTCTCCGATTGGTTTTATGACGTCATGTTTTATAATCATTCCTAATTCTAGATTGTTTATGGTCTCGCTAAATCATTTGTCTCTATGGTCCAACCATAGACAAAGAACGTTATAGTCCTTGACTAGCCTAAACTACTCTATGGATTTCAGATGTGAGACTCAAGTACACTATTATAATTTTTTTTTTCTCTAACATAACCAACAAAATAAATTATAATACGTGGAATAGCACATCAACTAAAAACCGCAATCGCTCAACGATTATTAGTCAAAATATAATTATTATTAGTTTTATATTATGCTGTTAGCGTCATAACTTTATAATATTGTACAGCATATCGCCGTCCTATAATATAAATTGAATCCAGCAATAATTAAGTTGGTTACCTCTGTCCAATCTCGCCCCCTAGCCTTCCCATCCGACAGCAATAATAATTAAACCGCCCCCTATTCCACAAATCTTTCTAAATCAATAAATGTTGAACTATGTCACCCTATCGACTTTTTACGATCCTAAAAATAACTCAACACAAGGCTGTATGAACCAGTTGCCTATGCCTATATGAAATCTATCACCAGGAATAGAAACAAAACTACAGTTACCATAACTCTTAACGTCAACAATTAACTTAGCGTCTCAAAATCGAATACAAAGTCTTAGTACTACAATCTTCAATCACCATACATTCAACCGTAGTATTTTTCTTGTAACAATCTCAACCAAAACAAAAATTACACCCGAAGCAATTTCATTGTCCCCTAAAATCGAGTGCCAAATCGACAGATGTGTCATTATCTTACATTGCCTCTCGCAACAACGGACATCCCTGGAAGGTATTATATTTTAAATAATACTCATTACGCTATTGTTTTGTAGCTTTATCTCCTCCTTTGACCTTTAACCTAACCTGAAAATCTTTTTGTTACAGATTTCGTACAACAAAATTTTAGCTCCAGCTCTCATTGCGACTGTCTACAATATTGGTCTTAATCTATTATCAAGAACCCGTAATACAAAGTGTATGAATCAACTTTAGAAGATAACAACGTTTATTGTGAAAAGTGTCAAATTATAATTCACCCATTATCAAGAGCCCGTAATACAAAGTGTATGAATCAACTTTAGAAGATAACAACGTTTATTGTGAAAAGTGTCAAATTATAATTCTTCAATATCTCTGAATTAATTAATCTTCATTGAATTATTCCCTATTAAGCCAATTCTAAACTCACGCATCGCAACACGACAACAATTTGTGGGAAAAAATCCCACTTCTAAATTAAAGTATTACCGCTTGACTGAAATCCAATACAACTATATTAATGATAATTTATAACTTAACTTTCTGATCCTGGTCATGGCTTACCAAATTGTAACCTCCCCACAACATTAAATTGCTACACCTAAATCTAAACCTAAATCTAATGCCTTTCACACCTATATGCCTAGCTAGCTTATAATACATACACACATCCTCGCCGCTTTACCTTAACTTAAATTATTATCTAATTCTTAAAACTAATTAACCTAATTTATCTACAATCTAATGGTTGTGTCTGGAGTTTTGTAGAGTGTGTAGCGTTTGTATGAAGATGGAACCTTAGCATAGCTTAATTCTATTTGCAGTGAATTTCAGTCAAGCAATGTAATATTATAATAACTACTATTTTGGCCAGATCGTCTAGTGAACCCTCCGTTGTTAACCGCATTTAAGTAACTCAAGTTCTTTCGTGAAAGTTTAGTAATTGGCTTATCCCTGTGTTAAATTATTTTCTCCTGACCTAATTACCTACCAGTCTATAAATCCTAACATAAATATGTGTAGCCTAGCAATGACTCCGTCTGAACTGTGACCTAAATCCTTCACTGCAGCTGCGGGGAAGATTTGTAACCACTCAAAGGTAATCAGATGATAGCTTAGCTTGTAGGTATTATTATTTATTATCAGTAGCATGATACATAAGAAGCCTGGTGCAATTTATGAGCCCCACCACCGCTCCATAGCGTACTGTACATCTCATGGTTTAATTACAGTTCCGACACATTGGCTTTAACTTTAATTATTAGCTTGTGCCTTTAATTCTTTAACTGAGAATTTACATCTCTCCTCAAATTTAATTTCATTTTACATTATGCACTATGTGTTAGCAATTTAAATTCTTATTATTCCACATAAATCAATAGAGTTTATCTCAAGGCTTGCTATCATCCAAATATCCTTTTCACATTAAGAACTTAATTATTCAATGCAATAACTTATATTCAGTTCCGTAAAGGGTGGATAATTTAATAAAACGCCAATTCAGGCGGTGGCTAAAGTAGAATGCTATTAATACAGGTAAAACTACTTTTATTTATTCTTAGTATTTATTATACAAGTCCTGTAAAGCTCCAATATAACTACATTGGATTGGCTGCATTGGCAGATTATCACATCTTAAGTTTATTAAAGGATGTTTAATTCATTCAATATCCTTGACTTTAGGAAGTGAACTGAAATAGAATACTATCATTTGAAGTAAATTACTTTGGATTACTCTTAGTGTTCATTATACAGATCTTATAAAGTATAAATACATCTCAAGTTTATTGAAAGATGCCTAATTTATTCAACATCCCTGACTTTTAGGGAGTGAATGTAGTTAATTATTTTCCCATTAACTTACACCCTCTGTCTCTCAGACTGAGTGGTTAATTTGATAGACTACTAAATCATAGTTAGTATACCTTTAGTAGGTAGTTAATTATCACTGTTAATCATTAAATAAATTACATTTAGAAGTTATCTTTTACTCACTTTAATAAGTATAAATTAGACTGTACTAGGTATTAGTCTGATTGATTAGATTGTTCCCATCAAATATTTCTATGTTTCATATTATTAGAAGTAAGTACTTACATATCTTAAGAGGTCTATTCAAATGGTATTAGTAGACCATTGTCAGGCTAATTAGCTGGTTGTTATCAATCAATTATTTCTATGTTTCAGATTATTAGAAGCTCATAGCTTGCAATGTCTTCTTTCAACGACTTATCCTAGGTTCTAAACTGGTTTTAGTTGTTCAGTTTGTATCAGCTTATTTTTGCTAAGGTATCGGATGTAAAACTTTAACACCTTGAAGAGTGTAGCGATATGAGATCGTATTGCATCCCAGGGAAAGCTAAAAAATGCCTGTTTGGTCATTTCAGCATTAGAAATCAAACATCACAGTACGACTAAGCTTATTTGCTATAACTTTTTAGTATTTTCTTGTAATAGGAAACCAGTCTAGACTTTTAGGTATTCCAAAGTAATGATGGTACGATATTATCATGCTTCTATTAATTATTTAAAATGAATAATTAATTGGTAACAACTTTAGGAAAACAATTAGAATTTTATCGGCCTGCGGTAACAGATTACTTGCCTAGCTAGGACCCACATCACTTCATCATAATTTTATTTAGCGCCGTAACTTAATTATCCCTACCTTATTAGTCTGAATTAATAACTAACCATATATATATATCCGCCTACCTATAGATTCCTACAACTTTCCTCACTTGAAAATGCCTATATTTTGTCGAACTAACAGTCCCTCTTGTGTACCTTGCAAACTAGGCCAAGCCTCATTTAATTTAAATTCGTGGTGTGTGGTGAGAGTCGCATTGCCCCTGAAAGCAACTAACTCCTAAATGTTCTATCAGTCGAGCCAGTATACTCAGTGTGTTATTTTCCTATCACTACACTGTATGTATGGAGATAGACTCGAGATTGGACTGGGTCATACGGGTCTACCTCCAGCTAAATGGTGTCTGACCTATCTTCAACTTTCACTAGGGAGACAACTGTCTCTCCCCCATTACTCCGTCGAAGATAGTGTATTGTTTAGCGTAATAGTGTAAAACGCCGATCTTATTAAATACAATCAAAGATCATCCAGACCGAAGTCTGTTGAAAGGTACATAGGGTTTTGTTGTCACCGTGACTCGTTTCCGCCGATGTACCCCAGAATACTTCATTCTGTTAACGGATTCGAGTTGCGATCGCAATAGTTTACTTTATTAATAACTTTCAATTTCACAAATCTTAATTAATATCGCAGCTCGAATATCACTTAGCGCACTATCAAGCTCGGACGCTATTTTTCCCGTATGAGTCGTACCGCACTCTTAAGTTGGACCGCTCCGTTGACGTCCCAAAACTGAATGTCCGCTAATTTTCCCAAGCATCTTAACTTTCCCGCCACGCGCCTTCCCATTTTTTTTCCGCGCGAGACCGCTTTTCTTCCCTCAACCAATCGCTAGCCGTTTCCCCGATGCCCCCCCGCCTTCGCGTCGCGCCACGTGGAGCTATCATCCGACCTCTCTTTCTGTCTTTTTCTCAACCTCTCGCTCGCTCATTGCCGCTTTCGCCGCGCAATTCTAAAATTTTTCCATAATCTAACCAAATCTCGTCAGATAGCCAATATTACATCTTTGAATATCTAAATGTAGCCTTCTATCAACAATTCCCTCTCAATAATCATCCACTTAAGCCAATAATCCTGTATTTTGTGAAATTATAAAAAGTTCCGTATTCCGACCATAGGTGGCGCCCGCCCGTATGTCTACCGGCTTGCCAACCTACGCCTATGTCACAAGGCCACACAGAACAGTCCCCGCGAAATTCAAAATAAAGATAAAGCCCGTTGCCAACCTAACACGAAGCTCAAGTAAATAACTCACGCTAGACGGCGCCTATGTCGCAAGGGACGCACAGAGCAGTCCCCGCGAAATTCAAAATAAAGAAGTCAAACTAGCAACCTTATGCGAAGCTCAAGTAAATAACTCACGCTAGACGGCGCCTATGTCGCAAGGAGCACACAGAGCAGTCCCCGCGAAATTCAAACTAAAGATAAAGCGCTAGACCACTGACCATTATTCTGAACTAGTTTATTATTCCCTTTTCATGCTTATTATTAATGGTGCTACGCATTAATATTTATTTTAGTGCTACTCCCATGCATTCCTTACTAACGGACGGATACCATTCATTCTGTACCGTTACAGCCGCCCCCGATAGAATTTAAGCAGATAAAGTACCACTCTTATCTGCGGCGAATTATATCTAAACCCTGTACTTAATTAAGTACAAAATAGCACCTCCTTCCTTGCCAACCTCATTGTCATCCTAGCCTTCTTCCTCAAAGACATTCCTACTATTTATAGTTCCTCCCCAAATCCCTAATGACTCCTTCCTCAATAAGCATTCTCATTGCAAAAAAAACCCACACCCCTCATTCTATTCAACTGACACAAAATCATAATTGCATACCCAGTTCTCGTGTTCGAAACGAAATCCTAGTAAACTTAGTTTCGGCAAATATTTCCCAATAACTTAGGTATCTACCATGTCTCTAATCATACACAACCTCCGAATAATGATTTGCCTTTTGTTTACCATCATAACAACAAATCATACTATAATTTAAATCAATATAACAGTCTCTTGCGCTGTCTACTAACGCCCCCTAGCGAAAACTCTTCAACTCTATGACGATTCCGACGTAAGTTTATAACATCTTCCGAACCATTCAATTATTCTATTCTTTAAATTATTTTCCTAGAATAATTTCAAGTACATCTGTCATCATGGCCTTCTTTTAACTTACGTCCCTTCTTACAACTTGTTTCGCATCTAAATGTTGCAACCTAGGGATCGAACCTGGGATCTTTCGTGGGTGAAGCATCAACCACTTCGCCGTCATGGTCTTTTAGTTCCAACTAGGTTAATGAATAATAATTAATAATTTGAATTAAAACTTTCCTTCATACTTCAACGCTACCAATCTCATCTTAGCTTATATAATTACCTAAGATAACGAAACGTCGGAACAATTGTCTACCTCAGGCAGGGATCGAACCCGCGTCCTCCACAATCCCTAATTAGCTACTTCTTTCAACCGAAACCTATTTTCCTCTACGCGGATAAGAAATCTTAACCAAACCCCCATATCAACCAAACCCAGTAGGCATACCATCATCGCCCAAGAGTTATAACTTTATTTTAGATGAGATACATCTATGTCTAATCCTACAAATAACCGAGATAGAATACTAGACTCGCTTCCGTCCGGTACGCAGTGACACCCACTCACCGTGCATACAAATAGAGGTCTCAACGCCTTACAATAAGGTTGTCGATCGTAAATATTTAGGAAAAACTCATTCACTCTAAGGGGCCACGCATCTCGAAACACGTCCTTGAGTTTTGAACTAGCTACCCCGTAGTTCAGATCTATTAGAAGTTTGTGTGCTATGTATATCCGTCCAACTGTCAATGTATGCGTCATCGATAAATACTTGTTAATACCCCGGTACGTGTTGGACATTGTATACTAATTGACAAGTACTGAGCCTATACGTATAAGCAAATACTTATGCCAAAACCTATCTAGTAACTATGTCTCATCCCTAGTTATTACTATGTACGAAAGACAACATTTAGTCTCATTTGCCAATATATAATACGTCAATATCCCCTTACTTTCCTATACCTTTGAAAAATATCATTTTCTTTTTAAATTAAACAGACCGGTAACTATCTTATCCGCCCCCACAACTCTACTTAACTTCCTACCTTTTATATTACTAATAATCGGTCAAATCGGTAAATAATAAGTCATTAAAGGTGACACTTCGTCTTAGTATTCATGGTAATTAATATCGTAAGTTCCTTCTCGTATTTACTGAATTCCAAACTGCGTGATTCAATAGTGCTAGTTTCTTTTTATTTTTTATTTTTTTTATTAGATGATTTTAATTTTACACTCGCACAAGACACATTATTAAGATGGTAATCTCCCGAATGTTTGTAACTCTAATTGGTTACTCATTATGCATTCTACTTTACTTTTCAGCCTTCCGTCCAGATGGTAAAATTCCCCAGCAACACGAGATCCCCTGACCACGCCAAAATGAAATGCCATCAATGGCCTCTGTTTCTGCAGCCTAAGACATTATCTCTCTATAGGTTAGTCAAGTATAATTGTCCTGATTTAGACTTCACAAGACGCCCCCAAAGGAACCACCTTACAGCAGAATTTCCGCAACTTTAAGAAAGGCTAGTTTAGGAAATGAAGCTAAATGGAAACCACTTAATTTTATTGTGTGCTGAGTAATTCCCACTTCTACAGCACAGTTCCGAAACTTCGATTCAATTACTTCACCAGGTAAATCAAACAAACCCTACACGCTTAACTAAGTTCTATTTGTGCCCAGTGCGACTAAAAATATTCGAACACCCTAAACAAGCTACTTTTACTAATTTAACAGTGCCAATTAAGAATGCTCCCTTGTGTCATCTATAATTTTATTGTGTGCATAGACGACCAAAGACCTCGCTTTCAGCATGCCTTCTTCGTTGGACCCGCTTAGTTAAATACTCTAATCAAAATTCTAAAGTTACAATTGAAAATGTCAAAAGTTCGAATATTATGCAATAGAGAATTTCTCTAACATAGTTACTCCATCTCTTCGCACTATTTAGTCAGGCATATTGCAATTCAAGTATTTATTTTAATTTATAATGACCTATCTTCTCCACCCCTGTTCACATACTTTAGCCATCCCTATCCACAGCTGCGGTGAAGATAATTAGTTAATGAACAAAACATCCTATAAACACTCTATGTTGCTACCGCAATCACAAGAAATATTTACTAGGAGGATTATCTATCATACAGCTGACTATAACAAAATGAGTCCCCCTTATCTTTCTCCGTTCCTTCTCTAACGTAGAAGACAGCAACAGACAATTAATATTTAATTACTTATAATTTAGAACAACCCTAGGTAAAACGCTACCACAAAACTAGACTAGAACCGAATAATACTAACCGAAGTAAACTTTTGTATTCACACTTGCAAATAAAATATCTTTATCTTTCCGTGATGAATAATATTTTGATAACACTATTTCATCAACTCAATGTCCCGGCCTACATATGTGAAAACTCCCAATCAATTAGTTTGTATAAAACAATCTAGATGCAACATGCAGTTCACATTAACTAACAATTTTAAGGTTGTGCCATAATTTCGACAATAACCTACCTTAGCACTAATTTTAATCATCTACAATTTCATCACGTACATATTAGATGCCAATAATCTAGATTATTTAAGAATTCTAGCAATTCATATTAATAAAAATCCAAACAAGATAATCCCGCTGTGACAGTCTGCGCTGACCTTGCCACAAGTCAAAAACGCGTTTCGTTCGTCCTATCATTTCTAAACCTGTAGACATTTACTTTGTACTACACAAATTCTTGAGTTAATAATTATTTGCCAATTGTTAAGCAAACCTATTTAATTTCATAATAACAATTTTAATATAGCAGTATTAGAATATTATTATAAATCCCGAACATCTTTATTTATTATAATCAACATTACCGGTTAAAGTATTTGAATGGCCTAGTGCGAACTAGGTTTCAGGTCGCACCTCGGGAAAATAAATTTACTATTGACTCTAAAATCTACTACTAATAAATTTATTATTTTCTTCTGACATACAAAGATAGGTTATGACTCTAGGTCGGGTTTAATAAACTTTGAACTAAGGCTACCTCCACAATAATCTCGATTAAATATATATATCCGCAAAACGAATTATGTCTAATTCGGCCGATTTTATTAAATTTAAATTATGCTACTAAACAGTACGTATCCTAAGAACGTCACACATCCGAAACCCATTTCAGTTCTAATTTCTTTACCCATCTAAATTAAATTTTGTACCTGTCGACGCGAGATAACATCTAAATAATTACTTTGTATGATTCGAATTGTGATAGTTGATTTTGTATTGTAATCTCGATAACGCAATATCAGGGATTTACTTATTAATAAATTTTACACTAAGAAATTTATTCTCAGCTCGCAATATCATCGCTTTATTTCCGGCTTGAATGTTTCTGCGGACTATGAGTTTAAATTTATCCTGCAACTTAAAATTGTGGTATATATAATCGATCACTGTTTTATAAGTAGCTGGTGTTAACTTTTAAAATGATAAAACGATTTAACTAATGATTATGACGTGACATCCGTCCGCAACTCGCCTTTATAATTGATGTGATAACATACGCTATTGTTATCCCTATAGCGTAACAGTGCTATAACTCGTTAATTTTGCAGTTAAATCTCGACTTCAAGCCAGTCAACTATTTTTTTTTTTTTCTACTATTATTTTTTTTTTCAATTTATTATTCTTTCTTTACTATTGTATTTTTCTTCCGACCCCTATTTTGCTCCCAAGCTCAATTAATATCTACCTTCCACAATTATCCATCATCCGTCAATCTTAGGTATCCTCGAGAAATATTTCATCTTAATCGTTCAACGGAGATAGACAATTGTGCAAGGTACCCTTCTTAATAGGCTAATCCAACCCAGTGAATTTAATGATTTATCTATCTCTACCTATCCTAACTAATTAGTCATGTAGTAAAGTCTTTTCTTTTCACCGCTCTCCCGACTTAGATATCTCTAGGTAACTCACAACTGATAATATTAGGTAAGTAGGTATAGTAAGCTGTGCCCAGCGAGCTTTACCTCTGCGTACGTTAACCTCATCTTAAGCTAATAATAATCCTTTATAAATCTTCATAATTAACTATTTATCACGATTTCAACTATACGGTAAGAAGCAATGATTACCGGTAACGACTAATTACAACGCTGCAAGAGTATTTCAATTATACATATTATTATTAGACAGCACCCTTTTACCATCATCCAAAATAAAATCTTTTATTGGTAACCCAACGCCATCTAGCCTCGCTAATAAGTAACCTCCCCACAATAGAGTAGATATTAGATAGTTGTTTCCAGACGGTAACGACTTTTATCGCCTACTAGACGTATTTATCCGTTTACATTATGCATCCCAAACTACGTTGCTTTTAAACCAAAATTCCTACTAGCAATGAATAGTCATATGATTCTATCCCCTACATGACATACCTGCTACTTGTTATTACTTATAATCGCGATTCCTCATCAACGCGTGTATTTTGAACCGTAATACTATTTTATGTTACTTTTCCTAGGATTTTAGCGAACTAACAAAATGAAGCGGCATTTCCCATGTCATTGCATTCTAATCTACTACGTGATAAGTATTAGGAAAATCTCTTTCAATGTAAAAATCGCAGGTATTAAAAATAACAGGTATGGAAAATAACAGGTGATTCCACTTGCTATAACAAAATCACATGATTACGCGATAAGGAAGTTTCCTCTCCGATTGGTTTTATGACGTCATGTTTTATAATCATTCCTAATTCTAGATTGTTTATGGTCTCGCTAAATCATTTGTCTCTATGGTCCAACCATAGACAAAGAACGTTATAGTCCTTGACTAGCCTAAACTACTCTATGGATTTCAGATGTGAGACTCAAGTACACTATTATAATTTTTTTTTTCTCTAACATAACCAACAAAATAAATTATAATACGTGGAATAGCACATCAACTAAAAACCGCAATCGCTCAACGATTATTAGTCAAAATATAATTATTATTAGTTTTATATTATGCTGTTAGCGTCATAACTTTATAATATTGTACAGCATATCGCCGTCCTATAATATAAATTGAATCCAGCAATAATTAAGTTGGTTACCTCTGTCCAATCTCGCCCCCTAGCCTTCCCATCCGACAGCAATAATAATTAAACCGCCCCCTATTCCACAAATCTTTCTAAATCAATAAATGTTGAACTATGTCACCCTATCGACTTTTTACGATCCTAAAAATAACTCAACACAAGGCTGTATGAACCAGTTGCCTATGCCTATATGAAATCTATCACCAGGAATAGAAACAAAACTACAGTTACCATAACTCTTAACGTCAACAATTAACTTAGCGTCTCAAAATCGAATACAAAGTCTTAGTACTACAATCTTCAATCACCATACATTCAACCGTAGTATTTTTCTTGTAACAATCTCAACCAAAACAAAAATTACACCCGAAGCAATTTCATTGTCCCCTAAAATCGAGTGCCAAATCGACAGATGTGTCATTATCTTACATTGCCTCTCGCAACAACGGACATCCCTGGAAGGTATTATATTTTAAATAATACTCATTACGCTATTGTTTTGTAGCTTTATCTCCTCCTTTGACCTTTAACCTAACCTGAAAATCTTTTTGTTACAGATTTCGTACAACAAAATTTTAGCTCCAGCTCTCATTGCGACTGTCTACAATATTGGTCTTAATCTATTATCAAGAACCCGTAATACAAAGTGTATGAATCAACTTTAGAAGATAACAACGTTTATTGTGAAAAGTGTCAAATTATAATTCACCCATTATCAAGAGCCCGTAATACAAAGTGTATGAATCAACTTTAGAAGATAACAACGTTTATTGTGAAAAGTGTCAAATTATAATTCTTCAATATCTCTGAATTAATTAATCTTCATTGAATTATTCCCTATTAAGCCAATTCTAAACTCACGCATCGCAACACGACAACAATTTGTGGGAAAAAATCCCACTTCTAAATTAAAGTATTACCGCTTGACTGAAATCCAATACAACTATATTAATGATAATTTATAACTTAACTTTCTGATCCTGGTCATGGCTTACCAAATTGTAACCTCCCCACAACATTAAATTGCTACACCTAAATCTAAACCTAAATCTAATGCCTTTCACACCTATATGCCTAGCTAGCTTATAATACATACACACATCCTCGCCGCTTTACCTTAACTTAAATTATTATCTAATTCTTAAAACTAATTAACCTAATTTATCTACAATCTAATGGTTGTGTCTGGAGTTTTGTAGAGTGTGTAGCGTTTGTATGAAGATGGAACCTTAGCATAGCTTAATTCTATTTGCAGTGAATTTCAGTCAAGCAATGTAATATTATAATAACTACTATTTTGGCCAGATCGTCTAGTGAACCCTCCGTTGTTAACCGCATTTAAGTAACTCAAGTTCTTTCGTGAAAGTTTAGTAATTGGCTTATCCCTGTGTTAAATTATTTTCTCCTGACCTAATTACCTACCAGTCTATAAATCCTAACATAAATATGTGTAGCCTAGCAATGACTCCGTCTGAACTGTGACCTAAATCCTTCACTGCAGCTGCGGGGAAGATTTGTAACCACTCAAAGGTAATCAGATGATAGCTTAGCTTGTAGGTATTATTATTTATTATCAGTAGCATGATACATAAGAAGCCTGGTGCAATTTATGAGCCCCACCACCGCTCCATAGCGTACTGTACATCTCATGGTTTAATTACAGTTCCGACACATTGGCTTTAACTTTAATTATTAGCTTGTGCCTTTAATTCTTTAACTGAGAATTTACATCTCTCCTCAAATTTAATTTCATTTTACATTATGCACTATGTGTTAGCAATTTAAATTCTTATTATTCCACATAAATCAATAGAGTTTATCTCAAGGCTTGCTATCATCCAAATATCCTTTTCACATTAAGAACTTAATTATTCAATGCAATAACTTATATTCAGTTCCGTAAAGGGTGGATAATTTAATAAAACGCCAATTCAGGCGGTGGCTAAAGTAGAATGCTATTAATACAGGTAAAACTACTTTTATTTATTCTTAGTATTTATTATACAAGTCCTGTAAAGCTCCAATATAACTACATTGGATTGGCTGCATTGGCAGATTATCACATCTTAAGTTTATTAAAGGATGTTTAATTCATTCAATATCCTTGACTTTAGGAAGTGAACTGAAATAGAATACTATCATTTGAAGTAAATTACTTTGGATTACTCTTAGTGTTCATTATACAGATCTTATAAAGTATAAATACATCTCAAGTTTATTGAAAGATGCCTAATTTATTCAACATCCCTGACTTTTAGGGAGTGAATGTAGTTAATTATTTTCCCATTAACTTACACCCTCTGTCTCTCAGACTGAGTGGTTAATTTGATAGACTACTAAATCATAGTTAGTATACCTTTAGTAGGTAGTTAATTATCACTGTTAATCATTAAATAAATTACATTTAGAAGTTATCTTTTACTCACTTTAATAAGTATAAATTAGACTGTACTAGGTATTAGTCTGATTGATTAGATTGTTCCCATCAAATATTTCTATGTTTCATATTATTAGAAGTAAGTACTTACATATCTTAAGAGGTCTATTCAAATGGTATTAGTAGACCATTGTCAGGCTAATTAGCTGGTTGTTATCAATCAATTATTTCTATGTTTCAGATTATTAGAAGCTCATAGCTTGCAATGTCTTCTTTCAACGACTTATCCTAGGTTCTAAACTGGTTTTAGTTGTTCAGTTTGTATCAGCTTATTTTTGCTAAGGTATCGGATGTAAAACTTTAACACCTTGAAGAGTGTAGCGATATGAGATCGTATTGCATCCCAGGGAAAGCTAAAAAATGCCTGTTTGGTCATTTCAGCATTAGAAATCAAACATCACAGTACGACTAAGCTTATTTGCTATAACTTTTTAGTATTTTCTTGTAATAGGAAACCAGTCTAGACTTTTAGGTATTCCAAAGTAATGATGGTACGATATTATCATGCTTCTATTAATTATTTAAAATGAATAATTAATTGGTAACAACTTTAGGAAAACAATTAGAATTTTATCGGCCTGCGGTAACAGATTACTTGCCTAGCTAGGACCCACATCACTTCATCATAATTTTATTTAGCGCCGTAACTTAATTATCCCTACCTTATTAGTCTGAATTAATAACTAACCATATATATATATCCGCCTACCTATAGATTCCTACAACTTTCCTCACTTGAAAATGCCTATATTTTGTCGAACTAACAGTCCCTCTTGTGTACCTTGCAAACTAGGCCAAGCCTCATTTAATTTAAATTCGTGGTGTGTGGTGAGAGTCGCATTGCCCCTGAAAGCAACTAACTCCTAAATGTTCTATCAGTCGAGCCAGTATACTCAGTGTGTTATTTTCCTATCACTACACTGTATGTATGGAGATAGACTCGAGATTGGACTGGGTCATACGGGTCTACCTCCAGCTAAATGGTGTCTGACCTATCTTCAACTTTCACTAGGGAGACAACTGTCTCTCCCCCATTACTCCGTCGAAGATAGTGTATTGTTTAGCGTAATAGTGTAAAACGCCGATCTTATTAAATACAATCAAAGATCATCCAGACCGAAGTCTGTTGAAAGGTACATAGGGTTTTGTTGTCACCGTGACTCGTTTCCGCCGATGTACCCCAGAATACTTCATTCTGTTAACGGATTCGAGTTGCGATCGCAATAGTTTACTTTATTAATAACTTTCAATTTCACAAATCTTAATTAATATCGCAGCTCGAATATCACTTAGCGCACTATCAAGCTCGGACGCTATTTTTCCCGTATGAGTCGTACCGCACTCTTAAGTTGGACCGCTCCGTTGACGTCCCAAAACTGAATGTCCGCTAATTTTCCCAAGCATCTTAACTTTCCCGCCACGCGCCTTCCCATTTTTTTTCCGCGCGAGACCGCTTTTCTTCCCTCAACCAATCGCTAGCCGTTTCCCCGATGCCCCCCCGCCTTCGCGTCGCGCCACGTGGAGCTATCATCCGACCTCTCTTTCTGTCTTTTTCTCAACCTCTCGCTCGCTCATTGCCGCTTTCGCCGCGCAATTCTAAAATTTTTCCATAATCTAACCAAATCTCGTCAGATAGCCAATATTACATCTTTGAATATCTAAATGTAGCCTTCTATCAACAATTCCCTCTCAATAATCATCCACTTAAGCCAATAATCCTGTATTTTGTGAAATTATAAAAAGTTCCGTATTCCGACCATAGGTGGCGCCCGCCCGTATGTCTACCGGCTTGCCAACCTACGCCTATGTCACAAGGCCACACAGAACAGTCCCCGCGAAATTCAAAATAAAGATAAAGCCCGTTGCCAACCTAACACGAAGCTCAAGTAAATAACTCACGCTAGACGGCGCCTATGTCGCAAGGGACGCACAGAGCAGTCCCCGCGAAATTCAAAATAAAGAAGTCAAACTAGCAACCTTATGCGAAGCTCAAGTAAATAACTCACGCTAGACGGCGCCTATGTCGCAAGGAGCACACAGAGCAGTCCCCGCGAAATTCAAACTAAAGATAAAGCGCTAGACCACTGACCATTATTCTGAACTAGTTTATTATTCCCTTTTCATGCTTATTATTAATGGTGCTACGCATTAATATTTATTTTAGTGCTACTCCCATGCATTCCTTACTAACGGACGGATACCATTCATTCTGTACCGTTACAATACTAATAATAATAAAAAACAGTTAACTAACTTATATTTAAGACAATATACGCACATATATCACGCCGGAGGGGGAGAGGGTTAGGCAGATACACATTACTTAATATAAATCTAGTTTGAAACATCGCCTCCTAAACCAACTCAATCTTCATAACATAATACTAAGTTTAGAGCAGGCGGGAGTTCTATAGTAAATACGTAATGAGCTGGGAACGTAGCAGTGATCGTCACCGGCCATTGTCCTGAGTCCAGGCGCCTTCCGCTTCAGCGACCAGCCAGCGTAGACCTTCGGCGTTGCATAGATACTCCGCACATCACTATCAAGTGGCGGCTTAGAGGGGCCGAGGTAGGTCAGCTTGCGCTGGCCAATTCTTCGTATAAGTATACGAAAGTATCGAAAGGCGGAATGGCGCGATTGAAAACTAGAAAACGCGTAGCTCGCATTATACTCTGCCGTATGTTGATGTCACTGTCACTGTTAGCACGCGTTTTGTTTTTTATTCTTCACTTTATACAATTACTAGCGACCGCCCGCGACTTTATACGCGTGAACATCTGTATCCCGTGGGAATTTTGAAAAAATCTGTTTTATTCCGTGCCTACATCGTAAAAGGAACTATGTGCAATATTTCAACTTTCTAGGTTCAAGTGCTGGGCGTCAATAAGTCATTAATTAAGTGAGTCCATTGTTTAAATGTGACGAGATGACGGTTCATAGAGGAGAATGGAAGAAAAAGACGTGTTGTGCCGACCCCTACCTAGTAGATTTATAGCAGATTTTTTTTTAAATTAAGGTATTGATTTGAGAAATGACTACAAAACAATAGAGAAGAATATGAAAATTACTTTGATTTAATTTTAATGCCTGCGCTAGCTGTAGTAATGATGTAGTGGCAGTGATATTAAATATATTTAATGAGCTGGACCGGTGGTCTAATAGGCTATAGGACTCAGTACCAGCAGGCCCATGGTCCGATTGAAAGTGGTGGTACCTACCACATAATACTATTCTCGGTTTGGTTTTTTTTTCTAACGGGTAAGCGATTGGCCTTCATCTCACCTGATGGTAAGTGACGATAAGGCCGAAGGTGGAAGCGCGTTTCACCCGGAATCCTCAACCACTGAGGAACTGGCTATGTTATCTCTAAACTGTCGGAACACAACAATGCCATAAACAACGTTTTTTTGGCGACAGACTTAGATTAGATGGTGGTAGCTAGCCAGGCGGACTTAACCCTACCACCAACCAAACGAACGACACAAAGATGTGCTCCCCGCTGGGAATCGAACCCGGGACCTCTGGGTTTGAGACCGGTGGCTTAGCCACTAGACCTCAGAGGCGGTAAAGAGTGTTGATGGCAGTGGCAGAGAGAAGTTGGTGGCAGTTTCTGTTAAGTCTGTCATTATAGCTACTGCCATCTTGTATAGGGTGTTTGTTAATAGGTATTAATGCCGCAACTGCGCGATCTTAGTTAAAAAAAGTTTAGTGCAAAAAAAAAACTGATAATGTAAACAACAATGATATTCCCCCAAACCGTAAAGATGTGGGACTTTACTGAGATGTCACACGGACTTGTTGAGAGAGTTCGAAAAGATTTGTTGCATTGTTTTGATTTAGCTAACGAATACTTAACGGTTAAATAATCCACCATTATTTCAATTAATATTCGACATACACAAACAAAAATAAAACGAAACTGCAGACCGGACGCTTCACTTTCCCGCCAAGAAGTCCCACAAGTTTGTTTATAGCTTAGTTTTGTTTGTTTCCCTGACATACCACATTGTGATCAGAGAGAGTTTCTTTCACTTGTCGAAGGAGGAAAAGTTAACTACGTAATTTGTAGGACCAAATCAATGCGAACGGGTCACAAGTTGGTTTCACGCGTTCTTTACTAGATGGCGCTTCTTTAATCGTAATGCCTTGTGTGAGTTTGATACATATTTCGATCGCTTTAAAAACGAAAATCTATATGGCATCGCAAAGCAGCAGTTTGCCTCCTGCTTCCGTAGACAAGTGTCAAACGCTCCAAATCTATTCGTTAGCGTTGTCAAAATTAAATTGCTAGACAAGTTTACAGATGCTTGACGAATGATAACTCTAGTTGTCCACAAAAATTCACCAAAAAACAATGATTCATCACTAGAATGATACGCGAAGATATTAAAATTAAAAATGTCCAGTGACTTAACTTACTAACTTTTTAACTTATCTAAGTCTGTCGCCATAACAAAGATGTTTATGGCATTGTTGTGTTCCGACAGTTTGAGATAAGATAGCCAGTGCCTCAGTGGTTGAAGATTCCGGGTGAGAACTTACCATCAGGTGAGATGAAGGCCAAGTGCTTACCCGTTGTAGAACAGAATTAAAAAAAAACTTGTGGTGATTCTGGTGTCAAACGAGGTTAGTTTATATTTTGCCATAGAACATCTCGTTTTTGTTTACGGTATTCGAATAAACAACAAACAAATAACAAACGAATATTCTTTGTTATTTGTTTGTAGGTGTATATTCACTGTATATTCTATGTATATATTACACACAAGTGAAGTCAGTCCAGATGCATATCACCAGTGGTATCTCGGTTTTTTAATGTTCCTTTACGCTTGGTACTTTGTTACAAATACGGGCACAATGCGGAGGTATAAATAGGAAATCGTCGCTCCACTGGCTCGGATAATACCGACGCTAACCTTAGTTGCACTTGAAAATCGCAGTTTCATGTAAATGAAATTTTTAACTTCACATTAACATGAGGATCGAGATGCGTTCTAAATATTCGTTTAGACGACCTCCTTGGTCGAGTGGTTTGTACACCGGTTTTCATGGTGTCGCCATCTCTGAGGTCCCGGGTTCGATCCCCGGTCGGGTCAATTTAGAAATTATTGCTTTTCTAAATTGTCTCGCGTCTGGGTGTTTTCTATGTACAATAAGTATGTATTTAGGTATTTTAAGTATGTTTATCCGTTGTCTAGTAACCATTTAACGAGTTTCTTCGAAGCCTCTCTTGGGCTAGATAATTGGTGTGATTGTAGGAAAGTTTAATTATTTTAATTTTTTAATTCGTGCTTCCTGCCCACCTAACAGTCTCGGTTTGAAATTTTTTAACTTGCCATAACAAAACTACATTTAAAGCACTACATGTATAACAAACTGACTCTTAACAGGCAATTGTTAATTTATTCACATACGAATATGTCAAATAAATCATCAACATATACAATCACGACTATTATCCCCGAAGTGTTAGTCAGAGACTATAGTCCACTTTTCACCAAACAAAGACTGCACATGTGCTTAGCGTGACATGTGCTGACCCCATCGCCGCTCTATGCTGTTGGATGTATGTGCAGTCATTAGTCCGTTAGTCGCCTTTTACGACACCCAATGGTAGAGAGGGGGTGATAGTATTCTTTCACCGCTACGCGGCACGGTTATAATCATCATCACATCATCATTATAATCAGCTTATTAACGTCCCACTGACGGGACACAGGGCTACTAACTTGAACAACAATACATGGAGAGATAGAGATCATCAAGCACAGCGACAACAAACGAAAAAAAGGAACAGCACAGCGCACGCTTCACCGAGCTCGCTGGCCATCTTACGACAAAACTTTCATCCCTATGTAGTCGATATTCCACCCACCCGGACGAAGCGATTTGCTTCTAGTTTCCTCATTAGGACAGCTAGGATGTGGAATGACCTCCCTGCGTCTGTTTTTCCTGAACGCTACAACTTGGGCGTCTTTAAGGCTAGAGTAAACAGGCATTTACTGACTGCGCGTGCTCCATCTTCGTCCTCATTATCACTTTTCAACAGGTGAAATCGGGGACAAACGCGCAATCAGTCTCCAATAAATAAAAAAAAATTTAAAAAAACAACCAGGACCACCAGTTATGCTACATTACCAAAAAAAAAAAACAAGGCCCCCAGGTATGCTAAATTTAAAAAAAACAACTCGTTTTTTTTTAATTTTGCATAACCCATACAGTGATTGCAGCATTGCAAAAGTTGCTTAACCGTCTAAGATCGAGATAAATATATACTTAATGTAAATAATAGGAAACAAATAATGGGCTGCGTGATGGCGGCTCATTCATAGAACCTACCAATCAATCTCTTTCCTTGGGTCCACTTGGGTGTCGCAAAAGGCTACTAACGGACTAAAGACTGCACATACACCCCACAGCATGAAGCGGAGATGAGCTCACCACCTGTCCGCTGAGCACATGTGCAGTTTTTATTTACGGTCCTTAAACTAAAACTGCTTTTGCGGTCCTCATTGCCTAGTCTCTGACTGACCCTTTTGGGATAAAGTCGTGAGTAAACATTTGCCACAAACATTTTCCATAACCGTATTCATTAATGTGTTCTCTATCGTGCATACACGTAGATATATTTTTTAAAGGATACAATCATACCTTTTCTCGGTGTGACAATCAAGTAAACAATTAGCTTAGGTACGCGGAAGATCCCATTGAGCGTGCGTAATTACGCGAGAGGCATACAAAACAGTATGTTTATATATAGGTATTCAAGGCATATTTGACGCGTAGTATGTGATTGTTTGCTATACGTAGATACAGTCACAGCTAAAAATGTATGCAAAATTTTGACACTTCGCCGTATGTGACAGATTACGAGATGTCGCAGATTCACAATGGTGCTGACAATTTTATACAGTGATTTTAAAATTTTATGTAGGCAAATTGTTAACCGGAACGAAATTCTGGGGCCTCCTCTAAGCGCATGCAAAACTTCATTGGTTGCTGTTTTTCAGAAGCGATTGACACAGTACATACACACACCGCATTGTACGACGAATTACAGGCCTACGAAGGGTCGGATGCGTTTAGAGAGTCAAGGCCTTCACAGATGGCAGCTATAATGTAAAGATGTAGCTGTATATTATAGCACGGTACACCTCACTACATCTTTCCATAGAAATCGTCAGGAGACTACACACGACAGCTATAATGTATATTATAGGTGCCGTGTTAAATCCCGAGGATCTAATGTAGATTAATATACATGTCGCAGGGATATGACAAAAACAGAGATTTGGTCATATATATCCGAACTGGTTCCGTGAAATGACCAAAACATGTGACCTACAGAAGTAGGGCAGCTAGTACTTCTGTTGTCTAATAAAAAAAATAACCTCGAAATTCAAGTTTCTAACCTATCACTTGACCTACAGAGTAGGGCAATTTATGTTCTAGTGGTGATTTTTGAGATCATTGTTACAGTACTACACATACTAATTATTATAATTCTGCATCACAAATAAACGACTTTTAAAATACCATAGAAAAGCTTGTCATTTCACGGAACCAGTTCTGGTATTTGTTCAAATCCCTAGATTTGTTTAGGGAAATGATAAAATCGTGTTGTTATTTTAACATCCTCCGTGATTTGATCAAATCGCTTAGGGAATTGATCAAATCTCCGTTTTTAACATATTACTGCGACATACATAGCTGCCGTGTGTGAAGGCCTTCAAGCACCAGATGCGAAGACAGCTAATGAAGAAGATTTGTGCTGCACTAGCAGTTGCACCTGGCCGACCTGAATGTGGCCTCTTCACACCTCATAGGACCAAGGCAATGTATGTTAGTTAGTAGATTACAATGTTTCTGAGCCGGCAAATGAGCATCATCATCATCATCAACACCAGCCTATAAACGTCCCACTGCTGGGCACAAGCCTACCACGTGGACAATAGCACGTGGGGATATTGGGCCATAACCCACCACGCTGGCCCAATGCAGTCGCTATTTGGTTAAAAGTGGACTATGGCAGAGAACTGCTTCCGCAGTCCTCATTGCCTGGTCTCTGACTAACCCTTCGGGGATAATAGTCGTGATTATAGGTATGTATAAAAGTCTTTATATATACGCTCAAGTTTATTAATTGGCCGATACTTTTATTGTTGATCAAAAGTGTTTCATAATCCCAATTCTTTTGTACAAGCACTGCTGATCGTCTTTCTGTCTTCATTATGAAGGATTTTAAGCCGAGAAGTGTTATGTTCTGGCGGATTTGTGCTTGGTTACCAGACACCATCAGCGTCACGTACGCATGACGTAATTCTTATGAAATTAGTAATAAGGTTTATATTACCATTGAGGTATATAAGTAACTATGAAGTTTGTCATTTTCTGACTGACAAATGTTATGAATTCCAAAACTGTTTACATATAACAGCACATAACTGTACCAGGTGAACGTTAAGACGACACTTCTTGATCTTGGTGAACTCTATAACCGTATATCAAGTAATAATACCCATATAACGTATGACATTATTAAAAGTCTATAAATCAAGCGATTATTTTACACGTGAGAACGAGGTAATATATTAGAGCGGCAGTCTTTACTGACATATTGCTGCATTATGTTATAAATAAAGTGGACTAACGTATGCAAAACCAGTTCAAAATGCCACATAACTGTCAATGAGATGTCCACCATTCGCAATAATGTTAATACTAACAAGTTGCTGGACATCCGATATTTATATTCGCCTGTGGTACAAGCGACAAGCGGAAAGTATTTGGTAACCGTTTTAAGTACTGTAAGGTACTCCAAAAAACTAGCAATAATTAAGTATGTCAATAAATGATCGGAGGTCAGAATTTGCCTTTTTCCCCATTTTCATTTTTTTTATACAAAGCCCGGCAAATGACCCCACTCCACCTGATGTTAAGTGGAAATGGAGTCAAGGCGCGAGGACAACTGGTGCAGCGTAAGAGACGTAGCATCAGTCATCCTCACTCTGCCGGCCCACAAAGTGCCTCTTCACGCCTCGTTTGAAGGATCCTTTGATAATATTTCCATTTATATGGACGATACAGCAACGCCTATGCAGAGAAATCACAGGTAATGGTTTACCTGGTCTCAATTTTTCTAACACCTTTACATGTTTAACATCACAACCTGACGTATAATGTAAAAATATTTCATTAACAATAATACAGATCTCTTAGGAAGCAAATTAAAAAATGTTCGAAAAGACAACGTAAAAATATATGTCACACAGCCAACCGGTATGCGGAAGACGTGCATTCGATACCCACGCAATTTTTTTTCAACGTTTTCCATATTTATGAAGTATTTATTCTATGGTAACCAGTGTCGCACAACGTTACTCAGCAAAACCCTACCAGATATAGAATAGAATTGACGAAATTAAAGAGGACATATGAATTTTTACAATTCCTGTTATGATTATGAAGTACATAATGCCGTAGTACTATTATTTTTTCTGTGATAATACATACTTGTTTTATAATAAATAAGTTGGACAAAGTGTTTTTTTTTATTTATCTATGCATAGTCCGGGTTTGTGATTAGCAACATGCATTTGGCAAGCGTGGTGATTAAGCTAATACACATCAGTTGTAGCGATGACTTGATGTCAACGATGGAGGCCTTTACCCTGCTGACTACTCTGGGTCAGTATAGGCTGTTACTTTGCTTTATAATATATCGCCGGCACATTAGTATGGACCACGTCGCCTCTGTATTTGCAGCATCATGAATACCTCAATCGTCTTAAAAGTCTGTAGCATCTTTACTAGTTAAGGAGGAGTCTTTCCTATGTCGAGTGGTTTGAGTAAAACTGTTATCCTAAGAGTCTTATTCTGACAACTAGCCCATAACAACTGGCGGTTTTCATTGTGCGTTTTTTTTTATTTCTTTTATTTTCGTTAACTTAGACTGGGTTACGTATAACGCGCAATACACATGCTCATCGCTCGTGCTCGTGACATTTTGCTCCCAGAGGCACAGGACTTTCGCTCGTGCCTTACACCGGCGCAGAGGCGAGAAGCGTTTGAAACTCGGCCGTCAAATCGCGCCCGTCCTTCACGGCTCAGCGGGCAGACGCTACCTAGGCACCGCATATCGACGGAGATCTATTGTTCCACGATTGTGTTACATCATTTGTTGCTTTAGTATTTAATACTATTCGAATGAGATGTTTTACCTTCACTATTAGTTTCGATCGATGTTATGGAAACAAAATATGTATCTCAATGTCGTGGCATACATAAAAGAACAGTATTTAGAGGAGGTGTAAAAGCTGAACTACTTTGGCAATATAAGGGATTCTTCATCCTTCGAAAGTCACCTTAATCGATTGCTGTCGTAAGGTTGTTGCCTAATTCCTCTGTGACACTTTCCATGAGTGAAGAACTGTTCTCAATAGTGAGTTGTTTAAATAAGGTAATGATGATTATAAAAACACAATGTACCTAAGTTAAAATTATAATAATCGTATGCTCACATCTTTCAACAACACATTAAACGGCATAGCCATAAAATATTCCACAGCGGACAGTCCATACTAGGACTATGGTAGAAACTATCTGCCTTACAAAGTGGTTCATTACATCGCCGTTAGGGTATATTACCGGAATCTTACGATCAACACTTGAAGTTGAAACCTGTCACAGATTTTATAGTTTTCAGAAATCGAAATGGTGCGACAAGTAGGTCTGTCCGATCCAGGAAGTGAGGTCTTTGGCTCCTAATGGAATGTGCGTGGGTGACGCTGCCATGCACCAGCGCTTTCTATTGATTTAATGAACACTATCTTATCTTGCCCAATAAGCTTATTACGTCCGTTTTGAGGTTAATTCACTCAATTGACGGCCGAAGAAAACAATTGGTTGCAATTGCAAGTGGTAATGCGTGCCAACTTGTTTATAGAAACTTGTTGCCGTCTAATTTATTGATAGTGAACTCTTACGATAATATACAATTTATGATATGCTATGGTATGTACAAATTTGTTATTAAAATGTGATATTTCATGAGAGATTAAAATAAAGTTATTAAATATAGATTTATATATGTAGTTCATACCTATTCTCCATAATTCTTTATCTGTAACCCCAAAAATTATTATGATTTCTCAACAAAACAGTTGACTGTTATAAAATTATTAACTTAACTTTTAACTAGCGTGTATTTACTAGCCTGTATTGTTATGTTATTGTTAGCATATATTATTTTATTATTTGTTGACATATAATTATTTTCAGCAATGCATGATAATTCTGAATCATACTTAAATTAGTGTTAGTGTTTTTCTAAGCCTTTTGAAAGAAATCGCCCTACTCATCGAAACTTTTGTAGTGGAAAATATATAAAAAGGATTGAGTGCCCGCATTCATGATAGCAGCGATCATCTGTAACAATATCATTATATCCGCTCGCTCCGTGAACCTCATTGGTCGGTTCCGATGAATTTAATGATTTCATAAATTTTCCGAGTGCAGGACATCGGTTGATTGCCGATAAAACGCACCATAACGATCGCACTTATTAACAGGCTATTAATAATTTTGCACCTCTTTACGATTCCGAAGCTTGGGCGACTTTTAATGACTTCATTGAGATTTTAACACACACTTTGCGGTAATGAGTCCTTATATATTTCAAGAAGAACAAT
Organism: Scoparia ambigualis; assembly: GCA_963921215.1. Lineage (NCBI taxonomy): Eukaryota > Metazoa > Arthropoda > Insecta > Lepidoptera > Crambidae > Scoparia > Scoparia ambigualis. Next base: position 21,836,759 of record OY992511.1, read on the forward strand.
TACTACCATTGTCAAAGTTAATAGTTTAGAAATCTAGTGCGTCTAGTCATATAGGTTAATAGAGAAACTAAATATATGAGTTGCTGATCAATTATTGTTCAATGTTAATGTAAAATAATAAGTAGGTATAAAAATCACATTTGATTAAAAAAATAATATATGTTATGACTATTATTTAAAACTTTAACCGTCTCTGTGGTCTAGTGGCTAAGCCACCGTTTTCAGGCCCAGAGGTCCCGGGTTCGATTCCCCAGTGGAGTACATCTTTGTGTGCTCGGCTTGGTTGTTGGTAGGGCTGTTAAGTCCGCCTGGCCAGCTACCACTACCTTATCTAAATCTGTTACCAAAACAACGATGTTTATAGCATTGTTGTGTTCCGGCAGTTTGTGATAAGATAGCCAGTTCCTCAGTGGTTGAGAATTCCGGGTGAAGCGCGCTTCCACCTTCGGTCTTATCGTCACTTACCATCAGGGCCCTGATTCTGTATCGCAATCTATACATTCCACACCTAAACCTTACCGCGCACAAACGTCAAACGCATACGTTTTTGGGAAGATATCGTAACTTTTTAAAGAATTAACGTGGTTTTGTAACAAGGAATCGTTACAGAATAAGAGCCCTGGTGAGATGAAGGCCAAGCGCTTACCCGTTGTAGAATTTACAAAAAAATGAACACTATGGGTAAAACTAGAAGATTGCTTGTTTCACATTTGGTGAGATCATCCAGTTACACTCTTGAGTAAATTCCGAAGATAAGTCACTTGATCTTGACGATGTGAGATAAATGTTATCGCTACGACACACCAACATGATCTCAATTCTTACGCTTAGTCAATATTTGGAGTTACGAAAATGCAGTTTAATCACATAGTGTTTGTTTTTCTAGGTAAAGTATACATTTTCATTTGTTTATTTATTTTACAGTGTGCTTAATTCCACTTTATTGCATATTTCTATTTATGTTCTTTCTCCTCTGTTTTTGCTACTGTACTTACTAATTAATTTATCTATAAACAAAGTCAGAGTTGTATACTGACTTTGCTCTGTGACCTAAAGGCCTTTTTGTGAAAAATCCCGTTTCTATCTTAATAGTGTAAAGTAATCATCAAAAATTTATTCTAAAGGCAAGCTAAATCCCGATTATTATACGTAACATGACGTCAAAACGGACTAGCCGAATTGGACCAGCGAAGTGGGATGTGGGCTAGTCTCTCCATGTGCTAGTGCTATTATAGAACTAGCACATGGAGATAGAGCTATAATAGCACTAGCACATAGAGAGACTGCTATTGTTTATGTGGCTTGAGCCCAGCAGTGACCGTTTGTAGGCTTATGTGGATAATGATGAGTAATCTTACATTTTTAGATTTCTTTTCTTTCTTTCTGGCCACAATCTATTACATAAATGGTTTAGGTACAGAAGTAACGACCTCTAGCCGTAAACTTTTTACTTTTTCGCTCTAGACGAGTAATTCAGCCGAGTAGAGAATCCATTGCTTTGCTAGTTAAATTATAGTAAAATTTGATTTAAAATTAAAACTTAAACTCAAAATATTTTTATTGAAATAAACTTATTACTAAGCACTTTTGAATCGTCCAAAACGAAGCGAAGCAGTACTCGCTACTACTAAATTATTCGCCTAGTACGATCCAGGCTTTAATGTCTGTTTCTGTTGTAATGTATGTTCTGCTTCTTTTCCAGGCGTTGTGCACTTCACTTCGACGCTACCACCATTACAATCACGATTAGAAACAGAAGAGTCATCGCAGCGTATAGTGAATGGGTTTGCTGTGGAGATCGCACAGGTGCCGTACCAAGCCTCCCTCAGACGGAGGCTGTCGGCAGGATGGTCGCACATGTGCGGCGCTGTTGTTATCAGCAACAGGGTACTGGTAACTGCTGCACATTGCGGAATAAGGTATTAACAAAGTTAAAGTAAATTTTAATGATAAAATAGATGACTATACAAACTGTGTTTCAGAGTGCATATAGTCCCATCTTCTTTAAAGCTCAAGTGAATAGGCAGGCTGCTTCTGGGTATGCTCGCTCCACTCCAAGAGCAAGAACGTTTATTATTTTAAAAAAATCTAAAATTATTGTTTATTTGTACTTTGTGTCAATAATGTTATGAGAGTAAAAGTACTATGTATTTATATGTCAAAATCGTGACAAAACTAAAACCTGTATGAGAGTCCGGGGAACGGATATTATATGTATGAATCAATGGATGGATGGATGGATGATTGGATGGTTGGATGGATGGATGGATAGATAGATAGATGGATAGATATGCGTATGTGTCGTAGCTATATCGTTAAATTGGTAATGTCATGAAATGTTCAAAATGTTTTATGAAATACCTAATCATGTTGGTTCTAACCTAACCTAATTATGAAATGGCCGAGCATTTGACGACCTCCGTGGTCGAGTGGCTAGCACGTCGGGACTGGCGTCGCGCCATCTCTGAGGTCCCGGGTTCATTTCCCTGTCGGGTCAATTTAACTTTCGGAATGACGTAGGGAACCCCAATTTAGAGAAAATCGTTTTTTCTAAATTGATTTCAGGCTTGGGTGTTTTTCTATGTTTATGTATATTTATCCGTTATCTTACCATATTAACGTTTCAAAAGAATACTCATCTTGGTCTAGATTATTAGTGTATGCGTAAACAAATTTAATTTAATTTTTTTTAAATTTATTTCATGATTGTTTAATATAACGATAATTACGTCAGTTTCAAACACACCGTGGCTACCTAATTGTTGAAAGTAAACCTTACTTCGTAATGTGTTTTTCTTTGCGTTAATAACGATCATCGAAATAATCAAATATACCTACTTAAAGATATTAAACGTTGAAAAAAGTTGACTACCTCAGATGGGAATCGAACCTACATCCTAAATATTAAACCTTGGTGTCACACCTGGAGGTGTACATGGATGTAGAAACATTAACAGGCACTACTTTTAAAGTTAACCGTTAAGTTAAATTAATGGTAAACTTTAAAAATAATGCTATTCTAGCTTATGTCCCCCCCCCCCCCCACCCCCCAACCTCAAAATCCCTATTCCTTCCTTAAAGGTCGGCAATGCATCTGCGACTTCTCTGGTTTTGCGGGTGTCCATGGGGGCGGGGCATGCTCGTTTGCCTCCTTATTATATTTAAAAAAAAATGTCTTATTTGTCTTTTTATCCAAAAACGCTACACGCTAGTTTTCCGATAGGGTCGGCAGAGACCTCATCTTTCCGTTTACTACAATCGTGACACATTACTTTTGCTGCAGTGTAACTTTTAACTTCTTTGCAGTTACGTGTATCAGCCGTCGTTAGTGGTGGCAGTAGTCGGCACTAAGGAGCGGAACTCGTTTGGGACTACCCACAACGTCGACCGCATTGTAGTTCACGAGCTGTTCAGTACCAGCACTTTGGAGCACGACATAGCCCTGGTGCTGACGTATACTACTATAGGGTTTAGTCAGGATGTGGCGCCCGTGACCATTGCTCCAGTCGGCACTACGCTGCCGACGAATGCGGAGGCGCTCGTGTCGGGATATGGCACGGTTTCGGTAAGTTTGTGCAATTTTTCAAACTTCTTTTTTAATCACTTACTCACTCGCACACTCACTCACTCGTTCGCTCACTCATTCACTCGTTCACTCACTATTACTGTATCATCATAACTCACGCTCGTTGCTGACTTGCTCCTCGATGAGCTTGACCCGCAGAATGACGCACAGCTCGGCGAGCGTCTCCAGGTGGTTGATGTGGGTGACGTGCGGCCGCAGCGTCTCGTACAGGCTGTTATAAGTAATTGGTTTTTACTTCTTTGTCTCTGTGTAGGAAGTATTGATATTATTATTATTTAGCCCGGCTTGTCTCACTGCTAGGCAAAAGCCTCCCTAAACCATTCCACTCTTCTCGGTTTGCTGCTACTTGCCAGTCCTTCCGATGGTAGTCTAGCTCGTCCTGCCATCTTCTTTTGGGCCTGCCGCATGCCGCGACGTGTGAATGTTTCACATTGCGTGGGCTCCACTCAGTGGTGAGCTTAGTCCACGCCTGTCCGACATGCAAGAGGAAGTAGGTATGTAAAAAAGGATAACTTAGATACTCAAAAGCGACTAGACACACGCACTGCAGCGTGGAGCAGTCAATCTTCGATTTCGAAGCAGTCGACGGATAGATGTGGACTATACAGTGTGGAAAAAAAGACCGTGGTTGGAGGATAAGTACCCCTAATATTGATGATGGCAAATTTTACTGAAAGGAAACAATTCTTTATTTTCAAAAATTATTTATTATTTATTAACAACTTAATATCTTAAATTAAAAAAAGACTAAGAAAAATTTTTTTTACTGTAAAGCTTACTCACTATCTAAGGAGTCTAGGTCTCGTTTTGAGCAATTCATAGGTTAAGTAAACTGTTTTCTTTAGATAGTATAATTTAGCAAGCTTTACAATAAAAAATATATTTTTCTTTGTCTTTCTATAATTTAAGATTGACTCTTTCGGTTGGTATCATAAAATACAGAATGTATTTTTACATTTCACCGGTTCGATTCCCGGCTCAAGCAGGTGATTTTTCAAAAATTTTAAATGCAGTTTTAATTATTTTTGACAATAAAGGAATGATTCCTTTCAGAAATTTGCCAGCATCAATAATATGGGTACTTTACCTCCAACCACGGTATTTTTTTCCACCCTGTATACAAGCCCGGGAGTTAGCGCTCAATAGGCAAGGTTTTTTTGTTCAGCAGTGGAGAAATCCTAATTAGGTTCAGAGAAAAGCAATATTTTAAAATTTAAGATAAACTGAACACCTTTTCTATGCGAACTCAGAACCGAGAATCAACCAATAATGTAAAAATAACACATTTTCTATTATTCCATCGATAGAGTCCACGATAATGATAGACCTTAAAATTTGTCTGTCGGGTCATTTAGTCACTTGATAAAAACAAAAGTTTGTCAAAAGTTCAAAAACTAAAATACTTGTGCCTGTGTATCTTTGTAATAAAAAATCATCAAAAAGCTACAATACCAACCATTTCACAATTGCTTTCGTTCCAGTTCGAGGGGCAATCGTCCTCTCAGCTCCGCGCGGCTATCGTAAGATTCGTGGACCAGACGAGCTGCCTGCGAGCGTACCTCCAGATCGGCACAATCACCTCAGGAATGGTGTGTGCTGGTAACACCAACCCTTCAAGAGACGCCTGCCAAGGGGACTCCGGAGGTCCTCTAGTGTATAACAACTTGCTGGTCGGCATAGTCTCCTTCGGTGAAGGTTGTGCTGACGTCAACTACCCAGGGGTCTACACCAGAGTGTCGGCTTACGAGCCATGGATTCGTCAGAGAATGTCCGAGATGTATCTCGCCACTGATTCTATATAATAAATGTTAAGCAATTATAAATTTGGTTTTCTTGAATTTTATAAAACGATTTTCTTTATTTAAAATGACGATAAGAGGGTTTTTATTACATTTTCTTATTTAACAATAAATAAATAATAAAGCGTTTATTGCTATTCACAATCGGAATATCGGAAAGATACAGAGTACCTGGTATTTAATATTTTCTTTAATTTTAAAATACGCTTTCTTCGTTCAAAATAACGCTTACGAGTGCTTTCTTTTACTTTTCTTGCTTAATAGAAGCTGGTATTTATCTATCTATTGTCGTCATCAGACGACATACCAGCTTCTATTACAACAATGACTTGTTTTATCTTTTACGTACTTGTTTCCTTCAAAAATAAGTAGTCAATCCATTTGGATTTTTGCTTCACAATGGGTGACTCTGATAGAACTTTTGTTAATAAAGCTAACTAAGATTCTTAGGCAATAGAATTCTTGTTAATAAAGGTAACTAAGATTCTTGGGCACAGTTCACAAATCTCACTAGGCCGAAGTGTTATATAAAATTATCGATTTATAAAACACCGATGAGCAACAATGGTGACGCAAAGCAAATGAATTTGAATACAAACAGCTTTCTAAGGCGCCTCGTTGGACGGCTGCGGTGTCAATGACTTATCGATATCGTACTCATTTACATATCTCAGTAATTATAGGAAACTGTTAACTAATAAAAACTGTGCGTTGTGTTATGCCCTACCCGTTTGCGTTAACGGCGAATATATCTTATTTGTGCGGTTACTATTTTAGAAATGAACATTTTAGCGTCTTGTTATATTTAATCAAAAAGCGTTTATTTGGGACAAAGCTCATAGTAGGTCAGGAGGTATACAGGAGTCTTCATAAGTCTATAAAAAATTTAAATGTTAAGTCACGGTCACAGAGACAGTCGGAGATCAGGGAAAAACTTATAGGTCGGACGAATGCACTAGTTAGCATTCCAACACTAGTTCGTTATACAACAAATATTTTAGGTAGCTAACAAGAACACAACACAGCAGAGAAATGCTTATAATAGTTTCAACTGACGCTGACAACAAAAATAAGTTTGTAATGTTTTCGGAGCTAACTCACACATACAAATTGGTAACAGCACAAAAAAGGCATATTAAAATTTAGTGCAGTAAGCAAATTATTATATCTAAATACGTCCAACATCAAACCAAACAAAGACAGTCCGTTTCCCAAAAAAATCTAACAAAAATAAAGTGCTAATTATATAGCTAACGATGTATACCCAACGTAATGATGACAAGCATGAAACGTATCTCAACCGGAATATCATCAAATTAGCAAGTTAGCATATTGTATAGATAAGTAACTTAAAAATGTCTTTCGGTAGCCAAAATTTAAAAGTTATGGTTAGCTTAAACAACAGTTCGTTTATCTGGTACATTTCACACGTTAAGTCACGATTAGATCTCTCGTGACTGACGTTATAAAATAGTCGGTTGTTATGTTAATTGTAACAAAATACGGGCCTAATCTTTGACTTAATTAGTCGGTTATTAAATTAGGCTTTATGGTTTTATTTTACAAACGTAGTGATTGAAGTGGCTTGTTCACTATAAAGTTGGTATTTCCTGCTACAATAAGTAAAAATTAATGAAAAAGTGAACTAAAATTTAAAAAATTAAATTAAAAATTTTACTTATTAGAAAATAGCCCTCCGTTAATCATGTCGCGTAGCGGTGAAAGAAAACTACCACCCCTTCTCTTCCCTTAGGTGTCGTAAAAGGCGACTAACGGAATAAAGACTGCACATACTTACACAGCATAGAGCGGAGATGGGTCACCACCCGTCACGCTGAGCACATGTGCAGTCGCTATTTGATGAAAAGTGGACTTTGGTAGAGGACTGCTTTTGCGGTCCTCATTGCCTAGTCTCTAACTTACCTTTCAGGGATAATAGTCGTGATCTAACTCGAAATAAAACAATACCATTTTATTATAAAACATATCGTGTGTAATGTTTGATATAAATACTTATGGTCTAACGTTCAGATAGTATAATTTCATTTGATATCACAACTGACTTAATAAATTTATTCAAAAAATTCAAAATTCAAAATTATTTCATTTAGGCTACAATAATTGAGCAATTATGAATGTCACTATGCCATCGGTTCGTAAGTCTAATTATAGGGCAGGAGCCTTGTACTGAGAAGAACCGGCAAGAAACTCAGCAAGGGCATTTCTTTTCTCCCTTTCTTTTACAGCGTCAATACAAATAATTGGAAAATGCCCTCCCAAGGACAAGGACATTTTCCATTACAAGAAAAAAAAACATTTAGTACGATTGCAAGGCAACACAACAACATACAAAAGAATATCTAATAAAAAACAGGTATTCCTCAATTTAAAATAAACTAAACAACGTCTTACAGTATCTTTGAAAAAAAGAGAAAAAAAGGCTATTAAATACTACCAATAAAAACATGATTGCAAGAGCAGGCCAGCCTCCACAGGCGGCAATTTATAGAATAATTATGATTATTATACCAATATACCTAGCTATTAAAAAAAAGTTATTATAGAATATGGGTATTATATCAAATGACTAATTTACTTAATGTTGTTATAGGAAGTGTATGAATGATGAGTGAGAGAGAAGTGTTAGAGCAAGTAAAAATTATATCCAATGAACGTCATTGTCCTTTGAAATTGTTCATATGTCATTATATGAAATGATACGCACCCCGTTGCCACTAACCAAGACCTATAAAATGCATTGGTACCTACAGAAATCGATGTAACGTTACGTATTAAATGTGACTTTTGCTGTTTATTTTAGTCATTTATTTTTTATTACCAATCCTATTAATAATTTGAATCAGTGCGAATAATTAGAATATTAAATGAAAACATCAAAATGAACAGGTATCAGGTGTGCAGTGATTAATAGTTGCGTTGTAATTATAATCTGTCATATAACAAGCTCGTGTTTCAATCACTGCTCATTGAATAGCTAATTTGTTTTCGGTCACCATATGATTTGGAGATTAAATTAAAGTTACGCTTGTTGGATGATAAGTCTCTCTCGGTCTCCAACGCCTCGGTTGCCAATAGTAAAGCGCTTTACCTGATATCCGAAGGTCCGGAGCTCAATTCCCAAGTTGTGCAAAGGGTGTTTCATATTTTTAGGCATGGACCGGGTTTGTGATCACTAACCCTCACGTGGCGAGCGTAGTAATAACCCATAATACCTATACTACTACCCATAGTAGTAATTGACCCAATACCCACCAATTGGCTACTTGACAGTTTTCTTAAAAGTATTTTAAAATTACGCTTATTTTATACCCCGTACAATATTTTTTTACAATAATTTTGCCCTGACGTCACACCACAGTATAAAAACAAAGGACCATGGGAAATTTTGTCTCCACCATCCAACAGATTTGAAATTAGTGTCATTTGAAGGGTCTAGTAGGATAGATTTTGGGGGTTAAAGTTACTCGCGTCCGTAGGTTTACCCTTGAGACCCTACACGTGACCCCTGGGTGGTGCTAAATGAGTGACAATGACTGAGTGGTAGAGCCACGCTGCGTTGCAGCACGCATTGGGCCGGCTCGCCCGGGGTAATACCACCCTCTCACGAATAGTCGGCGTGAAATAATGGCACTTGGTGCTGTTGTGTTTCGTCCGGCCAGTGAGAGTTCCGGAGGCCCCTTCCCCTCCCACCCCTCCTCACAATTCCTATTCCTTCCCTATTCTTTTCTTAAAGGTCGGCAACGCATCTGCGACTCCTCTGGTTTTGCGGGTGTCCATGGGCGGCGGTGATTGCTTTCCATCAGGTGACCCGCCTGCTCGTTTGCCTCCTTCTCATATAAAAAAAAAAAAATAGATATTTTTTTACTATGGCGACATTCTTCAAATACGTGGGATTAAGGTTATAAAAAATATGTTGTTTTTGAATATATTTTTTTCCAACAAAATAAGATTGCAAGAGCAGACCAGCTTCCACAGGCGGCACCCGTTCACAAGTATGACATGTGAATTAGCCATCGCTTCGTTCTACCATGTTTCAGGGAACGTAACGACCCGACGCACATGCCACCACCGCAGAGACACTCGAGCAACTCTAACTAAAGCAAGAAATCAATAAAAAAGTTTTTTTTTATTATAAATAAACCCAATACTTTTTGCAACTAACACAGGTACTTTAGGCTTCTTTGGGTCCCAATAAACAAATTGACACGTATCCCATGACTGTTGAGCGTGGGGACGGGGTTCATACAATATCCCCCATGGTCCTTTATCTTGAAACCTGACAGATAGTTATTGTTCATTTTGTGAAATGTGACGTCACACGAAGCTCAATCATGGCCGCCCGTGTTTCGGGTCTTTTAAACCACAAATAAAATTGGATAATTATCGTTAAATTATAAACTACCATAACCGACATATTTCATATTTTATTATTACAATTGTCAAATAGCCAATATAACGATGACTAGATTTTAACGATGGAGGCCTTTTGCCCAGCTGTGGAACATACAGGCAATACTTAACACTTGCTGGATGGTAAGTCTCTCAGCAACGTGCTGTCATCATGGATAGCACCCAATGCATTTTGCTTCAATATTCAAGAGCTCTTCATGATTTCTCATTGCGATTCATTTCAGATCGTAACTTGGATTGTTTCGCTTTCGTCTCTTCAAGTCTGCGATTTAAAGACTAAGCGCAGACATATCTTGATGTAGGTTTAACGTTGATACGAATTGAACAAAGTAGTTTAGGCTTCCTCGTTTTACTTGTACCCTTTCTTCTTTTATCTATTATTTAAACTGTTTGACGTGTATGTATTATAATATTGCTTCTTCTGTTCCCTGTAAAGTTTTTTAAGTACATTAGTATCGGATGGCTAAATTTAAAGCGAAGAAGAGATAAGTTTTTGCCTTTAGAGCTACCGTAAAAGCTACAGAATACGAAAGGCCAAGATTGGTACGATGCAAATGATTGTTAATTGACAATATCATCAGCTATAATAAATTCAAGTATTTATATGAAGTCAATACTTCACATTCTCCACAATAATAATAAATGACAGTTATAAGAAGAATATTTCAAGAAGAATTTGTTGCTTAAATTGGTCAACTTAGACTGACTGACTTAGTTGAAGAAATGTCTTCACCGCCGAATAGTAAACCATTCCTGGGAAATCGTGAGATTATGTATGATGTGCAATACAAAACTGACCCCAATCAGTAACATTGACCCTGTAAACATTATGATACCAAACTCGATGATAATTTAATAAATATGCATACATATTCACACACATTTGTCAGATAGTTTGATTTTATTAGACGCATTAACATATTTATGAATGTGTATTATTTGACAGCAACAAGATAAATTGATTATTGTAATGTCTTAATCATTTTCAGATGATAAAGTTTAATCTTGAGCCATTAATTAAATTCAACTGATATTAAATAACTAATTGAAAATAATTTACATTTTTCATTTGTAGGGCAGACTGTGATTTGAATGCTAAAGAGAGAGAGAGAGGTCAATGTCGAATCGAAGAGGTCTAGAGGCCTACTGATCACAACAGTGGAACCTATATCTGAGCTTATAATAACGACAAGTAATGCCCTGACCTGGCTTGTGTCGTGCTAAATTAAAGTGGTTTTCCTAATAGATCACTTAGGTCATTGCCATTAAACCATTTCGTTGATTTTTTTATCAACTGCCATCTTACCACAGCACCCGGAATCAACAACCTTACATTGCCATATGATTATGAAGCATTGAAAAGATTGACATAATTTTTTCAGGGCATTGTGAAAGTTCATCAACTGCTTGCTTGCATCCCAAATTCCCTTTACTTTGCTTTGCAAATATCATGGTTCGAACTCCTCAGACCAACTTTTTTTTATTTCAACTGTAACACATCTGATAGTAGTCAGCTTATGGCAGAATTAAGCGGAACACCCACCGCTAAAAGAATGAATGGTGATGGATGAATGTGTGAATGCGGAATGAAAGTACGAGCAGATTTATAGCGAGAACTGGAATGAAAGAGAACTAGCGCAAATAAGTACACATAGGTATTTAATACATATTTATAGCTTAATTTCGTAATAGTTGTAATCTTTACTTTAAATAATACATAGTTGTGCAAACTCAACATAACATAAAATTTCTGCAGCTTAAATAGTGCTAACTTAGGTGTACGAAATTGCAAAAATTTAGTAGTTAAGTACCTAGTAATTTCATTTCAAGACACATTTTATTTAAAAGCCATATTTATTTACTTACAGCAAATATTTGACGAAATAAGATATATGAATACAGAGAGCCCTTCTCTCTTTTGAATTGTTCTAGATTTACTTATTTAATTTTGCATAATTTTCAGTTAATGTTAAATTTGATTTAAAATACTATGAAATTTCGTGATTTAGATAGCATTATTCAGGTTACATTTTTAAAAACACATTTGTTTGTACTGCATTTGCTGCAAAAAATCACATTTTGTTTTGTTGACATTTTGTCTTATAATGCAAAATCACCTTCCACTAAACAATCGGTGAAGGCTATTACTACAAAAGTAATAATTGGTAAATGTAGTAGAGTTAGCAAAAAAGGCGTTAAGGCCAGTTACTATAGTTATATTATGTAGTAAAAGCCATGCTATCTCTGCTATCAAAGCTACATCATTTTAAGTTTTAAATTAGTAAAGAACCCAAAAGTCTTAGAAAAATAAGCATAAGTGGCGCATAATACGTTATTTTATAAAAAGATATGAAAAAAACAATGTTTACCGATTTAGTTTTTTGCTCGTCCTGTAAAATTGACAATTTGGCTTTAACTACATTTGTTGCTTACAGGGTCGACATTATGAATACTTTAAGTACCTGTTTTTTTTTTATTAGATATTCTTTTGTTTGTTGTTGTGTTTGTCTTGTAATCTTACTGTATCTTTTTATTTAGTAATGGAAAATGTCCTTCTATGACAGGGAATGGCATTTTCCAATTTGTATTTGACGCTGTAAAAGATAGGAAGGAAAAAAAATGTCCTTGCCGAGTTTCTTTCTGGTTCTACTCAGCACAAGGTCTCTTATTACGAACCGATATGGCGTAGTGACATTCATAAGTGCTGAATTATTGTAGCCTAAACAGTATTAAATTGAATTGAAACAAGTAACAGTATTTTTAGTATAGTGTCGTTGACTTCCACGCTACGAAGAGGCGTGGAATCCAAAAAAGTGCATCGTCCCTCGTTTTTATGCCGTCACCGGGAGCTGTGCTGCTGATTGATCGCCTAATTTGAATCCAAGATCCAATTATGATTAGCACCCTGATCGGATGGGGTGACAATTTGATGGGATGTGATGCGTTTTCGTTGACGTATAGGTTGTCTTTCTGAACTTATTTATGGGCTTAATTTAGTAAAGTGAGTGATTTAAAGATATATTTTCTTTTTATCACAAAGTAATCACTCTGATGAGCTCTTTGACCTCATCCCTCCCTCTCCATTCCTTTCCAGATCGACGCGTGCAGGTCTTAGAAGCCACCATCATACCGTGCTGACCCTCAAGACACGTACCAAAAAGTTTGGACAATCGTTCCTTTGCCGAACTGCCCGTATGTGGAATGCGCTTCCCGCACACGTGTTTCCCTCCTCTTTCTATCCCGGGTTATTTAAGCGGGGCGTAAAAAAGCATTTATGCAGGCCGCCATAGTATGAGCGTCCGGCATAGCGTGGTAGCGCTGTGATGAACGCTTTCACTTCTTGGGCTTCACTAGCTGCTATTCATCAGGCAGAGTGAGGCCATTATGGCGTGCCACATTAAAAATAAAAAAAAATAAAAATCACCTACAATAAATAATTACCATCGTAGGTTAATTCTACAAATCCCTATTCGATTATTTTCATGACCTGTATTTCAACGCCTCGGTGGCCGAGTGGTCAAGCGCTCGGCTCGATATACGGAGGTCCAGGGTTCAACTCCCAGGTCGTGCAAAGTGTGTTTTCGAATTTTTCGCTGCATAACCCGGGTATGTTATTACCAACCAGTGTCCCCACCTTACGGTATTATACCCCAAATTTAGGGTATTTTTATGCCGTTAGGATATTTTTTAGGGTAGAAAATTATTTAGGGTATTTTTCAGGGTAAAATAATTTAGAGAATGTTTAAAACTCCTTGCAAGCAAATTGGTGATTGATTAAAAAAGTGTTTCCGAACGTACCTAGCTTGTTGTTATTAATAAATTGCATTTATTCGAAAATTGATTTGTTTTTGTTTTTATAATTTTTATGATAAAAAAAATAAAAGTACCTACCTAATTTAGGGTAAATATATAAATTTCACCAAGTGTTAGAGTAAAGGAAAAATCTGAGGTGGCAACACTGTCACCAACCCTCATTTGGCAAGCGTGGTGTTAAGCCAATTCCCATTAGTAGCCATGACTTGATTTCAATGATGAAAGCCTTTGCCATGCAGTGGGACAGTATAAAGGCTGTATTTAAGGGGGTGTGGCGCGATCGCAAAAACTGACATAAGCCTCTTAATGAACTTCAAAGCAAAATCCATCATATTGATATTTAAAATAAGAAAAAAAATGTTTTTAGGAGTAATTACATTTATGTATCGTTTGTCATTGTTTAAAGAATTTGTTTCAAATTTCAACAAGGCCACGACCTTGTGCAATGATCAGTCTTACTTACGTAAGCTCTTTTAATGTATTTAACTAATTCAACGCTTAGTACAAGTTACTTAAAAATACGTATTTTTTCACATTTTCGTGCAGGATCCCCTTAACTGGATTATTATGAGCTCTTATACATAGTGTAGTTTTATAAGACAAACAGCATATTTCTGACGTCACGTGGTCACTGGCTGATCACAGGCGGGCGGTGAAACTCGGTCGAAACGTTCCGTCGAGTAGGTACTGAAAAAGGTATAGCTAAACCTATACTAAGCTTTGCGTTAACCCTGGTTAAATATTTTGTTTAAAATAGAACATGAAAGTTCAAAACTGTATAACTTTTAATCGATGTTTTAAGTGAACAAGCCAAGTAAAAAAATCGGTGCCTTAACCAAAAAGTTGTTATAACTTTACAAGTTTTGTAATCTTCGTTAAATAAGGTGAACGCTTCCGACCTCTTCTAACACTCATCCGTAATCCGTTTCCTCATTCAGAACTAGGCATTGTTCTGTCCACCTGCCATTCAACAATGTGACGTATTGACAACCAACAAGCCCTCATTTGGATAGCAGCAAACCTCAACGCTCATTGAGAACTTTGTCAATGTAAGCGCAGAAATTATTTACGACACCCCCTCATTTAAGGGTCTTCTGTCTTTTTTGTTGCGTACAGCCGTCGTATAGGGCTGTCTCTCTCTGTCGCGCTGTAATAAATTGGGGCTGCGAATTAACAATAGTCATAATTCGCCAGCCTGTTGCGGTGCAATCATCGGGATGTTTGAATCCGCAATATTGATAGTCGTGAGCCCTGCCTGATCTGCATACATATTTATAGATTAATAAATATCTGTATCATGAATAATTCAATTAAGCTTCATTATATAAATGACGGTTCAAATGATGTAGCGTCCATTCTGGGCGTTGTAAATGTGCTGCAAACTGCATAAAAATAACGAATGCGTATAAATGTTGGATTACCAATACAGAATTAGTTAAATCTAAAACTATTTTTTTTTAAACAAGCAACAGTTTTTAATTAATTCGTTTTGTAATTAGGTACAAAACTTACAAGAAATATTTTTTATAATAAATTTTATATAGCTAAACATCTCACATATTTTTTAACAGAATTATAATAAAGTACGACTATCTTGAGTCTATACTCGTATATTATAGGTAAGTAAGTAGGTACTTACTCGATATTTATTTTATTTCAAAGAAAAATTGTTTGAGTAGAGTATTTTTAAAGCTATTTAGCTTAATTTTTTGTCAACGCATAAACACTCAGTTTCTATCCGTTTATAGGTGCATCGATGTCAATATTGTCATAAAGCGGCATCCCTGCCCAGCTGGCGCCTTGTTTGTCATTCAACCAAGAGATGGCGCTGCTCAGACAGCAATATCGTAACATACAAATAGGGGTGCTAATACAGAAATAGTAATATTGAACTAAGATAAACTTTCTTCTTTATACTATCAAGAAAGTTAGCGGGAAGCAGTGTTATGAAAAAACAACGATTCAAATCTGACACAAATTGTGAGTCGTTTTACGACGTTTAAAAAAATCTTGGTACATATAAGTACTTACGTCTTAGTCAAATTTTATAATGTATAGTTAATTGATCAAAATTAAACGTTAACAAAGTTGCAACTTCAAAAAATTACGCTGATTTTCAGGGAAGCCCGTGAGGCCGTGACGTAGTTGTTTAATTGTACACGTTGGCGACTTGTGTCGTTGTTGAATTGACGCAATAGCTCCCTCGGTGTCAAGACTCGGCGAGCGCCTTACTCGGATCAATTCTAATCTCTTGCGTCACGCGGCTGGTGACGCGACGGGGCCGACAACAGTCAGCCTTACCTAATCACTGTCGATTATATATTTTTTTGATTTAGATGTAATGACGGCTCAGGTGATAACGACGTTTTTTTATGTGGTATGTAATTAACGCTATGTTTAGAAATAAAGAATAACCTTTTAAAATGGTACTTAGTGTAGGTACTTACAATTAACTTGAAAGAAATTACAAATAAAAGAGTTGCCCCCAAATCAACCCCATTAGGCAGAGTACCTAGCAAGGTAGCATATTTAAAAAGATTTTTTGCACCCAAATGTGACACCTAAATTTTTGTTACAAACTGTTTGTAAAGTACCGTTTTTAACTCAGTACTTCAGTTAAGTGCGCATTAAATCTAGTTTTAATTCTCACAACTGTAAAACACGCTAAAACCAAGTCAATATCAATCAAATCAAATCAAAACGTTTACGTTATGACGTTCAGCGGCGGCGATATGTCGTCAATATTCAATTCGATTAGGCTGTTGAGCGCCTAAACCCACCAATAAGTAAGTGTAATGCTATAGTCCCTCGGCCTATTACCTGGCAATTTCACAGAACAATCTACGTCGGGTCGCGCCGACGGCACACAATCATGTGACACACACTCGCTTTGTAACAGAGCGGGATGGCGCGCGGTGCCCAGCTTGTTTGCACAGTGTAGCTTTCCCTTTCTAGCGCGCGTGTGTGCGTGACATCTGGCGGGCGGGTGGCAACCCTTAGCGTGTAGTAGTGTTGCCCCCACACCGAAGCGCACCCCGTTTCGGGGTAACTCCGCGGTTGTGTGTGTGACCCAGTCGAATAAATCTAGTGTAATACACACAAACATATTGGTGGCACGGCGTGTCATTTTTACGCTTGTGTTGTCGCTACTTGGGGTTCTTTATGCGATGATATTATTATTCTGACGATTACGACATCCTTTATGCTTACAATAAAATAATTAATAAGGGATGAAGTGTATTGTTGCGCGGCAGTTTGTGATCGGTATCGGAGCACTTACCTCCATTCACAGCGGAGAGGTTATGATGAAGTTTATTAACGTCTTTATTGTAATAGCGGAGTATTGTTTAAAACTTTGCAGACGATTTGTTAAATGGCTCAAATGTTTATTGCCGACCTTAGTTTAATAAACGTACACCATAGAGTAGCAACTTCTCGTAAATGTTTTATTTAACTTAAACATAATTTATCGATTACCTATTTAAAAATTAGTATAACGATATTTAAATTCTAGTAAGAATTTTAAAACATACAGCAATAATTCTATAAACTAGTAATAAATCACTTAAATGCGTGCAAACATTTGGCGCTCTTTAAAAACTATAAATCTTTGTGGGTTTTGTTTGCTATGGAAAGTGACTCCATGAATGAATGAAACATAACGCGGATGTCACTACTAGCGTGGTCAAAGAATAGGTGCTAATGGAACTTCAACTAAAGACGATAGTGGGCGAACATTTCTTTACCAAAATATTTATTTTATGAATTTTAAAAACTTAAACAATACTTTGAGAATATAATTTTAAGTATGTTTATAATGTAGTTACTAAACATTACATATCAATTATGCCATCAGTTTACTTAGCAGGGTCTATTTACTACACCAGCGAAAAGAGACAATTAATAGATAAAAAATTTAGAGCATTAAAGAAGGTTGAACATGACAAATTAGGTATAAAACGTACCCAAACACCCAATTCATTGTTCTTTGACAGAACAGTTGACAGGGCGCTCAACCCCCGTTAAGTTTCACAATTACGCCGCATGGCTCATTGTGGCGCGACCCTACCTCTCCATCTATTGTGGACACCGCTCCACCAGAACCAACAAACCTTGACCTGTGTGAGCTCCAAGCGGTCCCCCTCAGACGCGCATTCCACGTAATCAGTCGAAGGGCGAGGCGGCTCCACGTAAACCGGACACCGATATACAAATATATTATTATCCAGCCTGTTCGGTGCTCACAAATATCAATAACGTATTACCGTTTCGGGGCAGATTTAAAAGTTAACGATCGAGATTTTTAAAAAACGTGTTATGGCTTTATTTGGGGTTCATTTGAATACACAGTGGTGTGGATTACTGTTAACACTTTATCAATATAGTTGTCGAAGCTTTTTTAGTTTTGTTTATATAATAAAGCTTAAAAGTGCACCTACATAATAATATTTATTACTAATGCTCTCATTGAAACCTTTTTTCACATAAATGGTATTATCAATTAATTTATAGTACTTAATTGTTGTGATTTTTTAATGCTAGATGGCGCTACTGGTTGGCTTATTGCTGATGCTTGTCTTTTTTGAAAAGTAAATTATTTTGATATTCAAGGCATACCAGATTTTATATTTATTTAATTAAAAATAACAGCTTTTTGTAAAATAAGAAGATAATAAAAAAATTTCAATTTCCCACATTTT
The DNA here is from genome assembly GCA_963921215.1 of Scoparia ambigualis. NCBI lineage: Eukaryota > Metazoa > Arthropoda > Insecta > Lepidoptera > Crambidae > Scoparia > Scoparia ambigualis. The sequence continues at coordinate 21,855,088 of OY992511.1, forward strand.
TTATGAGTCTGATTCATTACAATATTAACTTGTATTAGCACTTGTATCTTACGTCATTAGCCTAATTAGTTCTAACAATATGTACTAAGAAGTCGCTTTTAAGGTCACGAAGATAATTCTCTGCCGATCTCACTTATACTGGAATAAATACAGTTCTATCTAAAGAGACAATATCTCCGGCGTTAAAAGGCCAGCCCGAGTAGATTGTGGGAGGAGGGGACCGCCCTCCTTGCGAAATTACTACATTTTGAAGGGAACAACTTTTTATGAGAATAAGCCGCTGCTATGAATCTCGAATTGTAAACGAATTGAGCAGCGTGCATTTCGGTAGCAGACTTTATTGATTAACCTTCGAAAAAACCTAATCTCATATATTTAAACAACAGTACAATCAATAACTAAACCTATGTATAAGATAACTAACAAAGTGACTTTAAAAGTTGAAAGGATCGTCCCTAATTCTTGACCTTCAATTAATCTTTATGAACGACCCGCTTAGAGAGACTACTACAAACTTTTCGAATAACTTTGAAGTATTTGTAGTGACAACCTTACTGTCGGGAGAGGTCGGGGCAGCTCGGCCTCGCTCGGCGGCGGTCGGACTCAGTCAATAAGGTGCATTGGCCGCCCCGGGTTGCCTACTCGACGTTAAGCTGGACCAGGGATAACAGGAGGGGAAATTCTCCCCGTTAATAGGGAATCTGTTGGAGAGTGAAGAATTTAAACACTGCTTTTTTGGAAGGTTGGTTGGTTGGCTGGAATAGATAGAGTATGTAACAATGAGGGTTTTTAGTTTAGCTGTTCACTTGGTATATGGAAAAAAACAAAACAAAGTCAGAGTGGTAAATTTCATCCTCTTTATTTAAGTTTATTCTTCGTCAACAGAAGTTGGTAACCTGAACACTTCTAGAGAATCTAAGCGTGATAAATATGCAATTCTCTAAACATATCCATGTAGTTAACATACTAAAAACCATATAAAAATATGGTTTTTAGTTTTCGCTTTAAAAAAAATTCACCAATAAAAAGCAATCGTATTGAATTTGACATTACCCAACAACAGCCTAACGATTTTTTTTTCATTTATTGGGGTTAACAAACAGTTTCACAATAAGGATTACATTAATAACATAATATGTACTTGATGACGTTAAGAGACGGATAAAATACTTAATATGAAAAAAGTAAGTAATACCTACTTAAAAATAATGGAATCATTGCTAACTTTTAAGAACAAGATTATATAATTATGAGGGGTAATTTTATCCCAAACTATGACAACACAGTTGCGCCACAGATGAGATTCTCTACGGGTCGAAGGGTGTGAAGAGGCGCTCCGGCTCAAATCCCGTTAGGGATAATTGTGTCTCTTTTATTTACACCATCGCCTTTATGGCTCGATGGGAACGATTCAATTTTAATTTTTGAACGTTTTCACATTTCCCATGCGAAATGGAGAAACGGATTACACGAACTGGTATTCAATACAATCGCACCTGTTAATTAGAATACTTTACATTTCATCAAAATCAATTGTACGAGTCTACACGTAGAGACAGACGGCGGTCGTTAGCCATTGTGCAATCAACCTTGACTGTATTGAATGATTACTGATAATCGCCCTAACAAATAGCACCCGAACCCGAAACCAGTTACGACCTTATAATCGACAAAAAACAATTAAAAGTGAGCGAGTTCATTGCAAAACACACATCGGTTATGGCGTTGCTGCGGTGTCAGTGAGAAAGCAACAGGTAAATTATGTGTGTCAATTTGAACGGTATCTAAGTCGTAATGTTACGCAACACAACGTGAGCTATCCCGGTGGGCGACGGGAACGGAATGCAGCCGTCCTTGACATAACAATATTTGGTGCGCTTACCTTAACCGCCACAGTCGGAATACAACTCAACGAGAAACAAGTGTAAGCTCACAGTGTGTGGAGTTTAAGCTCGATTACTTCCTACTCTGTGGCGTGTGATAGGGTGACGGATACTGTTACGGAGCTTTCACGCCTAGCGCTGGGTAGCAGCGGGCGCGGCGCTTCTTATCGTTTCGTAAGGTAATTAAGACGCCCGTAGTGGCCTGTGTTATTCGAAGTAAACGATCACTTTGGAGGCGGTTAAGTTATTATGTTACTTTTCATTAATTGTGCCATTGGAATTAATTACTTTTATGATATAATTTTGTGGTTTGAACAGTAAGAATGTTATGTAAGTAATGTTGTTTGTAGTATAAAAAGCAAATACAAAAGTTTGTACAGTTGTACAGCGTCAGGATGTAAGCAAAAACGAATTAAAAACGACTGTTCGGTTAAAAAACTTTTTTGTTACGCCGAACGAAAACGAAAAAGCAAACGGACGATTAAAAATGATCCACGTGAATGTATTCGCGCGGACAATATTTTAAAACAAAATGTCACACGCTTTCCACGGGTGTCTGCCCCCCGGCCCCCGTCTGGGGGCCCGCGTCCCCACTCGGCGGCGGGGCGTCATTGTGGACTGTGGTGTCGTAACTCCACGAACTTTTTAATTTACAATTAGGTAGCTTCCCATTTCTGTGCCCTATTTAGCTCTCGTTTTTCCGGTGGCCGCCGCGATTTGTAATTAAAATTTATTTATCACATTACCCCGCCTCGGATCTCCCGAGCCGAGATATATCTGTAAGGGTGCCGTTTGAGATTAATCGTCTAAGAAGTTGCGGTGGAAAGATTCGCCTGTTTTTAGGGAAATTATTCTAGTAAAAACTTGTATTTTAAGACAAACAAAATGCTCTTTTCAAACTTCGCTGTTACGTAAAGGTACTAGATGTCTTTGTAAGTTTAAACGTTCCCATGCACGATACAAACAACCTGAGCTGAGGTCATAGCTTTTGGAGGCGCCTTCGGCGGTTCCTCGAAAGCATCGAAAAATCTACTACCCCTAGCGTGTCCCCACACGCTTGCGTGACGCCATCCCCTGTAGAAAACCTCCGAGGATTGATTGGTCATCAAGGCTTCAGAAACCATAATATGTTTCTTATAGCCCTTAAAGGATACATTGTAAATACCATAGACGGGCCCTCAGTAACTCTTTAAAAAAAAGGTTACACGTCCGTCACTCACCATGCTCATGTCGAATGAGAGAAAACGTAGTTCAATAGCATTTTTAAACTACTGGTGACGTGAACCGATCCCTAAAAAGGCTAGCTTTTCGACTGGGTTAACAGGACTATAATTAATGTGTTAATAGCGATCATAAATATTTAATGAAAAATAAGTTTTTTGTAAAAGTGCTCGCGAACCTCAATGATCTGAGTCGCGAACAATGTCGGCAATCTCATCGAGAGAGCATTTAAACTTGTACTATTATCAACTCTATGGCATATCCGGCAAGAGTGAATTATCATTGGTTCGTATAAATAACTTAAGATACCGCTTAGTACCTAGTTATCATCATCATCATCATCATCATCAGCCTATAAACGTCCCATACCCTAGTAAACTTACCTTCATGGGTAAGTTGTAGGACGTTTATTACTTTCTTGTCAAGAAGACTCCTAGAGATTCCTAACAGTTAAATTTCCATTGCGTCTGGTTATACAGAGCTTTGCCCTCCATCATCTGTTTACATAAGACACATTCTAATGTCGCGTTACAACAAACCGGCTACCTAAGAGGTTGCAACTTGCAAGTATTGTTTCTCCAAATGCATAATATAACAATGCGATGCTGCTAAATATTTTGTCTTCGGCATCAAACAGTGACAATTATCGGTCGTGTTTTTGCAAGGGCGTCCGCCCTTAGCAGCGGGGCGTCTATTCTGTAAAACTCATTGTGATATGAAGGCCGAACTAATTAACTTGTTGGTACAGCATTCCGGCTGCATTGTACACTTTCGGCGGTTTATTTGTTGGTCTGCAGTCCGAGAGACAGGCGCAAGCGTTCAAATACTGTTGGATTGGAAGAGTGAAGAGAGTGAAAAGATTTTATTTTCATTATTTTTAGTCTCTACTTGGCGCATGTATAGTGGGCCAATGACGCACAAAACCTTTGGTGTTTAGATAAAACTTGTTTATTTAGACGGCAGGTGACGGTGGTCGAGTAATCAGTGACCCTGACTGCAAACTCCACCCACGGTTGCGGTTTCGAATCCCGCTAGGAGCAAATCTTTGTGTGATGAACACGAGCAATTTGTGACCGAGTCATGGAGGGGTAAGAAGAAACAGCCTATATATTATCATTTGCTACGATCTTAATAGAGTTCCTTTGCTTTATTTACCCTCATATAACATTCTTCGTTTTTAAACTAAAATATATCGCTCATTCAGTAATCTAATTTCGAGTGCGCTTGCTATCGCCACACGCTGCCGCTCATTAGGCATGTGTCTAATCGTTTCTCGCTCACGCCATAAACTTGCGCCCCACACCAACGATGCTCCGGGCTGCTCTGACACCCGCGGTGTTTGTTTATCCGCATCGCACTAAGCGGCTTCTCTTTAAACGACTTAAATAAATGATCTCTACCTAATTTAGTTTTCTTTAAAAGATTTATTAGCAGATTCTCATACATGAAGTGGCGACTTTTTCGACTGTTGTTCATTACCTGTTAGCACATCACGCGCAGTCATCGGCTCGCGATCTTGCAAGTTAAGCAACTTTTGCTATTTCGGGGTAATGGATTGGTGACCGAATCCAAGTACTCCAGCTTTTTCGTGATCAGAAGTCGTTGCTAGATGTAGAGCTATAACCGTGTCGCATAGCGGTGAAAGAATTCTACCACCTCCTCTCTCTTCCCTTGGGTGTCGTATAAGGCGACTAACGGACTAAAGACTGCACATACATCCAACAGCCATAGAGCGGCGATGGGCTCACCACCTGTCACGCTGAGCACATGTGCAGTGCTTTAGTGAAAAGTGGACTATGGTAGAGGACTGCTTTTGCGGTCCTCATTGCCTAGTCTCTGACTAACAATCATGACAAGGATTAAATAAAATTTGTGGAAATTCATCACAGGATACAGAATGTCCACGTGGATGAAGCCTCGGTTGAGCCGCTAGTATTTAATAAATATCAAAAGAGGAATAGAGATACGCTTCATCTTACACCAGTTATTGTGATGATGAGACCGAAAATGGAATTGTATTTCAACCGGTACCCTAAAACACAACAATAATCGATTTACACATCCGGCTATCGAAAACACAAAACAAACCAAATGCACTTACCTTGAAAATCGAAAACGAGACCTCCAACAATTGACCGTCTAGTTGCAAATAAATAAGCATAAGTAATAATAGTTTATAATACGATTTTTTTAGCGCCATTTGTTTAGGTCAGGTAGCGCCGGTTATGTGTCATTTCTGCACGCCAAATTTGTCGAGTGTATAAGAAAATTTCCTGCAAAGTAATTAGCCTATATTTTACAAAATGTGTAAGGCAGCGCAGCCAAGTAACAAAATAACAAACACTAAAAATAGAACCTTCTAACGAAACGGAATGAACCATTATATAAGTTTTCAACACAACAGCTCGAGATGCCCTCAAAACACGTGCTTAGTAGTGTTTAGCCGACCAGGTTGGGTAACAAAAACTGAAAGCTGCATTTGCCAGCGCACGTGGCAAAGTCCTTTCCGCTGTTTGAGGGCAGGTAAAGATTTTTTTATATCATCACAAATTGGAAATATAGAAATATTCTGCGCCGTACCTACAATTCATTCACGTGTTGTCCTTCCCACGCGTAACTTTTCGTTTTATTACTAAAATCGTAGTGATTAATAAGAACATTGTACGAAATAGCATGTTAGTTATCGCAGTTGTGAGGTTGTAGTCATGAGTAACTTTGTACGGTCTCTATAAATAAATAAATAAGCCTATTATTTTTCTAATTTTACATGCAATTATTGTAGTAATTAAACTTAAAAGCTAGATCATTATTATTAGTTTATATAAATTTATTTTTCTACAATATTTGTATACTTACTTAAATATATTATATTTTAATTATTACGTATCCAATTATATTCTTTTATTAAGTTAAATTATCTTTTAATTCTTTTTGTATTTTTAAGTAAGGATATTATTTAATTTGATATTTATTTTCTACATTTTTAAATGAGTGAAGGCCTCGTCCAACTTTGCCCATTGTTTTCTATCTTTCGCCTTTGATTGCCACTCGTCTCCTGCTGTATCCTTGAGGTCGTCAGTCCGGACCGTACGGACTCTATACTAGAGCCAAATTCGATGAAGCATGTTTTTAAAAAAAATATTCTCAATTCTTTGTGCTAATATCTGATAACACTTGGCTTTTTACTTTATCTTGAGAGATATTCACCACAAAACCGTTTAGTTTCGTTAAGTTTCGTTTACCGTATTTTTTGTTTATTTCGTGTATTTCTGCCAAAAACATTCGTTACCTATCAAACCGACCACACCATAACTACCCAACTGGGCACAGAATGCATTACGTACCTCGGGGTCTTAGATCAGGGGTTTAACCGTGGTTTTACCAGATTACAGTTGCGGTTAAGAGCAGCTAATATCTATTTGATTTTTTTTAGTCAATCACTGTTTATATTTAATTTTGATTTAAGCAAAACCTTAGTGTGAGCGTCTTTCTAAATTCATTAGGAGAGTTTAAACCAGTTGTCTTGTTCGCACGGCACTCCTTATTTAGGTCACTACCTGATATCTACTAGACTTATTAATGATTGAGAGCGGATTAATCGCCATTAATATTGAATCTAAGCAAAACCTTTGTGGAAGCGTCGTCTTCCCAAATGCACTAAGATTGATTGAACTTGTTGTGTCTTCTTGGCTCGCTATTATTCCAACTTCATCAGCCAATAACACACCTTAACCTTTCAACTGCGGCCGCGCACTGATCAGTGTTCAATGAAGAGATTTCTATTGTGTCTAATGGCGCCGCGTTCTAAGTGTTAGAAGTAGCCTAACCACTTGACCACATTAGTGAATGAGAGCTAATTAATCGTCATCAATGTCATTAATATTATATCGATCTCGGCAAAACCTTCTGAAGCGTCCGTTCCGTGCACTGAAAGCGTTTGACTAGTTGTTTCTTGTTCGCACGGTATCCATCTTCGTAGCTAATAACACTTGAGAAGTATAATTTGGACGATTCTAACGAATGCCCGCTTCACGGTTGCAACATTCCGATTCCCTAATTTGTGGTCCTTTCTGTTTTATGTTTTTTGTCGGATGTGGGGGTGGCGGTAGTTCTAAAGGCCTTTTTTTGCTCGCGCTCGACAAAAGACCGCCCTAACGGTATCTAGGGTTGCTCATCCTTTGCAGCCTGCTCCCTTATCGCTTCGATTGTGAGACAAAGAATATTGTAATTCAATTTTATCTTAAATTTGGAGATGTAGTGCTAGATGATGATTTGTCTACTATGCTTAGGCAAACATGATAATTTACAGCAATTATCTATAAAACTTTACAGGCTTGAATTGACTTGAAAAACATGTAACTTATTATAAACTATTTATTTATTTAACTCAACTTAATACTATCATTACAGTAATTCCCAATTCGATAGCAAAGTAGAAAATTATAAAATACATTGAACTTTACTTATAATATAAACATAGGTACAGCTTAAAAACTATTTATTGTCTATGTGTTGTCTATATTAGTGTTTGTTTTTGTTGCTTCCGATCATGTCTTCTTCTTCTAGAATTCGAAATGAATACGATCAATTTCCTCATTAAGTTCTTTTTGTAAAAAATATTTTTGTCTCACCCGCCGCTGGTTGATGGAAATGGAAATTTTCCCACATTATTACATTATGTGTACGTATATTGGCGATGTCTAAAAATAAACCGAGATGGATTAATTTATTTACGCCAGGGGATCGGGATCGAATCGGAAGGGTCCCGGAGGAGCCTCGCTGCGTCTAGACGTGGAACGACGTCTGATTTTCTGTATGTAAGTATACAGACCATTATGCAGCAGACTCGCGAAGATTACTCGTTGTGGCTGTTTCTTTTTTGTTCTTTTTTTGCCTTTCTCTTATTTTCGCTTTTTGTTTAATTGCCGGTGTTGTTTTGGCTGCAAAACGTTTGTGGTCTCTGTTCTGTGGCTACATTTTAGTGTACGAGTACGTTGTAATACAGTAGCTATGTTATTAATAATTAATTCTTAATGTACTGGTAACTAACAGTTTTGTTCCATACCTACTTATATATATTATATAACCACGACTATTATCCCCGAAGGATTAGTCAGAGACTAGGCAATGAGGACAGCAAAAGTAGTCCTCTACTATAGTTCACTTTTCACGTGTATTTTGTAGTAAATTGAATCATGACAGTTACTTTGAACTAAAAGTACGGTAGTACTATTACGTATTCTGTGCTAAAAGTACCAGGGTGACATAAATGAAAAGAGGTAGATACTCTTAAAATAAACGTACGTTATTTGTTATCGATATTTTCTGTTAGTTTATGGTTACTTAGTTCTAATTATTTTTCGTAGGTTATCTATATACTTCCTGTGCCTATCCATCCATCCAAAAAAAATAATTTAGACGATTCAAAATGCTTATTTTAGGCTTACTGAATAAAGATATTTTGATTGATTGATTAATTACATCAATAATTTTAGAATAAAATAACTACCTTTCATTTCGAGCGCTTAAAACGAACTTTCCTTGCTACCGGTACTTTATGCAAAAATTATGTACTATGAAGACTTGTGGCGAATTAACTTTCAATGTATGGAGTTACAAAAACGTGGCAAACTAACTTTGTGGCGAATGTACAACAACCCGGCTTGGAATGTAGCAATTCCTTAGTAGTGTTAATTATTTTTCCTTTACCCTCTTAAATTAAATGAATTGAGCGAAACAGTCACAAATGATTCGCATGTTATTTTTAATTAGAACTGTTATCATAATACAGACTGGTTTATTAGAACATGTTGTAATAAGTTAATCAAATATATTTTATAAGCTTTTATAGGTGAGTCTAACCTGGAGGCCAATTCTCATTTTTCGAGATGTAGTCTCGAATCGAGTTTTGATTTCGATCTCTATCTCGACCATAAAATCTCGTTATTAACATTTTGTTCACGAATCTCCTATTCTCAGCGCTAATCGACTTCGAGTTTGATTCGAATTCGAACTTTATCGAGTGGTAATCCAATTTAGTTATTCTGAACATCTCGAACTCGACATTTCTCGAAGGAGAGACGCTCGAATTGCTTCGAGTGGTCGGCAGTGGTCGAGACGTAATTTCGACTACGAGAAGCTAATGAAACGTCAAAATTGAATAGCGGCGAAATTACGGTGGATATGGAGGAGTTAATTTCAAATTTTGTCGTGGAAGTGATTTAAAATATTAAGAGAGCTCGCTCTCTTTTTTTTAAAAGGTGGAAGAAAACTTTCCACTCCATAACTGTATATCAGCTTCCAACATTTGTAGAAGAAGCTGCTTCTGCTGTGGCGTTGGGTATTTTTTGTTGACATTGTGACATTGTGTGTGTGTCTTGTGAATACTAAAATGATCGTTTCGTCACCAAACAAGCACACAACCACAAACAAAAAACATAAAATTTATCGACGATACGTCACGTTTTAAACAATACAAGTTGTTTAAGGAAATTAAATTTGATCACAACACATTAAATATAAGGATTTTTCGATACTTATTAAAAATTTACTTCTTTAACTAAAAAGCAAGTTCAATACATTTAAAGACCTTTACAGTAAAAATATTTGAGGTACATAGTTGCAACCGGTTTAAAACCGGATGAAACGTGTCAAACGGAACGCATCCCGAGTTAATTGCATTAAAAGAATGGCAATATTAATCAAAAAAAACTCGAAGTCTATTTCGATTAGCGCTGAGAATAGAATATTCTTAAACAAAATGTCGATTATCGAGATAGAGATCGAAATCAAAACTCGATTCGAGACTACATCTCGAAAAATGAGAATTGGGGCCCTGATTATTCTTTACCTTATGTTTATTTGTGTAAAAGTGTCTATATTTTAAACAGTGTATTGTTAACTTTATGAAATAAAGAAATTTTCAAAACAAAAACAAAAACTTTTCACCAGCCGCCTATTACGACACCCAAGGGAAGAGAGGGGGTGGTAGTATTCTTTCACCGCTACGCTACGGTTACACATTAGCACACAGTTTTGTTTCAAATGGATGGATTAAATTATCTCATACCTAATTGTCTGTAGCGGCTACAGATTTCCAATTCACAACGGAAGGAGTTATTGTGCTCGATTTGGTTCATAGTAAGAGGATGTTCTTCGTCAGTCTCTACTTATCTAAGTCCAAGGAACTTAATAAGTACCTTGTCTAAGTCTGATGCGTGAAAATGTAAATGTCATTTACTTTTGTGTTAGGGGTAAGAAAGCCGGAGAGGTTTTGTGAACTTTCATACATGGTGACTATACTAATAAAAACCTTATTTTTTTTGACTTTTCATAATGACTGCATCCTGCCTGATGGTAAGCAGCCGATGCAGTCCAAAATAACGAGAGCGCTCCCCACTGTGGAATAAGCACGGTAACGAGCGCACCCATTCATGACGGCCTGCATAAATGCCGTTTCACGCCCCGCTTAAAAGACCCAGGACCGTAGGAGCCGTGAAACACATGCGCCGGCAAAGAATTCTAAAGCCGAATGGTCTTACAGAGGAACGACTTGCCAATTTTTTTGGTACGAGTACTGATAGCCTGTACAGTATAATGGTGGTTCCTAAGACCAGCACGTGTAGTCCGGGAGAGGAAAGGAGAGGGCGGGATATATCCCGCCCTCTCCTTTGAAACCCTTGAAAAACTACTCATAATCTTTGGTATTTTTTGCGGGACGTTCAACTTCAATTATACTAAAGGCAATAAAACGTTGGTAAAAACGACTAATTCGTAATTACAGATGATTTCCCATCTGAGGTATATAGTCGTTTCGTTTTCATTATCTACTACAATACCCTACTTCTAAAGCGTGTTTGTGTGTCGAGTGTTATCGTATGCAATTTCAATTTTTAATATAATTTATTCAATTTTGGCTACTATAATTGAGCACTTATAAATGTTGCTATAATATTCCATCGGTTCGTAAGTCCTAACTATGGGGCGGAAGCCTTGTACTGAGAAGAACTGGCAAGAAACTCAGCAAGGGCATTTCTTTTCTCCCTTTCTTTTACAGCGTCAATACAAATTGGAAAATGCCCTCCCTATTAAAGAAGGACATTTTCCATTACAAACATAAAAATAACATTTAATACGATTACAAGACAACACAACACATACAAAAGAATATCCAATAAAAAACAGGTATTGCTCAATTTAAAATAAAATGAACAACGTCTTACATTATCATTGAAACCAGAAAAAGAAAGACTATTTCTACTACAAATAAAAATAAGATTGCAAGAGCAGACCAATATCCTGACAGCCGCATTAACATTCGCTCATTTAGAACCACAGAACAGAAGACCTCTTTCTGCTTTGTGTTTAGTTTCCAACCGCGCTTACGGCTTAGATGCTAAGACGTGACTTGACGACAGTGTTGTGGAACCAGCTCTCGGCGGCGGTATTTCCGGACCGTTACAACTTAGGGTTCTTCAAGAAACGTTCCTATTCCTTCCTTAAAAAGGCCGGCCACGCGTCTGCGATTCCTCTGGTTTTGCGGGTGTCCATGGGCGTCGGTGATTACTTTCCATCAGGTGACCCGCTTGCTCGTTTGCCTCCTTCTGCTATAAAAAAATATAAATTTCAGTCACCAACCAACTACTAGGGCTTCTTGGCGGGAAAGTGAAGCGTCATGTCCGCAGTTTTGTTATGTCGAATATTAATGTGAAATAATGCTGGATTATGTACCGTTAAGTGTTCGTGAACGTGCATGAGTGTTATCAAACAAAACAAAACAGTTTAACATCACTTTTCGAATTCTCTCAAATCAGTTTTCTGCCATTGTCCACGTTTCACCATATAACAACTACACATGTGCTGCTATATGCTGTTGGATGTATGTGCAGTCTATAGTCCGTTAGTCGCCTTTTACAACACCCAAGGGAAGCGATGGATCGGTAGTATTTTTTTAATGAGCCGCCAAACCGCACGTAGCGTTTTTCCTATCGATTGACAAGTTGCGTATCTGTCCGGATAAGAATCTGTCAAAGTTACTTAGGTGACGAGCTGCGTCTCTTACGTATTGCAAAAGTGACTGAGAAAATATGTATTATGACGAAATGCATATCTGACCACTTGCGTTTTTGTCGATATGCGTGTGATCCCACTCATCATTTTCAGTCACCAAACAACTACTACTCCACGTGATACTCAACAATGCGGGAAGTATGTTCGGCGCCTGATACGTTATTTATAGAGCTACTAGTCTCCATCGTGGCAAAAGGAACACCGATTAAAATAGCTTTATCGGTTCACGAATAGACGTACACCATCCCCCAGCATATAACTATTTGAGAATATCCGTAAAAATATATATTAGGTTTATTATTGTATCGTCATCAGTTATACCGATTTAACGCAGAATTTAAAATGTTTTAATTAGTTTAGATCAAAAATTATGGAGCACGTATAATGTCGTAGCGGTGGTATCGGTTCGTAAATCTACCGCAATAATTGGGCGCTTAGTAAGTCTATAGGCAAATGATGCTATGATCCGTTTAAATAACATCTGGAAGAAAAGAGGAATTGGTATCAAAACCAAGCTCAGATTGATACCAGCCTTGGTATTCCCTATCTTCTTGTATGGTGTGGAAACGTGGACAAATCTGGCCCGAGAAAGACAAAGGATTGATGCATTCGAGATGTGGTGCTGGAGGCGAATGCTTAGAATACCTTGGACAGCCAAACGCACCAATGCATCGATCCTGACCCAGCTCGATATAAGGACTCGCTTATCCACCATATGCCAACAACGTATTCTGTCATATTTCGGACACACAGTACGCAGAGGCGACGAAAGTCTGGAAAAACTGATTGTGGTTGGGAGCACCGAAGGCAAAAGATCGCGTGATCGCTCACCAACAAGATGACCGACCAAGTACAGGACTCGTCCTCCTCCAAATTTTGCACGGTCGTAAGAGACGCGCTGGACAGGGGCCAGTGAAGGCAGATCATCTGCTCCAGAAGCAACCCTGATGCTGACCACGATCCTCAGACATGAGGATCCTACATAGATAGATAGAAGTCTATAGGGCCCGCTCCGTACGAAGCCTATTTTCACATTTATGAATTTTAATTTGATAGTCTTTGAGTATCTAATTTATTTTACAACAATAACATAATTAAATAAAATGAAAGAATTAACTATTAAATAACGATTATTTACAACTGGCGGGCAGCGGCCGGCCAAGTACAGTTGACCCACCCGCCGCGTCAGCTGGGCGATAAGTACCTACGTTAGTCTGCAATCTTTTTTGTCATTTTTGTCATGTTTAAAACACTTGATCTGACCAGCCCTTGGAGTTTCTTGCAGTTTCTAGCAGTCACCTTATATATATTATCGCTTTTAACGATAACACCGCCAAATTGTAACATTGTTTTTTTTCCTCATTTTTATGTAAATGCATTGTAAATGTTTGTGTTATTATGTTAAAATAAAAATATTATCTATCATCAGATCTACGTATGACAGTCTCTTAGACGCACTTTCTTTTGCAAACTTGCGGCATTAAGACCATCATGCCCGTTCACAATTCCTATTGCTTTGATTCTACATTCTTCTTACATGCTGTGTAATTCCACTGGATCTGGTACCTTTCAAGTTGGAACACAGTAAAGTAGGATATCGCTGTTTGGCGAGGGTATGAACTAAGTATAGATGATGTTGGTTAATCGTGCCTGGTAGCGGTGAAGGAATACTACCACCGCCTCTCTTCCCTTGGGTGTCGTAAAAGGCGACTAACGGACTAAAGACTGCACATACATCTAACATCTTAAAGCAGTGATGGGCTCACCACCTGTCACGCTGAGCACATGTGCAGCCGCTATTTGGTGAAAAGTGAACTATGGCAGAAAACTGCTTTTGCGGTCCTCATTGCCTAGTCTCTGACTAACCCTTCGGGGATAATAGTCGTGATTATAAGAATGTATTTATGTATAAGTGTTGGGCCACGCTGCGTTGCAGCACGAATTGGACCGACTCGCCCACACCGTAATGCCTCACGGAATATCCGCATGGAACATAGCACTCGTTGCTGTTGTGTTTCATCCGGTGAATGAAAGTATCGGAGGCCCATCTCTCCCCCCTTCCTCCTCCATAATTCCTACTCCATCCTCAAAGCCCTACTCCTCCATCAAGGCCGGTAACGCATCTGCGACTCCTCTGGTTTTGCGGGTGTCAATGGGCGGCGGTGATTATTGCCGGTGATAAGCCTAAGGTTAGCCTCCTACTCATACATACATATAATCACGACTATTATCCCCGAAAGGTTAGTCAGAGACTAGGCAATGAGGACAACAAAAGCAGTTCTCTACTATAGTCCACTTTTCAGTAAATGAGGTGACTGGTAGTGAGCCCATCGCCGCTCTATGCAGTGTAAGTATGTGCATGCAGTCTTTATTCCGTTAGTCGCCTTTTACGACATCCAAGTGAGGAGAGGGGGTGATAGTATTCTTTCACCGCTACGCGACACGGTTCCTTTTTACTTAAAAAACATATAATGCTGGAAATCTGGATTTCTGGATTTTTCTGTACCTATGAGATTAAACAAATTCTACATTTTCATTTACCAAAGGAGGGCGTGAGTACCGAGGAGTCCGCATTTTGTCAATATTGATCCGAGAACTTCGCAAAGTTTGATCATTTTAACGTTAAAACTTTACGAAGTTCGGTCGTTAATTGTTTAATTAAAGATTTCGGAAGAGTTCCCAAAAACGTTGTATCAATTTGAATATTGAAGGCAACGGAGGCTTTTGGTGATTATGTTGCAGGGATGCGACTGGCGGTATTAGGTGCATACCACTAGAAACATATCGACGTTGTGAAGACTACGAGAGGTGAAAGATTTATAATATACTCGTGTTATATGTTCAATCTAAACGCAAGCAAGAAAGACATAAAGCGGTCAGAGATCATTCTATTATAATGTAAAAAACGGTGTTATTCCCAAATCGTAGAAGCAACGGTGAAAGTTAAAACTCTAAAACCAATCTCGGTACCTATGTGGGAACGTAATTCATACTGAATGACGTCAATTTACTTCGTGGGATGTATACCTATCGGTGATTCTTTTAACAATAGAATTACAAAGAAAAATATCTCGGAGCGCAGATAGTACTGAGCGGCGAAATGAGTTGCCCCTAGCTTGCAAGGGTGTGAGGCGTTCGAGATTGACGACTGGTACAAGTCTTACACTGCAAGCGATGCCACCACCATCACCGCGGAAATAAAATATATTTATATAATTGAGACAAATTAAGTGTGCGCCTACCCCTCCCGTAAACAGGCTGGATGTATGCCTTAATACATACATTATAAGGTTTATAATGCAACGCTAAAATAAACAGGCTAATCGTGATATTTAATTGGTAATATTTTTAGATCATCATTTACATCCAGTAGATACCCACTCACTACTAGGTGTAGATCTCCTTTTGTATACGCTACAATTTAGATTACATTATTTGGATCTCACCATTAGCCGAAGGACGTCTGATGGTGGACTGTTAGACAATATTCCTCTTACAAAGATCTACACCAGAACTGAACTTGTGCTACTCCCATAAACACCCGATCTCCTAATATGCTATAGTCAATGAAGGTGGGGTTTTCGGCTAATGAAATTGACGACAGCATTTCTTCATTACTAACTTCTCTTGAAGAGTTATAATTTCGGTCTTAAATTACGTAAATACCTATAGAAACATATTCTTTCAAACTTTTGCGTTCCATTATGCACACATATTTAAACATATGCGTAGGATGTCTTTACTAAGTAGTTGTGCGCTAATTCCTTTTTAAATATGTGTACCTATGGAATATACCTATGGGAAAACGCCGATTACACAATCATAATAACGAAGGAACGCTCGATCGATTTCTTCACCCGCTACCTCTTATGAACTGGCGCACAACGAGAAACCCTGTTGGATGGGACTCTCCCACTCCGCCATAAATCTTGGGACCCTCGACCGCCGCCCGGACTCTAGCCGAAAATATCTATAAATACCCTCCTGCCTACATATTTCAAATATTAACGGGGAGGACGCCAGTGCTGTGACGAAGTCACACTGCGCACTTTGTGATGGCTCTTTAGGTTTGTACACAGCTTAGCTAATTTTTTAGTAGGTGTACCGTGTCGCATAGCCGTGAAAGAATACTACCACCCCCTCTCTTCCCTTGGGTGTCGTAAAAGGTGACTAACGGACTAAAGACTGGCGCATACATCCAACAGCATAGAGCGGCGATGGGCTCGCCACCAGTCACGATGAGCACTTGTGCAGTCGCTTTTTGGTGAAAAGTGCACAATGGTAGAGAACTGCTTTTGCTGTCCTCATTGCCTAGTCTCTGACTTATCCTTTGAGGAAAATAGTCGTGATTATATGTAAGTATGTATGAAGATACAGAATTAGAGATACTAATTCTGTATCATCATCATCATGAGAATCATCGGCCTATACTTGTCCACTGCTGGACATTGCTTGTACGCAGCTTAGGTAATTTTCTGAAGCGCTATCTCTAATTCTGTACCCACGAGTATATTGGTTGCAAATAAAATAATTGCGTATAAATAATAAATAAATAAACTTTCCTACACTCACACCAATTATCTAGCCCAAGAGAAGCTTCGAAGAAACTTGTTAAATGGTTACTAGACAACGGATAAACATACTTAAAATACTTTAATACATACTTATCATAGATAGTAACACCCATCCGAGACAATTTAGAAAAACAATAATTTCTAAATTGACCCGACCGGGGATCGAACCCGGGACCTCAGAGATGGCGACACTGTGAAAACCGGTGTACAAACGACTCGACCAAGGAGGTCGTCTTTATGTCTTGATAAATTGGTACTATTGGTAGGTGGTTAAGCTAACTTTCAGTCCACACTGCGTACTTTGTGACGGATCTTTTGGCGAGCTTGTGCACAGCTTAGCTAATTTTTCAGTAGCTGTATCTTTAATTCTGTACATTGGTAGCAAATAAAAATAATTTGGTACTTTTGGTAGGTCGTTCATAGCTAACTTTCAGTAGCTATATCTCCATCTTGATACTAAATAACAATTATCTTATTTTAATGGGGCCTGCAGAGGTCTCCTCCCTCTTGCAAAAGCTGTTGGCCCATTTTGGGATCTTTTGTGCAACTCCGTCCTATCCTATAAAACAATTAATGCGAATACATAACGTTTTTTTTTGGGATTCAAAGTCTACAATTTACAGACTAAAGATCTTAACTATTAACAAACTTATTTCTTTTAGGAATTTAGTATTCTAGTTTAATTGTCTCTAGGTATATCGAAAAGCACTATATTATGGCTTGCTGCTTGATTTATTTACTGAAATTAGTGTAACGTCATTTGTGTTTCCTTAATCGTGAAACCTTTGAAGTGTTCGTAAATGTGCTGGGTTCAGGCCTTCCCACATGGGAACTTGCATGAGTATTAGCGAAAGAAACAAAAGCGCAACGTCACAACTCTTATCCTCCCAAGAAGATTGCGTGAGGTCTCATTAAAGTTCTACTTACACCTTTACTAAAACTGAATGGGACTAACACCTTTACTAAAACTGAATGGAATGGGGGGGAATTTGACATTTCCGGAATTTGACAATTTCGGTAATTGACTATTTTGGAATAGACGTTTTAGGAAGTGGCCGTTTTCGGAACTTGTCATTTTAGGAAGTTGACGTTCTCAGCCTGAGGGTTATCATCGACATAACACTTGGCAATCAGTAATCGTCAGTCAATATCACCTTAATACTTACCTCTTTCATCTGTTATGTGATTTTATCTTTACATGACAATCATGATTATCTTTCTTTAACTTGTCACTTTCAACTTTTTCTTAACTTCTCTAAGGTGTCATTAAAAAAATATTAAACTTATTTAGAACACCCTAAATAAGTTAAAGACCCAAAACTACTTATGCCGGTGGCCAAACGGAAAATGTTAGAAGAAAAAAAATTGGTTGCCTGTAAAGTCGGTATACGGGCGAAAGTTTTACGTGACAACGACTTTGAGTGGTAAAATAATTTTAATGTGAATATTCATTCGTATAGTAGGAAGAAGGATGAAATAGGAAAGGGACGCGTGCCTTTCACTTTTTATGTCTGTCTCTCTCGCTCTTAGGCGGGCTAACCATGCCCGAGTGGAAGGGACGCGTGCCTCTCACTCGCTCTCATTGTGAGCGCATAACGTGAGCGGAGCGTAACGCAGTTTCTTGAAGTGTCACCCGGCAAACCAATTTATAAGACGTTGTCACGTCAAAAAA
The DNA here is from genome assembly GCA_963921215.1 of Scoparia ambigualis. NCBI lineage: Eukaryota > Metazoa > Arthropoda > Insecta > Lepidoptera > Crambidae > Scoparia > Scoparia ambigualis. Next base: position 21,873,507 of record OY992511.1, read on the forward strand.
AGCAAATAAACAACTGAAAATCGCATTATGGCGGCGGGACTCAGGTGTACCACGTCGATTCATATCGCATTTGGCAACCTTGATTCTATTCCGCGACGGCCGCGCTGACACGGTTAGCGATCGGCAACGCGAACGGCTCGATCGCGAACGTGACGAAAGTGCCATCCTTGATACGCTTATGTTCCTACATCTACATTAAAATTTCACTTTTACTGCATTATCTGTAATACAAAAAAAACTTAAGACAGGCATTTTATTTCTCTGGGATATTGGTTTACGTACCTTTATAGGCCATCTCCATATGAAAAATTCTCGTAGCTAATTTTTTTATTTATATGTAAAAATGGGGCAAACGAGCAGGCGGGTCATCTGATAGGAAATAGTTACTGCCGCCCGGGACACCCGCAAAACCAGAGAAGTCGCAGATGCGTTACCGGCCTTTATGAAGGAATAGGAATTGTAAATGGATTGATGTTTATCATTAATGTTGTATTAAAAATACATTTCATGATGTTAAGAAGAGTATACGCATTTCGGTTTCCCATACAAATTTCCAACTCAAAATTTTTAAAAACTATTAAGTCAATTACAATGAAACTTTGCATGCTAAAATAACATAGTACAGAGATCTCAATACTTTGTTGAAAATATTTTTTTTAAAACGTTTAAATAACTGAGTTAATGCGATTTTAAACTTTCTATAGTGGACTTTAAATCGCAATAACTCAGCTAAATAAACGTTTTTTAAAAATGTTCTCAACAAACTATTTAGATCTCTGTAAGTTACTTTAGCATGCAAAGTTTTATTGTAATTGGTTTAATGGTTTTTAAAAATTTCAACTTGGAAGTTTGTATGGGAAGCCGAAATACGTAAACCCTCTTAAATTGCTTCAGAAAAGCCTTCATTCACCATATAAGAGTCAAGGTATTGTATCGATGCTGTGTAGTATAGTACAATTGCTTAATCATACTATTTTATATCACCACCGTAATAAACACGGATCTACAAGACAAAATACCCTAATACTAAGAAGCCATTGCATTGGCGCGTGCAAAACCATACGTTCAATTCACCTCTTTTAATAACAATGAGTAATAGTCTAAAGAGCAGGCAGTTGCAGCAGCAATCACACAAATTGCATCCGGAAACAAAACATTACCAATCTTAAAACGTATACCTTAAACATGGCCCAATGGTATATGCGTTTAGTTGTTCCACTAAGTAATCATTACTTCGCTTTTCCATATCGCATAATGTTCAACCTATTTCTATGTCAAGGGAAAATCAATTGTACTTAACAACAAAGACTAGTGAGTATTATCCTTATGCGAATAACTATGAATATACGTAGCACTCCGCTATCTAAGAATCTATTATTCAGATACCAAAGAAAATACCTTCGTCACAGTTTGTGGGAAATGACGTCAGGATGCTTATGCAAACTCGCCGGCGCCTGTAATAGGATGTTACTTTTAACAGTGATGAAATAAAACGTTATGGAAAAACCACAGGACTGTTTGTCACTGCATATCGTTGGGATATTTTTGATCCTAGCGCGTGACCTATAAGACGTGACTGTGCGTCGTTTGTTACTTGATTATTCTATGATTACAGCAACCACTCCAATAAACACCTATGTCATACTCGTAATTGTATATATTCAAAAATAAATTGTGTGAAAAGTCCAATTCCCAACGGTAAAGCCAGATTGAACCAAAACAAAACACTGAATTAAATTGCCTTCATATTGTTTTCCACGTAAACACCATATTGACATGACTCGCTATTAAAACTGGTCTACTTGGGTTAATTTAAAATTTTAAAGTTTCGAACCTCGTGACCACAGAACATGCAAAGGGTTTGAAAGGTCAAAATAAAATAGCACAACAAACAAAAGAGAGTAAATATCCAATCAAAATAAAATATTAAGACGGTTTACGCATTTCGGTTTCCCATACAAACTTCCAAGTTGAAATTTTTTAAAACCGTTGAACCAATTTTAATGAAACATGGCATGCTAAAGTAAAATACAGAGATCTAAATAGTTTGTTGAAAACATTTTCAAAAAACGTTTACTTAATTGAGTTATTGCGTTTTTAAACTTTCTATAGTGGACTTTAAATCACAATAACTCAGCTAAATAAACGTTTTTTAAAAATATTTTCAACTAACTATTTAGATCCGTGTGTTTTACACTAGCATGCAAAGTTTCATTACAATGGCTTTTTGGTTTTTAAAAATTTCGACTTGGAAGTTTGTATGGGAAACTAAAATTTTAAACCCTCTTAAGAGCAATTAATTCTGCATCAAAATAGACATAAAAGATTTACTGATTGTCCTCTGGTGTATGCATCTGGCGCCTTACCATCAACTCTTGGAGCAGTACCTATTACTTTAATCTTACTATGCAAATTTCCATACAAAGGAGACCCGGCGTTTTATGCTTAAGTTGTATACTTTTTATTTTTTTTAATCTGTTATTCATTATTTAACTGGCAATATCTGTCAACAAATGACAGTTGTTGACAAATGACAGCAGCTAGCTGTCAAATCAAACATGACGTGACGGCATTGTTGACATTTCCCTTTTTTAAAAGCAAAAGAATTAGATACAGCCACGTTAGACATTTTTAAAGTAACATGTCTGTTTTTGAAGACTTACTGTTTCCATATTAAAAAAAATTAATAATTAAATAACTCTTTTCCGCGATTCGATTAAAATAAGACAAAACTTAGTTTAGGTAGCAAATAATATTAGCTTTACTTTATGACCAAATTCTATTGTATACAAATTAAGCATTTTTCTATGGAAAGTGCCGGTTCTCCTTTAACGTAGTAAGAATAAAGATATTGCCACAGTATAATTACCCAAATATTGGCCTATGATGGGACAGTATCCCTATACCAAAAGGAGTCGGTAAAGCGTAGAAATATTGTATAAACTGTTTCATCCTCTCATCATCCTATAGATGACCTTCTAGGCAGATGATAATGACGCGGATGGCAAAACGCGTATCATGTTTAAACACATCACACCTGGCGATACAAGTCGTCCCAGTTACGTTATCGACGCGTGCGCAAGTGTGAACGGAAACGTCTGCCGCCGCCCGCCGCCGGAAGTGGGGGGGTCAGGGACCCCGAAAACGTTTGAGGATCTGTAGTAGGTACCCCATTGTTCGATGGGACAGTACCTACTTGCCCTGTTTTGCTATGTATGTATGAATCAAAAGTAGCGACCACTCAGTAAATCTGCTAAACTAATGCTGCATTAATGCTAGAAAAATAAAAGTAAGTACATAAGCTAAGTTTTCAAACGCACTCAACTCTTTCCGTTGCTGCTGTCTTTCTAGCACGGGACAGCATCGCATCATACAAAAACGTAGTGTCCGGCAGCGGCAACATATAAAAAATAGCCTATAATATTAACTAAAATAATACATTTTAATTAAGTTTTATTGATTTCTAAGTCTTAGAATACAAATTTAACAATGAAGTCGGAAGAATGCCCTTAATTCCTAAAACAAAAATTGATGAATTAATCTGTATGAGAAAGTTGGCATTGGCTAACTCAAATTGCTTAGTTGATGATTGACTGTAAATCTTGTAAGTAGCAAATGAATTAACAAAAGAAAATATATCAGTTGCCTGGATTTCATATAATAAATAAGTGTAGTAGACGCATCGGGAGATATTTCACTTAGTAGGCAGCCGTGAGTGGGGCGTCGACCGGCGCCGCGGCGCCGCCGTCCGCGACCTTATTACGGCGAGACGCACAACGCGGTAACAGGCACGCGAAACACATACATACATACAATTATATATTCACGACTATAATCCCCAAAAGCTTAGTCAGAGACCAGCCCCCTTACTCTTGAAACCGATCGCTATTGTTTTTAATTGGGATTCATATTGGGTGAACTAAATAGCATTGAGTTTTGTATTTTTGTCACTCAATATCCACGCAATATGAATCCATATTAGCTCTCGTATCGTAACTTAGAAGTACGAAAATTCACAATACCAATCCGATCCAATAGCGATCGGTTTCAAGAGTAAGGGGCAGGCAATGAGAACCGCAAGAGCAGTGTACTGCCACAGTTTATATTCCACCAACTAACAACTGCCCATAGAGTACTTATTTATTTGTAAATACGAATGGGTACGGGACTGAGACGTGTTCACTCATTATGGACCTTACAAAATGGCTCAAAGTAAGTCAAAAAATAATGGAGAGGTCTATGCTCCGTGTTGCTTTGCGGAAACGAGTCAGAATGAGGAGATCCGTAGAAGAACTAAGGCAACTGACATAGCCCAAAGCATTGCTAAACTCAAGTGCAACCGCGCACTTGAAGACAGTGTAGACCTCCAACAAGGTTGACCGACGATCTGTTAAAAATCGCGGTAGCCGCTGGATGCGAACAACACAAGATCGGACGTGGTGGGGATACTTGGGGGAGGGCTTGGTTCAACAGTGAACGTCTTACCTACGGCTGATGATGGTAGATGAAGGTTTATTCAATTTAACTCAAATTTTGTTGCAATTAAAATAAAATTCCACCAGTCAGCTCAATACTACATACTGCTAAATATGAATACTGAAATAAACCTACTGCATGAAAAAGCCACTTACTTTGTTGTACATCTCGCCAATCACTTTATTGTTTGCCATTCGAGCTCACGGCGCGTAACCTCATTGTCCATCGATTCCTTCTATAATCCCAGTAACTCTGTTCCACTTAAGCAACTCGTCGTCAGACCAACGCATTCCACTGCCAAAAATAACCTAACCACAGAATCTTAGTAGATTTTTCATGAATTGTTAGTAACTTTTTCTAAAACAAAGGCACATTAGCGTCGTTGGCCCTAATTTGATATAGACTTATTTTTGTATCAAAAATCAAAAGCGTCTCTAATACTAAATCATATTTTTTTGAAAATAATGTATTCGGTTAGTGATATAAATAATCTGAATTCGTAAAACCATGCATCGGTCTTAAAAAATGGAAAAACTTCCAGAAATATTATCGAAAACAAACAACAACATAGGAATCCGTTAGACATCATCAAGAATTGACGTATTCCGTCAAGGTGACGCCGCTGAATGAAATGTCTGCCAAACACCAACTGTTTAATTATAAACGAGCTATCGAAAAATTCGTCTCACTCGCACACCCGACTGAATAAAGAGGAGTTCGGTTGCCGAGTAATTGGCAGAGGCTCAGCCACCACTCAATTAGGTCGAGCAACATCAAATGGTAACAGACAGGTAAATATTTAGTACAGTGGCGTACTTGAACGCTTGCCAATGATTGTTGGACTCCGACAGACAGAAAGACCTCTATACCACTTATTTATCACTCTCAGTTTACCGGATCAACACGCTTTTAAATTAGCCCTGATATTTAATTAGCATGCTAGTCGCACGAGGAGACGACATGGCTTCCTAACAGTCTTGAATGAGTTCGCTTACTAAACCAATACACGATTTAAATTAGTGGGTCGGCGATCGAACAATTAGCTATTCGACGGACGAGAGAAAGACTAAGAAAGTGACAATGCATTAACCTACAGTGTCGTAGGGAAACCGTCACACGAGTTTTGCTCAATTATTGTGGTTGCCGTGGAGGTACTGCGGCTAGAAACGCAAAAATATACAACCTTAATTTTTTTTAATACAAAAACAATTAAGGGTGAGTTCCACCCATGAAACTGAACAACTTTTCCCAAGAAACCTATGCGCAAAATGACAAAAAAATTCGATCTCCCATACTATTATTGTCGTCAGCTGATCGGACAGTTTTGTATGGGAGGTCGAATTTTTTTTGTCATTTTTCACATAGATTTCTTGGGGAAAGTTGTTCAGTTTCATGGGTGGGTGGGAACTCACCCTTAATTGTTTTTGTATTAAGAAAAAATAAGATTGCATAAGTAACTACTCCGAACTTCTAAAATGAAAATTTGATAATCTATTATTAAAACTTTAAAATCGTACTAAATAAGCTGAAAACAACGTTTTATGAATCTTTTTCAAAATTATTTAGGTCGCTGTATTTCCGTTTAGCATGACTGTAAAGTTATCCCATACGTGTATGGGATACCGAAATGTGTAAACCCGCCTAACGATATTTTTAAAGACCACAACGAGAAACGCCTGTCCTTCATCTTACATGGTGGTAAGTGATGATAAGGCCAAAGTCTTCACCCGATATCTTCACCACTGAGGATAATCTCTAACTGCCGAAAACTATAATAACATGGTTGTTGTAGCGACAGATTTAAATACTTAATTCTCATCTTAATATTAATAATCTGATTAAGATTAAGATTGGTGGCCGGGCGGGGCTCGCTGTGCGTCATTTTAGTACTTACTTACTTATTGTTGAATTGTTTGTTTATGTATACTTATTGTATTATGTATATTGCCTGTTATTCTTTGTACCGTTTGTTTGCCTTATATTCGTATAATATAAGTGTTTAATTTAGGGAACTTTAAATTTATTCGATTCAATTAAAAAATATATAACTGTTCGTTCCTAAATAAATAAAAAAAAAGATTAGAATCTGAAGATGGTGGTAGCTAGCCAGATGGACTTAAAACAAATCGTACAACCAACAAAATTGTTAAGCCTCCCCGCTATGAATTGAACCCGGGACTTGTTAGTCGGAGAACACAATCACACATGTATATGAATAAAAGAAAGAAATCTAGAAACAAAACGGAAAAAAGAAAAAATTAAAATAACGGAAAAAAAAAGATAGTAGGTACAAATCTTTATGTATTTCATACACATTTAAACTTTAAACACAGGAACGTAATTTATGCGTGTAACACACATTGTATAGTGTACCAAGAATTCTTATAAAACCTTGCTAATCAGGAAAATTCAGCATATGAATAAATAAACAGGATATATTATTCTATCGACGATGTATCTTGTATCTAATTTTAAGGAGTACTTATGCTGTTACGTCCAATTTGATAACCAGCTTAAGAAAAACAGCTTCAATTAAAGCAAGGTAAGAATTGGTCTCTTCCAGGCGTGACATTGCCATTTCCACGCAGAGGCATGGCAGCAAGAAAGTGGACTTTCACTTTGTAAGCTGATGCTTGCCCGTAGTCTATCACACCTCATTTGATTCTAAGGGCCCGTTTTATACGACTGTAAACAATAGCGGTTTATAGTTTATTACACAAACGCGCAAACTAACGAGTTGCTTTCGTCGCCGTCCGCCGTCGTTTCACTTGTTGAGTATCGAATAGTTTTTATTGTTGTTTTCACGTGACATAATAATTTTAGGAATGTAAAGCTGATTAGTTTAAAAGTTAGGTGTGTTTTGGATTTTTATTTGAATAGCCCTTGGTTCGTGATCAGCAGCCCGCATTTGGCAAACGTAGTGATTAAGTTAAATTAGGTCAATTTTATTGTAGGGATGACATGACTTTTAATGATGGGAAGTTTTTGCCATCAGTTAGATAGCTATAGATCAGTTAAATGTTAAAAGGATGCCTTATAGGCAAAAAGTAATACTTACCTGTTTTATTTTAACTTTAAAAATAATTCTGAGTGGTAGAGCCACGCTGCGTTGCAGCACGCATTGGGCCGACTCGCCCTGCGTTATACCACCCTCTCACTAACACACTAATATCCGGCGTGAAATAATAGCACTTGGTGCTGTTGTGTTTCGTCCGGCCAGTGAGGGTTCCGGAGGCCCTTCCCCCACCCCCTGATAATTCCTAATTCTTCCTAAAACCTATTCCTTCCTTAAAGGCCGGCAACGCATCTGCGATTCCTTTGGTGTTGCGGGTGCCCATGGGCCGCGGAGATTACTCTCCATCAGGTGACCCGCCTGCTCGTTTGCCTCCTTCTATTATATAAAAAAACGTTTTTATGTTTGGCTTGATAAGGTCAAAAAAAGTATTACACAGCTATAGATCCTATAGCAGCTGTTAAAATGGGTACATCATGACCGTTTCCCGGGGGAGTAGGCAAGACCACACACAGCTTTGGATTTCTTACGATCCTAAACCTTTCACGAGAACGTCTCCAAGCTGGCCGTAATACGTTTGACGAGATCTCCCACTTCCATTTTTCGGCAAGAGGTCATCATCATGTATTCAACTCCAGCTTCTCCCAATATAAGAAGTCTGTATTAGATATCTTTATCTCAGGGGTATCCTCGACTCCTGCAGATAGTGTTGCTCCTAAGTTTGCATATGATCAAGGCCTTCAAAAAGACTCTGCTTAGTGGCTTGTTTTTGTTTATTTTTCATTTACTGCTTTTAAATGTTATTCTAATTTATTATTTTTGGTATTTATTTCAAATGTTAATTTATTGAATTTTATTGTTTTAATTGATTCTTTCTGCTCTATTGTTTGTGATTGCTTTTTTTATAATTGTTATACTTTAACGTAGCATAATTGGTAGTACTCGAATCATGCTGTGTATGCAATTTATCGATTACAGTCTAGTCTTACTATCCTACTAATATTATAAACGCGTAAGTTTGTAAGTATGGATGGATGTTTGTTACTCTTTCACGTAAAAACTACTCAATGGATTTGGATGAAATTCGACATACATATAGTTTATAACCTGGATTAACACATAGAATACTTTTTATCCCGATATTCCCACGGGAACTGGTACCACGCGGGTGAAACCGCGAGCGGCCGCTAGTATTTTTATATTCTCATGGCTGTGTAATTGACTATTATATGTCTGCGTAGATACGCAGACAGATTATAATAAATCCATAATAAACAGCAATTAATTCTGTTTTATAATCAATTGCAGATTAAGGACACTTTCGTTAAAGCAAATTGAATGTAGATAAAGTTGTATACTAGATAATACATACAATGAAAATACGGGCGACACGCGCCCTATGCCAAGCGTGAGTCTATGGAAGGGTGTGTTAATTAAAAAAGTGTGGAGCAGCTCAGTAGCGCCAATAGTATAGTTAGTTGCATAGTAGCAAGCAAACGAACGACCGGAATACACGTTATTCAGAAACAAAGAAGACAATAAAATTATTACAACGTATGTCATACATACAGTCACAACTATTTTCCCCTGTTATCAGAGTGTAAGATAAATGGGAGTGAAAGGGAGTTACTGGTGCAAAACCATAACCTAAACATGTGACATGTATGTGTATTTTTGGATATATTAGCGCAATTTAACTCTGATACGGCAAGGTCGGTGTATGGTATGGTTTGGCATCAATAACTCCTAATTCAAGTTAGACTTTAAGTTTGTTAGAATTATTTTAGTTTATGATATAATGAGGCTGACATGCTTTTGTAAAGCAAAAGCATCAAAAAAATTATAGATGAAAAAAAAAAGCTATTATCCCCCAAGGATTAGTCAGAGACATAAGGCTATGAGGACCGAAAGATCAGTCCTCTGCCATAGTCCACGTTTCACCAAATAAGAACTGCACATGTGCTCAGTGTAATAGGTGGTGAGCCCATCGCCGCTCTATGCTGTTGGATGCATCTGCAGTGCTAACTTAATAGGAAACGCTACATCAACGTGGCATGCAAAAGTCTCGTACAAAATGCTCATGCAAAACACTGAAAAACGACGTTTCGTAGTCCCCTGTTTCCTTTTTCAGAACTAGACCAATTTTTAATACTATAAGTATCGATTAAAGAAAGAGATTTTCTATGTCTGTATGTTTGATTTTTTGCATTAATCCATTTATTTAATAACCAGGAGCCTTGAAAATTTAGCGAAATCACTCCATTTTAAGGCGTCTTCAGAAATATTAAGTGGCTAGTTTAAAAAAAAATCAAAAAAATCTTTTTCTTTAACCGATGCTGAAAAAGTAATAAAAATTGGTCTAGTTCTAAAGGAGGAAACAGGGGACTACGAAACAGTCGTTTTTCTGTGTTTTGTATGAGAATTTTGCATGCCACGTCGACGTAGTGTTTCTTCTTAAGAAAGTCCATTAGTCGCTTTTTACGGCACCCAAGGGAAAAAAATCTCAAGTGATGCGTAAACATATATTCGGCATTTTTATAGTATAAGTAGATTGAACAATACTGCTGAACGTGTTAAGAAGAAACTAAGCACTCTAAGTGATTAAAACATATTAAAGAATTACTGATGTTTTCCCTGGTTAAGTATAACCAGGAAAAACAACGGTAATTCTAGTCTAACATTGAAACCGGAACATAGCAACGCAAAACAATGGCTGTTTAGCGGCAGAAATAGGTATTAAAGTAGACGTTCCAGTCCGAGCTCCTACCTCTTGTGCTCTACTCTCTAAGCGAAAGACTTCGTTGACCCTTAATTCGTCGTACACTGCTGTATGTTTATGTACTATGCCAATCGCTTGTAAAAAAACAGCAGCGCACGCGCACTGTACGACAAATTACGGGACAACAAAGTTCCGGATTCGTTTAGAGAGTGAGGCCCCAAATGCCACCAGCACGTCAGATAATAACAAAATATTCGCACAACAACAACCTACCTAGCAAAAAGTAAACAAACCGTAAAATCTATAATTAGGTTAGTCAGCTAACAAATAGACAGGTATCTGGCACATGAAATCGAACGTTTACAATCGGCCGAAGACTGCCGACATTCACCCGGACGTTATGAGACTATTTAATTGTTCGAAATATACTGTAGAGCGCGTCTGTTAAGTGTCACAGACGATATACTTTGTACAAAAAACAGAGAAACGTTTTCCATATTATGACTTGACCTCTCATGAGGGTTTACGCCATTCGGTTTCCCATACAAACTTCCAAGTCGAAATTTTTAAAAACCAGTGAGCCAATTTTGATGAAACTTTACATAGGATAGAATGTTTACTAGAAAAAAATCAACCAGTCTCAGGAAGCTCGAGTGGGATTCGAACCCACTACCTTTTTTTTTCTAGTAAACATTTTATCCTATATCTATATAGCATAGTGAATGCAAAATTTCAACAATAAAGATATTTAAAAGCAATTACGTCTTTATCGATTGTTAAATAGATCTTACCTTCTCGTGTGCTTTTGTTCACATATGCACAATATGGGACTCTTATTCTAAAACCTGACTTAAAATCAAATCCATTCTTGAATACAGTTAAAAAGGGATGGCGATATATGCGATGAATAGCACCATCCCTTTCTAACTGTCAATCAGGGATTTGAGTGAGAGTTTGGTTTTACAATACGAGCCTTATGCCGCGTCCACACGCTTGGCAAACCTCAACAAGCCGTCACAAATGAAGGGCACAGGAAAAGAAGGAGCTCATTAATATTCGTGTAATCAAAGAATTAATCTTTAAATTTCAATTTCTATACTTATTCCTCTACTGGAATTTTATTCGTACCTACAATGTACCTACTTAATGAGCTCCTTCTTTTCCTATGCCCTTCAAATGCAAACGTATGGATAGAGCTTTTGGCTCGGTTTGCGTAGGTTTGCAAGCGCTTGTAGAGGTTGTAGAGGCATCCAAACGTTTGTAGAGGTTTGGAGTTTGCGGAGAGTAGTCCACTGCCATAGTCCACGTTTCACCAAAATACAACTACACATGTGCTCAGCCTAGTCTTTGCTAGAGGTTAAAATTTGTTACAGGTTAAAATTAGTTAGAGGTTAAAATTAGTGTTATATATTTTTCTTTTTTTTATCTAATTAATGTTTTAGTAATAACTGGAAACTTTACTGATCTATGCACTGTTTTTATGTAATATCTTTAAGTTAAATATACATCAATAAATAAATAAATAAAGTCTATCGCCGCTCTATGCTGCTGGATGTATCTGCAGTCTTTAGTCCGTTAGTCGCTTTTTACGACACCCAAGGGAAGAGAGGGGTCGGTTTCCGTGAGCCGTTACACACACGGCTCAGCAGGTCTCTTATATTAATGATAAAGATGATGAAAGTAAGATATGTGTGAAACCAGACCTGTCTTAGAACGTAGGTATGTTACATTATCGACCAACGATTACAAAACAGTAATTACGATTTCGATATATCTCACGTACTTACTCGATGTACTTAACCGATGCAGTCGGCCAACATAATATCTCGGTCTGTCTAAGGCTTCTTAGAGTTATAGCAAAATGTTTAACTGTAAACATTACTGTACCAGATTTTTTAAATAGCTACTTACGACTTTGGGCGTGTATCACTCATATCTCGTATTATCGAAGGAATTTTAAATAATCCGTAGGTTTACCCTTGAGGGGGGTTAAAGTTACTCGCGTCCGTAGGTTTACCCTTTGATCCTTGAGACTCTACACGTGACCCCTGGGTGGTGCCAAATGAGTGACACTGACTGAGTGGTAGAGCCACACTGCGTTACAGCACGCATTGGGCCGGCTCGTCCGGGGTAATACCACCCTCTCACGAATATCCGGCGTGAAATAATGGCACTTGGTGCTGCGATGTTTCGTCCGGCCAGTGAGAGTTCCGGAGGCCCCTTCCCCCCCCCCCCCCTCCCCTTCCTCACAATACCTATTACTTCCTTAAACCTATTCCTTACTTAAAGGTCGGCAACGCATCTGCGACTCCTCTGGTTTTGCGGGTGTCCATGGGCGGCGGTGATTGCTCTCCATCAGGTGACCCGCCTGCTCGTTTGCCTCCTACTTACTCGAACATAAAAAAACCTTTCATAGTATAATCTAATCTGCCAAATTCAATATAATTAAAATATCTTTTCTTTGTGTATTTTTGTTTTAATTTGTTAAATAAATTATCATTAGTAGTTAGATGGTCTTTATTTCTAATAGTACAGCTTCTTTGTCTGTATACCAAACAATATATTACATCATCTGAGTGTCTACCACTGTCTTGATATTGAATGAATACCCACCAGTATTGCTTGTAATTGTAATGTTTGTACCGAACAATCAAAAAGATCTGTCACGGCCTACTTACATTTCATAGAAACTCGATCACATAAGATTCGGGGCCACATCTGAGTACCGGCGAGTTATGTGGCCAGTGAGCTGCATAGCGCACGGGGTGCTGCTCGGAAGGTGAAAGGCGTATCGCTTTCGAATTAGATCGCGTTATATCGGCGCGACACAGTGAAAACGGCCGACCACTACCACTGTTTACATGTGACTTAGTGGTTCGTTTCCTGTTTTCTAGTGTATTTTATATCCTGATGCATTGTGTTACGAAGTGTGTAGTACAATATCAACGTTAATAGTTTTTTTAATGTTTTTTGGACAAGCAATTTTTTTTTTATTATTATTTATAATGTATGCGTGTGGTAAAAGTATTACCACACGTTATTTTTTCTAGTTGACCTTGTCATCTACTCGAAACTAAGTCCTGTTAAAGTGCATTTTTATATTTGACAATCTAACTTTGTTTTATTCCAAACAACGGAGTAAACAACTACTTGGTTAGTTTTTGTATTACTTTTTTATTAACTTTTGTGCTTTTTCCTACTTTCTTTTGTTTTCGTCGTTCTTCTGTTTACTTATGCTTGGTGGTGTTCTTCGATCAAAAATACAACTAGATTTCAGGTCGGCGCTAGAAATGTGTCTCGGTAAATAAGGGCGCACTTGAGAAGTGAGCTCTTATTTTCTCTCAAGGCATAACAGGAAAAAGTACTTTATTTGTTGCGCCTTAAGGTTGATTTCACCACTAAATGTTATTGACGTCTTTTCTTTTTTAAGTGACAGGAGTAATTTATTGCTTTGAAAAAGTATTTATTCACGTGGACAGAATTTAGCTTTGATTTTGTACGTGACGCGTTATCTAGTTGGTATTGTTGATCGAAGGTGGTGTTGAATTCATTAGCTATAATATGACGACCAATATCAAATTTAAAAAGCAATTTACTCCTACTTAAAAGCTGTAATAAACATACGCTGCGAGGCTGCGTATTGCACCATATAACTCTGAAAAGACGAGCAAACATACCAACTTCTATTGTGGGCTTACGCCGCGCCCGCAGCAAAGTTGCGCTTTCAGTGTGAACATACAAATTTCAGTAAAACTAACTCGATCTTTTAATATGACCGCTTTAATTTTGTATCCACCTCGGTAGGCAGGTATATTGTGGAATATGATTGCAACTTTATTTTTCAGTGCGTTGTCCGAAGTTGATGATGCGGTTTAAACCATTTGTTTCGATGTCAGTGCCACGTCCACTAGTTGTTATTCTCTGATTTGAGCCATAATCACGAAGAATGCAAAAAGGGGAGATAAAAATAGAAAATGATATTAAAAAATAAAAATAAAATATTTCCCCGCGATCTATACTTCTAAGGCCCTTCGTACACAAATCTTCGATACTCGACGATTTTAGTCTCCAAGCGACTACCGCCATAAAAATCCATTGAGGTTCGTACACGAGTCGCGTCGCCGACATTTGTCCTGCGACTCCAATTTGTATGGCGGTAGTCGCTTGGAGACTAAAATCGATCGATATATATATCGATAATCGCCGAGTATCGAAGATTTGCGTAGCCTTGTGTACGATGGAACTAAGTGATACGAGATATCAGAATATGTGAAGTCTCTCAAACATTTTAAAAGTCGTCATAACTGCTTCTCAACCTATGTTCGTCGTCAAAATTGAACGAATCCGCCAGTGCATAATCACAAGTAATGAGACTGTAGTAAACCGTTTGTAGAACACACACGTCCGTGTTCCACCTAATCGGCGGCGAGTTCACGTAATGCTCGCGTGACGCAATAACCAATTTATTTGCACGTGTGCAGTTCAATTTATCTTATCGATTAACATGTGCCAAGAAAAATATTAGCTGAACTAAAGAGTGCAATTTAAAGACAATAGACAAGTGGAAAACGCTCCGTGTCGATTCGTTAGCGTTTGTCAATAGTAAATGGGTAGTAGTAGGCTTTACAGATATTTGGTGAATGCTCGCTATATTCGATCACTAACACCGAATATATCTATTCGTATATAAAAAACAATCAATTGTTGTTTGTTAGTCCGGTCAAGCTGTTTTTGAGTATAAGTCAGCTGGCTCAACTCAAAAACAGCTTGACTAATTTTAATATTTGTTGTTTTGTTTTGTTCCTTTTCTGAATTAAAAGGTGTTTTAGAAAAAAAATTGAAAATCTTAAAGAAGAATTTAAAGAAAAAATAAGTTGTGCTTAAAACTATTTTGGCGACAGTTGAGTTGTCATTATGATTTGGACAGGACAACGTCTGCCGGGTCTACTAGTTATTAATATAAAAGAACTATATCTTTAAAATAAAAATCAATTGCCGAATTGTTTATACGCGCATCACTTCAGAACGGCTCGACTGATTTGGCTGATTCTTTTTTTGTTGTGTTTTGATAATTTTCAGGACAAGGTTCATATAAAAGAAAATTTTGGAAATTTGTCCGGGTGTTTACATGGACGAAGTCGCAGGCGGGCTGCTAGTAAATTATAAAAATAATTAAATAGTTAACGAATTAATTAAGAAGCTATTTGCTGTTATTGTTTTCTTGTACCTATTGCTTTTTTTTATTCTTTATTTTGTGTAGAAAGGCTTTTGTATATCAAATTACATTTCAGCCATATCGTAATTATACATGTTGGGGCAAATATACATGTTACAATCGTTACTTATTCTCTAACCTAAGCCGAATACTTTGTACTGCGAACCTGAAAGTCATTTTTCTTGCATTCCTTGCAAATCAGTAGGTACCTACCTAATCCTACTAATATTATAAACGCGAAAGTTTGTAAGAATGAATGGATATTTGTTACTCTTTCACATAAAAACTACTGAATGGATTTGGATGAAATTCGGCATACAGATAGTTTATAACCTGGATTAACACATAGGCTACTTTTTATCCCGATATTCCTACGGGAACGTATGGATAGATGTTTGTTACTCTTTCACGTAAAAACTACTGAATGGATTTGGATGAAATTCGGCATACAGATAGTTTATAACCTGGATTAACACATAGGATACTTTTTATCCCGATATTCATACGGGAACGGGAACCACGCGGGTAAAACCGCGAGCGGCCGCTAGTCTATGATAATTACGCGAGATCTAAGCCTGCGAGAGCAAGCGATGTTGCCGCCTCGATTGCATTCTAATTGTGAGTGCTACGTCGCTAAGAAAGTGATATAGTTAAGATTTAAAAAATCGGCGTAATTAGTCAACAAATTTATTTTTATAAAATGTGGCTCCTATTTCTATTTTTGACTCTGAACCAACGAATTTCAGATTTTGTGTAGATAATTTAATTAACAAGTTGCGGAGGCGCTATGCTTTAAGATTGAGAAACCATTTTATTTCCATAATTATATGTAGATGTAAATTATTTATTCGAATGAAATAGGAGCAAATAAGAAGTTCCAAGAAAAGTGATTGCTCGTCTACACGGTCTGTATTGGGCCCATGAACGTAAAACATTAAAAAAAAATGTAGACTTGCACCATACTAATAATTAATGTAACAATATTTATAAGTAACTTAATTTCATATAGTACTCAATTTGATTAACTTGTTTTGGCACTACTAATCAAATGAAATTTATAAATTAGGCTAACGGTAAGTAATGCTATATTAATTTATCAAGTTTCTAAAGGAAAAATTACGTAAATTTATGTTGTTTTATTACTAAGCAATCAATTAATTAAATCGACTAGCAAGAGTGCATTACACTTTCACCGGAAGCTTAAAATAATCTAGATTCGTAGGTACTATCATAATAGATAAAGATCATAAATCATTCCGTCTCCATCGAATTCAAAGAGCACAATGATGTTTTGAACAGGATTAGTTTATTAGACAAACCGCCCATAGCAAACTCGCATACAACCGATTATCGGTGACCATTTATTTTCGGGGAAAATGGAGCAATAAATGTCCATAATACTTAATAATATTAAACACTAGCGGCCCGCCCGCGTGAACCCCTACCCGTACCGTGACAATTACGCACACAACAAAAACAGAATCAGCCAAATCGGTCGAGCAGTTCTGAAGTGATGCCCGAACAAACATTCGTGGCAATTGATTTTTATTTATAAGGGAAGATTAGACGGGCTACGTGAATTGCGTATTTTTTATCTACTGCGTGTAAACACTTGGCCATTATCTCACCTGACGTTACATACAATATAAATCCTACTAATATTATAAACGCGAAAGTTTGTAAGTATGTATGGATATTTGTTACTCTTTCACGTAAAAACTACTGAATGGATTTGGATGAAATTCGGCATACAGATAGTTTATAACCTGGATTAACACATAGGATACTTTTTATCTCGATATTCCTACGGGAACGGGAACCACGCGGGTGAAACCAAGAGCGGCCGCTTGTACATACATATAATCACGACTATTATCCCCGAAGGGTTAGTCAGAGACTATATAAGCAATGAGGACCGCAAAAGCAGTCCTCTACATGTCATTCATGTCTATGCACATTAAATTTTGTAAAATCTTTTAATACCATGTTTTATGCAATAAAGATTTTCTTATATATTTTTTTTAACATACTCCACTTTTAACCAAACAGCGTGACAGGTGGTGAGCCCATCGCTGCTCTATGCTGTTGCATGTATGTGAAGTCTTTAGTCCGATAGTCGCCTTTTACGACACCCAAGTTAAGAGAGGGGTTGGTAGTATTCTTTCACCGCTACGCGAAATGGTTACTCCTTGTTAGGAGATGAAACGGCCGATGGTGGGAGCACACTTCACTCGAACACATTAACTACTGAGCAGCTGGCTATCATTGTATATTGTACTAGAGGCCGCTCGCGGTTTCACCCGCGTGGTTCCCGTTCCCGTGGGAATGTCGGGATAAATAGTATCCTATGTGTTAATCCAGGTTATAAACTATCTGTATGCCGAATTTCATCCAAATACATTCAGTAGTTTTTACGTGAAAGAGTAACAAACATTCATCCAGCCATACTTACAAACTTTCGCGTTTATAATATTATTAGGAAGTAGGATAATTTGGTAACGACATATACTCGTAGTTTCGTAAATGTCGTTGCTTTTGTATTATTATAAATCTGTGGAGTTTCTTGCGCTCGTTCTTCTCCACAGATAAAAGACTTCCGGAATGGGTGGAGTGGGTGGGCGGGTGCCCATCTATCCAAATAAATTTAGACGATTCAAAATGCTTATTTTAAGTTAATTGAATAAAGAAATTTTGACCTTGAACTTGAACTTGAACTCATATCTCTATTTGTCGGAACACAGGTTGTGTCAAGTGTCAACATATCAAGCAGAGCACATGCAGTTATCATTGAAACGTGGAGTGTGGCAGTGGACTTCTTTTTCGGGGTTTATACTTCGTTCGTCCCACTGAGATTCGTCCCACATAAAAAAATCCTGGTTCGTCCCAAACAAAGTGCTTCCTTCGTCCCAAAAAAATATTTTATTCTCGCTTTGTCCTATTTTATATTCCTTTTACGGCCCAAATTTTTTACATGTCAAACTTACTTTATTCTTATTGTATATACAATCAGCAATATTTTTTTTTTTTAACTATCTATTTGTAATTTGGGCGGAGCACAACTTCAATAGCGATATTGGTGATATAGGACAAACTAAAAAAAATTTGAATGTGGGACAAAACTTTGGGACGAACGAAGCATAAATCTTTTCGGTCCTCATTGCTTGGTCTCTTACCCTTCATGCGCCTTCGGGGTAAATATAGTCACGAATATATGTATGTGTTTATTATCTCTTCCCTTGGGTGTCGTAAAGGCGACTAACAGCCTAAAGACTGCACATACATCTAACAGCATTGAGCGTCGGTAGGCTCACCACCAGTCACGATCGGGAATCGAACTAGGGACCTCTGGGTCTGAGACCGGTGATCGTCAAAAATACGAAAAGAGGTCAATAGGTCCGGCCAGGTCACCAGCAATAGGTCTATAAAAAATATTTGTTGTGTACAAACTCAGTTAATAATAAAATCGTCAATCTAAAGATTAGTTCAATCGCTTCAATACCGTGTCGCGTAACGGTGAAAGAATACTAGGGAGAGTCTCTCCCCTAGGGTGTCGTAAAAGGCGACTAACGGACTAAGGACTGCACATACATCCAACAGCATAAAGCGGCGATGGGCTCACCACCTGTCACGCTGAGCACATGTGCAGTCGTTATTTGGTAAAAAGTGGACTATGGTAGAGGATTGTTTTTGCTGTCCTCATTGCCTATTCTGACTAACCCCTCGGGGATAATAGTCGTGATTACATGTATGTATGCTTCAAGTATGGCCGACATAATTATAACCACCTGCGGTATTTACATTCGTCAGCTGGTGAACACGGTATTATTCATAACGCAACGCATCGCACTCGCGTATGGCTAGACCAGTTCGCATGATAGCAGTAAGCCTTCGCCTACTTAAGCTTGGCATAGGTTCAGTATCTGACTAATACCAAGTTTTTCTTATGCACAAAACTTTACTTTACTTCAAACGTGTTTATTGTAGACCATAAGTATATTTGATTGAGTCAGCAAACAAGCATACGCGTTTTAAATCAGCATCCACATTTTTTTTTATTATGTTCAGTGTAGTGGTGAAAGAATACTACCACCCCCTCTCTTTCCTTGGGTGTCGTAAAAGGCGACTAACGGACTAAAGACTGGATATACATCCAACAGCATAGAGCGGCGATGGGCTCACCACCTGTTACGCTGAGCACATGTGCAGTTGCTATTTGGTGAAAGGTGGACGGTGACAGTGGACTTTGGAATTACATTGTTGAGTGTTAATCTGTTCTGTCAGTGAACTTGGCTTTTGCGGTCCCTATTGCCTAGTCTCCGGGATAATTTTATTTCTGTATTTTATTTATTTTATTTCTGTATTTTATTTCTGTATTTTATTTCTGTATTTTATTTTATTTCTGTATTTTTTATTTTATTTCTGTATTTTATAACTAGATTGCCAATAACTTCTGACAACTGTGTAACTTTTCACAAACTTTTCTTTTTTCCTCCATGGATGGACTGCCATTTTTTTTCTTTTTTTTATGTTTAATGGCGCGCACGATTTATGCTTTAGTTAAGGCAAAAATGGACTGCCATGGAGAAGTAAAGTTTATAAGCTCCACAGACTTTAGGTTGCTAAATTGATTTGACATATTTTTGACATTTTATTGATTATGGTTATATAAAGTATATTAATTTTGTATTTTTATTGTAATACTAACATAATTGGTTTTTGACAATTTGGAGTACCTATTAATTTTGTATTTTGTATGTAATTAGAATAGTCATTGTTACCTAAAAAAAAAAAATGTTTAAGTTATTTGCATGCTACATTGTCAGCTGAGAAAGAGAAGAAAAGTAGAATAAGACCAAAAATGTACCTTTCTCAAACGCAAATTAAATATTTCATTTCATTTCATTTCATTTCAATAGTCAGGAGTTTACTATACTACATGCATACATACTATATATGTATACATAGTATGTATGTAATTTTCTGTTTTTCCGAATTAAAGGGAGTCGCGAAAGTTAATGGTTCTTCAGACCGTAGAGGCCAAACAATTTTTATTTTTCTTTCTCACGTCACTGGATGGGTGATCACATTAAAAACATCTCCAGCGTCTCCGTGCTTCGGAAGGCTTTAAGTGCTTAACCGCTCTAAAGCCTGTATTATGCCTCTATGCTAAATAAATTCAGATTCTGCTTGACGACCCAACTAAATATTAACATGAGACATTCTTGAGCTAACAACACCACAACCGGTAATAATCGTTGAAATAATTACTTACGAGATTAGAAATTATTTCGTTTTACGTGTAAAAATTCTTATTACGCAAACGCTCACGCGCCGATAAGAATAACGTAGGTAGAATTCCATAAATACTAATATCTAGGCATTAGATAACACGATAGGTATACTCGCGGAATAGCCGCGCTGAACGTAGGTAATAAGATGATTTTAATCTTCGAGAATTACATGAGAGTGTTGATCTGTTCTGTCAGACCAGTCTCGTAACTTTGATACAATGTTGTGCCACATAATTATTCTCGGAATAATGTCACAAAAAAAAACGGTGGCTCTCTTTGATAGGCTGTTGACACAAACCGTTGATTCACCAAGTTCCATAGCGACTAACCTAACTGTAGTATAAAAATGCTTTTTGAACTTAAAATAGGTTAGCAGAAACGCGAACTACTCACTGAACAAGCCTTTACGGATAAACTCTAATTTGTTTTGCGTATTATTTTATCCTGACGTTTTGAGTGCCGTAACATTTGTTTCCGAAAGTCTTTTAGCTATTTAACTGATACTTATGATATCAAGTTAAATAAGAACGAATGAGTGTACCTAACAATTGTTGGTGGAACAAAAATAAAAAATAATACTTTTTAAGGTTATTATTAAATCGATCCATCGTTCAACGGGCTTTATTTCTTTCGACCAGCAGTAAATAATTTAGTCGTTTTTGAAGACTGAAAACTTTGTACGAATAAACACGTGGCCAAAAGATAGAGACTCAAAAGCCATCTACCATTCTACCCAGTTTATAACACCGCTACTAAACATTTCAGTGGAAAACCGCTACTCGATATCCTTTGAGCTCGTCGGCGAGTGGCCAATGTAATACAGATATCCGGCTCCGATCGATTCACAAACAGGGACGTCCGCTGTGGCCCAAAACTATAACAAAACTATCCCCGCAACTTGAACACTGAGATCTAATATTCTCTTGATGAAAACAAGTTTTCTTCACTAATAGAAGAGCATAACTATACTGAAGACTTGATTTCAATGATGGAAGTCTTTGCCCAGCAGTGGGACAGTATGGCATATATGGCCTATTATGGCCTATATGGCCTATTATGGCCTATATGGCCTATATGGCCTATTATGACAGGCCTATTATGCTACCTTACTTCATTTGAATCAAATAACTTTATTTAAAACTCATAAGAACATAGTTCACTTATAACGAGCTTACAAATTGAACTTAATTAACTATAGTCCAGCATTACGCATAATTCTACTTTACAAAACATTTTTATATACTCTTTCAATTTAGATTTAAAAACGTTAAATGAACTGCACTCCTTCACGTCATTGGGTAAGTCGTTATATAAATGTGCTCCCTCAAACATTAAGTTTTTTCTACCATGATTTGTTCTAGGTACTGACACTTTTATATTGTTGGTGTTCCTTAGTTCATGTTTAAAATACTTTTTGTAAATAAAATTTGTGAATGTAAGTAATTGGTTTGTTAAATTTTTTCTTATCAAAATGCATCTTGTGTATGTGTAAGTTTCTTTAATGATCAGAAATTTAGTTTTTTGGTACTTTTACTACTTAATCAATCTTTCTAGTACTGCCTTCTATTAGAGCAATTTAGCAGCTCACCCGAGATTTCGCTCGTGTGAACAACAAAAAAATAATTAAGACAAATAAGCACAGCCGTTCTGAAATGTCGTAATTGATTTTTGTTAATATAGATACGAGATAAGAACAATATAAATAAAATATTTAAATAAAGATTAAGGTTAAATATATTAAAAATAAGCACAGATTATTGGCAATGGAGTTGCTGAGACGAAGGAGGAGAAAGATATGTATACCCCAAATGAAATTGGGAACAGCGCTGATAGGTAGAAGGTGGTGGACTAGTCTGAACATTTTATTTATCTAAGTTTACTTATGTATTTATAAAAAGAATAAACGTTTTAGATATTACGTAAGCCTACTTTGGTACTTCAGTAGCTAGTGCAGTCCTGCGTTCAATTTCCAGGTTAGATGTGTTTCGGATTTTTATATGCATAGCCTGGGTTCATAATCACCCATCAATTTGTAGTGAAGACTTGATTTCAAGGAGGCCCTTGCTCTTCAGGGACAGGCAGCATATGAGCTCTTATTTAACTTCTTATTAATATTATAATAAAAATAAGCGTAGGTAGCAAGGTATCATATTTACGTAAGACCACTAGCTAATCAAATACTTAATCAAAAATATTTAAACGAAATTGAGTATCTACATCAGGTAACTAACCTCTAATTTACCGATATCTGACACAAACAAATGAACGGCAGCCTCTTCGTACACTTGCGTAGATTTTCCAAATCCAGAAATAATTCGAAACAACGTATATTAGTTCTTCCTTTGTAGGTTATTGCGTCATCGAGACACAAATATAGAGTGCTATGTATGTCCATGTCTTTATCCTTCCGAGAAAGAAGAGTTCCGCTACAAAGTTACATTTTGATGTCCACTACTTGGTCCGGATTACTGCTAATACATCAAAGTAATGCCTATTTATGGCTATGAAATTTAAACTGTCAACATATTCATAGGCTTTTCTATGTACCTTCAGGAGCTATCATGAGGTTAGATGTAAACAAAGAAGGTTGAAATTTGTTGTAGACTGTTTTGTGGATTCTTTTGTTTTTCTTTTTCGATTGTTTTATAATACGTATAACCACAAAAAAGTTAAGGCGAAGTATTCAGAGCGCTTCTCTCTCGCTATCTCGACTGTACGAAGGTACGGGACGGGTGTATCAGCGAAGCGGCGCGAATGGTGAGTTTTATAGGTTTTCTGCCTATATAGGAAAAAACAAGTGAAATAAAAATATGTGCTGCCAGCTGTGGGAACTGCTGGGCAAAACCTACATCATTGAAAACAAGTCTTCGCTGTAATAAATGGGTATTGGGCGTAAGGTAAATACATAGTACAGTAGGTATACTTAGAATTCATGAATGTTTATATCCGTATGTGTTCTTATACCATTTATACCATTTACAAAATGTGAGTAATGTATTTAAGGTAAAAATGGTAAAAACTTCTGCTAATACACCTTAATAAGATACAATTGCTATACATTTAACAATTAGAGAACAGCACATATCTGAAATGGAAGAGAAATAAAGTGTTAAAGTGATGAGCCATTTGTATTTATTCTAAGTTCCATGTGTAATGCAAATGTTTGTGGTGTTGCAATAAAAGTATTAGGTATATTCTATCTATCTATCATATTTATAAGCACGAGTGTAATACACTTCGAAATCTTACTGGCATTTGCTGGAGCGAGGCGGGTGAGCACCAAAACTGTGAACTTGTAAGTTTTCATAAAGAAATGGAAAGGTAGAAATCCTAACTACAATAATAAAGAGGACGACACTTCGTTTTCTTTCATGTTCTTTGAGTTCTTCTAGCCATTGTTTTTATTTATGTTCGTCTTGTTGGTTTTGTAACAGAAGGTACTGAAATATAAATAAGGTACTGACATCAGGTAGCTACTGAAAACATCAGATTTTACATGTAAAGTTATTGAAATACACGATAAGGCATGGCGCTGTGGCTAAACGTTAGGTTTGCGATCTTGCCAGTTAAACAACCTTCGCAATGATAGGTCACTGAATAGGTGACCAAATTATAAACATCCAACAACGAGCTCCTTCGTGCCTCGGAACGAGCGTTAAACGGCTGGTCCCAGGTGTTGTCGTAAGATGGTAGTCGTTAAAACCTGCAATTGGTCAGTGTAGTGGGTTTCTATTTATGGGACATAAGCCCAATCTTCCTACGTACTGTTGTCCATGTGGAAAGACAGTGGCAGTTTCATATTTATAAGCTGATGATGATGACTGAAATTTACATCAGATAGGTACTGAATACGAAGCTGTGTGTGTGACAGATCATTAAGATGGACTGTTGTAGGAGCAACTACGGCAAATCCAACCATCACCTACAAAAATAGGGCCTGAGGTAGACGCCACACTGTGAATGTGAATGAATGAATGAATGAATGAATGAATGAATGAATTTCTTTATTTCTTAAATACGGTACAAAAATAGGATGTCATAATTAAGTAGGTAGTTCAGCGTATTTTGTCAGAAAGCGGCGTAAAGCACAATTAAAATAATTACTTATTACTATAATCAATTAATAAATTATATTTAATTAAAATTAACAATACTTATCAAAAATATTATATTAAAATTAACATTATAAAATTCAAATAATATTATTATAATAAACTAAAATGTATCATTAAGGAATTCATTTATGGAATAGTAACATTGTTCTATTAACATTGAACTCAGCTTCTTTTAGAATATTTTAATTGGAAGTGACTTTATACATTCTGGTATTTTATTATAAATTATTGGTGCCATACCTACAATGTTTTTCTTGAACAAAGCTGTATCGTAACCTCCTGTTAATGTTACAATTTTGTGATCGCATGGGTCTTGTTCTGACATCGGATAACTTTTTAAACAACTCTAAATTCAATTTCACAAATGTACTTATTTCTAATATGTAAATTCAAGGCAAAGTAAAAGCTCGGAGCGACTTAAACAAGGTACGCTACTTTCTGTCGATTTCATCCCATATATTGCTCTAACACATATTTTTTGGGATCTAAATATTCTTTTTCTTTCACTAAAGTTTCCTCAAAATATAACACCAAATCTCAGTGTAGAGGCTACCAAACCGTGGTATGCTACTACGATAGATTCCAATTTAACCTTCCTAGTCAAAGCATAAAGTGCATAAGCAGATTGGCTAAGTTTCTTGCAAAGTTCATCAGCTTGAGGTTTCCACGTTAGCTTACTATCTACTATTATGCCCAAAAACTTAGTGGCATGTACCTCTTCTATGTCTTGCCCTTCGTATTTAATTATGACGTTCTCAACTCCTATCCTCTGATGAAAGTGCATAATTTTAGTTTTGTCCAAATTTATTTTCAAATTATTAGCTTTCAGCCAAGTAATGATATTAGCAAGAGCGTCATTGATTTTGCTTTCATGTTTTTGGAGGCTTCGATTTTCTGACTTAATTATAGCAGTACTATCGTCTGCAAATAAAACCATTTGATGGTCCATTATGGCCCTCGGTAAGTCATTAATATAAAGTAGGAATAACATTGGGCCGAGGAAGCTGCTCTGCGGTACGCCGTATTTTATTACCTTTGAAGACATATTCTGGTTATTTCGGTGTACTGTACATTGTCTTTTAGATATGATTTTATCAATCTTAATATATTTCCTCTTATTCCGTAATATTCAAGTTTCTTTAATAACTTTATGTGATCGACAAAATCAAAAGCTTTAGTCATATCAGTGTATGTTGCACACACTGGTTTCCTTGCATCAATATTGGTCATAACTGTACAAAGTAATTTAAAAATAGCCATATTGATAGTTTTATTTTTTCTAAATCCTAAATTGTTCATTACATAAAATGTCAAATTTGATAAGATAATTATTAATAGAGTCATAGATAATGTATTCAAATATTTAAGAAATAATAGATATTAATGCTACTGGTCTATAGTTAGCCATGTCCTCTTTATTATTCTTTCTGTAGAGGGGTTTAACTATGACCGTTTTTAGGTTGTCTGAGTAAACGCCCAGTTCTACATAAATTAAAAATATGACTTAGGGGCTTAGCTATAATTTCAGCTACAAATTTTACAGCTTCTGTATGAATATCATCATGCCCTACAGTTTTTTATTTTTCAGTTTTCTTATCGCTTTCATTACATCCTGAGGAAGTATTGGTAACATAAACATCGACTGCGAGAAATTTTTACTGCAGAGGTCTCCCCTGTACTCTATTATATTAGTAGACTTTTAAACTTGGTCTATATAATGTTCATTAAAAGCATTTGCAATTTCAGATGGAGTTGAAATTAATTTACCATCTTTTATTTTGCATTTATAGATTCTGCTTTTTCCCTTGGACAATTTATTATTCGCCACGTAGCTTGCGATTTATTTTGAGATGTCTTAATAAAATAACTATTTTGTGCCTTCTGTGTAAGTGTCATTTGGACTAAACTCTATTACATATAATCAATGACTGCCCCCTAAATCGTTTCTCAGGTGATGTAACCGAGCTCCACATTATGACGGATGCGGCAGAAACTTGGATGAGGAGTCTAAAAGTAGATATATGATCCACGCATGATCAATTTTGCGATACGCAATAATAACAAGATGTGTGTGTGACAGCTCATTAAAAGAATACCACTAACTTATCTCTTCGATACTCACGATATCTGGTGAAAAATGGACTATGGCAGACTTCGATCAACAATACAACTAGATGTCAGGTCGGCGCTAAAAATGTCTCGGTAAATAACAGCCCACTTGAGAAGTAAGCTCTTATTTTCTCGCTAGGCAATAACAGTAAAAAGTACTTTAATTGTTGCCTCAACCTTAGTATACTAAGGTTGATTTCACCACTAAATGGTATTGACGTCTTTTCATTTTTAAGTGACAGGAGTAATCATCGCTTTGCTCGTTGTTTGTGACGAATGATCGTAAGTATAAGATAATTAGAAGATTTGTGACTTTTTATAATTGGGTACAATGGTTGTAATTAGGTTGAACTTAAAACTGTTTTATTACTTTTGTCTCAGTTCGTTAGTAAACAAAAAATATTTATTCACGTGGACAGAATTTGGCTTTGACTTTGTACGTGACACGTTATCTGATTTTGATCTGATCTGGTCGGTCCTCATTGCTTAGTCCTTAGCCAAACCCTTAGGAGATAAATAGCCGTGAGTGTATATAGATGTTGGTACTGAAAACTACATCAGATACTGAAGATTCATACCAGCTAGGCACTGTTGACATTGCCCAATGTCGTTGTATGGAAAGCCCAGCTGAGCTTTCACCAAGTCCTAAGCTTTCGCGTCTGCCCTCATCCCGCTCGCCCGACCAGACGCTACGTCACGTGCACGTCTGCGGGCGGGAGTAGGTACCGAGCGGTTATTTTCCACGTTACCACCCACTATTGACTTTTTATTACACGCTGGATAACGTCAACGCGACCGATGAGAATGCTATATTACATACATAAATAAATAAATTAACTTTCCTACACTCACACCAATTATCTAGCCCAAGAGAAGCTTCGTTATGATTCTCGTTAAATGGTTACTAGACAATGGATTAACATACTTAAAATACTTAAATACATACTACCTACATAAAAACACCTAATTTAGTAAAACAATAATTTCTAAATTGACCCTACCGGAGATCGAACCCGGGACCTCAGAGATAGCGACACCGTGAAAACCGGTGTACAAACCACTCGACTAAGGAGGTCGTCATTCGACCAAGGAGGTCGTCCGTGCATAGATTCGCGACTGTTATCCCCAAAGGGTTAGTCAGAGACTAACCAAATTACAACTGCACATGTGCTCAGCATGATAGGTGGTGATTTAATTGGGCAGCCGCTCACTGCTCTGCCGGAATACCTATGGAGGGAAGAGCGTACGACCCGGTTGTCACGCCATCAGATGTTGCAACAAATGATCAGGACTTTTGGAATTCGGAATTGGAATACTTGCACCTGCTGCAGCAAAGGGTGAAGTGGACAGACAGGGCTGTGCCTCCTCGGGAAGGAGATTTGGTATTGTTGAAGGAATCTAACTTGCCATCCTTGTTTTGGCTCCGGGGCCGCATTTTGAAGTTGCTAGTTGGTGAGGACGGGACTCCACGCGTCACGGAGGTGTTGGCCATAGCAACTCTATCTCGTCTCCCGGTTGAATGAGCTAGCGGTCTGGGGCTGGGCCTTCAGACCGGAACGGATGGATGTCATGCACTAGTCACCTTTTACGACACCCAAGGCAAGGGAAGAGATTGGATGGTAGTGTTCTTTTATTGAACCGCCACACACTCAGCACACGAAGAGAATGCTATTTAAGTATTTATTTATTTGCAGTATTACTCTGTATTTACAGTTCAACCCAAAACTTCCAAGAGTACAATTATATTTTACAATATTAAAAATAGAAAACAAACAATATTAAAATTTACAAACAAATTAATAAAATTAGCATTGGTACTCACAATTAAAGAAAAACACAAATAAATTCAACTACATAATCAAAAGAAATAAAGAATGAGGTAATAAAATTTAAAATAGAAATCATTACTATCCTACTTCCTACTAATATTATAAACGCGAAAGTTTGTAAGTTTGGATGGATGTTTGTTACTCTTTCACGTAAAAACTACTAAATGGATTTGGATGAAATTCGGCATACAGATAGTTTATAACCTGGATTAACACATAAGATACTTTTTATCCCGATATTCCCACGGGAACGGGAACCACACGGGTGAAACCGCGAGCGGCTGCTAGTATTATTATAAAGTAAAGTCGCCGTTTTCCTCTGTCTGTGGCACCGCACTATTCTTCTAAACCACGCAATGGATTTTTATGCGTATTTCACTAAAAGATAAAAGGGTAACTGAGAATGGTTTTTGATTATATTTTGTAGAAATTTTGTATAAAATAACTGATGTGTGACGGTATTTCTAACGTGACGTGGACACGGTGGCGTGGACGAAGGCGCGCGCGGGCCGCTAGTAGGAATAGGAATCTGGTTGATTTTGATTTACCCATGTCTATTTGCGAAAATAAATTAGGTAGTGTAATGGGGAACGCACATATATTATGTATTTTACAAATACCTACGGTGCTACTGGACCAGTAGTGCAGAAGGGGAAAAAAACCCACGATACTACCAGTAGTGCGGCTTGGCAGTGTGGTGGGGAAGGAGGGTATAATATAAATAAACAAAGAACTATGCCTTCATCACAGACTGTCTACATGAGGTACTTGCATTAAAAACTTATTTACAAGCTATCTATCCACACATTGTAGCGCTGTACAGTCACGAGCAAAAATATGTAATAAGAGAAAATATGGAATAAGAGTCAAATTTTACAGCGTGTTAGTTAACACGAAGGACATGTTTAATCCTATGGTAGTTTATGCCTGGGTAAACATAAACAAATAAAAAATACTACTCGAAGCATATAAAATAATTCAAAAAATCAATGTTAAAATTTTTTTTTTTTGTAATGATTGGACACCCTAGTGCTTTCGACTTATTTACGCGCATGGTATTGAATAAGTAGCTGTCGTGGTTAGTTTCTTTTATACTTGATCATATTTAATCTTTTCCCGTGCTTAGTGTATACGCTAACATTATTTAATACAATAATTATGCAATAAAAAATTTATAATATTGTTTTCTGAGGTTTAAGCGAGCACTACACATTGAAATGAAACACTTTTTTACGGATTAACTCGCGTTTAATTTACGATTTACATAGTTTTTATGACGTTGACGTTTCGAACCGCGGCGCGAAAATAAGTCTGCAGTGTGTGAACATGCTCTCGAGGGACCCAACCATTACATCAGATTTGACAAACCTGAAATACTCGCCAAGGAACAACGATTCATCCCTAGGATGATACGCGAGGCTATTGAAATTAAAAAACATCGTAATTTCAATAGAGAGGATGGTTAGAATTTACCACCTGCCTGGGACCCCATCATACAGGTCATCAAATCCCAGCCCCAACAGCTTGCCTTTGCTTTTACACATTGCCAGACCTAAAAATATTGTTAGCTCGTATTGTGTAAACTTGAACGCACCCGGTTAAATATAAAAATTATTGACGGTAGGCAAATAACTTCTAACAATGAGACGACCAACACCTCAGTCTCCCTGCGACCACGGACCCTGTAAAGGGTTCGAAACGTCAGAATAATATAAAAACTATGTAAATAGTAAATTAAACGCGAGTTAATCCGTAAAAAAGTGTTTCATTTCATAATTTTATAAGATAAGATTAGAAGAATACTTTTTAATGAATCGGATCGGGAATTTACTACCTAATGTCCTCCCTTAAATGTCCCTCGGTTTAACTAACGTGCTGTATAGCATATTGGTGCTCGTGACTGTACATACTTACTTACTCGTACATGTACCACGTTCGCTTCCCGGAGGGGTACGCGGGACCACCGCTCCCTTTGCTACATCGACATCGACGACCTCCGTGGTCGAGTGGTTAACACGTCTATTCTGTATCTCTGAGGTCACGGGTTCAATTCCCGGTCGGGTCAATTTATAAAAAACTAAGTCTACTATAATTGTCAGTTTTGAACCATGTTCACATACAAATACAGGGCCAGATCAATGGCCAATGATAGGTGAAACACAAGTATGAAAATTTCTTATGTAACTTTTAATAGAATAAAACAATTTAGGGTGCAAATAAATTGGTCGGGTCATTAGATTGTCTTAGCTTTTTAATACATACTTACATATAATTATCCCCGAAGGGTTAGTCAGAGACTAGGCAATGAGGACAGCAAAAGCAGTCCTAGTCCACTTTTTACCAAATAGCAACAGCACATGCGTTCAGCGTGACAGGTGGTGAGCCCATCGCCGCTCTATGCTGTTGGATGTATGTGCAGTCTTTAGTCCGTTAGTCGCCTTTTACGGCACCCAAGCGAAGAGAGGGGGTGGTGGTATTCTTTCACCGCTACCTACGCGACACGGTTAATTTTAATGAATTGAAGCTTTTTAATGTAAATTAAATAATCATTGGCAAACCAACCCGGATTGGGCCATCAAGGTATACATGGCCCAATCTCATCATTCACTGTTGTCCATGTGGGAAATCCTTTGCCTAGGAGTGGGACGTCTATAAGCTGATGATGATGATGAATTTTATAAATATATTTTATTACTTTTATATACCTACTTACATACATACATATAATCACGACTATTATAGGGCAGCAAAAGTAGTCCTCTACCATAGTCCACTTTTCACTAAATAGCGACTGCACACAAGGGCGGATCCAAGATTTTTTTCTGGGGGGGCACAAGCGAACGGGCAAAAAAGTCAACAATAACAGTTACTGAAGTATCGTACTTCAAGTATGCATAAACTAGTAGATAGGAAAGTTTATGAAAGTGTCAAAACAATAGAAAAATTTCACGGATTTCGCAGTCCCAGTAAGAATCGGAGCATTGAAAATGAATCCAAAATTTTACGAAAAAAAATAATTTTAGTTTGAGTAACATATTACAAGTTGAATAGTAAGAAATTTTTATTGAGATATACTTCTGTAAAATTACACAACTGGCAAGTCGAATTATAACATACGAATGTTTAATACTGCACAACACAGAAAATAACATTTTCTTTTCTTATACAAACTAAGTGAAATTCATTCATTAATTTCATTTATCATCTTTTATTTATTTATTTATATATAGTTTTAGGATAGCTAACAGCTTATAAAAAGTTATAAATAACAAAAATAGTAACAAAAAGCTATTGATAAGCTACCACATATTGATTTAACACCATTACTATAACGATCGGTCAATAATCATTAATCATAGAAGCTAGGAACATCACTTTTACATTACAGAAAAACGGGTATTTACCCGGTTTTGTACAATTTTAAATCTAAAGGGACCACATACAATGTACTAATACTACAGGTCACAACACAATTATTAATCGATTTTCAAAATTGTTTCGCCATTTTGTGGTTAAACTAATACCTTTTTTCCATTTATTCTTAAGTCTGTTTTTTAGAAATATTTACAATTTACCAAACAAACACCCCCCCAAAAAACCCGTTTTTTTAATGTTTCAAAATTCCAAAATAAGTTACCAGGCAATTTTCAAAATTCAAACGGTCACACGTGTCTCGATAAATTCCTCAACTTGTGGTAGGTATTATTCCCATCTCGATTTTCCCAAAATCCTCGGAGTTATGGCCAAAAATATGTCTCAGGCGATTTGCATCTGATTACCATTTTCATTGGTAAAACTGAATGTTTAATAAAGACAGTTTTCTTTTATGTTTCCTGCTAAATATGTCCAGCACTTCATTAGCGTTCATTTTTGCCGTTCTGTTATATTATTCATATATTTTAACAACTGTGATAATTTGATTTGCTTCTAAGTATGTACTGTGATGGGATCTCTACAGTACACAAAAATACCGCCTGGGAGGGGGGAGGAGGCACGGGGGCTATTCGATAATGCAGTATTATTTTACGACTACGCTTTCAATTTCAAATACTTTGACAAAAGTGTTGATATTAAAATTAATGGCATGCAAGTACCTACAAAAATTACTTTCAGTCTAAAAATAGCATCGATAACGCGAATGCAACGAAACATTTAGGTACTTACGAAAACAAAATACCTTCACTTACCAAGTAGAAAATAATTTTATCAATTTAGAAATATGTAATGAGTTCAATGTAACTATCGATAAAACAGTTGATAGGAAAAACCACATAAAACGGAGGCAACGTCGTGTCAATGACCTCGCTGATAAATGACGTGTTATATTTTCGGTGACCACAGAAAATGTCAAAACAATCTTATAGTACGCATTCATTGGTAAATGTGAGCCAAATTTATAATCGCCAGCGATATATCACAAGTCTACGAGTGGAAGAGAGGCAAATAGCACTAGTTAATTCTATTCTAATACAAAGTTTATCATAGGTAAGTACCTACTACATTGAAAAATCTTTATCTAAGAAAATTTGGAATTAATTATGTTGTTACCAATCAGATTACGTTATGTTTTAGATTATTCTCTTCTACCAACCTTTTTAGTATTTTACAGCTTTTGTAATGAGAAAAAGTTCTTTTTGTTTAGCTGCGGCTGTGGTGTCGATTTGTGTTTTTGGTTCTACTTTCGCCTTTTTCACATAATTATACGATATAGAACAATTGTTCTAAAAAAGAAAATGAAAGTAAATTGATAATTGGTAATTATTCTAATCTCGTGATTAGAATTATTTACTTAATTGTACGGCAAAGGCACACATTATCCGCTGATTCTAATTATCAAAATGTATATGTACCTACTTATTATGATGGCTATCAATGCAACCAACACGAATAACTATACATTGTATGTATTATGTAATAAGATTTTTGAATATTCGTATTGGTCACAAATGCTCTCATCTGATGCATTGTATGGCATTCGTAACAAAAACTTTTTGCAAGACGGAACTCACCCGTTTGCATTGAATATACTTGATGACGTCTGAGTTACACTTTTAGGGGTTTCCCCTGAAATTAAACCCTAACAAGTTTTAGCACGAAGATATAATTTACCTCACTTAAATAATGTTGTAAATCCTGTTTAAAAAGTATGTGCCCATGTGTAACGAAGTGTTTTAGTTTATATACGTAAGCTGTAAAGACATACTTAAATCCTTTAAATATTTAAAAATGAAAAACACTTGCGATTTGTGGGATATTTCAACAAAAATTATTATAGAACAATATGATACACTTCTCATCAGAAAAATCGAAACACTGAGTACTGTGACTTTGGGACGTCTGAAAAAGTTTTTTTTCTAAAACATATGGATACTTCGCCCGCAGAAGCCGCCCAAGTGGTGGCATTGCTGGATTCTGGACTTAGTCAGCGTGTTGTGGCTTAAAGATTGCATCTAAGCCTGTCGTCTGTTCATAGAGTCTACAAACGCTATCGGGAGACTGGTTGGTTCACGCGCCGTTCAGGATCTGGCAGGAATCGGGTCACTTCTGAGCGAGATGATCGATTTAATAACACTTCTTTACGAAATCGACGCCAATCAACTGCAGCAGCAGCTTCATGTTGTACGTAGGATGGCTGTAAGTGACTCTACAATTAGAAGAAGGTTGAAGGAACGTAGACTGCTAACGCACAAGCCAGCAAATGGGCCGAAATTAACTGCAGACCATCGAAGAGCACGCCTTAACATTGCACGTAAGCACCTAAATTGGTGATACCTCCAGTGTAACAAAGTCCTCTTTTCTGATGAGTGTAAAATTATGCTGTATGGTAACGACGGAAGGAACAAGGTCTACAGAAGAGATGGAGAACGCTTTGCATAATGCCGCATTGGAGAAAAGGCCAGCTATGGTGGCGGTTCGTAGACGGTTTGGGGAGGAATCAGCGTCGACGGTAAGACAGAGCGTGTCTTTGTGTCTGGGCCACGTCTACCTGCATTGAACAGTCATTAGTATATTGAACAGTGTCTTGAGCCTCACGTGATGCCCTATGCACATTTTATTGGCAACGGTTTCATATTCATACACGACGATGCTACGGCTCACACCGCGAGCGTCGTACGAGATTATGTTACCGAAGTCGGTATCTCCATCACGGAATAGCCAGCAAGAAGCCCGGACACAAATCCGATTGAACATCTATGGGATGAATTAAAGAGACGAATTCGTGCAAGAGATCTAGCCCCAGAAACACTTAGCCAACTGCAAAATGCAATCCAAGAGGAATGGAATGGAATGCCACAACATTTGATCGTGACTCTCATCCGATCGATGAAGAACCGTATGGAAGCAGTAATAAGAGGGGATGGAATACAACTTAATAAACTTTTCTTAGCTTTTTTTCCTTTACGTGTGTTGTTTTATCAATTTTCTTCATACTCCATACAGGGTATAAATGACTTGTTAAACAAAATACGAAACCTATGAAAATTTAATTAGAATTTAGAGCATTAACATTAGGATTTAAAAACCTTATATTATTTACGATTAAACGACATTTGACGTATATTCCTAAATATACACATTTTTCTGATAATCCTTACAAAACATAAACTTGCAAGGTGTTTCGATTTTTCTGATGAGAAGTATATAAGTGCGGTAAGTTGAAAATCACAGCCGAGCCGATACTAGCCCGAGCCGTAGGCGAGAGCTACAAGAAAGCAGAGGCTGTAATTATCAAAGCGCACGTATTATATGTCATACGACGTTTTATAACATATTGGCGAGGAAAAGATATTTTCTGAAAAGGACTGCGTGTTTTAGTTGTTTTTCTAGTGCATAAATCTGTGGTAAGCCAACCTGTATTTTTCTTTGGACTTAGATGGTAATGTAGGCTGTCAATAACATTTTGTGCTACACTTATTATTTCCGGTGGTGTAGACTGTAAATTTAGTTCTTCATTACTAAAACTAGATATATTTATTTTTGAACTTTCAAAGTAATAAGTATTGAACAAGAAGCCGTTGTTTGAATCGACAAAATATAGGTACCTATGTGAAAGTTATTAGGTCTTTCCATCCAATCCCTTGGGTGTCGTAAATGGCGACTAACGGACTACAGACTGCACATACATCCAACAGCATAGAGCGGCGATGGGCTCATCAAAATAACACTACCAACCCCTCTCTTCCCTTCGGTGTCGTAAAAGGCGACTAACGGACTAAATACTGCACATACATTCATAAGCATAGAACGGCGATGGGCTCTTCAAAATATTAATACCAACCCCTCTCTTCCCTTTGCTGTCGTAAAAGCGACTAACGGGCTAAAGGCTCACCATCTACGCACTTGTGCAGACTGTGCAGTTGTTTCTTGCTGAAGCGTGGACTATGTGGATTCAAATTATTACTAATTTTACCATAAACTTTAAATAAATATCTGAAAAAAGTTGTTAATTTATGTAAACAGTAATACATCGAGTCTTTATCCATGATTATTCTGCTTATAACTAAAGACTTTTTCGTTTTTGTCTGTCAAAACTGTTTTCCCTAGTCGAAGAATGCTATTATTTCTTCGCTCTGGTCGAGATTCTATTTTTTAAACTACATTACCGCACTAGTGTGTAATAAGGTACAATACGATGCTAAAATCGGTGTAATAAGAGCCACTTACGAGAAAATGTGTTATAAATAATATTATCGAGTCCATTGCGCCTTTTCTTGTAGTCATATTCAATAGCAGCTGTGTTGACGAAGGAGTTTTCCCAGATCTCATGAAGCATAGCAAAGTTCTGCCACTTTTCAAATCCGGTTGTAAAGATGACCCGAGCAATTTTAGACCTATTTCAATTTTACCGACTCTTCGTAAAGTTTTTGAAAAACTAATTTTAGATCAACTCAGCTCTCATTTCGCAATAAACCACCATTTTCACAGTGAACAGTATGGTTTTACCAAGGGAAGGTCTACTACTGATGCAGGTGTAACTCTGCTGAAGCACATATTTGAGGCTTGGGAGGGATCGCAGAATGCTTTTGGAGTTTTCTGTGATCTTTCCAAGGCTTTTGATTGCGCTGAATACAATAATACCCTTTTAATAAAACTAAAGCACTATGGAGTGCACTCTGATGCCTTGAAATTGATTCAATCATATTTACGTGAACGGATCCATATCATCTGGATCTTCTGTGCTAATGGGGGTTCCACAAGGGTCGATACTAGGTCCATTTTTGTTCTTAATTTATATTAATGATTTACCATTTTATGCGGGAAACTTCTGCAATATAGTTTTGTTTGCTGACGATACATTTTTGATATTTAAGACAGATAGAAATAAAAATAGTTTCGACGACATCACAATGCCATAAAAGATGTGCTAAATTGGTTCACTACGAATAATGTTCAACTAAACGCGAAGAAAACCAAATGAAAAAATTTTACTCTAACTAACGTAAAGAATATAGTAAATAAAATTAAACTGAACGGTGAACTGTTGGACCTTGTTGATTCAACAGTTTTCTTACGTATTACCTTAGACTCTTAATAGATAGGGTATCGCAGCTGGAACTACGGGTCCGGCTGTGTTTCTCAGGGGTGCTACGGGGTTCCGGTTCAAGCCCCCCGCTGGTTGTGCCTTTACCAGCGCCTCCGGCGGGATCCGGACGTGCGTTGGACTCGTAGTGGTTTGTGGTTAGCTGTAGAGTTTGGGAATGTTCGTTTGTCCTGGTATTGTGTGCCAGGACTTCCAAACTCAAACCTAAACAGAAGCAAAAAGTCCTGCGGGGAACGTGATGTTTCCCTTATAGTTGGCAGCTTTGGCCAGTGGTTCTCATTGGACATTGGTATTGACATCTCCGGTACTAGTCTGGACAACTAGTAGAGGCGGCCCCCTAGATGCCGTAGCCTCCGGTCCAGCCAGCGGCGTAGGACGTGGGAACTGGCTTGGCGCCCGGATGGGTTTCGAGAAGTGAGTGTGCTTAGTACTCCGCGACCAAGGTGGACACTTGGGAGTCGACTTTAGAATCGACGACCCGAGCAGTGTCAATTGCGAGTTGTGCGCACTTTTCGTTGCACGAAGTCTGTGCACGAAGTGCAACGAGAAGTGAGCGAGCTTGACAGCTCCGGTTACCTATCTGGACAATAGGCAGTGAACTACACGTGTTCACGGGGAAACTCTCCCGAGCGAGACACTAGTCTTATAAGTACCGAATGAAGAGCGCGCTCCGGCGGGCACTGATTTGGCGTCAAGACCTAACGCAGATGGTCTCCTGCGCGAGTATTTTGCTGGCGCAGGGACGTCTGGCACTTCTTGCATAACCTAAGGTTGGTATCGAGGTGCCAGTACAAATAAAACTTAGTGAATTAAGGAGAGAGGATGTAATGTACTTATTGTACGTATATAGAATACCTGAGCAGTGGGACATTTACAGGCTGATGATGATGTAAAGTCTTGGTGTTTTTTTATTTATGTAAGTATTTCTTTGTCTCAATGCTCCCGTTAATTCACACTGCACTAAACGCATCTCATGTGGCATGAGTACGTAGATAACTAATAATTGAGTGGCACAAACTTACATAGCGTTGCCTTGACCTACTTATGACTTGATAACGTCATTAGTGATAACAGAATTCTAACGCCATCATAGGCCACCATTTATTTCTAAGTGTGAAAATGTGATGATAATTAAACTGTGAAATAAAAATATTTTAATTTCCGAAATAGCTTTAATTTATTTTGACAATTCTTACATTATTCTAATGAACCTTACAAATAGGTAGTACATTAAAATAATTTTACATACACGTATGTTAAAGTAAGCGAAATCTTATGATGATTAAAGGATGAATTATATTAGACCGGGCCGTGCACGGGGCGTGCCTTGTACGTGGCTCCGACGAAAGCTTAAAAGCTCAAAACAAATGTGCTATAAATTAAGATATTCGGTAAAAACTTAAATCATGTCATCACTGTCAACAGCTTAAACTAAAAAAAAAAGTTTTAAAAAACAAAAGCAGTCATCATAGCTCTAAGATTTAATTGGCTGTTATTATTCTAAATTCAAAATGAAACGGGCGCGAGACGAGCATCATCGGGCGCGGGCGCGTGGCGCGAAGACAGCCGGACACTGCACGCCAATTAACGCGGCGCGTTCACACGACCGCCGGCTACACCGATACCCTGCCCGCGTATCGCCCGCCACGCACGCGTTTACCCCTTCAACGGCATACATCCAACGCCCGCCGGCGAACGCAAACACACAAGTTACGTCCGTTCTCCTCCACCGACTCGTGAGCACTCGATTTGAAAATAGAGAAACTCAAACATTCGCCCGATTATCGAGATCCCTGTCGATGGTCGGTCAGTGCGCCGCGCTCGCCTCGCCTCGCACTATTTATATCGGAAAGAGAGAACTGCGTTTCGACACGATATGTATGTATGTAGGTACCTTTATTTTATTACCATTTGTAGCCGGTTTTAACCCGCAACGATTAGTAAACGCGGTTTGTTTTACTGTGGCATATAACGATGCGCCTTATGGAATTTTTACGATTTATGAAGGGATATTGCTTCATCTTGATCTTTATGTTTATAAAGAAAGTTAGTTAGTAAAACGGCTCTCCCGTCTAGCCCACAAGCAACGGTGATACTTTTACGGAGACATGATACGGTGAGATTTTGACTTTGACTTTTTTTTGTATCTATGACTTTATCCATATGGCAATGATATTATTAAGGTTTCATGATTAAAAACAAGCAAAAAATGTAGAAGATTCTGAAAACAGTATTTAATAGAGACCAAAGCTCAAAAGTTTTTCTATTTATTGACTACTTACAAATACTATCAAAATAGAAAAAATATCATAAAAAATCATAGTTGAATTTAAAAAAGAGAAAGGCACAATGATTGAGTAGTGACACAATAGAAAAGTGACCCTTTAGTAAATATGCAAACAAAAAAAATCTTAAGATAGCTTTGACACATAAGCTACTTTCAAAATGCCTGATCTCTGCATAGGTATAAGTACATTCTGTCAAAAAAGTTTCGGGAACGGATGATCTGTTTATGATTCCAAATTCTATTTTTTTATTTTTTTTTGTTGTTAGATTGGCACAACTGTTATCAATTTTGGCGCGGAGTTTGAGTTTTATCTGTTATTTAGATTAAATACAGTGCTGTTTTTAGTTAGTTTATATCAAGCGTGTATTGCGAATTTCATAATGGATAAAAACATCGAACAAAGAGTTTGTCTTAAATTATGGGTCGCCAATGGAATTTCGTGTTCGGAGTCACTGAAAATGTTATAGAAGGCTTACGTGAATCGACTTTATCAAAAACACGTGCTTATGAGTGGTACAAAGCATTCAAAAGCGGTAGAAATGTGATGGAAGATTGGCTTTGCTCTGGTAGGCCATCAACGTCTTCAACTGAAGTTAACATCGCAAAAGTGAAGGAAATGGTGACTCAAAATCCTCATTCAAGTTTGAGAGAGATAGCCGCTGAACTTTCTGTGTCTCACGAGTCGATCCGTACCATTTTAAATAATCACTTGGGTATGAAACATGTTGCCGCTCGGCTAGTCCCAAAATACCTAAATTTTCTCCAAAAAACTCAATCGCATAAGAGTCGCTGAGGACCTGCTAGAACGAGTCAATTCCGACTCAACATTCATGCAACGCATTATTACTTGTGACGAGACGTGGGTTTACGTGTTTGACATGCAAACTAGTCACTTTGTCTTCCGACTGAACCGAAACTGAAAAAACCACGCCAAAGTCGATCAAAAGTCAAAGTCATGTTGACTGTTTTCTTTGACTATCGCGGTGTTGTGCACTCGGAATTCTTGCCGGAAGGTCAAACGGTAAATAAAGTATAATATTTGAGCGTTATGCGGCATTTGAGAGAGCAAATTCGACGAAAAAGGCTTTTGTGGAAAGAAAATTCTTGGATTTTGCACCACGATAATGCGCCTTCGCACAAGGCCATCATTGTGAACGAATTTTTGACTAAAATCTCAACAAATACCATCGAGCAACCAAGCAAATATTCACCAGATATGACCCCAGCCGACTTCTTTCTTTTTCCTAAACTCAAATTACCACTTCGTGGCACCCGTTTTCATTCGGTAGAAGACATAAAGGCGAGAACTGAACTCAATTCCGGAAAAAGCGTTTAAAAATGTTTTGATGATTGGATTATTCGTTGGCGTAAGTGTATCGTTTCTGAAGGAGCATACTTTGAAGGCGATAAAATAAATTTGGATGAATTACGAACATTTTGTGTATTATTGATCTTTTCCCGGTACTTTCTTAACAGAGTAGGACAACCTCTGTAAAAACATGTAAACCAATAAACAATAAAAGTTACAATTCCGTATCAAACGCAAAATTGCAACCCTTGCAAAAATTATGTAACAAGTAAAAAATAACACACGAAAAGGGTCAGCTGTCTCAGCTACCTCAAGGATTCAGCCAACTGCTTAACCGCTCCACCGCTCCACAAAAGAGAACGCGCACAATAATACGTCAAAAGCCCCAAGTAGGTGCACAAACACGAATAAAAAGGCGCACTGCTTTTAAAAAATCCCTTGATGTTTTCGAAATTGTGTCGTGGGAGCAACATCCTTGAATACTTTAAAGTTTGCCGACATCGGCCGCAGTGTATGTTTTGACGGTACCTCTAGCGCACGTTCACGTTTTATGTCTTTCAAAACCTACACAAATGTAGGTTATTACAAAACATGGACTTAAGATAAAATTGAAAACTGACGTTTCCTCATTTTTGTCAATAAAGGCAGTGCGTCACTCACCACGGGTATGAAACTTAGTCCTGAAATCACAGGAATATGCCTTGCCTTATGCCTAATGTCAAAAATCAACACAATCCACAATATCCGAATCAATGCCACCATATTTCGATGTAACCTTCTGACTCGACTATTAGCTATATTATCGGGTACCAATGAGACAAATTTTATTACTACCTGCTGTTCTACCGAACAAAATATTAAAGTAGTCCTTCGTCGATTCATATGGGCCGAGTGAGTAAGATACTTTGTATTTTTTGTCTCAAGTGAAAAAGGATC
Organism: Scoparia ambigualis; assembly: GCA_963921215.1. NCBI lineage: Eukaryota > Metazoa > Arthropoda > Insecta > Lepidoptera > Crambidae > Scoparia > Scoparia ambigualis. The sequence continues at coordinate 21,915,348 of OY992511.1, forward strand.
AAAGACTTACCTGACTAAATATTTATTAATCAGTATACACAAAAGGTTATTGCAATCAAATTATTGCCTCGAATGTAGTTCCGCGCTTCACTTCAGAACGAACGGCTGCACCTATTTGGATAATTCTTTTTTTGGTTGTGTTCATAATTACAAGGCCAAGTTTTGAATGAAATAAAATCCATCCCGGTGTAATGGCGTGTTCATAGACAGGTGACAGATCTCATAATTAATTTGTAACTTGTGAATTATTTTTATCAGATGCCTTCCGTTTACAATAACAAAATATACTTAGAAACACGATATATGACTCTCTAAAGGAGGATATCTTCAGCAAAATGATTATGAAGCTCATAACAAAATATAAAAATTAGTAGCATTAGGTGGCGGTTAAAGCCGCTACGGAGTATATACCTGCGCGCGCGCAGCCTGTGTGGTCCAGCGGGTCGCTACTCGAACAATGATCCGAGGACTAGCGACGATGACTCCTAGAAAATGAGCAATCGTTTAGCGTATACAACTTAGGAATCTTAATTAAATATAAACTGTTTGGTAACTAGTGGCCCGCCCGCGCTTTCGTCCACGATAACTTAGAAACACCGTCATACTTAGGTACAACATTTTGTACAAAATATCTTTAGAATCCACACGAAGTCTGTCGTCACAGGATTTTGAAATGAGGACTCAAGTTAAACCTCATTTAAAACTAATACTAAATAGAGACTATCTCACTTCTAAGTGAGATTTAACGTTTACCTTTGGGAATACAACATAAATATATACATATACATATAATCACGACTATTATCCCCGAAGGGTTAGTCAGAGACTAAATAGGCAATGAGGACCACTGTATGTACTCAGCGTGACATGTGGTGAGCCCATCGCCGCTCTATGATGTTGAATGTGTGTGCATTCTTTAGTCCGTTAGTCGCCTTTTACGACACCCAAGGGAAGAGAGGGGGTGGTAGTATTCTTTCACCGCTATGCGACACGGTTGCAGATATACAGAATACAAGAGAGTTTAAAATATCAGTGTTGAAACCAGATAAATCAAAAAAAGATTTTTTAAACTTGGACGTCCAAACATACAAATGAGTAGTGCAAATACAAATAATGAGTTTCACATAAAAATTTACTTAAGTAAGGAAGGCCACATTCCACCAGGCAGGTGCACCGCCTGGTGGAAAGTGGCCTTCCATAGATGCTTGCGACACCAAGATAGGTACGTAGGTAGTTATCGTAGACGACCGTAAAGCTTCAGTTGAATGTCCTGTTTTTTCGATGGGTCTATTACACACACATAATTAGGTTTTAGGATGATCGCCATCCATTCTGATTCTGTGCAGAATTCTACCATTTTTCAATAGTTGATTCAATAGGAAATTATCAATGTAGGAAAGAGGACCATATAGGAACTGGACGTGAATAGGGGGTGGAGGACTTCAAAAAGTAGACAATTTATGAAAGAAGATATATATAGATATATTTCATCCTGAACGTTCATTAACTCAGCATAAAACAGCCTACTATGAACGATATAATCGATAACAATGCGTAAGTACCTAATGAGACAAACGCTATGTTGGATGGCAGTATCTATTTGCTAAGTCTCGTTCTAAAATTAGCTCACTCCGTTTCGTATGCTACGCACGAGGCAGGATGTTGATAACATATTAGCATAGTTTAAATGAACTGGAGTTAACGCGGACTGCACTGACACTGATGGTAAGGATAACGCTACTTCTGACGTGATGCCAAATATTTGCCGGCCCGCTTACGACACAAGACTGTGGCTGAACAAACAGAATTAATTACAAATCCGCAAATGAGCAATGTGTGTGTGAACTTTGGTTTTTACCAAATATATTTGGCTTTGGCAACTTGTCAAGTAATAATTTTATGGACGTCAGTCATCTATTATGAAGTAGTTCAATCTTTGAAGATGTGATTGTAATTGATACAGATAAACTTTATCACAGATACGACTATTGTGTAATAAAGCTGACCAAACATTTGAAAACGGGACAAGCTAGATAATTTCATTGAATATCAACAGAAATTAAAAGCAAAATGTAAATTTAAACTTTGTTGAATTTTAACGTTTTTCTAATATTGATTCTAAAACAGACAGTAATAAATAAATAAGATGTACGAACGCCCAAGACATCCAGCCTTGAGTACGATCGAAAACTCGTTGCGGGCGTGACCACGGCGGCGCTCAACAAATGATATCATAGCAGCACCAGACGATTACGCAGTAATCAAACCTCCTACTGAACTACACAATCGAGAGTGTAACACCGCACAGATAGACATCCATTGCGAAGTGGGTACCAGTTTATTAACTGTTGCAGCTGCAGAAACCAGTCATGGAGTGACGCATAACGTTGTAGCCGTGGATTATTAAGAGGTAGCAACAGTTAGCGGAGGATTGCGATCTGTTGATAATTGTTGTCTAAATATTTACCGTTTCGTGACTACGCAGGAGCTCATTCCACTGTCTTAGGAAAAATTAGCTATCGGTACATTTCATAAATAATTATTATCAGTCTGGAAATTTGAAATATATAATCAGAATAACATTGAAAATATCTTCATCACGGTTTGTAAGCATAATTTTGGGCATTCTTTTTTGTATGACAATTTAGGATGATGCCTTACCTTTTAGCATGATGTACTACATTTATATAGTGTTAAACTTATGTTTACACAACACATTATAATTACTTACACACAAACAGGGCATGCTCGAAGGCGCAGCGACTTGTGCATTGGGGTTGCAATCTTACAAGTTGAGCAACTACGGGTCAACTTTGGATAAAAAAATCTTGAGATCGTCTGGCTTCAGATGACAGGATGGTCTTGGTTGTTGTAAAATGGAAATAGTTGAAACTCATCAATGGGCCAGCGTGTCAGGTTATGGTCCAATTTAAGAGAACGATTATTTTTTATTTATCACAATCTAGAAAAAGGCGATTAAAAGTTAAAATTATGGTCACTGGCACATTAGAATAATTGTTAACAGAATTATTAGTTTTTTATTAACACTTACCTAACTTTGTGTAATTCGTGATTGACAAGGTCAACAATATGCTGCCGCTTAATTAGTATCATCAGCTTATCGGGATCAGCAGCCTAAATATAGTATGTATAAGGAAGTAATAATTACCGTGTCACGTAACGGTGAAAGAATAGTAGGTACCACCTCTCTCTTCCCTTTGGTGTCGTAAAAGGCGACTAACGGACTAAAGACTGCACAATTGCACATACACCACACATACCACACCACCTGCCACGCTGAGCACATTTGTAGTCGGTATTTGATGAAAAGTGGACTATAGTAGAGGACTGATTTTGCTGTCCTCTTTGCCTAGTCTCTGATTAACCCTTCGGGGATAATATTCGTGATTATATGTATGTATGTAAGTAATAACAAAATTACTAAAAACCACTTGAAAACGGATTAGTTGAAACAAACAATTGTTTGAATATCAACTGGTCCTTGCATAAAACGTTATCAGTGAGCGTAGTGTACCTAATGGCTGAAAAAGTGGGATTTATCACAGTTTAAACAATACTGCTGGTAAGTACTGCGTTTGATATAATTTTGTAACACAGTTAAATTTTTCCTCAAAATGGGAGCGATAAACACTTTGCGCTTGTCAGTGAAACAATTGGTTTTAAGTTACATTTACGTACTGATTATTAGTATTCCATAAAAATAACCTGACCGAATATCGCTTTACAGGAGGTAAAGTATTGAATAAATAGGTTCCACTTCAACGCCTGATTTCATATTTTACAATCGTTTTATTGAAACGTTTATTTGACATATTATTTAATATTTACGTTTTGAACCACAGGCCAATGCGGTCTGTGCTTTGAACCCTTTGGTCAGCAGTCAGTCACAGGGAGTTGAGGTATTGATCGTCCCCGAACTGTTATCTAACTTTATACCGTCAACTTTCTTTATCAGACGGGTTCCTTTTCACGCAAAGTAATTTCATAAATAGTATATTGTTTTATTGCATTGGTTATCACGGCACTTTATTTGTATTCATAAAAGCAAATTAGAAATTGACGCTACTTGAATCATTTTTCATAGACTTAGAGGCCTATGCTATGATGACATGCATCATTATACCAACAGAAAAAGCGAGTATCTCAGGTGTGGGATTGCAACCTGATCCCAGAACACTGGGTGTCTTTTCGGCACCTTTGGTTAGCTAGAGCTGATTACTTTTTAGTCGGATAATATCTATATTAATTTTTTCTTTTTAAAAATTTGCCTGAGTATCGGCTATTTTTACACACATTACGATTTACGCACAATTACCGATTTAGAAAATTAGGGCTAATGTGCATCGTAATATTTTAAAAACATCGGGTAAAGGATCATTCATTGATGATGGTCATCAAGATGATCCTTGATTAATGTTACATATAACATATTAGTGGTTTTCCCTTCGGAGATAATAGTCTAATAAATAGTAAATGTATATACTATTAATGGAGCAGAGGTCGTCAGCATGTCGTGTAACATGTTCTTTGCTACAATCGCAACAAATAAGCTTTCTTGGGCGCTGTTACTATCCGGACCAAAATATTCTCTGGAGTTTTCCTGTCTGCTTCGAGAGCCACGTTAAACAAGCCGGAGTTGTTAAAATCAAACAACATGAATGAGGACCGCATTATGGGTCATTTATAATATAATACTTATATACAGTTAAGGCCCTTTACATGAGTCGTAAGTAAGCCTTATTTTTTTGACTTGATTTTTTTTTTTTTTTTTATTGGCAACGGGTAAGCGCTTGGCCTTCATCTCACCTGATGGTAAGTGACGATAAGGCCGAAGGTGGAAGCGCGCTTCACCCGGAATCCTCAACCACTGAGGAACTGGCTATCTTATCTCAAACTGCCGGAACACAACAATGCTATAAACATCGTTTTTTTCATCATTTTTTTTATTTACCACGGATAAGCACTTGGGGCACTTGGCCCTTATCTCACCTGATGGTAAGATGGTAAGATAAGGCCAAAGATGAAAGCGCTCTTCACCCGCAATCCTCAACCACTGAGGAACTTGCTATATTTGAATGAACAGCTAATACTAGGTCAACCTATCGTATTCAGTCCAATATAGCCTCTTTGAAGAGTTAAGCGTGAGCTAATAATATCTCTTTACCTCTGAAACGCTGCGCAACGACAACTGGCCAATAAAATGTGCCTTTCAATATGACATCAAAGCAGTGTTAATAAACAATAACTTTGAGTTATTACCCGACAGTTAACGATACAGCATATCGGTGGATTTGCCGAGGCACGTGCGCGCGATCACGTGGCGCGCGCGCATGTCACAACGCGGCGAACGGCGCGGCGGCGGCGGCGTTCGCGCTATAGCGTTTTGCCGTGTTTTAATTGGTTAAAAATCTGTGTACGCTTGTAAAATATTAGGGATGCCACTTTTATTTAAAGGATAATGACCATTTTACTATGGGAGTTAGGCTAGTTTTTTAGCTAGCTAGCGTAACACAGTGCTTTAATAGTTATAGTAATCAATAGCAGCAATGCTCTGAATTATGTAGAAAAAATAACATTACAACATTATATGTACTACGTACTAGAGAAGACATCTCCACCAGATTGTTTGTAACACGCGTTAGAGCCAGCTCGCTTCAACTATATTAGTCTGTGGCAGGCGCTAGACGCAACAAAACAAAACAAAATAAAACAACATTCTGTGTTCTATTTTATTAAAATATGCCTTTATGTGTGCTAAGGTACTGTTTATACAACTCAGGAAATACAAATAAAACCAAAGGAATCACTTTTCACCTGGAAATACGTACCAAAATATCGATATAATATGCATTTGACTAATTATTTTATCAAATCGCCGAGACATGGAGCGGCGGCCATGTTTCGGTAAAATTCATAGAGAGAGTAACAATATTTCTGTTTTGTGCAGAAGATGACAACTAAGCCCCGCACCACGGTACAAGTACGAGTATCATTGTACCGTGCCCGCAACGCACCACGCACTAGATGCCTCCGCTGTCATCTAGCTGTGCACATTTATTGTATGGTACGTCTTCTCTAGTATATAAGGCGACTGCTAGAAACCGCGAGAAACTTCAAGGGCTGGTCAGGTCAAGTGTTTTAGACATGACCAAAATGACAAAAAAGAAATTCGTGCTTTTTTATTTTTCATTAAATAATTCATTTTATGAATTTTAATTTTATAGTCTTTGAGTATCTAATTTATTTTACAGAAATAACATAAGAAAAAAATAAATGAAAGAATTAACAATTAAATAACGATTATTTACAACGCGCGGGCAGCGGCCGGCCGTTGACCCACCCGTCTGTTAACCCGTCCGCGTCAGCTGGGCGATAAGTACCTATGTTAGTCTGCAAACTTTATTGTCATTTTTGTCATGTTTAAAACACTTGAACTGACCAGTCCTTGAAGTTTCTTGCGGTTTCTAGCAGTCACCTTATATTTACCTCTATGTATTACAATATCATGCGGGAGTTTGAAGCTATCTTCATGTTTAGCTTAAGACTTTTTAGGTATTTTGAGGTTATGACAAATGTTATCGTATGACTATCAGTTCAGTACAGCATTTATTTATCATTTGACTCTTAACACGGCGTTCTATAGAAAACCATTTATAACAGTAATCATTATAACTTAAGAGAACACTTTTGATATGTACATGATCAAGACGCAATAGACATCGAATAGGCTGGTTTGGTCATTCTCCTTTTGTTTTTGTTGTTAGTAAAGCAAAGTAAAAGTGTCAGGATTGTAGTAATTCGAAAGCTCTCACTTAGCAAAAGCAAGAAGTCTCTGCCGTTACGGCACACCGCCCCCCTTCCCAGGAAAAGAGAGTGATGTACAATAGCGGACTCCGTCGCTTAACCAGTCTAAAGGTCAAAATCCCTTGCACACCGCGTCGTCTATTTGGTACGGGCACGTACCCGGGCGGGCGGTGCGCTTCATACGAAAATCGCTGCAAAGTGGTAAAGCGACGGTGACCCCGACCGTACGTATGTACCGTGACGCGTAGCGGTGAAACAATACTACCACCCCCTCTCGTCCCTTGGGTGTCGTAAAAGGCGACTAACGGACTAAAGACTGCACTGCACATACATCCAACAGCATAGAGCGGAGATGGGCTCACCCCCTGTCACGATGAGCACATGTGCAGTCGCTATTTGGTGAAAAGTGGACTAATGGCAGAAGACTGCTTTTACGGTCCTCATTGCCTAGTCTCTGACTAACCCTTCGAGGATAATAATCGTGATTATAATTATGTATGTATGTGTGTATTTCCTTTATATCTTGTCAAAGAACCTAAAAATTGTTTCGAAATCGAAATAAGCGTTATAATTTTTTTGTAGTAAGTACGTAGCATTATTAGCGGTTAAAAATAAAAAAAATTGTGTTTGTCCAAATTCGTCTAACGTTATTGTTTATTTATTTTAGCCTCGATAGATGCAATCACATTCCCATTATTAAAGGATTCCAAGAAAACTGCTCTCCTACGAACGTCACACACCATAGATGAAAGCGTCGATGATACATTCTATCCTACTATCCTATCCTACTAATATTATAAACGCGAAAGTTTGTAAGTATGGATGGATGTTTGTTACTCTTTCACTCAAAAACTACTGAATGGATTTGGATGAAATTCGGCATACAGATAGGTTATAACCTGGATTAACACATAGGATACTTTTTATTCCGATATTCACACGGGAATGGGAACCACGCGGGTTAAACCGCGAGCAGCCGCTAGTTTATTAATAAAAAGGACACTTAACCAGTGAGCCGTGTGGTATACCCCGTGTACTCTAATACCAATCTCTATCTTCCCTTGGGCATCGTAAAAGGCGACTAACGGACTTAAGAATACACATAGAGCGGCGATGGACTCACCACGTTACATGATGTTATGTGCAGTTTTAATATGGTTAACGTGGACTATGGTAAAGGACTGCTTCTGCGGTTCTCATTGACTAGTCTCTGACTAACCCTTTGGGGACTAGACTATTAAGTCTTGAATCTATCTATGTATGTTCATAAACTAAACAAAACTAAAAAACAAAAAGCAAGGATCCCAAATCGGTTGCTCTTAGGCAAGCCATTAAGCTGGCCACTGACGATCAGTTTTGCGCGTCAGTCCAGGCGTAAAACTGTGGCGTCACTCCAAATGGTTTTACGCCAAACAGATTTCCCCACTCACTGGCGTCACGCCGTCTCGTCAGTCTCGACCGGCCGGTACCATCAATTTTGAACTTTATTGTTTGGTGCTAAGGATCTATATTCATTGGATAAATTCGAACTGACGCGATTGGAGTGACGATCACACACTCACGGTCAGTTTGGCGCGACGCGCTGGCCGGCTATTCCGTGTCGCGCCGTCAGATAAAACTCTGGAGTGACGATTCGACACTCACGATTTTGGACTGACGTCAGTTCAACTGATGGGAATAACTGATCGTCAGTGTCCACCAGGAAGCTGATGATTTATACGCAACTTAAAATATAGGTATAAACAATAGCGTGTAATAATAAAGTAAAATAATATTAAATTACAATTGTTATGCACACACGACGCTGTTGTCGAGGTGTGTTAGTGACGCGTCTTTGCGTACGACCGTAGAATGCATTTCCTTGTGGTCACCGACGATCTGTATTAAATCAGAAGAGCTTAACACTTTAGTACAATGTCACACCAACTAGCTAAGCTAGTACGATCGCAACCATTATGTATGAAAGCTGGACTTGGAATGGATGATGTACTAGAGTGTAGTTACTTTTGAGGCCGACCATACATAACAATCAAAATATCGAACATGACACTAAAACTCTGGTGTCTAACAATAATTTATTCAAAAATCTAAGTAAATAACTTTTTAATCAACCGTGTCGCGTAGCGGTGAAAGAATACTACCACCCACTCACTTCCTTTGGGTGTCGTATAGGGCGACTAACGGACTAAAGACTGCACATATATCCGCTTCGAGCGGCGATGGGCTCACCACCTGTCACGGCGAGCACACGTGCAGTCGCTATTTGGTGAAAAGTGGACTATGGTAGAGGACTGCTTTTACTGTCCTCATTACCCAGTCTCTAACTAACCCTTCGGGGATAATAGTCTATTAATAATTTTACGGTAAAACAATAGAGAATAATAGGAAAATTTATTGTTGTTAGTCTGGTTGGTTAAGTACCGACTACGGATGGTAGAGTTTGTTAAGTCCGCCCGGCTAGCTACCACCATCTTATTCCGGAGGCCCTTTCCCCCCCCCCCCCCTCACAATTCTTATTCTTTCCTTAAAGGCCGGCAACGCGCCTGCGATTCCTCTGGTTTTGCGGGTGTCCATGGGCGGCGGTGATTACTCTCCATCAGGTGACCCGCCTGCTCTTTTTTGCCTCCTTCTTTTTTTATATAGTAGAAAGAAGCAAACGAGCAAGCGGGTCACCTGATGGAGAGTAATCACCGCCGCCCTTAAAACCAGAGGAGTTCCAGACGCGTTGCCAGCCTTTAAGGGGGGAAGGGGCCTCCGGAACCCTCACTCGCCGGACGAAACACAACAGCATCAAGTGCCATTATTTCTTTTATAGACAAAAAAACAGTAACAATATTATGACCCCTGTTGGTTAAAGAAAATAATTGTAACATGTTTAACATTATAGTAAAACTGTAAGTACACAATATGGCGTATGACGGAGTTCAAAATTCATGTGAGTCGCTCTTGCTGCAACTTACTGTTATTAATGTGAGTTTGGTAATAATCTTCAAAATATTGTTTTTTGTAGTACATGACACTTACAGAAGCGGGGCTAAGCCCAACCAATACATATGTAACGTCACCGAAAATCGATACTGCAATAAATACTATATTTTTTTGAGTGGTAGAGCCACGCTGCGTTGCAGCACGTATTGGGCCGGCTCGCCCGACGTAATACCACCCTCTCACGAATATCCTGCGTGAAATAATGGCAATTGGTGCTGTTGTGTTTCGTACGGCCAGTGAGGGTTCCGGAGGCCCATCCCCCCGACCCACCCCTCTCACAATTCCTATTCCTTCCTTAACCCTATTCCTTCCTTAAAGGACGGCAACGCGCCTGCGATTTCTCTGGTTTTGCGGGTGTCCGTGGGCGGCGGTGATTACTCTCCATCAGGTGACCCGCCTGCTCGTTTGCCTCCTTCTTTTATAAAAAAATAATAAAAAAATACACACTAAAGATATATATCACAAATTAGTATCACTCGTACTAAGCGTCATCATACTCATCATTGTACAACAGTCACTTGTAAAAACTTCAAAAGCCAAGTGCCTATGTCACGGCAAAACCGCTCAATCGTAATTAGATAATCCTATATTACGTAATACGTAAGTGTACCTATTTGCGAAGAAGTGGAATTTACTACACAATATATTATGTATTTCTTACTAGCAAAGATGTCAATAATAAAAACCGAAAAAGCTGAAGGATTTTCCTTGAGGTCATCTACATACTCCGCCGCAGCTGTCGGTCAGGGTCGCGAGGAGACCTCATATCCGCTGATTCAAGCTCAAGGGACGAAATATCAGCGGTTTTCTCTACAAGTATAGATAAGGTTTACATGCTTATTAGATTAAATCAGTATACTTAAATATTAGGCATGCTTATGGATCTAATCGGTTTATAACAATAATACTTGGATAAAATACATATTTGGTGTATCTGAGAGGTGATCATTTCAATATGAACTAGGTACTTGATAGATCTATGTATCATAATACTTTTAATGCAACACCAGAAAATTTTACAACAGTTTTGATAATGTTCTATATTTGGGTTTGACTACATAAAACTAGCATGAATTTAACAAAATACTTATTTCGGAACTGGAATATCTGCATCCGAGGTTTGTTTGATTATTTAACTCAAGGGTAGCATTTACTAGGCCCTATGCTCACTAGATCTAACTAACTAAGATGATAACTAGATCTCTGTACCCTAAAAACAGTAATGCAAAACACTACTGATTGGCGACAGAAATCGGTATGAAGTAAACAAACATAAAAATTTCTTCAGATGGTACAAACTACTACGTGGTAAACTTGCAAACCCGACTAACAAACATTTTCAAGCTATATCACGTTTTATTACGCAAGAGATATGTATGCCAGGGTCGTAGTATACTTTATTTTTTTTCTCTTTATTTGCTTCGGGATTTTTAATTCTTCAGAATAAGCCAATCCCATAGTAACCAATATCTTATTACTCAAATATATGAGGGTCATTGTTGCCATCTAGTGACTAGGTCACTCAACCTTATTGCTGCGTCTGTAGTTGGTTCAGATAGAATAACCTGAACAAACAAATTGCTTTTGATTTCTGGTTTGAACACAGGCGTGATTATAGCGTTGACAATATAAGAAAATTCTGAGAATGCTTATCCTCCCTGTCTTTCTCAGATGTATATAATGCCGTTAATTTTGTGGATTCATTCGATATTTTTTATAATACAATAACTCTGTTTTACAAATTGTGTTTTCCTGATATTGAAGTTAAAGTTACAAATAAACCTGCAAAACTCAACTGGATAACTAGAGGCATTAGAAAATCTAGCAAAACTAAGCGTTTCTTGTATTTAAAGTATAGGAAAACTCGCGACGACAAACATGAAAATAAATTACACTATAAGAAGTACAGTAATATTTTTAGAAAATGTACACAGAGACTGCAAAGGATTGTAAACTTAAGACTCATTCAAACTAGTAAAAATAAAAGCAAAGCAACTTGGAACGCTATTTCGTCTTCTTTGACTAATAATAATCTTTACAAAAATGACATTCAAATGATTAATTTTAAAAATGTATATTATAGTAATCCATCCGACATTAGTAATATTCTTAATAGGTATTTTATTGATTTACCGTGTAATCGTTTTTTAGGAAATAGTAATAATTTTATGCGTAGCAATTGTAAGAACTCTAACACTATATTTCTTAATCCGGTTGATGCTGAGGAAATATTTAAAATAATTAATTCGCTTAATAATAGTAAATCCAGTGGTTACGATGATATCACCACCCATGTACTGAAGGCTTGCGCAAAATGGATTTGCAACCCACTTTCCCATTTGATAAACTTGTCTTTCCTTGAGGGAGTTTTTCCGGATCAACTTAAATGTCAATTGTTAAGTCACTTTTTAAGAGGGGGGATAAAGCAGATCCAAGTAACTACCGTCCTATAACTTTGGTTCCAATCCTTTCAAAAATATTAGAAAAAGCAATGCTTAACAGATTGAATGGCTTTGTTGAAAAACACAATATTCTACACAAGGATCAGTTTGGGTTCCGCAAGGGAAGATCGACATCTTTGGCGTGTTTCAACTTGATAAATACTGTTACAGATAGCATAAATAAAGGCATTAGCCCAGTTGTGGCTCTATTTATGGATTTGAGTAAGGCGTTCGATTTTGTTGACCATAACAAATTACTACATAAATTGGATAATTACGGCATCTGAGGCAAAGCACTTGACTGGTTGGAGTGTTATTTGCGAGATAGGAAGCAACTGACGGAGGTCGTCAGAGTAGTTCAAAATGACAAGAAGAGTTTTATTAAACAGAAGTTTAGATCTGAATTAATTTTGAATAGCTCTGGTGTCCCCCAAGGGAGCATATTGGGCCCTTTACTATTCCTTCTATACATTAATGATCTGCCAGAGTTCATGTCGCATAGGTATATACTTTTTGCAGATGACACTACTATTATTGTTCAGGTCAAAGACAAGGGTTTAGCTCATGAAACTTTAAACAAAGCGTTCATAGACATTATTAATTGGACATATCACAATAATTTAATCTTTAAATATCAATAAAACAAAAATAATGCAATTTAATTCGTACAATGCCAATCCACTATCTCTTGACATCGGTTATAATAATGAAATGGTGGGAAAAGTTGCTACTCTTAAATTTCTAGGAATTACTTTAGACTCGCACTTGAATTGGAAGGATCATGTTGATTCTGTATGCCAAAGACTTAGTAGATTTGTATTTGCCCTTAAAAGAATACGCCAGACTATTTCTTTTGACGCGGCGGTAGCAGCGTATCACGGTCATGTGTCGTCGGTATTTAGATACGGTCTTTTGTTGTGGGGTAACTCGGTTGATGTGGAAAGGGTCTTCAGAATGCAAAAAAGATGCATCCGAGTAATAAATGGAGCTTGGTTTTTGGATGGTTGTGCACCGTTGTTTAGGAAGTGTAATATTCTGCCACTACCCTGCCTATATATTAGAGAAGTGTGCATTTTTGTAAGGACCCATCCAAATTATTTTAAAACACGCACTGAAGTCAACACCCGACAGAAAAGAAAAAAATTTGAAAACCTACTTTATCAACCTCCATGCCATAGGGATATATATAAGAGAAATATTTGTAATATGTCTATAGTAGTTTATAACAAATTACCTGAAGAACTGAAAGTGCTCAAAGCAAATGTGTTTAACAAAAAGCTAAGTAATTGGTTAATGCAGAATTGTTTTTATAGCCTTAATGAATACCTAAATTTCAATAAATAATTAATTAATACTATGTAATAATTTTATTAAATTTTAATATAATTATAATAATTATCGTAAAAATATATATAAATATTTGCACGCCTGCATGCAGGCTGAATACATTGTCTTGAACTTATTTTTAAGAACTTTATTCTATGTATATATTCTAGCAAATAAACAATTGATTATGATTATGAATGATGCCTATATCAAGCAAATTAATCTTTAAGTAGGTACTGCAACAGTGACTCTCGTTCCCTTTGGTTCTTGACACATTCCATCAACAACTGTTGCACGTCTTCTACTCTATTACATTCTTCGTAGCATATGAAATGCTGTGGTCTCTGTTTACCCCTCCAGGAAACGACCGTGATGTATTTAAGTATGTACCAAGTCTAAAGCCATTAATTGTATTGTTATAAATGACATAGAGTTTTATTGTTATTAATTAAAAGTGCTTTACCGATAGCGAGGCGTTGACCGCTCATTATCGATGACTTGCACCAAACGACAAACAGTGCGATGACGAAGAACAAGGCACAGTGTAAACAACATTTCAAGCACACAGTCTTACACCAGTGACCGTGTGATACTAATAAACGGTTAATGTAACTGAACGTAAATATATTTATTGAATGCGCACCTATAACCTTATTTTTTAATTGCATCGTGTCTTCATTTTTGCTACGTCTTGTTTAGATGTGTGGTTTCCTGTCGGATTCATATTTGTGTTTCGCCTGTTAACTGTTGCAACTGTTAAAGAGTAATGTTGAAATTGTTTAATCAATCAACAATTATATATTCAATGAACTATTATTTTTTAAAGTATTATTATTATTATAACTTAATTAATTAATGGCTTCGCGTTTAGCATTAAGCTAATTTCAAGTGGTATATTATAGTAGAATTAAAATGGAGTCTCACAACACGTGTCGTTGCTAAAAGGACACGGGAGAAACTCCTTATTTTTTTAAGTAAGTAGGTATACTCCCCCCCCCCCCCCTACATGGGGCGATCGCATCATATTAAGCCTATATAAATCTATCCATGTTTATGGCAATTTTATGGGGGTGTTTGGAGTCTGACATAACTTCGCCAGCCGCCTGGTGTCGTACTCATGTAGAGTTCACCTCCTCCCTCCCCTCAGTGTCCGGAAGGGTGTCTGCTTCACAGGCGAAAAACAAAAAAAAATTAAATTAGTTCAAAACCTCGGTGGCTGAGTGGCTAAGTGCTTGGCCCGATAACCAGAGGTCCAGGGTTAAATTCCCAGGTCGGGTTAAGTGTGTTTCAGATTTTTCTATGCTGATATGGGTTTGTGATCTGATCACCAACCTGCATTTGAAAAACAAGGCGATTAAGTCAATACCCATTAAGAGGGTTTACTCATTTCGGTTTCCCATACAAATTTCCAAGTTGAAATTTTTAAAAACGAGTTAGTCAACTTTGAAGAAACTCGGCAGGCTGAAGTAAAATATAGAGATCTTATGTAGTTTGTTGAAAACATTTCTACAAACGTTTTATTACTGTGTTATTGCGATTTTAAACTTTCTATAGCGGACTTTAAATCGCAATAACTCAGCCAAATAAACCTTTTTTCAAAATGTTTTCAACATATTATTTAGATCCCTATATTTTACTTTAACATGCAAAGTTTCATTAAAATTGGCATATTGGTCTTTAAAAATGTTGACTTGGAAAATTGTATGGGAAACCATAATGCGTAAACACGCTTAATAGCCAAAGGCTAAGATTCAGTTCCAATACATTTGAATAACCATCCAGCTAAATATTCGACGACCAATTATAAACAACCCATCTCTAACTAACATTGTAAATCAACATAAGTAACAGTAGTAGCCAAAACAGCGTGGGCAAACACCCATTCGGACAGATACCAGAGCAGACATTCAAATCGTAACATTTTGAACGAACATATCGACTCATGTCAAAGACCCATACGTTTAATTAGTGGGCAAAAAGGCGTCATGGATACATTGGTGTAGGCGACAACCGACCACCAGTTAGCGTTGACCCCTACACTTGTTTTGCACGGGCCATTTGCTGCAGGGTGTGGGCAGGCGAGGGGTCAGGTTAGCTGGCGACGCCTTAGCGTAGGCGACTTCAGTTGCCTGCTCATCGGTCACGGTCACCGCGGACGGAGTGACCACTGTGCTGAGAATGCGCTAAAATGTGCACCTCTATACTTAGAGGAAGAGATTTAAATTTAGAGAGATTTAGAGATTTAAATTGCTTGCTACTCCTACTAAATTTAATGCATTACCTTTATCGACACTAACACATTTTTATTTGTAAATGTCGTTACTTTATGTAAAGCTGTGCAGTTTCTTTGGCCTGCTCGTTTCCATAACTAAAAGACGTCTTGAATGGGTGGTAAAAAATATTTTTGGACGATCCAAAACTAAGTACTTACCTATTTATTAAGTTTCATCGTTATCATCATCATTTCCAGCCATTCGGAACCCACTGCTGAGTATAGGCCTCTATCTGTTTAAGCCATTCGCCTCAGTCTTGTGCTAGCCTAATAGTTTATAAAGTTTACTTGAATAAATATATTTGGACTTTGGCTTTGACTTTGAATAACTTAATTCCATATACCTACTTAACCTGGACGTCCTGACTAATGCGAAGTTTTAAGTTTTTTCTATAGACATTTCACTCTTTTTTTTCTGGCAGTATTGTTATTTCAAGCGTTTAAAATGTATATTTTCGAGTAGTTTTGTGTACATTAAATATTAGCTTCGGCTATTAAATGTACTTACCGATTAAAATAAAATAAAATAAAAGAAATAAAGCAAATATATTACGAAGTTATTACCCTATATACCATAAATAGGTAGGTATATATACCAGATAGAAAGAGACGCCCAAGGAAGCTGATTTTAAGAAGATACATAGATATGCATTGTTTTAATAATTATATTTATGCTGAACTTAAACTTTGAATTCATAAAATTCAATTACTTTTTTCAAATATAACTTGCAGCGCCATTTTAGGGGCCGTCTGCACGTTTCAGTCTCGTGAACATAGAGACCCTGACTATTTTCCGGATACACTGACCACAGAACACAGACGTAACAGAACCTTCGGTTATGTATACTTATAGATACTTTATCTTTACCGAAGGGGTAGGCTGAGATCACAGCATTATGTATGTATCTATGTATGTAAGGGCTAGATTTTGAAAAGTAGATAGGTTGCGTACAGTAGTGACTATACAAGTGTACTTGTTTTGTTAAAACAACTAAATATATAATGTAACAGACGCTTTCAACTTCTAGTAGGTAAAGTTATTGTGACATGGTACTTATAAGTGCTCCGCTACTTTCGTTGCTGGTCGTACTTGGGGAGAATGAAGCAAGAGATATTAGATAGAGATCGCTTACATAAGGGGATAATTTTTCGGCAATCGTTTTCTTAACTTTTACCAGTAAGATACCCACAAAAATCTGTGGTATAACATTATTTACGAATTCTTAATAAGTAAAAAAAGGTAAATATGAATTTGATTTTTTTTATATACAATAAAAAATCATATTTTTATATCATTCCCTTTGCATGCAAAGGTTTGGCCAGCACAAGCAACACACCGTAAGAAGTGGAAAGAGGAGAGGAAGGCCTTTGCCTAGCAGTGGTAAAATGTAGGCTAATAATAATATTCTATTCCCAGTTGCGAAATAATATTAATATTAAGTACTACCTGTATACAAAGATAAGTTTCTGTTTCACACATGAGTTGCGTACGTAGCCGCATCGGCTAGTTTCGCGCGACGACCGCTTGACTCTCCTAATTATAATGACGGCAATTAACGAGCTAAGCTGAACACTTAGGCACACTTCCGCGAGGCTTGCCAGTAGTGGACTATTGAGTTGTAACGGCGCGCGGCGCCGGCGATCGTTTAAAAAGATTTGAGCGCACGATACGAATCGATACTGCAAGGACATTTTACTGGTCTAGTTTAAAAAATAAATGTCCAATTTTTTATAGATATAATTTAACTCGTGGTTTCTAGTGGTTGAACGACCAGTCCTAGGTAGGTTCTGAGGATCTGACGCTTCAATTTTCAGCGAGGGCTGCATGTTTTTGGTTTATATCCGCCTAGATAAGTAACATCCTCAAAGTTACTCGTAATAACTTTATTATGTTCTGACAGTTAAATACAAGAACGCCGATTTTTTTGTAAGTAAATGGGTGTCATGTGTTACATATTATTATTTAAATTATATCAAATTATATTTTTATGAACCGTGATAGTTAGATAGATGATGTATTTCTGTTGCCGCTATAACAACAAATACTAAAAAACAAAATAAAATAAATATTTAAGTAGACTCCCATACAACAAACGTGATGTTTTGCTCGTTTTTGCTAGATATTGATAACGGCAACAGGTAGACACTTGAAATATTCAAAGAATATTTAGTTATACATATATTAACTTTAAAAATAAATAAACAAATTAAAATAATACAAACATTTAAGGGGGGCTCCCATACATACAACAAATATGATTTTTATAGATAATGTTACGGAACCCTTCGTGCGCGAGTCCGACTCGCAGTTTTTAATTTAAAAAGTAACGTAATATTCGAATATTATTAGCACCTTTAAAAAAGTTATCTTAGCACAACCAAGTGAATCAAGACACAAATTGGCGGAGCGAAACATCCAAACGCAGGGGGAAAATGAAAGAGGCCGAACTAATTACACACACTTTCATATTAACCAATGCTGAGGGCGGCGGAATTGATTCAACAATCAGCCTGTGACCTCATCTGCCGACCGCTAGTAGAGACAATGCCGTTCTCACGGACCAACTCTGTCGCTCCCACACATTGTACACACATCCCGAACACAACACATATCAACCTAAACCCTTCCACAATAGAGATGACATTACAAAAGCTAAAGACAAACATCGCGCAGCAACTGTACGCTGATTGATTATAACGGTGCCTGTATTTATACCGAATTGTATTCTAAAGACAATTGCACATCTGTCGAACTGTTTGTATATCCAACTGAGCGGATTGATTATCGCACACCGTAGAAAGTGGCGAGCCAGTAAGAAACTAGCGAACGATCAACGCAAAAATAATCTTGACGACAGATCGCGTCATTGTTACGAACGGCTACGCTGACAAATTGTCTCATTTAAAACTGTGAAAACAAGTCGTTTTATAAATGTAAGTATTTACAACAATAGGTACTTAGTTAGACAAATTGTTTATTGAATAGCCTTATGTAATATTTAAACAGATGTAATACTTTTTAATCCACAACAAAATAATTGATAACCACAGAGAAACGATATAAGATAAGAAAGCGTCAAATCATTACCGCTGAAAGAGTAACTGTTTACAAACACAAAGTCAGTTCAGCTTTTCGTCATTTCCATCATCATCATCATCAGCCTATACACGTCCCATTGCTGGGCACATTTCTGAGTGGTAGAGTCACGCTGCGTTGCAGCACTAGTTGGGCCGGCTCGCCTGGCGTAATACCACTCTCTCACGGAATATCGGGGTGAAACAATTACACTAATGCTGTTGTGTTTAGTACGGTGAGTGAAAGTATCGGAGGCCCATCTCCCACCTTTGCCCCCTCCACAATTCATACTCCTTCCTTTATGGTCCTACTCCTTGATCAATGGTCCTACTCCTTCCTTTATGGTCCTACCCCTTCGTCAATGGTCTTACTCCTTCCTAAATTGTCCTACTCCTTCCTAAATAGTTCTACTACTTCCTAATGGTTCTACTCCTTCCTAAATGGTCCTACTCCTTCCTAAGGGTTCAACTCCTTCTTAAATGGTGCTACTCCTTCCTCAATGGTCCCACTCCTTATTAAATGGTCCCACACCTTCTTAAATGGTACTACTCCTTCCTAAATGGTTCTACTCCTTCCTAAATGGTCCTACTCCTTAATAAATGGTTCTACTTCTTCCTAAATGGTCCTACTCCTTCCTTAATAATTCAACTCCTTCTTAAATGGTCCTACTTTTTCCTCAATGGTACCACTCCTTCCTTAATGGTCCTACTCCTTCCTAAATGGTTCTACTCCTTTCTAAATGGTTCTACTTCTTCCTAAATGGTCCTACTCCTCCCTAAATGGTCCTACTCCTTCCTAAATAGTCCTTCTCCTTCCTAAATCGTTATACTCCTTCTTAAATGGTCCTACTTCTTCCAAAATGGTTCTACGCCTTCCTAGTTGGCCCTACTCCTTTCTAAATGGTTCTACTCTTTCCTAAATGGTCCTACTCCTTTCTAAACGATCCTGCTTCTTCTCAAATGGTCTTACTACTTCTTACATGGTCCTACTCCTTCCTCAATGGTCCTCCTCATTCCTAAAAGGTCCTACTCCTTCCTAAATGGTTCTACTTCTTCCTCTATGGTCCTACTCGTTCCTAAATAGACCTACTTCTTCGTAAATGGTTCTACTTCTTCCTTATTGGTCCTACTCCTTACTAAAGGGTTCTACTCCTTCTTAAATGGTCCTACTCCTTCCTAAATGTTCCGGATCCTTCCTAAATGGTCCCACTCCTTCTAAATGGTCCTATTCCTTCCTCAATGGTCCTACACCTAAATGGTTCAACTCCTTCTTAAATGGTCCTACTTCTTCCTAAAGGGTCCTACTCCTTACTAAATCGTTCTACTCCTTCTTCAATGGTCCTACTCCTTCCTAAATGGACCTACTTCTTCGTAAATGGTTGTACTTCTTCCTAGTTGGTCCTACTGCTTCCTAAATGGTTCAACTTCTTCCTAAATGGTTCTACTCCTTCTTAAATGGTCCTACTCCTTCCTAAATGTTCCTACTCCTTCCTAAATGGTCCACCTTCTTTCTAAATGGTCCTACTCCTTCCTAAATGATTCTACTCCGTAATAAATGGTCCAACTCCTTCCTCAATGCAGGCAACGCATCTGGGACTCCATTGGTTTTGCGGGTGTTTATGGGCGGAGGTGATTATTTACCATCAGTTAAACCGCCATTTGTCTCCTTTTCACTTAAAAAACATGCCTTCCCAAGTGGTCAGCGACTAATGGAAAGATTGGGCTATAACCCACCACGCTGGCCCAATGTGGGTTGTTAGGTTTTAACGACTGCCATCTTACGACAACCTGTTATCAACAGCCTTACGGGCCTTCTGAAGCAGGGAAGAGCTCGAGTTGTTTCTTTTTTCATTTGGTCACCCATACAGTGTTTGCGAAAATTTATAACATCGAGCCCCTCAAAATTGATGCAGAAGTAATAACTCCAGAATGTAATACTTAATACGATAATAAGATAAGAACACGAGTCTAATGTAGCAACCGCTAAAAAAGTAGCTCGTAAACACAAAGTTAATTTAAACATTATTCTGACGAGCGGCTTTTGTCATTTCACGTCGAGTCTATTTATAGTTTGAGCCGCCGAGTGATGAGTGAACAATCTAACTGCAGCAGACTGTTAATTCGCAAGGCTGCCGCGCACACGACCTACCTTGTACACTAATAATTCCCAATGATCTTCACGCGTTAAGACGTCGTTTTTCCACGTGTTTCACTCCTATATTTATCGCTTGTCTACACAATGCCAGTGCTACGTGAATTCGTTGTTTATTTGACGGTAATTCATTACATATGTGAGAAGCTAGATGCAGTAACTTGGCTTTTGGTTGCGATCTTGCAAGTTAAGCAAGAAAGTAAATAAATTAGCTGTGTGGTGGCGGCGGTTCAATAATAGAATACTACCAATCCATCTCTTCCCTTGGGTGTTGTAAAAGGCGACTAACGGACTAAAGACTGCACATACATCCGACAGCATAGAGCGGCGACGGGCTCTCCACTTATCACGCTCAGCTATGCGATGCGATTCTCTAAGCAACACAGACGCTGCGCGCATGGCTGTGATCTGTCTCTTTCCAATTTTATGAATATGAAAGAGGCAGAGACAATTCTCAGCGCTGCGACAGCCGCTACTACCAAGGCTAGCTTAGACTTAACTTAGAGAATCGCACTGCTGCACATATGCCGTTGTAATTTGGTGTAACGTGGACTATATCATTGGACTGCTTCTGCCGTCCTCAATTCCTCATTGACTATAGTCTCTGACTAACCCTTTGGGGATAACAGTCGTGAATCATGTACGTATTTGTAAGAATAAGAATAAGAAAAATTTTATTGACATCACACACATATTCACACAATACAGCACATAACAGTAAATATATAAATGACAAAAAAAATATTAAAAAATAAAAATTAACAAAATAACACAGGATCACAAAATGAAAATTATACACTAAAATAGAAAAATAATAAAAATAGAATAAAAACAGGTGGCTAGTTAGTATTTGTCGGTAATTCATTATATTATACGTTTTGGTTGCGAACGTGCAATTTCAGCGAGAAAGTTACTAAATTAAAATAAATCGAGCTCCTCTTAGCTAGCGTTGAAAATGACTTGTAAAATACATGTAACTTTCATTGTTACAATGTTGTTAAATATGAAAAACACACAGTCTTAAATGAGTATTATATGTGAGTGATTGTATTTTTCAGACGAACCTCTTTGTTTCGAAAAATAAATGTATTATCTGGGAAAGATACAAAGTATCGAAAAAAAAACAAAATATATCTTTTTTTCGCAACTATCAAAGCTAGTCATAACCCACGGTGGGTTACCCACCACGCTGGACCAATGCGGGTTGGTGAGTTATTTCGACTGCCTTCTTAAGATAACCACACCGGTACCAACGGCTTTTCGTGCCTTCCGAAGCACGGAGAAGTTTGATACAAAAGTTTATTAACTGGCAAGATCGTAAACCAAACGCTTAAGCTGCTGCTTCATCTAGCTCCTCAATTAGTACCTAATTTGTAATTCGGATAAAATTTAACGCGAGCTAGTATCATTTCATTGCATACTTTACTTTTTATAAAGTCGCCGTTTTCCTGTGCCTATGGCTCCGGTTTTTATAAAGTCGCCGTTTTCCTGTGCCTATGGCTCCGGTTTTTATAAAGTCGCCGTTTTCCTGTGCCTATGGCTTCGCTTTTTCCTTTTTTAATAGGTTAATTGTGAGGGACTCAACTAAATTTAGTTTGATAAGACCTTTATGTAACCACAATTAGAACAATAAAGATTGTTGATTGTTATGGGGTTAAAGTTACGCGTACGTCGGTTTAAGACCTCCTTGAGACCTTACGTGACCACTGGGTGGTGCTAAACGAGTGACACTGACTGAGTGGTAGAGCCACGCTGCGTTGCAGCACGCATTGGGCCAGCTCGCTTGGGGTATAATACCACCCTCTCACGAATAATGGCACTTGGTGCTGTTGTGTTTCGTCCGGCCAGTGAAGGTTCCGGAGGCCTATCCCCGCCCCCCCCCCCCTTCTCACAATTCCTATTCTTTCCTTAAAGGTCGGCAACACGCCTACGATTCCTCTGATTTTGCGGGTGTCCATGGGCGGCGGTGATTACTCTCCATCAGGTGACCCGCCTGCTCGTTAGCCTCCCTCTTTTATAAAAAAATATACATAATATTATTATTATTTTACACGGTGTTCACTAATAGAAAGACCGACAAAGGACGATGGTTTAAGTATAAATTTTTAGATATATGGTACATGGTACAGAATGCCTGAAGTATGACAGTGTTTCTAAGTTAGCGTGATGAAGGCGCGGGCGGACCGCATTTCGGATAAAAATAACAATTGGAACATTAATTGCGTTTTATCGATACGATGACGCTTCCGTCAGTGCAGGCGCACCTGATAAAACAATCAAAATATGAAACACTACGGCTGTTTACTCATTGAGGCATTAAGTATAACTAAAGACAACAGGACACCGCGAAACAATTGTTTGCGCACTGGTTTGCGGCCGCACAGATGTCATGTCAAAGTCAAAGTAAAATAATTTATTTAGTATACTTAGGTATAAAATATATTTTACGTCAATAAGTGCCTTTAAAGGTAGACCTTTTAAGTTTAGAAACCTTTAAAGGCACTTATTGACGTCAAAACTAATGTATTAAAAATCTTAACAACTAAACTAACTTACTAACTAATCTACTCTACCAACCTAACTAGGTAATCTACTTACCTAACAAATCTACGACCAGTTCGGATTTTAGGAGAGCCTTCGACTGAGAAGAAGCTGGCAAGAGATTCAGGAGGCCTTTCTTTTTACTCCCTCTAAGTAACAGAAGTTACTTACACTGATTACAGTGCATCGTATTTAAGTTACGATAATTAAGTAAAATTTGTAGGTACGCATTAATAATATAAAATTGTATTACTTGGATGGATTACTCACAATCATTGAAGCGTTTACAGCCCATGGGCCGTAACGTAACTCAGTGCGCGAAAACTTGGTAGGCGTTGTTGTCTCTAGTTATTATAACTCAATGGTTTCACCACGTAATAGTGACTGGTCAGTGCGGTATCTCATGATAAGAGACTGATAAGCGCAATCGGTCACGTGAACATTGCCTGTCATACGCTGATTACATCAGATAATGGAATAATCGATGCATCGCCCAGCTAACTACTGTTAACTGGAATAATATAGATAAAAGAAAACTACAGCGCTATTGATTTAAGAAGAGACGTGCAAGTTGGAAATATTAGTAAGTCTGCATAATTTAGAAAAAATTATGCTGGTTTTCGAGAAACAGACGACTACGAGTAAGTTTCTGAAATACAGAACACATGCAACTACCAGCCTGTTTGTTTGTTTTTTTTCATTTGTTCACCGGACTTTACAATGAATTTATTTCAGAGAGTGAGTGAGTCTTTCGAGTCATGCCAGTCGGGAAAATGCAGACAATTAAGTAAACATCAATGACTTTCAAGAATTTAAATTTTCTTCAAGACACACCTAAAAATATCCGCACTTGATTGTATTATTGCCACCTTTAATACATATTTGCCATTTGTGATGTAGCAAATACCTTAAGATACCAAATGTTGAGCAATAAAAACATTAGATGAAGTGATACAGAAGTGCCATGATCACATCATCAACAACAACAACAACAACTTTTTTAGCAATGTTGTTAGTTCAAAGTGCCGTCTGAACTGGCGCTGTAACTTCAGGGGCCTTACCATCAACTATTAGAGCAATATTATTGCTTCATGCTGTTGGATGCATGTGCAGTCTTTAGGCAGTTAGTCGCCTTTTACGACACCCAAGGGAAGAGAGGAGGTGATAGTATTCTTTTGGTGAAAAGTGGATCATGGTATTGCTTTAATCTTGCTACGCAAACTCCCATACGCATTTTATATAATTCTTAGGATTAAAATAATACTTTTTGTTACTTAAACACGGTTTGATTGCATCTACTTTTTCACTCGCTACTTACAGAAGGTCAGCAGTTAGTCTTTCTTTTTTTTTCATATCCAGAGCTAGTCTGAATAGTTTTTCCACGGTTTTGATGCCGGTCCATTCCATGATGTTACGAAACCATGACATTTTCCTTCTTCCAACCATTCTCTTTCCAGCAATTTTTCCCATCCCGTATGGTACGTTTGATTGCATAAAAAATACTTTTATCGTGTTATTGTTATTGTTTGCATTCACTAATCATATTAACTGAAAACAAATGACGCTTACCCCACTAAGTGTGTATAAACATAAAATAATACAAAGATAATAACACGTTGAAAATTCAAGGTATCACTATCTTTAAGTAGGTGCCTATCCCGCAAAAAAAAACAATATCTACTAACGAATACACATTTAAGTTTAAGAATAAGCATGCTCAGTCGCTCTCACGAGTGTATACACAGAACAGGGCCCTGATTCTGTATCGCAATCTATAGATTCCACACCTAAACCTTACCGCGCACAAACGTCAAACGCATACGATTTTGGGAAGATATCGTAACTTTTTAAGGAATTGACGTGGTTTTGAAACGAGGAATCGTTACAGAATAAGGGCCCAGGTGGTCTGTGAGTGTATATAAATGTGTTCCCACTACAATCTAGTTTTAAGCTATGCGAATGCAAAATCAATCATTTTTAAGAGTAAACGGTGCAGTGTGCTCACTGCTCGCACATATTGGAAATGGAAATATAGGTCACAAGGGCATCGCATGGCAGGTAATCACTGAGCACGCTGGACCAAGTGCGGCTTGCCTAGTCGCCACAATTACACGTATAATACAAGGTTTGTCGACACGTTTCCTTGTCGTATTCCAGACATGTGGAAGATAAACCTGGTTGAAAACTGATACTCATTTGTGTTATTAAAGAAACAGTTAGTTGTAGTTACAGGCCACATAATTTGTCCCACTGCCAAAGGCCGCCATAATTGAAATCAAATCATCGTTTCATTGATGGGTATTGGCTTGTCACCACGCTTGACAAACAAGGGAATTCCATCGAAAAATTCGAAACGCACTTTACCTTACGTGGAAATTGAACACTGTTCCTCCGGATGCTGGACCGAGCGTTTTGCCACTGGATCACCGAGGCTTTAAGAAGTCAGTTAGTTTATGATTACAGGTTATGTATTCTTTACGCGACTACACACATTGAAGTAGAAACTTTTTTCGGAATAAACCGCGTTGAATATCCACGTATTAAGGGGGTCCTGCACGAAATTATGAAAAATTACGTTTTTTAAAGTCACTTGTACTATGCGCTGAATTACTTAAATACATTAAAAGAAGTTATGTAATTTAGCCTGATCATTGCACAAGGTCATGGCCTTGTTGAAATTTGAAACAAATTGTTTAACAATAACAAACAATACATAAATGTAATGACTCCTAAAAACATACTTTTCGACAACTTTCTTAATAATATTAGTATTGATATTCCGCGGCCCCCCCCCCCCCCGCGCCTTAAAAAGTTAATTTTAAACTCAAGCGCGTGATGATTTTGCACCTTTCGCAGAATAAAAATATTGCTCTAATTAAATTACTAGGTCTGAAACTGCAAAGCTATAATTATAAATATCAATATGATTGATTTTGCTTTGAAGTTCATTATGAGACCTATGTCAGTTTTTGCGATCGCGCGGCACCCCCTTAAATGACCGCGGACAGCCATACACATAATTTCTATCATAAGACAGGCTTTATCCAATTATTCCACCAAACGTGTGCGCTTACATTACATACGTATGGCAAACTCTGTCGACAATGTAACTCGACCTGAAACACAATTTGTATAAGATAAGATAATCTTAAATTTAGAACATGGTCCAAGACACGTGTTACACTACTCTGCTCTGTGATTTTTTTTATAAATCAAGACTGGAAGCTATAAAGTACAAGGTTGAATTCGTGCTACATTTTTTTTGCGCAGTAAATATCATTAAAGACCAAAGTGATTTAACTAAATCAGATGCGATGGAATTTATAAAAGGTTCAACATGTTGCGAAAATCAAGTAAGCAAGTAATTCAAATTACAGTGGCATACCATTCCGCAGTAATTTTTCTATGCAATCGTAGAGTACGATAAAGTTTTAGCATACACATTACCTGATTATATCGACGTATACGATTATGAAGGTACAAATTGTCCGCAATGAAGCGGTTGTTAATCAGAAAGATTGGATTTCTTCGGCATCTGGGTGGTTTCGAGATGGTGGCGCAAGAATACGATGGTCGATAAATTGCGTGCTTCGCTTTCAAGTCGGATAACTATTAACTGCATGATTTTAGAGTTGATAATAGAAATAGCCGTGTTGTAGCACAATAAGGACTAGCGGCGACACTTGGTAGTCTCGAATTTTGCAGCGTTACAAGTTAATTTGACAACATTCGTATTGGAGGTGACCCGGTTGACTCGCACGAGATCGCGTTCGGATCAACATTTGTATACATGTTTTGTATTACAAGCGTAGTACAATGATTGCTAAAACATGATTATCTGTTGGCAGTTAGGGTTGCTCGAATACAAAATTTGCCACTTTATCAATTAAAATAATCGATTAACTTTTTGTCTTATCACGGTCTCCTCGAAGTAAATTAAAAATGGCAAGGACCCTACAGTGCGCGTTGGTGGTGACCTTGTACCTAGAAGAAGCCGCAATTAACTCGGAAGGGCTATTTCTTTTTCCGGTTCTGCGTTATAATATAAGTACAAGGTTAGTAACGTTCATAACAGTAATTGCTTGTGCACTATTATATGTATACGTCTAGCTATGTATACATGGATGTTGTTAACTTAATCTTCCATTCGTCTTTAATTAATGCACAATATGAATGAGCAGACCTAACAGAAGTTTCGTACACCTAAGAAACAACGTAACATGTATTGCAGTATTTGTCATAAGAACATGTAGAATTTCATATAATCAATACTAGACACGGCTAAAAATATATAGACAGTATCTCTTGATAGATTTAATTTAAGTTATATAGGTAATGAATGAGATTTCAAAAAATCTAAACCATGCCCAGATGATTGAGTGGATTCAACCCGTAACACAATAATATAGGACTGCTACTCAACGGCAGAAATAGGTTAGTATAATAAAAGTTAAAATTAAAAATTGAATTAATCTAACAGATATTGACTAAAATACGACTCATGGAATACTCTGCCATGCTTAAAACTATAAAACCAGCGATGCATACATACACAGTGTAAGGGAATGGCATGGCACGAACCACAATGAAATGAAAAACATTACAACGCTTTAAATCCATAAGTCATCGCAATCATTCAAGCAATCAAAGCTACTGTACTCAGAGGTCCGAACAATAAATCATCACATTGGGACCGAAGGTTAAATTGTGCTCATTTGTAACGAGAGGTAAGCAATAAATCTCACATCATCAAGCGTGATCTAGCATTTGAAATAGATGAGTTACTGTTTCAAGTGGACACGCAGACGAGTCCATTTATGGGAAAAGTCTAGAATTCCGAGTGATCAACCGACCACCCCGCTGCCTAGCTTAAAGTGACCAGCGCAGCGACAGTGTTGAAACGATGTGAACCGAAGCCAGTTTCCGAGAACTCCGCCGACAAGTATCTGCGGAATTCACTGTTTGTTAATTATTTGTAATGCACTTAGTGCACTTACATAATATTCAGTGAGTTCCTATAAAGTAATAAACGTCAGACCAAGAAATCGTCTATGCTTATATATACCCCATACCAATTACATTAAAATTTGAAGACAATAACAAACATATTTATTGTTTTAATTACGGCAGCCAACATGGCGTAGATTAAAAACACATATAAGTATTTTTGACTTCAAACTAAATGCTATCTTAATTATAGGCCACAACGCCGCCGCCATGTTTTGGCGGCATCATAATATTTTACAAATACATAAAAGAATAATACATAACATTACCAACTATTGCCACATTCACAATCGAAATCAGAATCTGGTGCCAAATGGCATCTCGTTTGATTGAACAAAGATATTGTAAGAACATTCACTATCACCTGGTCTAGTTGACATAATTGTATTTACATAACAACGCTGCCATCATAACCTACCGAACCGAACTTACCTACTTTGCCATTCAAAAGTAACGGATATTATTCAAAGCGAATAGTCGAGAGTGTTCCGCATTGGCACATCGGGTCTAATAACAAGTTTGATGTCGGATTCCCTTCAAAAGTACAAAAATCTCAGCCGTCTTGACCCGGGTGCAGCTGATTTCATAAAGGGCATTCCCCTCCGTGGTGTTCGCTTCTGTTGTGGTACAAGTTACGAGAGATGGTCTTCGTTTCAAGTAACTGTGCGTGGTGGAGAAGGAATGATTCAGTTTAGGCTGATTAATTGTTTGGATGCCACTACGTCATCGGTTCGTCGTCTACGGGTTCAAAGTAAGACTTAAGTTTCTACATTAACTTTCTACAAGTATTATCAAGAATAGTGAAGTGCTAGTTATTGTTGTAGCATAAATTTCTTATTGTCTTCATTGTATCCCAATTGAGTTATTTCAGTGATTATGATAATCATGCCTACATGTTTAGAAAACAATTTTGGGGGTGTTTCTAGTCACCTTATCAGTCTTATATGATAAACAACAAAGATTTTATCAAAAGAATTTTGTAATCGTATTGTGTTGACATGATACGTAATCGCAACGATTTGTTTTTGGTTAGTTCACACTGCTGTTGTGGACTTTATCGTTTCTCGGAACACATGTATGTGGCTCGCTATCTGCCCGCCAACAGTTCGTATCTTGCGCCGATCAAGCATCGACGTAACAATTACATAAAAATGGCGTTCACATCGGTCGTAGCCAGCCGCGTTTCCCCGTCGATCGTGTAAACTTTCACGAAATCAAACAAAGAAATAGCGAAGCGGCTCATTTGCATCATTCCCACACGGACAAAAGAATGACCCAATCTGTTTGGCAACTACAAACGATGTGTTACCCGAAATCCTATGGTCACGGTCCGTCTGGCGTGGCAGCGACAGATCGACTTTTAAATAACATGTATGCTGCGACCTTTTCATTTAGGCCCAAATTGTTTCTCATGACCTCTTTACCAGAAGTCTTCCAAATTTGACGACGCCGTCTCTAGGCAGGATGTGCGTCGATTTGTAATGCTAATGAGTAGCTTCGACCTTAGAAATCAGTACAATCCAACGTTAGAATGTAGTGTTTTTGTTTTAAATAGCTAGTTTACAGCCGACAGACAACAATTAAGTGGCAAAACAAAGCGAATTACGACGCGCTTAAATTTTACGATAATACGGAAACATAATCGGAAAGCTGCTTCGAAGACATTGTTAATTAGCTGACTCTGGAGGAGAGGCGTCCGAGAAGGTTTGGCATTAGCATAAATAATGCAATAAGCGCAATGTGGAATGACAGTTGATAAATAAGTGTCGTAATGAAGAATACAATGGTTCAGGGACTTTCTAGCCGCGCGTGTGACGGCGACCCGGCTCCCCCCGCCTCATCCCCGCCTTAAAACCTCCTTCCCTCATCGGCAGCGGTACCGTCAGCATTCGACAATACCGGGGCGTTGCGTAATGATCTTTGCCACTTCTTTTTTAACATTGTTTTGTTTCGTAGACGTTTTTAAGTCTTCATACCATTTCATTGGTTAAGACATTTCATGGAGAAGAATTATAACGCTATAACAATGTATCTTGTAGGCTTTTTTATATATTCAACAGTTTTCTTTAAAATTTATGTAATATCTGTGTTTTTTTAATGTCTTAAAGTACCTGTATGAGTCTTTTATACCTCTTATGAGCACATCGACCAATTGAGGCAAACAAAGTATGTATGTAATAAAAAAAACTAGATAAGAATGGATATAGATATATATCTTTATCCATTCTTATCTAGTTTTTTTATAATTTGTCATAAGCATGAAGTCCATCCACCTGATGGTAAAGTCACCGTATATTGACGCTTTCTACTCTTTGGGTTATAAACACATTAAAGAACACGCGACCAGTAATTATGATTCCATATCTTGTAAGTTTATGGATCTCATGCCCCTTAAAAATAAATATTACGTGACATTCGGGAATGGACAGGAGTAATGAGTGCGGGTGAACTCTTTCATCTTCATAATACTCTTAGACAAGAGTAAATACGCACAGTTATCCGCCAAGCTTTAGAAGTTGGGGAAACACCTTGAGAAGAAGATGAAGATCTCTTTCAGAGCGATGCACAGCAGAAAACGTTGCCGGGGCATTTAAGAAAAATCCTTTATTGAAGTTGTCTTTGATTACAGTATAGTTCACATGGACGTAATTTTACATCCATGATAGACAGCTGTCAATGTAGTAGCTTGGAAGAAGGTGTCAAAAGTGAAGAAAATGTCACGGTTCGTAACATCAGGGTCAGCTGCTATCGAAACATCCAGAGCTAGTCCGTATAAATGTTTAAAAAAATGCGGAAAAATTTAGCAAACTGACTACTGATTTTTGGTAATGGATAGGCAGTCAAAAGAAGAATAGTAGACTTAAAAACGCCCTAATGTTCACTGTCTAACCGTACCTAGGTGGCCACGTAGAAAGCCTTTGACCCCGGCCAATACGGCTTGTTTACCAGCCACTATTTGAAACAGTTTTGCATGTCCGCGTTGCACCGGTCATATCAGAAACGAGCTTCGCGTTCTATAAATAGCTTTACCTACAATTTTTTCACGGGGACATATTGTAATTACTTATTTTTATGTCGAACAGGTTGGCTCTGAGTAAATAGTAGGTACTTATCAGGTTTTATTGATTTCAATTAGTGTTCTTAAATTAAATTTAGTTTCGATAGCGAAAACGTTTTTTTGTATTGACATTTTTAATGTACCTATGTAACTTTATACGTTGACGATGTAGTGGCAGGAAACAGCATGCAAACGTTGTCGTAAATATTGATTCAATAAAGCTGATTGAAGCATTTACTTGAGCCGAGCTCACAATGAGCGTGCGTACACGCATTCTGTTAACAAAGGAGACCGATTCAAGTGTCACACGGTGAGCAGTGTACCGCGTTACTGGCAACTGTATAAGGTTGAATATCGCGCGTTCGTATAATCGGCGCGCGCGCAAGTAGGTACAGCATCTGCATAACTGAACCGCTCCGTTCTCATTAGCCGCCCGTTAGGCCGACCCGGCTGCTCCAACGGGATCAGCCGACCTCGGCCCGCGCTGCGACCATTCTGTTTTGAATACTAACAATTTATTTGTCAATTACGTGGTGACGAATGTTGTGGCCGATAGATATGTGAACGTTGAAAATGGAACTGTTGCAGTAGCGGAATGATCGGCAATTGATAGAACGAAGATGTTTTTACATCTGTCGATTATGAGGTGCGGTAATAAAATAACATCATTATATTTCCAGACTGGGTCGCTGGGTTGATGACATCGTCAGAGTCACTGGCAGCACCTGGATGAGATCGGCGCGGAACAGAAGGGACTGGCATAAATTTGGGGAGGCCTATACCCAGCAGTGGGTGGTTGCGGGCTGATTGATTGATTGATTGATATTTCCAGAGAATAATGTTCGGTCTATGGTCAATAGTGGTTTTCTAACCGCCTTTGTGGTCACTAGACCACCGGTTGGAATATCAGTCTCGGACCCAGAGGTTCTATGTTCAATTATCCGCATGAGGTGGGTATATGTCAGTAGGTACCTGCGTGTCGTTTTGGCAGGGCTTGTTCTAACACGTTCGTATATTCTTTTAAAATAAATAAATAAAACAATGTTAACAATATTGTGTTACAACAGTTAAGAGATAAAATAGCCAGCCCCTAATTGGTCGGGACTTCCGGATGAAATGCGCTTTGGCTTAGTCAAGTGAGAGAGATGGTTAAGCGCGTAGAAACGGAGATAACATAGAGGTTGAAATAACTAGCTAGTTAAAATTACAA
The DNA here is from genome assembly GCA_963921215.1 of Scoparia ambigualis. NCBI lineage: Eukaryota > Metazoa > Arthropoda > Insecta > Lepidoptera > Crambidae > Scoparia > Scoparia ambigualis. Next base: position 21,948,243 of record OY992511.1, read on the forward strand.
CTAGCTCTACCACCAGAGTATCCACAATTGATGTAGTCTATTCGCAGTTTCGCCGTCCAAAAATAGTTAGACTCATCAAACAATAAATTGAATGTACTAATGGCCAGTACTTAAGACTGTTTGGCATTCAACTTATTTAAGTTTATTAGTTATTACACCGTAAGTAACAACAATATATGCGCAGCGAGTAAGGCATTGTGCAAGACGAGTGTGTCGCGCCGCCATAAGTCGGCTGGGCAATCGCCTATTAAACAGTGCACAGGTTATGTACCTATTTGATCAGATTGTGTGACCAAATACAAGAGCAGAGCTTTATCTATCCACATAGATCTGTACGAAGCCGCCGCGGCATCGCTTCCGTATCGCACATCAAACTATTTAGTGCCGGATTTTGGTAATTAGCCTACAAACTAGTAATGTACAGTCACCATTATTAAGATGTGGCTATCGACGGCCTGCAAAAAATATCTGATAATTAGTGGAAGGTATATATATATGCCTATATATAATAATATATGCCTTCCACCAATGATCAGATATTTTTGCACATCACATCTTAATGCTGGTGACTGTACTCTGCACTGCTGTCTGTTTCAAGATTATTTTAGTCAAATATTATTATGGTGGTTCACTTACAAGTTCAAATGACTCGGTGATCCAATGGCTATCCGCAAGGCCTAATATTCGGAGGTCTTTGGTTTAATTCCCAGGACGGTCAAGAGATTTTTCGATGCATGATCGCCCTGTTTGTGATCGGATTTTTTTTCACATTTTTATTAAGTTCTTACATTATTTCTTGTATGTTGTTGTGTTTATCTTGTAATCGTATTAATTAAAAGTTTTGTCTTGTAAGATAAGGAATGCATTTTACAATTTGTATTTGACCCTGTAAAAGAAAGGGAGAAATGAAAATATGCCCTTGCTGAGTTTCTTGCCGGTTCTTCTTAGTACAAGGTCTTCCGCCCTGTAGGCCTAACGAAGCGATGGCATAGCCTAAATTGAATAAATTATATTGAACTAGCGCCGCTCGCGGTTTCACCCGCGTGGTTACCGTTCCCGTGGGAATATCGGGATAAAAAGTATTCTATGTGTTAATCCAGGTTATAAACTATATGTATGCCAAATTTCATCCAAATCCATTCAGTAGTTTTTACGTGAAAGAGTAACAAATATTCATCCATACTTACAAACTTTCGCGTTTATAATATTAGTAGGATTGAATTGAACACCAAAACCCGCATTTGGCTAGCGTTGTGATAAAGCCAATACCCCAGAATATATAACGTCGCCACTTTATTTTTTTATATTTTTAGTCATTTTTTTTAATAATAAGTAAGTGTAAGTTTTGAACTAATCATATTATTGTAATAACTTCGCGACACCAGGGTGGTCTGCCGGCGTTTTATCTTTTTTGGTAATTATCTAATATTCAGATAACAAGATAACAATCGAACATTAATATTATCTTTTCTAAATAGGCAAAAAAGGATACAGCCATTACCACATTTAAGCATATGTAACACAGCTTAAACAAAAACTTTTAATTTTTTGTTGACAATACAACAATCCATAATAAGTACTTACTTGAAATGAAGTATTTCTTTACTTTCAAAAACTTTATTTACTTTAATTTAAACTTTTGCTCGCTATTAGTCGCCTTGGTGGCTGAGCCGGCGAGGCGCGAGGTCCGATATTCGCAGGTCCTGGGTTCAATTATTGTCGGATCGGGTAAAGTGTTTCAAATCGGCGACCTCCTTTGTCGAGTGGTTTGTACACCGGTTTACAAGGTGTCGCCATCTCTGAGGTTCGATCCCCGGTCGGGTCAATTTAGAAATTATTGTTTTTCTAAATTGTCTCGGGTCTGGGTGTTTTCTATGTATATTAAGTATGTATGTTGGAGCCTGAGCTTGGTGGAATTGTTGAAATGATAAAATGTTGACGAAACTACTGATTTATTAAATGTTTACAAAAATGTTCTTAAAAGACAATGATAATGTTAGATGATAATGAATGTTGATGAGTGCATCCGATTGCAATAACGGTGAAATAGACACTAAATTATTAAATTGTTATTTTGATGACAATACATACACGGCGACCGCGGCCAATGACCGAGTTTAAGGCACGCGGCGCCGGTGACGATGTAGGTAGGTATATAGAAAACCTAAGTGTTCGGTTTTGCACCGAACATATTCCCGGGCGAGAAAAATAAAAACAAATAGTGATACAATAGATGTGGGTTACTTATGTTGATGAGACAAGATGATACAATATAATAATTATACTAATGTTGGGTTAAAACAATGATAAATTGATGAATTACTATTCTATACTTTTCTAACCAAAAATAGTTTTTATAGTCAGTCTTCACTAAACACTAATTTTTTCGGCACATAACCCGGCTTTAACACCTTAAGCTCTGTTTCACTATTAAACTTACGCACTCGCGCACTGCCACATTCACTGATATCATTCACTTGGCACATGCTGATGGAGCGGGAGGCGCGGGCGGCGGGCTGTGCAGCCGTCCCGGGCTCCGAGTCCGCCGCCGGCGCCTCCGGGGTACCCGGTGATGACGTCACCGCTGCCGCTGCGGCCTCGTTCCTGCTGCGTCGTACGCGTCGGCACAATAACACAATGCCGACTAATAAGATGACTGCTATTATGATATATATTAAACTATAATGGTGGATATCATTTAGTGACATATCATTAGTCTCTACTGAGAATTCTGCTTCCTTCAAAGATTTTATCTTTTGTTCAATCTGTTTTGATAATGTGTCATCTATGTCCAATTTTTCCGTAGTGAATTGTTCCAAACTAATGTTAATTATATGGTTAATTGGAGCGATATAATTTGTTTCAATTTTTTCTTTGATGTTAAGTGCACTTCTGTGGCTTAAGTGTGTAAATACGGTAAAATTATCTGTTTTCATAATGCAATTACTATCTGCATTTATTAGACTTGGGCTAGACAGTTGGTAGGCAGTAATCAGATCCTTACATATCGTTCGAATTTGACACTGGCCGCAACACAAGTACAAGTAGGTATTCACTGTTGCTAAACTATACCAATTGTTTTGACAAGTTACTTTGTTTGTTTTGCACTCATTTATTCTTTCTTCATTTTTCATACAAAGATCCAAATCATTTTTCATTTTATAAACGGGGCTCTGAAGGATACAGATGACAGTTAATCTGTCTCTAGGTAAACAGTCTGTGAAATCGTCCTGAGACACTGGAATAAATGAGTCCTTTTGTAAGCTGATGGCGATTAAACTTGATATAGGTATAATGTTGATAGTATAGTTTTCCATCCGCTGTGGGATCGGAATAACTTGATATAAGTCATATGTGTCTCTACTGATTAGCGGGATTTTTATTTCAAATATAAAGTATTCTTTCGTCATTCGTGCCTTTACTCTTAACAACTTATATAATTCTCCCATATCTGATTGTATGTTTTGAATGGGTAGAGTGACGTCAGCAGCCAATAGTCCAGAGATAGAGTTAAGTTCCTTTTTCAACTGTTCAGGTGTTAATAGATGCAGGTTGAAATGTCCTTGATACAAATCGGTTGCGGTGTCCAATAACGTCTCTTGAATATCCTTTAATGTTTGCAACATGTTTTGTGCAGTTATGGCTGATAAAACAAAGTTGATTGATAGCGCTTGTCCCGTTACTTGTTTTTCTACATTCGTGAGAGCTTTCTCAATGTTGTTGAATTGTTTGTTGATAACTTTATGATGTTTCGATATGATGTTCTCTGTCCTTTTTAATAAATTATATTCTGACTCAACAAGCGATGTTTGATTTTTCCAAAGATTGAATAGATGAGTTTGATCTTGTTTTATTTTACTTATATCCTTAGAATATTGTGCAGCAAATCGCTCGTCTAGGACGCCGAAAAGGCTATTCGCTAGATAGCCAACCCCGTCGATAACGCCCCGACGCTGTCTGGAGTGACCGTGGAAAAGCTGAGTTAACAATAGTTGATTGTAGTATTTTACTTCTAAGAACTGGTGATTGAGATGATTCATTATAATTTCACATTGATCGTTTCCATTTGTAGGAGTGCATAAATTTTCTAAATTTTTGTATATTTTTTCAAATGCTGTGTTGCCTTCCCAATAGGGGTCCATGTTATAGTACGCTACGAGGGTCCACTGGTCTCTGCTTAGTTGTAATTTTGATCTATGATCAAAATATAATGTTTGATTTTGTCGCAGCTCCGTGATAGTGGTGGCTCCAAATATGTGTGTAAATAATGTTAGAAAATAGAAGAGTGTCATGACCACATTGGATAACGTTACCCCCAGGTTACGAGTCGTTCGTTTTTGTTTGACTTGCTGGGTTGGCTTTTGTACATTTGTTTTTGATTCTATGTTTGTTTTGTTGGCGATTGGTAGAAGACTTAATTTTACTACGGGCCTCTTGATATGACCGTTTTGAGTTTTCAAAGTCACTACGCGCACGTAGCCATCTGATCCCGGGTGGGTTTCAATTATTCGCCCGATTGCCCATTTTCCAGCAGGTAAGTTATCCTCGTGAATCGCCACAATATCATTCAATTTTAAATTTTGTTGAGGACTTGTCCACTTTCTTCGTGCTTGTAATTGAGATAGGTACTCTGCCTTCCATTTCTTCCAAATTTCTTGGAAAATTTTGTTTGTTAAGTACCACCTACTCCTTGCATCTTCAGTGGTTTCTAAGATGGTACCTCCCGGCCTTCCTGTTAAGAAATGGGCCGGCGTTAACACATCTAAACTCTCCGTATCTTCCGTTAGAGCGCAAAGGGGCCTGCTGTTTAGACAGGCTTCCACTTGTGACAGGATGGTACCAAACTCCTCAAACGTGAGCTTCTGCTCTCCCACCACGCGCTTTAAATGATGTTTAAGGCTGCGTACGGCACGTTCCCATATACCACCTGCACTTGGCCACGATGGCGCATTGAAGTGCCACTCGATACCCATTTCGGCTACTTCTGTTAAAAGGCTGTTGTTAAATGTTTTTATAATTTGCTGATATTGTTGTTTTAAGATGTTATTTGCTCCGTGGAAATTAGTGCCGTTATCACTATAGATATGGGCTGGTGTTCCACGCCTGGCAGCCATCCTCCGAAGGGCTGCGAGAAAAGCAGAGCTGGTGAGGTCGGACACGATCTCTAAATGCACAGCTTTCGTAACCATGCAGATGAAAACGGCTACGTAACCCTTTGTAGTTCTCGCCCCGCGGCCTTTGTTAAGCTTCACTTCCATAAACCCACTGTAGTCCACTCCAGTGTGATGAAAAGGTGGAGCTGGGTTCACTCTTGCTTCTGGAAGGTCACCCATTATTTGATGTTGCTTTAATGAGAGAATTCTTTGGCACGTAACGCAGTCCTTTAAATGTTTTTTGATAACACGAAGTCCGCCTGTTATCCAATATTGTTTCCTCAGATGTGCTAAGGTGAGCGACGGCCCGCCGTGGAATGTTAGTAGGTGAGCTTGTCCAATCAGTAGACTAGCTAGGCGACTGTTCGCAGGAATAATAATGGGATGTTTATTGTTCAAACTCAAATCTCCGTGTCTTAAGCGGCCACCCACTCGTAAGATGTTGTCCGAATCAATAAATGTATTTAAGTTCATAAGATTTGATTTTGATTTCACCACAGAATGTTTACGTAACTGTTCAATGTCCTCAATAAATTCGTTTCCCTGTATATATTTAATTATTGTTAATTTAGCTTTATTCAACTCTTGCAATGTGATATATTGTGGCATTTGCTTACGCTGCGGGTTCAATGCTCGCTGAAGCCATGCAATGATACGTATGATTTTTGTTATGTTACTGTAGTTATTTAACATAATATCAATTAAATCGTTTTTATTTTCTTTTTGCACGATGTTTGTTTGTTTAATGTTTTTAGATCTGGTTTCTAAATTCGTATCATATTTTCTTGGCTCTAATTGGCATAGGTCATGATTTGGAAGCCAGGAGGGTCCCTCCCACCACAGCAAATTATCTCTTAATTGAGATGCGTAGAGTCCTCTACTAGCTGCATCTGCTGGGTTGTCACTCGACTTCACGTAACGCCACCTGTTAATAGATATAATGTTGGCTATTTTCTCAACTCTGTTCGCGACGAATGGTTTCCAACGGCTCGGTTCTCCTTGGATCCAACCCAATACTGCCATGGAGTCAGTCCAGCAATGGAGTTCAATTTTATGTTGGTTTAACGCTGATTGAATTTTATCTATTAACTTCGATAACAATAAAGCTCCGCTAAGTTCTAATTTTGGTAATGATAAGGCTTTCTTGTGCGGTACGAGCTTGCCTTTGGCGGCCACTATAACATATCTCTCATTATTGTTGACCCGCGCGTAAACAACACAAGCATAAGCTTTTTCTGACGCGTCACAAAAGCCATGTAATTGTATGACGTCAGTCGGGCCGCATGATAACCATCTTGGTATTTTAAAATTACTTATTAAATGTAAATCAGCTTTTACTTTTGACCATTCCTTGTAGATGTCATCCGGAACCACATCATCCCACTTTAAATTTAATTTCCACAAGGATTGAAAAAGTAATTTGAGTTTTGTTGATAGTGGAGCGAGCCAACCTAGCGGATCAAATAACTTAGATATATCGGACAATAAACTGCGTTTTGTAGGTTTAATGTTTTCTTTAGCGACTTGATAATTAAATGTAAATTGATCAGCTGATGAATTCCAGCATAATCCCAATGTCTTAGATGTGTCATCAGTTTTGAAATTAAATACGGTGTTTTCACCTTTGCTTATTTCTTTTTCCACATGTGATAATAAATTGTTGTTATTTGCCGCCCATTTTCTCAAGTTCATTCCGCCCTTTTTTAATAGAACAATAAGGTCGGAAATAAGTTGTTGACCTTCGGATATAGAAAATGAGCCATGGACAAGGTCATCCATGTAAAATGCTGATGCTAGCACCTTTGATGCTGTAGGAAAATTTTCTTGTTCGTCGGCGGCTAATCTTCGTAATGCCATCATTGCTAAATAGGGAGCGGCCTTGGTGCCGTAAGTAACTGTTGCTAACTTATAAGACTTTAATGTTTGTTGAGGGGACTCGCGCCATATTATTTTTTGTAGACTCTGATCTTGTTTATATATACCTAATTGGCGAAACATTTTCTCTATATCAGCAGTAAATGCATACTGATATTGTCTCCATTTTATTAATAATGTTTGTAAATCTTGTTGGAGGTTAGGGCCTGCGTACATTAAGTCGTTAAGACTGTAGCCACTAGTTGTTGGAGCAGATGCATTGAACACTACTCTGTATTTTGTTGTGCTTGACTCTAATCGATGAACTCCATGGTGCGGCAAATAACACTCTAAGCTGGAATCGGTATCAGAGTCAGGTTTCATGTGTTCTAATGTTTCGTATTGGCGCATAAATTCCTTGTAATCCTGTTCTAATTGTTGATGTTTCTCAAACCTTTTTTCTAAGTTTCTGAATTGAGCTATTGCCATTTGTTTTGACGCACCCAGTTTTTCCTGAATATTTGGTTTAAGGGGTAACCGGACTTCGTAGCGGCCATCTTCCTTTCTTACTGTTGTTTTGTTAAAGAAATTTATGCATTCCTGATCTTCCACCGAAAGACTCGCGGATTCCGTTATCTCTTCAATCTCCCAAAACCGTTCAATGTTTTCAGTGTTGTTTATAATTACGTTACAGTGATAATGTGTTTTCGCATGCCCGCATAGCAACCATCCCAGCTCGGTCTGTTGAGCAATTGGTACAGCTTCGTCTTCCACCTTTATAATTCCACTCAAAAGGATTTTAGAGTAGACGTCTGCTCCCAGCAGGATATCTACTGGGCGACTCGTATAGAAGTTCGGATCAGCTAAGTTTATGTTTGCTAAGAAACTCCATGATGGCCTTTTGAATGTTTTGTTTGGCAAATTTTTTATTAAATTGTTCATAATAAGGACCTCCGCATTGAAAGTAAATTCACTGTATAGCGAGGCACATTCGATGTTTATGACGCCCTTACATGAATTTTCCTGCTGGCCTACTCCAAAAATGGTTCCCTTACATTTTTGTCTTTTTAAACCTAATCGCTGTGCTGCATTTTCGGTTATTAATGAAATTTGGGAGCCCTGATCAATCAAAGCTCGCATCTGGAGAGGAGTTCCATCTACAGCTTTTACCTTAAGGACAGCTGTTGCCAATAAAATTTCAGAGCAGTCATTTTGAGACACGTGTGAACTGGTTTCATTTTGCCTTTTCGCGGTTAATGACTTCGGCATTACAGTAGGCATCGCTTGGCCGTATGCGTCATGCAATAATGTATTGTGCTGATCCGGGCATTTGCGACATGTTCGAGTTGAAATGCATGGGTTTCCATTGTGATTAAAAAGACAATTAGCACAAAGATTTAATTTATGAACTGTTTTTAGTTTCTGATCATTAGTCATCTCTAGAAAGCTCTTACAGTTATAAATACCATGATCTTGATTACACAGAGGACATTTAAAGCTCATTGAAATATGTTGTGATTTACTAAACGGTTTAGTGTTTTTATGGTGATAATTGTTTGTGTTAGCTGTTTTATCTGAGTGTAATGCCTTTGAAACTAAAGCTTGATGATATCTAGGACTTTGAAAAAATGGTTTTTGGCGAGCGTCCTTTTCAATGTTACTCGATCTCTGTTGATTAGTTTCTTGCTTGCGCCGAGATGATTCCATCGCCGTGAACTTTCCTTCGAGAAAGTCCAATAGTTCCTGTAATACCGGCAGTTCTCTTGGATTTTTCAATGACTCGATGTAATCTGCATGTGTTTCCGAATCCAACTTTTGAGCTAGTAAATGGACCAAAATTGGATCCCATGTTGTAATATCGACCTCTAGATTTTTTATGGCGTTGAATGTTTCAATAGCTATGTCATGCATTTTCTTTATTTGATTCGCCGATTGTTGTTGCATGTTGGGCAGCCCTAACAGAGTATTCATATACGATGTGAAGATAAGTTTTTTATTGTTGTAGCGGTTGCTTAAAATATTCCAACAAGCTGTATAGTTGTCGGCACTGATAGTAAGATGTTGTATCAACCTTTCTGCCTCGCCACGTACTTTGCCTTTTAAGAACTGCATCTTCTGAGCGCTCGACAGACAAGGGTTGCTATGTATGGCCTCCGTAAATAAATCCTTAAACGAGACCCACTGGTTGTAATGACCGCTGAAGATAGGGATATCTAATTGTGGAGTAGATTTCTCGCGATGTGCCACTGACCACATTTTAGTATTAAGGGCTTTTTTCAAGTTGTTAAATTGTTTTTCATAAAAGTCAAATTTTTTCTCATATTGAATGTTTTCTTCACCCGCTTCATAAACTATTTCCCAGTGTAAATTATCTACCACAGACCAACGTGTTTGTAAAGACTTTAAAGCGTCTTCAAACTCCCATTTTTCTGTTATGGATTCGACGTCAATGAGCCCTACTGTTCTTTGAAAAGCTTTAAAGTTCGCTTCCTGTTTTCTTAGCATAAGTAACATGTTATTGTTAATAGTCGGCGCAGATTGCATTTCTACACAAACCGGCGTAGAGCTCCTAACTTCCGGTTTTGGCTCTGTAGCTTTACTTGTACTTGGCTGTATTGGGTTCTCTAAATTGCTTAACATTGAAGAAAAGTTTTCGATATAGGTCTTAGTGTCAATATAAAATTTCTTTGTTTGTTCATGATAGCCCTCAGTAAAATAAGAATACGATAATTTGTCAGTAACTTTGTCCAACTTAACATGATTATCTTGAAATTCTGACCAGTACTGGTCAAGAGTTTCCAGCCGCCTCTTGATGTAAACGGGCGACTTCCGTTCTGATGAATCTTTTTTGAAATTTGTTAATAACTTTTGCAAAGAGCTTATGATGTCGCTTTGGGTTTCGATGATTGCGGTGTAGTCTTCCATGATGATTAATAAAAATAAACGACCTTACTTGTAAGATGTTAAAGCTGAAGTCACCCGGCTACCAAGCCAAGTTGTTGTTGTTAAAAGTGGGCTACTAATCCTTTTGCAGCGATCGCTAACAAACAGGTCCAGTAGCTCTGATAGTCCACCAAATTCACGCACCACTGTTTTCCACTATTCACTGTTCTATCACCTCAAAATCACAAAATTAACGCGCGCGAGGTGTCGCTCGAAGGACCATATGTTGGAGCCTGAGCTTGGTGGAATTGTTGAAATGATAAAATGTTGACGAAACTACTGATTTATTAAATGTTTACAAAAATGTTCTTAAAAGACAATGATAATGTTAGATGATAATGAATGTTGATGAGTGCATCCGATTGCAATAACGGTGAAATAGACACTAAATTATTAAATTGTTATTTTGATGACAATACATACACGGCGACCGCGGCCAATGACCGAGTTTAAGGCACGCGGCGCCGGTGACGATGTAGGTAGGTATATAGAAAACCTAAGTGTTCGGTTTTGCACCGAACAATGTATTTAAGTATTTTAAGTATGTTTATCCGTTGTCTAGTAACCATTTAATGAGTTTCATAACGAAGCTTCTCTTGGGCTAGATAGTTGGTGTGAGTGTAGGAAAGTTTATTTACTTATTTAAATTAAGTCAATACTCAACAATTGTAGAGATATCTATCAATGAAATCTACTTGATTTCATTGATTGAGGCCTTTACCCAACACTGGGCTGTTCCAGTGTTGGGTATAAAGGTACAATTTTATTTCCTTACTTCTAAACTTTCACTTAATGATACACGTTAAAGTTGTTCATCATATAACAGGTCAGGTTCAAAGGTCACCAATCTTACAAAACCACAACAAATCCTCGAACAAGAGCAGAGCTATAAAGGAACTGAACATTCGCCGTGCTGCCCTCGGGCCATATGCAAGCAAGGTGCTTACAAACAAATCAATAGAGGAAAATTAATATTAGTTATATCTGTCAGTAAATCTATTTAGTAATATCAGTATTTTTTTAAAAATGCCAGTATCGGTTTTTTGCTATCTTTTCGAATGCAAGGAAAAAATTTTTTTTGACCATTCGTTTCTAAGAAAAAAAATAAAATTAAGGTGATCAACTTAAAGCCGATGTCGGGGCTACTTTAATCACCCTATATTTCATAACGGGATTTAAAAGTAACCCTCTAAATAACTAAAATAAAAAAGAAATAAAAAAAATCAGCTCGCAGGTTATTGTGCTAAAGTTATTAATGTATATTGGGGTAACTTTGATCATTGATACAAAATCAATTATTGAATAGAATGTTTTAATAAAAAATTGAAAATTAACTAATTGTTGGTAGGAACTAAAATATTGATCTGTGCTACTATATGGAATATAAAACTCTTTTGCAGCACCACAAATGGTAAATCTGCCATCTAAAACATCTTGTACTTATTGCCTCTTTTGCTTTGGATTCTGCATAATTTGTATAATTACGACTTCCTAGTGCCTTTTTATAATTGCGAAGTATTTTACTGTAATAAGTAAAAAAATAAAAAACAAGTAATAAAACTGTATTATTACACAAACTTAACAAATAAAGGGGTAACTTTGACCAACGGGGCGACATTGATCATATGATCAAAGTAGACCCGTACCTCTGATCAAAGACACCCCTGATTATTTGCATACCTTTAAAATAGGCATCAAATCAATAAAAGCACTTGTTCAAGCGTGTTTCACATTCTTAAAAGTGCATACTTTAAGGTAAAACAAACAACATTAATCGAAAAACTATTGATTTTTAAGTGCATTGGGAGTTTTTCTCACCTTGAAAATTGCTTTCATCAGTGCACTTTTCAAATAAATATTTTTTACAAAAAACACCTGCACGTTGCAAACGTCATGAACGCCATTTACTTTTAAAACTATTAGTGCTGCCAACCTAACAAAAAAAGCCCTCGGATGCATTCAGAAACCAATAAATACAAGATTTTTTGAAAATAGGAAGTTGTTATCAATGTAACCCCGTAATATCAAAGTAACCCCATACTACGGTACCTAAAGGTTATTACCTATAGTTAAGGTTTTAAGATTTACATCCAATAAGTCGATCGTACAGTCTATTGACTCCACCATCGGCCCCCCCGCCAGTCGATCTGCACAGAGGATCGGCCCGCCAAGAATGCTTTCAGTGAGTAATCGCCGAAGCATTCCTGGCTTAAAGCTCGCCAGTGAACTCTCAGTCCGCAAGATGACTGATTTACAGAGCCAGTTAAACGGTGTACAATACGGTACGGCGACAAATGTATTCAGTGTATCTAGTTGCATTTGCAGATTTCTTTTCACTTAATTACGTTCTTCATTCATGCTGGTCGGTTTAGGGTTTACCTTAAACCACCAGCATGTGTAAGTTAAGAGGGTTTACGCATTTCCATTTCCCATACAAACTTCCAAGTCGCAATTTTTAAAAACCAAAAAGCCAACTTTTAATTAAACTTTGCACGTTAAAGTTTAATACAGGGATCTAAGTAGTTTATTGATATAGATTTTTAAAAAAACATTTTCACACCACCTGCTCTACAACGTCAAATTATATGTCATGCAAACCTAACTTAAAGTAAGTCATTATAGACCTGAGATCTAGCAGGGCGTTAATATTGTACTGAATTTCATGAAGACCCGCCGGTATTTATGTGATTTGAATTTGGAACATAAATATAAATCGCATACGAACATTTTCTATATAGGTAGTAACTAGGTGTGTAGTCTTTAGTCCGTATACGCCTTTTACGACACCCAAGGTAGAGAAGGTAGGGGTTGGTAGTATTATTTTGTTGAGCCCATCGCCGCTTTATGCTGTTGGATGTATGTGCAGTCTTTAGTCCGTTAGTCGCGTTTTACGATTCCCAAGGGAAGAAAGGGGTTGGTAGTATTATTTTGATGAGCCCATCGCCGCTCTATGCTGTAGGATGTATGTGCAGTCTTTTGTCTGTTTGGGTCATTTTAGCTCCTTGTATAACAATCTACTATTGTTTTACTATTGCTTTTTAATGTCTCGTAGATGGTGTGAAAAGTAGAGTATTCTCCTCGGGAATATAGGTGCATTCGTCTTGGGCGACCTTGAATCCCACGCTGCACTCAGGATTCTTGTCTTATCTCCCTCGCTTTGCTCGGGAGTTAACTCTAAACACCCTCGCTACGCTCGGGAGTTAACGCTAGAATCCTTCGTTTTGCTCGGGATTCAGTACGGGTCTCCCGCTACATAAGACACAACTTTATCCCCTTGGTGCATAATCTACTATTTTTTGACTGAGTAATTATTGCGATTTAAAGTGTACTATAGAAAGTTTAAATCGCAATAAGTCAGTTAAATTAATTAATGATATTTTTTTTTCAATGAACTATTTAGGTCCCTGTATATTACTTTAGAATGCCTAGTTTAATTAAAATTGACTCATTGGCCGCATCTGTGGTGTAGTGGCTAAGCCTCTGCTTTCATCAGACCCAGAGGTCACGGGTTCGATTCCCAGCGGGGGGTACATCTATGTGTGCTCGGTTTGGTTGGTGGCAGGGCTGTTAAGTCCGCCTGGCTAGCTACCACCATCTTATCTAAGTCTGTTGCCATAACAACGATGTTTATAGCATTGTTGTGTCCCGACAGTTTATGATAAAATAGCCAGTCCACCTTCGGCCTTATCGTCACTTACTATCAGGTGAGATGAAGGCCCAGCGCTTACCCGTAGTATAATAAAAAAAAATGGTTTAAAAAAATTTCAACTTGGAAGTTTGTATGGGAAACCGAAATGCGTAAACCGTCATATTATGAGAGAAAATGAAGCAAAGGTGTGTCGGGATCGTAGCAGATTTCTCTGCCTACCCTCCGGGAAGCAGGGCGTGATGTATGTAGGTATGTAAGTAGGTACTTACTTTAACAGAGGGTACTGCCACCACAGATACAGATTTACATAGATAACGCAAGTGTCACGGTTTGTATTAAAACCAAAGAATAATAACTTTTTTTTTTTAATGTGACACGTCATAGTGACTACGTCCTGTCTCATGGGCAGCCGATGTAGTCCAAAATAATGAGAGCGCTCCCTACCGTGGAACAAGCACGGTAACAAGCGCACCCATTCAAGACGGCCTGCATAAATGCCGTTTCACGCCCAGTTTAAAAGACCTGGGATTATAGGAACTGGGAAACACATGCGCCGGCAGAGAATTCCAAGGCCGAATGGTCTTACAGAGGAACGACTTGCCAAATTTTTTGGTACGAGTGCTGATATTCTACACAGTAAGATGGTGGTTCCTAAGACCAGCACTTGTAGTCCGGGACAGGAAAGGAGAGGGCGGGATTAGATCAAAAAGTTCTTCAGAACACTCCGTAGTAATTTCGGTAGAAGACACTGAGAGAAGCAATGTCTCTACGCAGCTGGAGGTCCTCAAGAGAGGCTGTAACCTCAGCATCTCCAATAATGCGTACCGCTCGCCTTTGCAGTCTATCAAGTGCATCGAGGAGGTATTTAGCGGAGCCGTCCCACAGATGGGAACAATACTCTATACTCGATCGCACCTGAGTCTTGTACAGCAAACAGCGCTGCTCGGGAGTGAAAAACCGCCTCACCTTATTGAGAATACCCAACTTACGGAAGGCAGTTAAAATAACACTCTCGATGTAGCATTTTGGTTTCAGTTCCTGGCCGATGTCTATGCCAATAATGCTGAGGTCCACTAAAATGGGTAAAGGAGAGCTCTGAAGAGAGGGAGGAGTAAGGAAGGGAGTTATCTTGGACGAGAATGCACAAACCTGCGTTTTTCTGGCATTAAACTCGACCAGGTTTTCAGAACCCCACTTGTAGACACGATCGAGAGTCAGGTTCAGTTTGGCAACTGAACTTTTGTTCTTGCCTTTTCACCACGATATCAGCTTGCTTTGTAGCAGGATGTCCTATGTACCGCTCATGCACCGTACTGTCATCCGCATAACAATGAATATTGCCCAAGGACAACATGTCATTGATATGCAGAAGGAATAGAGAGTAGGTGAGAGCACAGAACCCTGCGGCACTCCGGCATTGACTTTATAGAACTCGGAGGAACTACCCTCACAAAGGACACGACTCCTCCGCTCTTCTAAAAAGTCTGCAACCCAGGCGCACAAACGGGGCGGCACACCGCCTAACTAAAGCAAGAAGGAGAGCCATTCGAATTACATTTGTATAGATCGCTTTTGAATTTGGTATGGATATGGTGACCGGGTTTTTTTTTCGCATTACATTTGACGTTTTTAGCAACTTATTTTGTCTCTTTTCTTTCAATGTTTATGGCCCATTTGAAAAAATAGGACAACTATACGAGTCTCATTTGGACTCCTAAGCTTTAGCTATTATTCTATGATTGAAACCAAGCGTGCCAACTTTTTAACACCTACAGTGACGTCACAGCCAGGGTAATATTATCACAGCCGACGGTACGTTCCTGCCTTTGGGTGCTCGACATTTTTAGGCTATTGCAGTTAATTATCACGCAACGAAGCATCATTTTAGTTTAATTTTATTTTAGTTTAACAGACGCGTGGACTGAAGTTAGCGGCGATATATAGCGGGGTTTTCGGACATGCGAAGTACTTACATGCATTTGCGTTATCTATGTAAATCTATATCTGTGACTAGCACATACTTAAGAAGGCCTACATCAAGCAGTGGGTGGTTGCGGGCTGATTATAATGTTGATGATGAAGAATGTTTACTTCTTTATTTCGTTTTGTGTACTTACCTACCTCTAAATAGGTACCTATACCTATACAATTTAAGTGAAACCAAAAAAAACTATGTGAAGTAAATAAACAATTTTTATTAGTATATAATTTAATAAATCAAATAAACAATTATTATGTTTTTCTATGTGATCGAAGTTATCTACACAAACAAGTACTTACCTCATGGAAAGAGGAAGGTCTCTTTTAAAACTTTTTTTTAAACGTAAAGTAAGAAGATGCCTAAAAAAGAGATAAGTAAGCATTATAATTTTCGATTTGATTTGATTTAAGATCCTACTCACAGCCAGTGTCAATAGAAATGACGGACGGGACTACACCCAAACAGAATCGAAGCGGTGGCGTTATCGATATTTTATGGACGCTTTATCCACTATTGGCTCGAAATGGATCGATACTCGCGATTATCATCTGCGTCGATGGTTTACAAACGTGGCCGTTTACGCGGCCGACTCGTCTCGTTTACATAATACACTTGTTACAATACAAAGAGTTACTTTGTCTCACGGGTTAGCTCTCAATCAATTAATTTGTTATAGGTATAGGTACCTTTGCAATTATGGGCACGTCAATGGAGTGACTGTATCTGCTGTCTTATATTAATTCAAAAGTATATTGATAACAGGTTTTACGGATGTGGAAACACTCGCTGTGTGATACGCGTTCACTTTACACATACACCTGGATGAGATCAGCACAGGACATAGGGGACTGGCACAAAATAGAAGAGGTCTGTACCTACAAACCTCTTCTGAGTACCTACTCAGCAGGGGGTGATTGCGGCCTGAAATAGTGATATTGATGATATAGTCGGATAGTAACGTATATTGATACCGTACTGAACTTGATAGCGCAGCGGCCAAGGTTTTCGGTTTGCGATTTTCCTTTGCAGCTTTCACAGTACTGCGCGAAAGCTCCTCCGTGCTTCGGAAGGCATGTAAGGCCGTTGTTTCCGGTTGTCATAAGATGGATGTCGTTAAAACCATCCCAACCAGCATTGAAGCAACATGGAGGGTTAGGGTCCATCTCCCCATGAGCTGGTTTCCATTAGGGAAGGCCTGTGCCCAGCAGTTTACCGCAACAGCAGTCCTCTGCCATAGTCCACATTTCACCAAATAGCGACTGCAAATGTGCTCAGCGTGACAGGTGGTGAACCCATCGCCGCTCTAAGTTGTTGGATGTATGTGCAGTCTGGTCCGTTAGTCGCCTTTTACGACACCTAAGGGAAGAGAGGGGGTGGTAGTATTCTTTCACCGCTACGCGACTCGGTTGCCCAGCAGTGAAACGTTATAAGTTGAGCGTTGGCTTACCTTTTGCAGGTTTCGTGATCACACGTAAGAACTCTTTACGTGTCTTGAAGATTATGCTGTTTGCTCGGCTATCAATAATTAACGCATTGTCGTAAGATTCATTTTTAATTATTTTTTTCAATGAAACCGATTATGACTTTGTCATTTCGTTTATAGAATACTTAAGGACAATTGCAAAGGGATGAAAAGCGTCAATGAAGAGGCAATACGAATATAATCGTTGAGCAAAACATATAAATTGTCCGGACTTTATGAAACTTTCTCTGAAAAGCCCTCCTGAAATTCGGTTCGTCGAAAATCAGGGCACTGTTTGACCGCGATAAAAAGAAACCGTAGTAAGATTTGTCGTAGGTAATTTAAAATCTCTCATAACTACAATTAAATTTACTGAAAAGAGAACATAATATTATTTTTCTCAACAACATTATTGCAATCAATCAACTTTCCGTGACTGCCCCGACTGATCGGTGACAGCTTGTTTGTAAACACGACATCCAAACGTCAACTGTTTGACAGCGCGCCGCTTAACTACCTACCGGGGTACCTGTACGCGAAAAATTATGTCACATTTGACGTAATTGAATTGAATTTCGAGCCGATATTGACGGCGGCGGTGTGGGCATTGCATCGGCTGCAAAATGAAAGTAACAAACGGTTTTATGAAACGTCTTGTTGCCGCTCGTTGGTGGGTAATCTGAGCCGACCGGTCCGCGTTGCACAACAAAAGCCGGCGAAACTAAAACAACAACGCAACTAATCACTGGCCCCGGTAATTGCACTGATGACTGGTGGCTACTGTCTGCACGCGTTAGCCCTTTACATTTAACCTCTTGTCCCCAAAAAGTAAAAAAGTATGTATACATAGTCTATTGGTACCTATATGTCACACTGAGCAAAGGCCTTCATCCTCAGAATAATAATGCATTCTATGCCTTCATCATTGTAGGTAATCAACCGGCCTAGCATACGCAACACGAGGAACTCTTAGGACCTCCAGCTGCGTAGAGACATTGCTTCTCTCAGTGTCTTCTACCGAAATTACTACGGAGAGTGTTCTGAAGAACTTTTTGATCTAATCCCGCCCTCTCCTTTCCTGTCCCGGACTTCACTTGCTGGTCTTAGGAAGCACCATCATATTGTGCAGAATATCAGCACTCGTACCAAAAAATTTGGCATGTCGTTCGTAAGACCATTCGGCTTTGGAATTCTCTGCCGGCGCATGTTTCCAAGCTCCTATAATCCCGGGTCTTTTAAACGGGGCGTGAAACGGCATTTATGCAGGTCATAAATGGGTGCGCTTGTTACCGTGCTTGTTCCACGGTGAGGAGCGCTCTCAATATTTTGGACTACATCGGCTGCTTACCCTCAGGCAGGATGTAGTCACTATGACGTGTCACATTAAAAAAAAACTCTTCTCGACCTTTTATCTCGTGTTTTATTCATTTATCTCTTATGTCTATCGACACTAAAGACACATAGATGCGCTTAGAACTCTACATAATCCTACTAATATTATAAACGCGAAAGTTTGTATGTATGGACATTTGTTACTCTTTCACGTAAAAACTACTGAATGAATTTGGATGAAATTTGGCATTCAGATAGTTTATAACCTGGAATAACACATAGGATACTTTTTATCCAGATATTCCCACAGGAACGTATGGATGGATGTTTGTTACTCTTTCACTTAAAAACTACTGAATGGATTTGGATGAAATTCGGCATACAGATAGTTTATAACCTGGATTAACACATAGGATACTTTTTATCTTGATATTCCCACAGGAACGGGAACCACGCGAGTGAAACCGCGAGCGGCCGCTTGTATGTCATAAATAGACTTAATAGTAGTTTTTGCATAAACTGTGGTATTTTTGTCTACAAACCTTAACATGAAAACTTAAAATGATTTGTCCGCGACATATCTCGTGTTGCGCATGCTAGGCTTACAAGTCTTCGCTACAGTTGATCATCATCATCATCATCAGCTAGAAGACGTCCACTGCTGGACAAAGGCCTCCCCCAAGGATCTCCACTACGACCGGTCTTGTGCTGCTTGCATCCAGCTACAGCTACAGTTGATGGGTTGGCTTAATCACCATGCTTGTTCAATGGTACAATAAACCATCTTTGGACCATCCTTTCTCAAAGTGACTTAGCTTTCACGATCGCGGTATTTAATACAACACGGTGGTATTAACCGCATCACGGGAAGTAGGAAGTCCGCGCGTGAGTGTTAATAAAGCGATACTTTTGTTTCGATATTACTCATCCAGAGACAGTACCTATGTAATAACGACACGCGTCGCCTTATTTGGCTTTAAATAAACAATCACGACTATTGTCCCCGAAGGGTTAGTCAGAGACTAGGCAATGAGGACAGCAAAAGCAGTCATCTACCATAGTCCACTTTTCACCAAGTAGCGAGTGCACATGTGCTCAGCCTGACAGGTGGTGAGCCGTTGGCCGCTCTATGCTGTTGGATGTATGTGCAGTCTTTAGTCCGTTTCGCCTTTTACGACACCCAAGGGAAGAGAGGGAGTAGGAGTAGTATTCTTTCGACACGGTGCGACACAGTCATAAAGTAAATGATTTGATTAAACAAGTAGAGTAACTCAGCAAGCCGCATTGGGCCAGGCACAGGCGGCGTGGTGGGTATTTGTCTAGGGTTGCCAAATTTAAAAAAAAAAAGTATTTTAATGTAAAATTAGAAAATAAACAGTATTTTAGAAAAATCTGTTCATTTTTCTTTTTTCAAAGATTTAACTCTTTGAAGCACAAGGTTTTTTCTTGTTGTCTTTACTATAATAGTTCACTCACCAGAGATGGAGTTTTTGCGAAATTTAATAAAAACTTGGTGGTCGAATTTTGATACCACAGTGCTTCAAAGGGTTAATAAGTATAGCTGCGCTGACTTTTTTACTTTTTAAACAGGTAGGTAAGTATTACGGTTACCAGTGCACAGTGATACTAAAACAGTATTTTGGATACTTTATTTTTGTTCAACAGTAAAGAGTAAGTAGGTATAATGTAGTGAAAAACAGTATAAAACTATTTTAACAGTATGTTGGCAACCCTAATTATGACTAAATCTCCCAATGCTGTTATCAATGTGAGAAGGTCTGTAGCCAGCAGGGGATGTTTTGAGACTGATGTTCATGAAAGTGGACTGTCAACAAAAGACGTCCTCTAGTGGCTCATGGCATGGCATGTTCCAACCTTAAAGGCCTACCCACTAAAACCTAGTATACCATCGTTTTCTGCCACGAAGATAGATTGGGACTAGCGAGCTATCCTCTTGCCGAGTCGGGACTACAAACGGTAAGCGCAGACTTATTAGGATTTAACCCTAAGCAAGGGGATGTAGAGCAGAGCATGTAGTAATTTAACCGGTCGAGAAGATCCAAAGGTGCCGGGTTCTATTACCAGCGGATAGTACATCTTCGTAGTTAGTTTGGTTGGTGATAGGGCTTGTTAAGTCCGCCTGGCTAGCTACCACCATCCTATCTAAAGTCTGGCGCCATAACAACAATAACTTATAATAACGACTATTATCCCAGAAGGGTTAGTCAGACTAGGCAATGAGGACAGCAAAAGCAGTCCTCTATCCACTTTTCACCAAATAACGACTACACATGTGCTATGCGTTACAGGTGGTTAGCCCATCGCCGCTCTATGCTGATTTGTATGTGCAGTCTTTAGTCCGTTAGTCGCCTTTTACGACAGACAAGGGAAGAGAGGGGGTGGTAGTATTCTTTCACCGCTACGCGACATGGTTGTATTCCGACAGCTTAAGGAATAAGATAGTTCTTTAGTGGTTGAGGATTCCGGACGAAGCGCGCTTCCACCTTCGGCCATATCATCATCATCACTTATCATCAGGTGAGATGAAGGCCAATCATTTAGCCATAATGGATAAAAAAAAGAGTTTTAATTTCTTCTATACTTTGGTGATATTTTGTGATTGCCTGTTTGCGAAAGAGATAGGCGATACTAATGAAGATATAACAAGACAATCATGACTGCATGGACTAAACCACGCTTGTTAACGTATAAAGTTGTCACTACGCAGTCTCCTGCCTGAGTGACATGTTTTTGTAGTTTTAGTTTTAATTATTACGTAGGTATATTGTTTCTTTTAGTTTATATTTTACTTATTTTTTTTTAATATTTTTATATAATGTGTAGCTTTTGTTTCATCTACGCATGTGGTGTTTACCTATAAGTTATTGTTACACTTAGCCTAAGGTTGTTATGCAAATCTTATTGTATGTTAGTACTGTGGTACATTAGTTACTAGACCAATAATAAATAAATAAATATAAGTTATAAGTAAGTATTCATTTTACGTATTGTAACGCGATTAGCTTTTTTATTGAGGTACAGTACATACAATTAAAATGGATATTGACACTCCATAAAAGAAGACAAGAAGATATACTTATCATAGATTCCACTGCCATTATAAATCCCCCGCGGTCAACAGTGGCGGAGGCTTTTGTTAACTTTAATATTATCAGACTTCACTATCTGAGGACAATGAAATAAATCTAGAGGAGTTCGGTGGCGAAGTGGCTAGGCTAAGAGCGATCTGGCAATCATAGTGGATACTTAGTACATACAAAGGCCGGTGTATAGCCAAAAAATATCTCAGTGCTTAGTACGGAACGTAATGCTTTAAACCCCGGATGCTGCCTTAATGCTTCAACACATAAATTGTTACTCATACATTTACAAACTAACAAATCCGTATCTAAAGAAAGAAATAGAAATCGCAAAACGTTATATCAGACCTGCAACTGCCAACAGTTATGCAACCAAGGCAAAACTTAGGCCTGTCGCTTCACCATGATTAATTATTTCGCATCCATTTGTTATTCAACAAAGGTCTGTAATCTGTTACATTTAATATTCAACACACGTTATTGTTTAAGCGCATTCCGAAATCGATACGTCTAGGACCTTCAGACTGACATTAGCTTCCATCAAACTCTTCGCTCGACCATGTACCGTCGGCGTCGGCAACGTATAATAATTCCTCAATACAAACGGTAAATAACCTTGTGACAGTTATAAAATGTCGCGCTTGCCGTTTTCTGAAACTTAAACCGGTTAGTTATCGCGCACAAGATAATCTTTATCCCAAAATCTTTTAACCTCGAGAGAAATTTTGGCAAGGCACTTTAATAAATCGCCTCGTCTTACATAAACACTAAAAAAACTTACTGCCAGCTTTCATAATCTAGATAATTAACCCACAGAACAGTGATTAACCGCCTAGAAAATTATATTTAAAGTCTCCAACGAATAACCTTATTTCTCGCTATTAAAAAGTGATCGCCAACGAAGCCAGTCTTCAGAATTAACAGAAAGCAACATCGGTACGTTTAAACTAAACACAGTCGAAAGAGGTGACGGCAATAAACAACTTCAGCTTACTTTCGTCGAATGCCATGTCACCGAATGGCACATTGCTCTAAAATAGTAGTCATAAATTGAACAATGAGCGACGACGGGGGACCGAAAAGAAAATTAATTTAGGTATTGGTGTCGGTCGGTGAACCCGCGATTGTGAAACGCTGAGCGATTGCGCTCAGCTGTTTGTGTAATACACCGGCACAATGCGCCGGCGCGCCGCCACATCAACTGGCCCTCGAAAACTTCACCTATGACGAAATTCGCCTTCAATTACCTACGCGCGAATCCTTTCAAAGACACTTCGCCGTTGCTCATCAATCATGCGGGCGATTCCAAAGGCGGTAGATACCTCGTTTCATTACCTTTAGTATTTTGATACAGATTGTGTACTAAGTATAAAATTAATGCATTCAATTTTGTTTTCATCATCATCATCAGCCTATAAACGTCCCACTGCTAGGCACAGGCCTCCCACGTGGACAATAGCACGTGGGGATATTGGGCCATAACCCACCACGCTGGCCCAGTGCGGGTTGGTGGGTTTTAACGACTGCCATCTTACGACAACAACCGGGACCAACGGCTTAACGTGTCTTCCGAAGCACGGAGGAGCTCGAGATGTTTTTAAATTTGGTCACCCATCCAGCGACCCGGCATTGCGAAAGTTGCTTAGCGAGCAAGATCGCAAGCCGGACGCGCTAGCCGCTGCGCCATCGAGCTCCTCGATTTTTTTTGCAATTTTGTTTTACATTATGTCAAATAATTTTTCTTATTATTATCATTTTATATCTCATCGTGAGAGTCGACCTATTTAAAAGTATGTTCATCACAAAATTATTAATCAAGATACCTAAATCACAGTTACGTTCTCAACAGCAGACTAATTTACATTTGACTCGTCAAAAATCTAAACGGCAAAAGCATACAAAACAATCGGTATAGCGTCCTCTTAACATAATCGATCGATTCCGAAACCAGAATAACGACTATTTTTGATTTTTATGTGAACGTTTTACGACTATTGAGCAACAATGACAAAAATCGCGGGGAAGAGCACACGGACGCAGTTGGTAATTGGAAGATGAGATCTCGTATGGAACATGGCCTGAGGCGGCATGAATGAAAGCCGCTCACCGGCATCACACTAAGATCACGACAGTCAAACAAAACGCAGCACTCAAACCGCCCGCTCGACGTACATCGCTCGGCCGCTTCTAGTAAGCACAGGTTCAATTCAGTAACCGTATTCGATGTATAAGGTGTTTTGCGATGCATTAGAGATGGCAAGCGGCCGATCCATGAACCTTTAAGGATATCGACATCCGCCGAACGAGTTTTTCCAGTCCATATCATCGCAATATCACGGTTATTATTGAAACGCGCGCGGCGGCCGCGACAGGTAGGTAAGTAAAGTATTTATCACGAGAAATGTTTACCTAGTGTTTCGTTATCTCACACATATTTCGTAAAGGGGAGATAATACGTTATAATACCGCTTTTTTTTGTCGTAGCTAACGAACTTTTACTATTCAAAAATGAATATGATTTACATGAGTAAAATTTTAAACACTGAAAAAAGACGACAACCTCAGGCGGGAATCGAACCACGCACCTTCCGCATTCCGGGCGGCTGCCTTAACCACTTGGCTACCGAGACCTCGGTAGCCAAAGCTGAGATACGTATACTTACTCCTGACAATTTTCGGAAATGTCACATTTTTCTACGTGATTTAACACATAATGAGAAGGCTATCAATTCCCCCCCGCTTTGACCCAAAGCGGGTTAGTGGGTTACAACAATTGACATTTTACGACAACAACCGGGACCAACGGCTAACTTAACATGGATATCAAATGGCTAACTTAACATGGAGTTCGGTAAGTGATATAGTGATAATTTGATTATCCATCTGGTGACGAGCCATTGCAATGGTTGCTTAACTTGTACGATTGTAGACCAAACGCGCGCCAGCCATCAAGTTTTCCAAAAGAATATTTACTACTATAATAAAAATGCTAAGCTATTTATCATTCGCTTACACTAACATTTATAGAGCTTTATAAATATAAATAATTATGTGTTATCATTGACAAGGATAAAGTTTAATGGACTCGTCGCTTAAGTTGAGCTTTGAGAGACCCTTAAAACTATTTTATTAATTGTTATTACGTTCACCGACGAAATCCATTACTAGATGGAACTCATATATTTTACTATCATTAATCAAACAAAAGATAGCTCAATAACATAATAATAATGTCGCGCAATCACTGCGTGCAATACAGAAATATGGTTTAGAAAGTCCATGCGACTGAGTCGGTTTTGATGGTATCTCATAGCGCCATTCCACGTAATGCTGAGACACATGGACAGCGCTGCGCTGCGGGTCGATAACGGACTATACAGAGAAGCAGCGAGTTATGCTCTCGAACGACCGATATTAAAATCAATATCTGGTTTAGACGTAATTTACCTACTAGTGTGAGATGTTTGGCATAATTTGATAATGAAAAAGTAGGCAAAACAATCTTACTTAGATTGATTTTTAATTTCGACCCTTAGTCTCGCTGCACTACTGCATTCTGGTTGAACATGTTAGCTGGTAAAAAAAATATTCCAGATTTATTCGAGATTTTGTAGCCAACGATTCGCTATCGCGTTTTGTGTGGCGCAGCCTTTACGGTACGGTACACGCGTAGCCTACTGGTCGGCCAGAGAAAAGTAACACAAATATTAAGTTCCAACCAGTTCACAATTGAAAGAGCTATTTGAAAGACACAGTGCATTCGTCACGGGTGTTTGTACACTGGCCAATGGATTATTTTTTCGTAATATTCTTGTATACACGTCGAAATGCGTTTATCCTCCATATTATAAAGTTGAAATTATTTAGAGTTCCAATTTTGGAGAAACTAAAACATAAAAACCTTTCTCACTGCAATTGCCCTCTTTGACGATAGAGATGTAGGTACGGCCTAATACATAGTAATAGAATACCGATTTATACTTTAATCGTGTTTTAATAAAAACACCAAATTGCCTAATAAATAACTTGATGAGATTGTTCAACCTTCGCCAGCTAACTTAACACTCACTTCTGGGTATAATCCTCTTGAACAACTTAGACACCCCAGTGCAAGCATCAACCACTGCCTTCCTGTCTCCCCGACGATTTCAGATGAAGTCTACCTGGAGGCAGTCTCTCGAATCTCAAGGCTTGATGACCACTCCGTCACTGCTTGGCTGCATCAAACTCCGTACCGTATTAAACGTGTACTGTCCTTTTTTATTGCAATATGGTTCAATCATAGATATAAACAATAGAGGAAGATACGCCATACCCTTAGTAGTATGAATCAAAAAATAGTCCTACTCAACTATATAGGTACCTACTAGATCGTTCAATAAGTCCCGAGTAGGGCATAAATATCGGAATTCCCGAATTTCGTGATTCCGGAATTTCGGACAGAATTTCAAGATATTATGGTTCCGGAATTGAACAGGTTAATATCGTTATTCCGATAGTACATTAAAAATTATAAAATGACTTTGAAACAACGTTATTTTGTACTTAGTTGTAGCGCGTAATAACAAATCAGTGATATTCTAATAATTTTATGACAGTAACTTTTTCTTGTTTTCCGATACAACGATACTAAAATAACAAACATTGCAATGACCTGCAAGTTTTGAGTGAGAAAGAGTATTTTTTTAACAAAAGATATTAGAAATAATCTTTAGGCTTGCATTTGGCCGCTATCTCACCTGATGGTAAGTGATGATGTGGCCTATGGTGGAACATGCTTGCCTAGAAGAACCCTGTTCACTCATGATTTAAAGAGTCCAACATTGTACCTGATAGTAAACTGGTAGGGAGTTCCACAGCTTTGCGGTACGAATGATAAAAGTGTAAGCAAAACGCTTCGTATATATGACGTCGTTCAGTTTGCCTGGTTGTCCTATGGTAGAAAGGGGATGAAGGAATTAAATCGAATAATTCCGTGACACACTCTCCGAAGTGTATCCTATAAAAACTATAGACATGCGACCTGGCACCGATGTTCCAAGCTCTGCTTGGCTTGTCGTCAGTAAGGTTGTCATCGTTGATGAGCTTTCTGACTCTCCCGTCAATTGACTCCAGTGCCCCAAGTTGGTATTTAGCGGATCCGTCCCAAAGGTGAGAACAAATACTCTATACACGACCGGACTTGTGCTTTACATAAACTAAGCAAGTAAAAGTAAGTAAGTAAGTAAATTAAGTAATTTATTAATGTATTATCTGACTTACAGCTCTTTTAAAATGTTGACAGAGCTATCTTTGAATTTTTTTTCTATCGAGTGAAGTATTACCAATCATGTTTCTGTCTATAAGAGTCATTAGATAATATGTTCAAATATATTATATTGAATTTTAGAACTGTGTGTTTCATATTGGTGGCAGTACAATCAATCGAAATTGTTAAAAACGGGAAAAGAGAGCCTTATGGTTCTATGCTTGGATTTCTTACTAAAACTATTATTAAACTGATGAAGAAAATTGTGATCTCGATTAGTAACTAATTTTAGACATTGTTGATTATTTTTAATTATCCTTGTGAACCATGTTATTTTACTGTTGATTGTGTTTCATTCAAGAGTTCTATATTATGATTATAATTATTTCGTTTTACGTCGCATCTCCTAATTTTACAAAAAAATATCAATTTCAGAACTAATACCGGAAATCCGGAATCAATGATCAATATCGATATTCAGTTCCGGAATTTGAAGTAGATGGTGCATAATATTAAAAACTCTTTTGATTTTTAGAAATAACTGGCCATCAAGTGTAATGTTTTAAATTTTTTTGATAATCGAACAATTTCAATATTGGTTTACAGATATTTACGAGACGTTACTTTTTTAATTTCAAAAACAATATAGAAAAACGAGTTTCGTGTGTTGATAAAACATTGTTTTTTAATAGGGAAAAAACACCATTCAAGCACAGCATTGGCTTATTAAGTGTTATCTGGAATCTGCTCCATCTAAACCAACCATTTGTCGGTGGTATGCCGATTTCAAACGCGGTCATATGGACACAAAATACGCTGAACGCTTTGGTCGTCCAAATGAAGCAGTGATTCAACAAAACGGTAGTATTTTCACTTATTTACATCAAAATTTGGCCATAAAAAACTTTTCTTCAATGGGTTCTTATAGTATTTTCACTATTTTACATCAAAACTTGGCCATTAAAAAGCTATTCTCTAAATGGGTGCCGCGTCTGCTAACAATTGATCAAAAGCGACAACGTATTAATGATTCAGAGAGCTGTTTCGCACTGTTTAATAGAAATAAAAAAGATTTTTAGGTCGGTATGTGACAATGGATCAAACATGGATTCACCATTTCACTCCGGAATCCAAACGGCAGTCAGCAGAGTGGAGAGTGCGGCCGGTGAAAGCCGCCTGAAGCGGAACAATCTGCCGGGAAGGTTATGGCCTCTGTATATTGGGATGTGCATGGAATAGTCTTCATCGATTATTTTCTATAATTTGTGTTTTGTCGAATATTAATGTGAAATATTGGTGGATTATTTACTGTTATGTGTTCGTGAACGTGCATGAGTGTTAGCACATAAAGCAACATCACTTTTCATATTCTCTCAAGAAGTCCGTGTGTTCATTAAAGTCCCTTCGAATACGGCTTACAAACTTTACTTCGTTGTTTTCTTTACAACAATTATTAAGGAAGAAAATTAAACTTTGATGTAGGGAAAATCAATTATTTAATCGTCGTTATTGGGTTTCAATTCTTCCATTTCTGCATGTGTCAACATTGAGCAAATTCTAAGGCGGATCTCCATTTGTTTATCTTCAGAAAATCGACCGGTTATATATTTAGCTAAGTTATTAAAAAATGTGTTCATGTTCTTTTCATTGCAATCGACGTCTAATATGCTAACGCTCTTTTCTTTGTCTGGCGAAGCACCAGTTTTCGAACAGCCAGAACTAGAACTAGAATCACTGTATTTTCTTTTTCTAGATTTCAGTTCAAGTTTTCTCAATGGCTCAATATTATCTAAATATTTTATAAATTGCGACTGCGATAAAGATTGGTTTCTGGGAGCAACGTCTAACGAAGAAGTTGAAGCTGTAGTAACATTTGTACCTTGTAGGGTGTAGCAATTTTGAATTGTCGGAAGGATTTGTGTAATTGTCGATAAAGAGCTATCATTATTGAAGCTTGTAACTTGTGGCTGTAAGATTTCGATTTCATTTCCACTCCCATGTGAGAAAGTTGCAGCTGTACTTTCAAGTTCAACCTTAACTTGTGGGGCCGAACCATCATTAGATTCTGCTGCTTTGAAATTTGACTTCGGAGAGGAAATATCGTTTGTATCTTCGCTTGAGACAATTTTCGAATTGGAATTTTTATTATTACCATCATCAACAACAAATACTACTACAGGCTCATTACTTGGAGCAATGACTTCAACAATATTGCTCACATTAGCAATAACAGGCGCCTTCGTCATTACATCAATTTGTTTCCTCAATAAAAGGCTTTCAAAATTATTAATGACACCATTAACAATGGATTGTACATTGATATCCTTAACGTCAACACCTGTACTTTGTTCTTTCTCCTTTTTTTTCAACATGGATTCAATCATATCTTGTGTAAGTATAGTTTTGTCTTCCAAATCTGAATCGTCTTCGCTTTCAATTGCTGCAGTATCTGACAGATCGTCGAAATTATGTAGCTCGCCATAGCTAGAGAGAAAACCTAGAAGTGAACTTTCAAGGTATCTGGACTTCTCACCAGTTATTAGATGTCTTTTTACTGCTTTAGTACGTTTGTCGCGTAAGGTTTTCCATTTGGATTTGCAGAGTTTAACTGAAAAAGTAAATGTAACGCTTTATGAAAAATATATCACTCTATAAACTATAAATGCATTCATTATGTAGTCATTTCTACTTATAAAATGGGTTTTAAGAGATTTTTTTTAGTGCCTTTAAACAGTTTATAGTTTATAAGTACCCAAAATTTAAAACCAAAAAGCGAACGAACGAACAAACGACGCGGACGAGAAAAAAAGAACTCCGCGTCTCCTCCATATAAAGTGAAGCCCCTTAAACCGTACGTTACACGCACACACACCAAGATCAGCCGACCGATCAGCCGTCATTCTGCTATAAAACATCGTACCTATACCTACATCACAAAATAATTAAGTATGCCAGTAATTATTACCTTAGTTTTTGCTCTTTTTAAATACAAGCTAACTTAGGGTTAACGCGTGACAGAAACAGCCCTTTGTTGCAGAAAACTAAATAAAGACTGTATTCGAAAATATTATATTAATTTTTGGCTTTGCTTTACTTTTCTTTGCAAATATATCACTCAAACGCACATATTATTATTTTTTTGTTGATAAAATAACAGATACTGCAAATCCAACCCGGAACCAATATCTGTTTCACGAATAGAATCCAACCCGCAATCTTAACGTTAAAAGTAGTTTTGCTTTCCATCGGTATTGGGCAACTGTAACCAATAGGTAGTTATGGTTTACTACTTTTTTATGTAATTTACCCTGCCATAGAATGAGAATCATTTATGTTAACTAGTATCCCCGTAACCGAACACACACCAGCATAAATTGTAGTATTGCTCTCAAGGAAGTTATACCTAAACTGGAATGTGAACGAGCTGCCGATTTACGGTCCTCCTCCTCCTCTCTTTCACCTTTCATTCTTGGCATACCTAGATAGATAGACGCTGACTATACGCCTCAGAATAATAACTATTATTCTAATCTGGACGCTGACATGACAAATCAGCATGACCAATGACAGAGACTGTAATGACACTGAAATGAAAAAATGAAAGGGACACACGACTCTCGCAAGCGGTATCTCACTCGGACCGCGTTTCTCTCCTGAGCAAGTGATTTCTGTAATAGAACTTAAGGCTCATAATTTTAAGATTCACTTTTAAACGATGTCAAATTGCTCGTACACATTCCACATTAGGTATAAGTTCCTTAGGCAGTTGTCCCACCGCCGACGATGAACGAGAAGCGAGTCGAGCTAGAACTAGAAACGAGTCGGCGAGCAGCGGAAAGCGAGTGTATAGTTCCGATAGTTTTGTCGCTGGGCTAATAAGCGAGTGTACGAGTAAGACGGGCGATTACTCGCGCCACTCGCTCGCGGCGGCCAAGCCAAGCTCACAGTCCTCTTGGCGGGGAATGACCACTGCTGCTGGATGGTCTCTCGGCGTGAGTTCTGATCGCTGAGCGAGTATCGCTAAGCGAGAATTATCTTTGATAGCTCTGGTGGCTCAGCGACGAACTAGTGGAGCGAGTCCTCGCCGGCAGTGTGAACAGTCAGCGATCAACTATTTATTTATGCATCTCTATTGTTTACACGGAAATCTATTCTTCGTTTCTTGAGAGAGAAAATAACGGATAATTAGTCGTTTACTCGCTGTTGGTGGGACAACTGCCTTAATCGCGGTGCAGAGTCCTTTTTTAACTCGTCCGTGACATAGTAGTGTTTATAAAGCGCTTGTAAGTTTTTGTATAAGTCAAAAGGCTGCACCTTAAAAATTACAATTCACATGAAGTCAAAAAACATACATTGCGTAAAATAACCAAAGCAATACCAAAAGGGATTAATAAGCTATACAATTGGGAAAGATTTTTTACATTAAATTGACAATTACAACATTTTTTCTTCATAAACAAACACCACTACCTACATTGCAATGTGTTAAACTAATCGTCATTATAACATTCATTAGTAACACTCACCAGGCTCGCCTACTTCTGCTGCGACTTGATCCCAGGATAACATCGAAATTTTCTTCGGATTATTCCTTGAATATAATTCTGGATATTTTTTCACTGCATTAATCAATCGAATTTGCAGCTCTGTAAACTGTTCTATTTTCTTTTCCATTATTATACGCAATTAGCATTACAATTCCGCAGGTACGGGCGCGTTGCCTGTAGTGTAAAAAACAGGTTGAGCGTGGCAGCTGCTGCGCGACGACACGAGCGGCTTCTCGCGCTGTCGGGAGCGAAGTGGGGGACGGAACGCGCGTCACAACGAAGAGCGAGACAACGCGCGTCGCCTTACTCCCACCAGTTTATGTGACGCCGCCGCTTCACAGGGCTGCTCGCTAGCTATAATTAAGTTAAATTATCATTATTAACTTTCTGTACCTACCGTGGCTGGGTATTGGCTTTCTTGAAAGTTGTGTCATTAAATGACAAAAAAACTGTTTCAGTTATTTTTACATAACAATTTGATAATTTTGATTGTTTGATTGTAAAGAAGAGCCGGCCCAGCCATTGCAAAAGTTATTTAGCCTTTACAATCCTAATCGAAAGGTAAAAAACATATATTTATGTACCAAAATATTTATAAAAACCAAGTGCTAGACTTCCTTTATTAAGTGCTTTTGCACAAGTAATAACGGATTCGCTCTTCCTTAAAATGCAATATTTATGGCGGTACATACTTAACCAAACCCAAACTAATCTAATCATGATTAAGTGTTAAGTGTTGTGTTAAGTCGATATATAATTACAAATCAATGGCCACGAATGTAAATAATGTTCGCACATCACATCAGAACGGCTGCACCTATTTGGCTAATTCTTTTTTGTTGTATTCGTAATTGTCCGGACAAGGTTTGTATGAAATAATGTTTTTGTTTGTCACGGGATACGGGGTACGGGTGTTCAGTGTTCACGCGGACGAAGTTGCGGATGGGTTTTTTGAAGTGGGAGTTTTGAATAAATAGCAAGGAATGTAAGAATTGTTCCGACAAACTAAAATAAGAGGAGTTTCTCCCGTGTTCTTTTAGCAACAACACGTGTTGTGAGACTCCATTTTATTTCAATCTACCGTACAATACTAAATTTACTTAAAAATATAAGTGTAACTTGAAATTGGCTTGATGCTAAACGTGAAGCCATTATTAGAGAATATTAATATTAGGTTAGATTAGAACTTAATTAAGATGGCAGCAGACAGTCTAACGGATTTCAAACGAATGAACGAACAAAAATACGCATATACTAATAATGTACATTCACTGGAAATCGAAGCCGGGACCTCTGGATCAGAATGGTGGTTTAGCTACTTCCTTGTGTGGAAACGCACGTGTAATAAATGAGGATACTTTTGGCAACCCTGCTTCTACAGTCTAGCGCGCGTTTTGCCAACACTCTGTGAAGGTCATTGTACTTATGAGGCGAACGCGCGGTATCTCTACGATTGACGATCGGCGCGTCTCGACGTCGCGCGCCGCACAGCTCTAGCCATTGAGGTATTACGACTAATGACGACAGTCTCTTGTCGTAATAGTCGATAAGCAAGTTTTGCACACTGAATCGCGACATAATGTTCTGCAAACTAGAGATGGAAATGATTGGTATTTAGAAATCATAATCATATGATCATATTATGATATTTTATTTTCACAGTGAAATCACCTGCTATTTTTCATTGAGAGTTTTATCATTGAAAATATTAAAATGAAATGACATGGTAATTGAATAATGATTATGATGTTGATTGGCGACACAGACCACGTTATGTGGTCTGTGATTAGCGAGGACGACCGCCCCCGCACAGGAGAAATGTCACTTCATTTTGTTAGTTTCGATAAAAATCATTTGAAAAGTGAAATAAAAATTGTATTTCATTTCAATAAATAAAAATAAAAATAAAAATTGTATTTCATTTCATTCATACACGCACTAATGAGAAATCATAATCGCTGTGATTGCAAATGACAATAGCAGAGATGTCATATGAAAAACTAAATCTTATGATTTTAACTGCTATTAATGATTTGTTCCATCTTTACTGCAAACGCCTGACAACGGAGATCCGCCTTCGCCCCCTCCGCCCCACACGATGGCCGCTGTCATGTATCTGAGCATATTTTTTGTATAGCATATCAGCTCTGGTCATAATACTTCAAGAGCCCTAGCAGCATTGTATTACGTATTTCACATTGATTTTGTACACGTTATTATTATAATCACAATCATATTGTTTGCTAAGGCGAAATAAAAACCTTTTTTTTACCACCTGGCGCTGGGATAAAATAATTATTCTACCATGCCTTAAAAATAACTTTATGAAATTAGAAAAAAAATAATATTAACAATAGGTAGGTTTAGGTTCACAATCCAAAAAAAAATGTATAACCTTTTATTTTATAAGTAATAATAATTAATCGTATATTTATCAACCATGTCGCGTAGCGGCGAAAGAATACTACCACCCCCTCTCTTACCGTGGGTGTCGTAAAAGGCGACTAACGGACTAAAGAATGTACACTTCACGGCTCACCACCTGTCACGCTGAGCACGTGCAGTCCCTATTTGGTGAAAGGTGGAATATGGTAGAGGACTGCTTTTGACGTCCTCATTGACTAGTCTCTGTTTAACCCTTCGGGGATAATAGTCGTGATTATAGGTACAGTGGTGGTCATATTATACAATTTGTAAAACAGAAAGTATTTGAAGAAATCATGTAATATTTGATACTCTTTTCATGACTTAGCACCAAAGATGTTCAATTGGATTTAGATCTAGTCTTTTAGCTGGCCAGTCGAAACTATTGTGATTCGAGAAATTCCTTTACTAAGCGTGCCGTATGATCATTATCGTGCTGAAATATCCAAATTACCGGAAGACCTCTTCAGCATAAGGTAACATTGTTGTTTCCAATATATCTTTGTACCGAAGTTGATCCATGTTACCTTCTACGAGCTTAATAGGTCCGACTCCGTGACCAGAAAAGAACCCCCCAAATTTTTCCATACTTTCTTGCAAAATGCAAACGGGCTTACCTATGGCACTGTTTAAACGTGGGTACCTTACTTCTACCAAACGTCTCTGAATAGTGCGTGCTGGGATCGCTGAAGGGTTGTTATCTCCAAAATATGCTTTTATTATCTCGTTAGACCCCTTAAAAGGATCTTGTCTTGCCAAACGAACGATATTTCGTTTTCGGTTTCGTTAAGTTTTTAAGAACGATATTTCGTTTTCGGTTTCGTTAAGTTTTTATTCAACCTTAAAGTTATTGAGTTGCCAAACTGCTCTCGTATAAGGAGGAAATATGCAAATGCGTTTGAAAAAATCTTGTGTCACACATAATAAGCGTTCTTAATTTTAAGACCAGCACTGTATGTATGTATAAATCGTATATTTGCAGAATATCGTGTACATAACATAGAGACGTAAGACAATGATTTTAAGTATTTATCAACTAACTACGGGTAAACCCTTGGGCTTCATCTCACCTGATATTAAGTCATATAAGGAGACGTAACGTAAACAACGGTGAGTTTGATGGAAGGCCGATGGTGGAAGCGCGCTTCATCCGAAATCCTCCAACACTGAGGAGCTGGTTATCTTATCTTTATCGACGACCTCCTTGGTCGAGTGGTTTGTACACCGGTTTTCATGGTGTCGCCATCTCTGAGGTCCCGGGTTCGATCTCCGGTCGGGTCAATTTAGAAATTATGGTTTTTCTAAATTGTCTCGGGTCTCGGTGTTTTCTATGTATAATAAGTATTTTAAGTATATTTATCCGTTGCCTAGTAACCATTTAACGAGTTTCTTCGAAGCTTCTCTTGGGCTAGATAATTGGTGTGATTGTAGGAAAGTTGATTTTTTTTTAAATCTTTAAAACTGTCGGAGCTGTGAGCAATGCTGTTAATTGTCATTATGGCGCCAGACTTTAGATGACATGGTGGTAGCTGGCCAGGCGGACTTAACAGCCCTACCATACCACCATCCAAACCAAGTACACAAAGATGTACCCCCGCTGGGAATCGAACTCGGGAACTCTGGGTCTAAGATCGGTGGCATCGTCACTAGACCACAAAGGCGGTCATATCTTTCTTCGTCCACTAAAGGTTAGAACAAATGATGATGAAAACAAGGATGATGCCTCTGAAGGAATTCAAATGGGCTCAATTTTATAAATCCAATTTACAAAACTGCAAATGTTAATAAAATTCCCAACCAAAGAATAATTTAGTAATTATTTCTGACAATTTTTATCTACTAGTATTAATAAAAATCAATTGCCTAAATGTTTGTACGCGCATCACTTCAGAACGGCTCGACCGACTTGGCTAATTGGTTTTTGCTGTGTTTGTAATTATCAGAACAATTGTGTGAAAGAAAAATTGTGGAAATTCTTTACGGGAAACGGGGTGTTCTCGCGGACGAAGTCGCGGGCGGGCCGCTAGTTTTAAAATAAACTCTGCTCAAATTGCAATACAAATATACACTTAAATTTATTTCTTTATGAATCATTCATTAAGAAAATAATGTCGCGCCTCCAACTAAAATAAAATTACGAAGCAACGCGACCGTAGTCAAGGGTGGGTTTCGTAGCAGTCGTAGCAATCGTAGTCGAGAGTGACGCTTTATTCAACTACGAGCTTCTACTACGGATTCCAGTAAGAGCCGCACCGACATCTCTCAAATCGATTAAAGAGGCCTATTACATCTCGACTGTGATTTTTGCGTAAAATGGCCAATTTCGGCGTTCTTGATTACATTAACAATTTTGACTTAATGAATAGTGTAGAATAGCTATTGGCATAGTTCGTAGCGGCCTCGCTTTTTGTAAATTTTGCTTAACTTTTTAATTAATCCCCAAATTGCAGAGAAAGCTTTTCTTAGCTCCTAGATTTAACTACTGTCCTAAACACATGAAATAAAAAAAATGGAATGGTATCTCTAGTTATAGTTCGTAGCGGCATCGAAATTTATAGATATCATTGATTTTATATCTTATTCATTAACCAAAAAACTCCGAAAATCGCTTTAAGTTAACTGTGAATTTCTCCTATCTACGATAATATTATTGAGCAAATTTTATACCAGAATAATCGTTACTTCATGAGGAATAAATATTTTATTATGAATTTATTAGCTTATTTCGATAAAAACGATAAATACGACTCCAAAATTACTAAAAAACGCGATGCGCCGGCCGTCCGAACTCAGCTTCTTCTCGCAGAGAGGAGTTTTGTAATATTCAGCATGTAGGTATTTATTATCCAATTTCGATAAAAACGATAAATACACTGCAAAATTACTACAAAATGCGAAAATGGGCATTTTACGCAAAAATCACAGTCGAGATGTATAGACCTTAAAAGTAATAGGATTTTTTGTCTTTTCGGGGAAACGATTAGTCATCAACTTGTTAGACGGTGAGCTATGTTAATATTCAAATTTTCGTTTTTTTTGCGTTTATATCGCTCAAACATACTTAAAGACAAAGAAACGTTAAAAAAACGACTACCTCAGGTGAGACTCGAACCTACTTTTTCCGCATACCGTCGAGTTTATTGAATTTTATTGATATTAATGAACTGATAATAAGTTGACGAGAGCTGAAACAACGATGATGTAGTGGTTGACATTGAATAAGGCTTACATTGACTTACAAAATAGATAAGTAGGTATAGGACGTGTCGACTAAATTTGCACGAATTGAATAAAGCCTTGAAAGCCTATCGGCAAGGCATTTGGTCCGGTTTGGGTGCAGGTGCGGGTTCGAGTTCCACTCGTGATCATTTTAACACATTTTCTCAATTAAAAAAAATAGAAAAAATCAAAATGTCAAACATAAATAGTAGTAACATAATAAATATATATAGAGCTGCTTAACCTCTTACATATTTACATAGGGTCACCAAGCATCATCTTTTCTTTTATAATTATAAATAGTATATTGCTCCACATGAAAGCAGTACAATGGGCGGATACTTAACATCAAATTGCAAAAAAGTATAATTATCACAAACACATAAGTAATAAATAAATAATGCAAATTAACGAAACGATCCAAGACAAACTTTATTATTCGTAAAACAAAATACGACAAGGTTGAAAACAAGAACACTCCGTGTTTTGCGAAGTAACGACTCGCAAAATTACGCAACCGAGTGCGGTTATGAGGAGTTAATGCCAAAAAGTTAATCGTACGGTACATGCAAACAAATACCAGCTTAGGATTAAAAACTATATAAAAAAACCGGATGAGGTATTTCCCTTTATGTGGTATCCTCATAAGAAGAAATTACTGCTATACTAATAAGTACACTATACACGCCATCATAAACCTAAACTCTTTTTTTTGAGTATTTTCAATTTACAGGATTTCAATACTGAACCTAAAACCAAAGTAGGTCAAAGTACACTAGCAGCCCGCCCGCGCCTTCGTCTACGCTAACTTAGAAAGATCGTCATAGTTCAGCTATTTAAAAAATATATCTTCAAAATATAAACAAAAACCCTCAGTTAACGCTCTATCTTTTAGTGAAAATCGCATAAAAGTCCATTGCGTGGTTTAGGAGAATAGTGCCACAGACAGAGGAAAACGGCGGCTTTACCATATAATAAAAAATCCATTGCGTGGTTTAGGAGAATATTGCGGTGCCGCAGACAGAGGAAAACGGCGACTTTACTTTATAATATGTAATGATAAAGCGTTGGTTTTTGTGTCACAATCATATACTGCAGAGGAAACAAAGAGGAGGACAGAGAGCTAACCAAAAAGCGTAAGCTAGCACCCAGCAGCTAGTGTTCAAGGAAGACTAGTTGTTTTTTACCTACCCCGGCCCGGAAGACATTGGGAAGCTCCCACCGAATGACGCCGACCTAAAACTCTTCGATGTTGTTTAGCCTCAAGGCCTTGCTATGAAGATAAGATAAGATAATTTATTACTGTATAAGTAAGTGAAGGAAAGGATGTGTGTCAGGATTCTATCTATTTATATACAAAAAAAATAGCTGTGCGTTTGTCTCGCTAAAACTCGTGAATAGCTGAACCGATTTGGCTAATTTCGTTTTTGAAATGTTTGTGAACGCTCAGGGAAGCTATAAACGGTGAGAAACATAAATAATAAGTAACGGAAAATACTAAAGACACTGGCTAAATGTGCTGACCGAAAAATTTTGTATTTATTAAGTTTTGACCACATTTAATGAAGTGCACCGGGTCATCTAGTTGCTGTATAAAAACTTGTTTATTATTGGTCACTCCCTATAATTATTTTTAAAGCTACGATGGCCTTAGTGTCTAATATACATATGTTATCGGTTGTGTCTTAATTTATAAACTTAACTACTTATTTCGGCAATTTTTGTACCACATCGATATTCAAGTCACAGGGCGTTAGTCTTCACACAAAAACGTCTATACACCGCTCCCTACGACCAACTCTTGTGTTTAACAAGTACATCTAATCAAACTGCAGAAAACACAGATCTCATTTAAAGTATCCATTTGTGTGGTGACAACTGTTACTGACAGCGGCGTCCATCCGCGTGGGTCTCCTAAACCGGTTGAGATAACCAGTGGAGATAAGCTGACAACAGGATCGTTATCGGTCCATTTTTCGTGGAAGTCCTCCAGTGCGTTTTGTTTAATCAATTCGCTGATAAATATGGACTGTAACGAAAACCAGTGAATCTGCATTGACACGATTCACTTTATTATCACTTTCAGACTTTCTTATCCCACTGTTGGGATAAAAAAGACCTTTTTTATGCCGTTCTCTGTTGAGGCCATTCGCCTCGGTCTTGTGCTAACATGTTCCACGTGCAACTTACTGTCTTAATTATATGATCGACCCATCTGGGCAGTGGTCCCCTAATGTTTTACTTAACTTACGTGAAAAAAAATTATGTTAAAATTACTAACTTTGTAACATCTATCAGAAAAATCGGTAATCTGTAGATGCGTTCGCGTACTTTTTTATCTCTTTATCACAGCAGGTTCAAGCCTGTTCGCTTCCCGTCTTTCTTACAGTAAAAAAAACAGTGTTTTAACTTGGTGTATTGTACTGTAATGCACTGTATGTAAATGTGTGATGATCATCAAAAGTGCCTTCTTATTCTTATTTTTAAATAAGTAAATATGCTAAGGAAGTGGTTTCTTTATTTTTACTAACTAATATCATTAATGTTAGGTATCATAGTTTGCAATGCTTGTTGCATTCTACTGTACATGTTTTCATAATAAAGTATTATTTGATAATTAATTATTTAATGACTCGTCATCGATAAAGCAACCTTAAAGGACACGTTAATATGAAGATTGTAATAATACAAGTACCTATGGACCGCGGTCGTTAGGCGTTCCTAACGAGATGAATCTCATTACTTTGTTTAACGTTAAACTTAATAATGTTACTAGCACCTGCGTTATTCAACTTATTAAAATTGGATGTGCAAGTTCAACTTAAATTGTTTTTACCTGAATGAATTTATATTTATTATCACAAAAAGTAATAAAGTGGCGAACAAGTGCGCTTTATTAGCGTTGAGCCTACCACGCATTCCGATTCTCAAACCAGTCTGCGTGAAATGGAACGCTGACAGTTGAAGAAGCTCCCCGTTGGCGGCGCCGCGCCTCGTATTCTATCAACTTTTCGACTCGGCTGTGTAATAGTCGCTCGCACGGTCAGCCGACTGCACGCTGAAGACGACCCGCCATTCTTGACGCATGCCAAATTCAAATACGATTGGCGGGAAGCATTAACTTAATAATAATGTTATTTTATACCATGTTATAGCAGAAATCGGCTACTTCTTAATCTTAAGGATAATAATGTGGCCAAGAGCAAGCACATTTATTATTTAAAAAAAATTTTTATTTAACTCCATCATATTTTGTGGGCGTGGACTTTTGAAAAAAGTACTGTAGCTACTTCAATAAATATTTAATAAAATAATTACATTGTGAAGAAACACACTTTTCTTAAGTTTTTTAAAGTTTACGCGAACTCTACACGTTGATACTTTTAAGTTTCTAATCGCGATTAATTTTACATATTTATCGTTACGTTTCGAACTCTTTACTTCGAACTATTCGTCTTCTGGCAAGACCTTCGCTCCAAGACATAACAACAACGATACAACAAAGTAAACTAAAAAATAATTAGTCTTTAGTGTGCGTGTGATCTATAAATCGCGGTAGATGATTCCGAGTGGGCGAGATCTATGTAAATGTCTACATGCTCCATACTTTCGAGATCGTATCGACGAGCCGCGAACGCGCCGCTTGGACGCAAATGACAATCATTTGCCTCTTTAGTTTCGTCATGATTTCATTACTCGTGAGCAGTGCGCTAGGACAGGTTTGAACTCATTGTAGTGCTGTCACTTAAATATAGAACACCTTTACTTACGTAATTTTGTCGCGATAATGTTTTAATGTTCGATGACAATTACTATATAAAATTTATTACCGGCTTCAATGATGACAAAGAAACCTAACAAGGAGGTAATAATAAAAAAACTTCAATGACTATCATAAAGTTCCAGTAATATGCTAAGCAATGACGCGTCTTAGTAACTAACATTATATACTCGAACACTGTTTTAATTAACCAAGTCGCTCTCAATCAAACTTACAAAATTAGGTGTTTAAACGCCTATAAGCGCCGCATTGTGAACACGATTGTGTATGAGACAAACCACATCACACCACACAATATATTTTAACGTCGTTAGCTCACAAAAAATGTTAATGGACGCTAAGTCTCAAGAATTAATACACTCGGGGGCGGACCATACATAAAATTATCGTAAAACTTGTTAATACTACTGTTATAATTTATGGCCGGTTTAATTTATTAAGCTAGATGTTTACAGTGCCAATACGTGATGACTTTATCTCACACCGAAGCTTACATTAACGGACAAGTATATACCTTAGAGTGGTATACAAGATACAAAGAATGCAGCAATAAGTGCGCACTCACAATCAAGTTCCTATTTAGTTTCATTGTTACATATAGGTACAGCCCACAGCTTTGTTTAGGACCTAACAATCAATTAGATTGGAAATGCTCATGTCTCAATGCAGTTGAGACGTTTTAATTGCTTTGTGTTTAGCATTATTCACGTAATAGATAACGTTGTAACATAACATTAAACGCCTTATCTTAATACGAGGTTAATTATGTAATCAACTATGTCTATATCACGTGCTATGTCTAGAGATAACGACAAAAATGAAATTCATACAAACATTAACCATACTAGGTATAATAATTACAAAAATAATCACAACGAGTTGACCTTTATAGCGGTATGGGGACCAACATTCGAACTCTTCCGAGTCAAAGAAGCCGCGGCAATGTAACTGTGAAGCGGGCATTTGTCGAGCTTGCGTGTCAATAAACTTGATTCGAAAGTGGAAGACGCTCCGACTTATATAAGCAAGCAACAATGTGAGCCGGCCGAAGAATAGCCATAGATTAAACAAACCGTTTCTGTGGGATATGTTGTACAAACACTAATTCGATCGGATGGGCGCGGGAGTGTTGGCCGTGTCGTGGTCCATGTACTTCTGTAGGATAGTTCAAATGCGAACGTTTTACGGTTTGAAAGTTTGAGAGACCGAATGATGTTCTAAATACGATTTGTAAATCTTCATTTTATCATATTTACAACTTAAGAGGATTTACGCATTTCGGTTTCCCATACAAACTTCCAAGTCGAAATTTTTAAAAACCAATAAGCCAATTTTAATGAAACTTTGCATGCTGAAGGAACACACAGGGATCTAAATAGTTTGTTGAAAACATTTAAAAAAAATGTTTATTTAACTGAGTTATTGCGATTATTAACTTTCTATAGTGGACTTTAAATCGCAATAACTCAGCTAATAAAATGTTTTTAATTTTTTTTTTAAACAAACTATTAAGATCCTTGTGTTTTATTTTAGCATGCAAAGTTCCATAAAAATTGGCTAATTGGTTTTTTTTTTTTTTAATTGGAAGTTTGTATGGAAAAGCGAAATGCGTAAACCCTCTTAAGTATTGTGTAGTGATAAATAACCTGTTAAGCAGCTCTCGGGATTTCAACATAGTCAACCCGAGCTAATTTCACCTGACCCACTGAACACATAATCTCTCTGTGACCACGGACCCCGTAATGTAAATGATTCGAAACGTCAGAACTAAAATAAAAAATTAAAATGTAGTTAATAAACGCGAGTTCATCCGTAAAGATGTTTAATTTCTAAATAAACAGTGTTTATACACGAATTATTTTCCATTACTCCTAAACTATGATTACTGAACCAAAAAAAATAAGTCTTGAAACATTATAAATGAAACATACGGTATTGCACATCTGCGCGTTTATTCTTTGTATCACTTACTGAATACACGTCTCGATACGGCTACGGTGCTCGGCGACGGCAGTCCAGTTATTTGCAAAACCGCTATTTATGGCAATCCCATAAGTAATTCGAACATTAGATACACCGACCACAATATATTCAAGACTATTATCCCCGAAGGGTTATTTTTATTTTTTTATAAAAGAAGGTGCAAACGAGCAGGCGGGTGACCTGATGGAGAGTAATCACCGCCGCCCATGGACACCCGCAAAACCAGAGGAATCGCAAGCGCGTTGCCGTCCTTTAAGGAAGGAATAGGGTTAAGGAAGGAATAGGAATTGTGAGGGGGGGGGGGGCTCCGGAACCCTCACTGGCCGGACGAAACACAACAGCACCAAGCGCCTGGCCTTTTTACAAGACCAGGTAAAAAGGACAGCAAAAGAAGTCCACATTTCACCAAATTACCACTGCACATTTGCACATGTGCTCAGCGTGGCAGGTGGTGAGCCCATCGCTGTTGGATGTATGTGCAGTCTTTAGTCCGTTAGTTGCCTTTTACGACACGCGAGGGAAGAGATGGGATGGGCGGTAGTATTTCAATTAGTCAGCCGCTACCAGCACACTACAATCAATCTGAGGGACAATTCTGTATCTTAGTCAGCGCTGATAATCGACTCTGCCTCTTTCCAGTTCTATGAATATGAAAAAGACAAAGTCAATTCTCAGCACTGCGGCAGCGAGATACGAATAGCCCCTCTGAATAAACACAAATTCAAATATTGGTTACCATTTCTAATTCTAAAAAGAAATAGGAATGTTTACAAGGTTGAGAACTGAGAAGTAGTGACAACATAAATTTTAAAGTACCAACTAGATTATCAACAAATTAATCGTTGGACTAAATACGCTCAAGCTTTCTTTTAAATTTCACCAGCGAAATGTTTTGGCCAAACATTTTGAACCATTTGAATGCATTACGTATTGTTATGATGATTTTATGCCCTTCATAAATAATATATTCGTGTGTTTAGCTGTTATCGCGTACGATGAATGTGGAAACGTAAATAACGATCGCTAATCTCACGATGACACTTGCCGTTATGCAATGGACTCGCTCGGCCCACCGACTATTTGGGGTTCACCGTTTGCAACTTTTTCAGATTATTAAGAATGTCTAAAAAAGTCTAGAGGGTCAGATGTCTAGAAAAGTGGCATCAACGCTTGTAGAATAGAATGATGAATGTTTAGGACTGACTTATGTCA
Source organism: Scoparia ambigualis (assembly GCA_963921215.1). Lineage (NCBI taxonomy): Eukaryota > Metazoa > Arthropoda > Insecta > Lepidoptera > Crambidae > Scoparia > Scoparia ambigualis. The sequence continues at coordinate 21,992,132 of OY992511.1, forward strand.
ACAAAGCGTCATCTAGCGCTCTTTAAATTAGTATTTTTTTTTAATTTGAAAGAGTTAATTTTATATTATTTATTTATTTAATGATTCTATAATTTAGCGTGACTGATCGAATAGCCTCTATTCGATCACCCCTACTATTCAATAGAAATTAGCATTCTCAAAGCATTCTTAATCTGTTAATTTGTCTACCAATTTACTATTGACAACGGTAAGGCATTATGATTATTAGCGTTTAACGCAATAGAATCGACATGGAGCGCTTGCACTTGTCTAGGGGGGCTGATTTTAAACCTCGATTTCGTTTTGTTTCCTTCGCATTAATAGCCACACCTAAAATGTTACCAAGGGAGGATCGGCCGACCTCATTCAAGCCAAACGTTGCGTGGTCTTTTTAACCCACATACCTACATTTCAAGCGAAAAAGGGGCAGGTGCCTGCCTACCTTCGATATAACCTTCAAGCTGATCAATTATTTATGGTGGTTTATGTTTGTTTGTAGACATTTTCTATTTAACCATCGATGTTTTATAAGTTTGTGAAATTTCTATCATAGAGCTTTAATTGTCTAAGGTCTCTATTTATACCTTCATTGTAAATACAAACTTTTTGCTTTTGAATAGGTTGACTACAATAATTTGTAAACTATTATTTCAGGAGGTAATTTTCTCGACTACAGAAAATGTACTGAATAAGGCTTAAATTTACCGTAGGAATCACCAGAAACTAAAAATAAGTAGGAACCTTATTCCCTAAAGCATACAATAAGATCACCAGTTCCAACATTAAAATGGTAATGACAAAAGTGGTGTTAGCGGCGAGCGGTCTACATGGTTATAAAAGCAGGATCCGACCGTCCGATTCGGCACACCAGTTGCGGCCCACAAAAAACGGTCATCACGACACGATGGGTCAATAACTAGACAAAGGCCTGAGTAAAATTGTAGTTACTCCGATCGGCCTCAAATACTTTACGGTGGGTTTATTAATTAAGGTGGCCGACCTTGCGAGCCGCGCATCCAAGGAGGTCGGCGCGGGAGAGAGAGGGCGATAACTCCCCCCTCCTCGCCCCCACCCCACCGGCGCGCCGACCTGCCGCGCCGCGTGCCGATTCAATCGTCTGACTGACGTCTCTCATTGACCTTCCGTTATCTCCACTAGGTTTGTTGTCTAGTTATCAACCGCTTTGTGATTCGCTGCATTGTTGCACTCTTTATTGCAACAGAAAGTGTTTTTAAAACACTATTTTAACTACATTGTAAGATTTATTGCCTGTAAAAGCAATAAATAATTAATTAATTACCCTATCCGATTTAAAAATAACATTAACGGGTTAACATTCAATCGTATTCACAACAATGAACTCCACAGAGATATGAAAGCGACGCACCAAAAGAAATCAGCGAAACTAAATCACTATAAATAAATCAACAACAAAACCTAATCAACAAAGAGCTTTTAAAGTCGTCCAGTCGCCAAGCAATTATGGATGCTAAGAGGCGAATCTACAGTAAGCCGGTATACATGACGTATCATACCGACACAAACAAGCGCGCGCAAACGCAGAGCAATCACGGGAGAGCGCGGACGAGCAGATCACTCGAAACCGCACCTTAAGCTCATTGTCAAACCGATTACAATAAACAAACAGGACAGACGCGGTTGGAATCTTGTCAAACAGGCGAGTTCGAGCGTTGACTTATTGCCGGTAGGGCATTTCTGGTGGCGCGGCGGCTACTTCAAATTGCACCTTAACATAACAAGAGACGGTGTCAATTGCTGTACCCGTATCGTGGACAGGTAAAACACGGCGTCGTCGCCTACGGCCGCCGCACACAGACGCGCGGCTACCATAAATAAAAGATTCCAACAGAAACAATTGTTGCGTAGAGGTGAGTTAAGGCATCGGTGAATGTAGTCGCCTAATCGCCGTGAACTGATCGCGAAAGTAGGTGACCGCCGTGATTGACGCTCTTGCGAAACCCCGTTCGACGACATTTAGTGTAGACGGACAATGCGCTAAACCCTCAATAATTATGAAACGTATTTTGTTTGCGCCTCAACGTGTTTCGTAAACGCGACGCCTTTACTCGAAACACACAGACGCTACCTTAGAGTAAAACTTTAAGAGCGTCTTCGCCTTTAAATATTTCAGTGGAAAAGTCCTTGTTTATGATATTTCCTTTATCGTAAGGTTGCCGCGACCTCCAATAAAATCGTTCCTTTTAAAGTGGCATTATCCTGAAGATTACTGTTTATTTTTCACATGTTTGATGGCTAATAAATATCGATACACTACTGTCTAGTAGTTTTATCAGTAAAATAGGCATAATTTAATATTTGTTTTTAAATTATTTATTCCTTTGAATGTTTTACACCAATTTGATAGGGTATAGAGTTTGTGAACTCTACGGAATCTCTGTTCTAAGATAACGCCGCTCTACTTAACCTCTCCATACACACAGCCGCGTAAATGTGAAACAATACGGTACACCGGCACAACGCTACTAATCCACGGCCAATCTGGTTCACTGCAGCAATATAAACCTTATTTGTAACAAGGAAGAGCCGCTAACTCACGGACTAACTGTAAAAAAATATTTGTGGCCATGCTACGTGCACGCGCACAGCCACAAAACCCGCGTAAGTACAAATGGTAGCGATGTGTGGGAATGCTAGGGAAATTTATAACACTGTTCATCGCACTACCGTAATTCACAGTTTTGTAGCATTTTAAAAATCAAACAGTTTTGTACGAGATTATCATTAAATTTATATTATATGCACCAGATTGTTATCTGTCGTAGCGGACGTTTAGCATACAAAAATAATAAGTCGTGCGTCTTATCAACAGTTTGTTTGTATGGTTTTATTTTTGGAACTATTAAATTAGAATATCGCAATCACGCACCTATTAATTTCTAAGTTAAGAAAACCGTACAAATGAGAGTCGGGTTCGCGCAGGGGTTCCGTACAGTAACCTAAAATATACTTAATTACTATTTTATGTTCTACAATAGGTATTTAATACATACAACCCAATAATAGGAGATAAATAGGTATTAAATTTTTCATCGACTTACAGGCAGACCATAATGAAACTTATGAAGCTGAAACTGTTTTACAAATTGTCGTATTTCTTTGTGCCAATTAGGTACACAAATTACCCAAATTAAATACAAGCGAGAATATAAATGAGCGACATATTAGTGAGGGCCCAGATGCTAAAGTTATAAAAGAACGTTTAAATATACCTATTCATTGAAATAAACACCTACTCCCAAAGCACTTGAACGCAAACACAATATAAAAAACATGTAGTAAATAACTACGTAACATGAAAGTATCAAGAGAAAACAAACGCGTTCATAAATTCATATCAAATTGAAAGTTTAAGCAAATGAACACAAGACAGTTGGTGCTTTCTAGAGATTATAGTGCACGTAATTTTAAGGCCGCTCGCACGCGTGCACGCTTGTTTGAGATGAGTTCTTTATTTTAAGAAAACAGGTCTTTTAAATATTAAAAATATATCCGTGATTCAGAAGGCACGTTAAGGCCTTGGTCATTTAGACCAGAATAGAGGGTAATGGCCCAAAAGGCCTGGCAGTGAGACATGTTTATACGCTGATGATACTAATTTTTAATCAAACTATAAATGAAACATATATAGTTACAACTAGTTACGCAGTCACGATAAGATGATTTGAGAATATCATTTCATACAACAAAATTAAATCACCACAAGAACTAATCAGTGTTGACGCTGAGTAACATTTTGTATTACAAGCCTGGTTTTCCACATGGACTATAATAAAACACACCGCTCTAGGAATGGGAAGTCCAAGTTTGAACGTGCTTAATGTCATGATTCGCCAATGCCCCTATGACAAATAAATATGCTGCAGTGTGTTGCATGAAAGCTCCACTTTATAAGTAAAGTGGTGTATTTTACTATCCTATCTTAGGGCTGCTTTGTCAAAGAGAACAAGCCTCCGGCAGCATTCTTTAGAACTTATCTAATCTTAGTGAAGCCTGCAGAGGTTTCCCCTATCTAAGTGACACTTAATTTCGCACACACTTGATCATTTTTTGTGCAACGCCATCCGTCTTCCATCTTCATCAACGAAGAAGACTGTCAATATTTTAGCAATTTCTTTAAGGAGTTTCCACGTAGTCGATCAGAAGAATCTTACAATTTTCTTAGTTATGGGATTGCCATGAAACACAGTAAAGCCTACATGAATTTCTATACATCCCCTACTTCTGGTTGATTACAGTTACAATTTGTGCGAGCCTAATGCAAGTTTTATTCACCATTTAGTTTGTTAAAGTTATCAAATACAGAGTAAGTTGTAATTTTATCATACCAATTTTCGTTGTCATCAAAGTTAATAATTGACAGGTGGCAGTCAAAACACCGATGGTAAATCAGCCCTGCCTCTTTTCTTTCGAACGGTTAGCAGCCTTTATAACGTCGATATCCGAGCGGGATAGCTAACAGGACTATTATTCTGTAAATAGCGCATTAATAATAATCTTATAGAAAAAAATATTAAGCTAAGTTAGCTAATGCTTTCTTTAACCTTTAGGTAACATCTGTATGCTGCCAGCCTGTGTTCAACTATAAAGATCGGTCGGCGCACGCGCAGTTGCTCGATATGAAGGGCGCTTGCGTCTGCGCAGCGAGCGCCGCGACCGAATCACTGTTTGTACACACTGCCCAGCCCGCCCACTAAGCGGTTCGAACGATCCACACAGCATCGGATACGGTATCTGTGTACGGTACAGCTATGCGATTCCCTAAGCGACACATAGACGCTGCGCGCATGGATGTGATCATAGATGTTACAGGCGTCACATCGTTCGCTGTAGTCACGGCTGTCGTCAAAGTTGAGGCTGTTTTACTTACATAATACCGATTTTATACCTACAAGAAAAGTCAAAGAAGTGATTCCCTATCACGCCGCTTACCGCCTTGCGGAGCTCTAGTGTCGAACAGCGTTGAAAATTATTTAGAAGAATACCAATTGGTAGGTACGACGCTCACCGCTGTTGCAGCCGCTGCTCTACCAATAAGGCTTTAACGATGTTTGCGCTTAGAGAATTGCACTACTGCACTAGCAGGTTATTTTGGGGTTTAAATTATTTGCGTCCGTAGGTTTACCCTTGAACCCTACACGTGACCCCTGGGTGGTGCTAAATGGTAGAGCCACGCTGCGTTGCACCACGCATTGGGCCGGCTCGCCCGGGGTAATACCACCCTCTCACGAATATCCGGCGTCAAATAATGGCACTTGGCGATGTTGTGTTTCGTTCGGCCAGTGAGAGTTTCGGAGGCCTCTTCCCCCCCCCCCCCTCACAATTTCTATTCCTTCCTTAATTTCCTTTCTTAAATGTCGGCAACGCATCTACAACTCTTCTGGCGGTGATTGCTCTCCATCGGGTGACCCGCCTGCTCGTTTGCCTTCTTCTAATATAAAAAAAACCCAGCTACCAGCCACTAGATCGTTTTTGTGGATGACCGGATTGCTTGATATTTTTAAGTATTTCGAAATAATACACAATTTGCGTCTGTTTCTTATTTTAAAAAAAGGAGCAGGTTCTCAATTCGGTTGTATTTTTTTTATGTTTATTGCTTCAGAACTCCGTCATTTATACACCTTTAATTGTTATCTTTTTATGACGATATTTGGCAGTATTACGACAGATAAAACCATAACAAATAAAAGATTTGCCGGCACTTGCCGGCCCCGCCCAGCGCAGCACCACCCGCCCAATATTTTAAGAAGTATGAAGTTAATGGAAGGAAAGAAAAACGTTAGTCATATCAAAATCTATTTTGCTTTCAAGTAATTTCACTTGATGCAACGCACGAAGCTAGATCCAAATAGTTACCGCCGCCGCTATTTTTATTACAAAACATCAACTCCCACTCGTGATATACTTGAATTAATTACTTATCGCACCCACTCATTCGTAATATAACAACGATGAACATATACGTATGTACAGTATGTAGTATTTGACGTGCATACCCTACACCTCGCGCGGTCGTTGATACCATTTCATTGATACAAACAAAATTATGATAACAAAACAATTGTGGCTAAATAACAACTTCGCAGTCAAAACAAGCGCATAACGATGTTTTCTTATATTCTCCGTTTATTGTTGATGTACAATTTGTATCCGCAATTTAATTTTTTAAATAAAACGCTCGGTGAGAACGAAAGGTCATGGCTACTCCGCTACACGAATAGTTTCGCGAGTCGATCACGCACGCAGGTGGGGTGTTCAATCGAGGACACGAAATGTGCGATTGTTTTAATAAGTGGCGCGTATTGTAACCAATCAGTAATTATTTCTTAGTTTGTTAATTCAACAACGGGGAAAAGTCTGAATAATTTATCAATTTTGAGTTTTGATCGTCTCTATGGCACACAAGTGATTTCTCACAGATTATGCGAATTTCAGCCGGAATCCTTATAAGCATATATTTACCTCTAACGAGTCCGTATAAAGACAAATAAAAATATAAATATTACAATAGGTTTCTCCAAAATTCAATGTTTTTTAACTACATTGATATATTTTTATTAAGTTTAATGGAAGAAAACAGTGCGTCACCTTAGCCATGATGATATTTCCATATTTTTTATTACTCAAGCAAGACCTCATAGTACTTTGTCGTTACAAAATATTTGGGTATTTACTACACATCATACGCATGAGAATAATTAATGATACAATAAATACATTGCCGATGACAAAATAGAGCTGAAATTAAATAGTTTATATAGATATAAGTACTCTTATTTCACATATTTACATAATTATCTAATAGACTTAAGTAAGTATATCGGTATATAGTGTTTAATTTACAAGCTTAATTTTCGTATCACCTTAGAAAACGAGGGCTCTTGACGAACTTTTTGATTGTGTTCCCATTTGAGCACGTATAGTGCAAAATTTAAAAAATAAATTAGAATAAATGTAGGCGTCTGCCAGACTTGTAATGGAAGTATTTAGGTACGGTTCCAAACAACCAACTAGCATTGTTTTTAATTGCTGCGTTCTGCTTATAAGGATGCTAGTTCAGATGCAGTGAAATTACGGAAGCATATGAACTGCAGTGTCAGAGTGTGTGTATGTATTATGCACTCCCGGTGCCGCTCGCGTCCATCGGCAGTGGTAGCCGCTTTTCATCCGGGAAATATGGTTGTTTGTGGACTCACAAAAAAAAACGAAAGGCTACAAAATCCAAATTTCTTTATTCAGTTAACTTAAAATAAGCATTTAAAATCGTCTAAACTTAAATTTACTTCTTATTTGGATGGATGGGCACCCGAGATTCAGGAAGTCTTTTAGCGGTGGAGAAGAACGGGCGCAAGAAACTCCACAGATATATAATAATATAGAAGTAACGACATTTATAAAACAATATGTCGTTACCAAATTATACAATATACAAATTACTAAGGCTGGTTTCGCGCTTACTATCAGCGCGGGTGGTAGGTAAGCGTCACTATAAAACGGAACGTAAGACAACATCTAGCTCGTGCACCGCGTCGCTTACACCCGCGCGGGCGATCAGCGTGACTCTGAAACCAGCCTATTATGTTATGCTCGTACATGCACATGTCCATACATATTTGTCATTTACATAATCTTCCACTTTATGATAAACTTTACTTATGAGGGTTTTTTTAACATAGGCTTTAAATGTATGTAAGGTCATTTCAGTAATATTTAGTGGAAGTTAGTTATAAAACGTTACACATTTACCCAAGAAAGAGCCACCTGTTTTATGAACTACATTATCGTTCATCCTAATTTGTGTGCTTACCTGTCTTACATTAGGTAAAAAAACACACTTTGTTTTTGCTGAATTCAGTAATAAATTATTAATAGTGAACCAATGTAATACCGTTGAAAGTTCACTATTTACATCGTCAACATTTTCAAGGCCTCTTTTAACATTAAACATAAGAAACGTATCATCTGCAAATAGTACAGTCTCACACAAGTTTCTAGCAAAGTAGGGCAGGTCATTTATGTAAATCAAAAAAAGTAATAGTCCCAATATTGACCCTTGGGGCACGCCTATAGTTATGGGTGCTCCTAAAGATACAGCACCAGCAACATAACAACTTTTTGAGTTCTATTCGACAAGTATGATTGTATAAGGCTCAGTGCTATTTTTGAGACACCATAATGCTCTAACTTATTAGCTAAAGTTTCATGACTAACGCAATCAATTGCCTTTGAGGGATCACAGAAAATACCTATTGCATCTTGCTTATACACACAGGCGTCATAATTATCTTTATGAGGGTTTACGCATTTTAGTTTCCTATTCAAACTTCCAAGTCGAAATTTTTAAAACCAATAAGCCAATTTCAATGAAACTTTGCATGCTAATGTAAAATACAGGGATCTAAATAGTTTATTGAAAACTTTTTCAACAAACTATTTAGATCCCTGTGTTTTACTTTACAATGCATAGTTTTGTCAAAATTGGTTTATTGGTTTTTAAAAATTTCGACTTGGAATTTTGTAAGGGAAAGGTAAACCCTCTTAACAAGCGCAACTCCAGCGTCAGTTGTAGATCTACCTTTAGTGAAACCAAACTGTCTTTCATGGAAAAGTTTATTAATTGCAAAATGAGTCAATAATTGATTCTAAATAATTTTTTCAAAAACTTTGCTAAAGGCTGGTAATATAGAAATTGGTCTAAAGTTAGAGAGGTTGTTTTTGTCATCAGCTTTAAACAATGGAATGATTTTAGCATGCTTCATTAAATATGGAAAAGTTCCTTTTCAAGACACCTATTAATATCGGCCAATTGAGGAGCTAAGGAATTATTAATTATTTTAGCGACATTTGAAGAGTTACCCCACAGATCTTCTGTATTTTTAATATTTATTGTTTTAAAAGCTTTACAATGGTGTCAGTGTTTATATGTCTAAAACTAAAACTGTCACCGCACTTATCAACACTTAACTGGAGGAGAGCAACAGCAGTATGAAAGCAAGAACTTATATTACTAGTTATGTCCATAGGTATCCTAGAGAAAAAAATTCTTAAATGCACCAGCGACTGCGCCATCTGATTCTATTATTTTACTATTGACATTAAGTGAATATGAACGGTCCTTAATTTTTGTTTTACCAGTTTCTTGGTTAATAATATTCCATGTACCTAGTCTTCATTTTGTTATTAGAAAGTGCAATTTTTTTTAAATATAATTTGATTTAGCATTTATGCAGACTTTTTAAAATAATTTTGAAATAACATATTTAATAAAGTTAGAAGCAGATTTTAATTCATACAATTTTCTTCTACTTGTATAAATACCTGGTGTCGCCCAGTCACTGAACTTTTTCTTAGAGTTATTTAATTTAATAATTTTCTGTTTAAATGTGTTGTTAAATTCATCCCAAATGCAACTAAAAACTTTTGTATAAGTATTATCTACATCATCAGTAGGTGCTACTGAAAGAGAAGAAAGTGTTAAGTGAATATTGGTTCTACATTATTCGATTCCTTTTTCACTGATTGGTCTACACTACACACTATATTTTGTATGGGAGAGACATTATGGTGCTAATAGTGGCTAATTGTCCGCTATGGTCTGAACTAACACAATTTATAATAGATTTTTCAAAATCAAGACAATTAAAAAATATGGTATCAGCAAGTAGCAGATGTGGATGTTACTCTAGTTGGTTCATTGAACATGTGATCTAAGTGCAATGATATAAATAAGTTTATGAATCTACTGGACATAGAACATCGGTTCAAAATGTTATCATTAAATTCTCCACATACTACTCTACTCTCTTACTTTTTTTACATATGATTTTTAAAACATCTTCCATAGCGGACTAACAGTGGGTAATTTCCAGATGGAGGTCTGTATACACATATTACAACCTCATCTAGTTCGACATATGACAATTCAATAGTTCGCTCTATAGATAGTGCAATCACATCTTTACGTTTATTCACTTTAATAATTAAGAGCCGCCTCTTATGCCTGACATTCTACAAAACGAACTGACAATACTGTAGTTTTCTAAGTTAGTTATTAAATCATAATGTTTGAGCCAATGCTCGGTAATACATAAAATGACAATTTTAAAAGAAAGTATCAAAATAAATTTATTTCAAATTCTTTGCCAGAAAAGCTTTGTATGTTCTGATGAACAATGCTAAGGCAGTTTGACTTTTTTTTTGTCAATAATTTGCTAGAGGTATCCTCTATTGCCCTAAAAGCTAATTTAAATAATTTAGAACATATTCCAAAGTCTGAATTGGCATGTCAGTAGGTTGCAGCTCAATAGAAGCCGCTGAGCTAGCCATGTTACTGGCTAAATAAATACTTAAAATAAAATGATAGCGAATTTGCTATCTGTCGCTTAAAATAAGTCTTAAGATAATATTTATCTTTAGTCAATATAAAATTATTATCTAATAATTTATTCGTGTCTATTATTTCTACTATCTTTTCATAGCAAGCCATTGTATTCAATGTCAAATTAAGCCTATGTCTATAATTATTTTCTCTCCGCTTTCATAATTAGCTTAGTAAAAGACGATGAAGCCAGCAATGATTAAAAACATTTGGTAAACACATCTCCCCAAACCGCTGCCACGCTGGCGTGATGCCATACCTAAAAAAACCCTCCCGAGGATTGTTCGGTCACTACGGCTTGAGTTGAAATACCTTAAGGCTAGGTGTTAGTGAAAAATTAAAATAACACGTTCTTAGAATTACTTTTTGAAGTAGTAAACAGTAAAATTATAATCTGCGAAAATTATGAAATATTGTTGAGGCTTTATTCTGTAAAATACACCCGATGGAAACACGATTTGATAAAGTTGGCTCGATAGAATAAATTCACAAAGTTACATATTTTTGTGTCATTTTATCTTCTTTTCCAGGTTTTATTTTTAAAATAAGTGATTTGATATTGTGAGTCATTTACCAAAATGAAGCTCGTAAATAACTTGAGTTTTTATAACCGATGGTTTTTTGTTTATTACATCTATCAATTTTTTAAAATATAAAACGCGATAATTCGCGCCGCTTCGCTGTTATACCCGTCCCTTACCGTTGTACCGTCGAGAGAACGAGAGGGAAGCGCTCGAAATACCTCCCCTTAATCTTCCCGCTCTTAAATACTGGTAACGCTATCAAACCCATTGGCAACAAACAGTTTTTTTAAACTCCGCTACATCTTGCATCTGTTTGAACTAACGTTGGTTCCTTAAGACATTTTACCGTAGTCAATATTCACAAAGCGGCAGAAAAATAGTTTCTATGACAACATGACAGAACTACGAGTGGGTATACAGGCTGGAAGAAGCGTACCGTATTTGGAGAGAACGTATACACCTTAAAATAAGTATTAAAGGCAGCTTAAAATAAGAGTAAAATTAGCAATATCTTTATTATTGAAATTTTGCATTTACAATGTAGATATAAGATAAAATGATTACTCGAAAAAAATCAACCAGTCTCAGCTAACTTGCAGCATAAATCATCAACTACCTACTATAAAAAATCCAACGAGTCTTCGGGGGTCTCGGTAGCTTAGCGGTTAGAGCAGTGGACCGGCAATCCAAAGGTCATGGGTTTGAATCCCATTCGAGCTTCCTGAGACTGGTTGATTTTTTTCTAGTAAACATTTTATCCTAAAATTAGAAATCTTTAATATTTAAGGTATTTACCCTTACGATATGGTTTGTTTCTTCCACCCTGTATGGGAACTGCTATCAGTTGAAAGCTCCATTGGTTGAAAATACAACTTTACTATGCCAACGGCTCTGTCAGACGTCTGTTATACACCACTGCAACCTTTAACATCATAACTTGATGGCGTCGACACGTAATTTGGCGCACGTGCAGTGTTTAATTACTGTCGCCTCTTGCAAATAGGGCTACGTACCGACTTAATGACTGCACAGTATGCGACTGCGACTTTAGTACAAATGACATTTCATATTCGTGACACGGCAAACGTATTAAGTCTACTCTACACGTCTACAGATGCGTCCGCGGACATTGGCAGATGCAGCCCCAGATGAACTTCCACGAGCTGTCCACACGTCTGTAGGTCGATCAGTCTTATGTTCATTCTGGGCAGACGCAACTCGCACTCGCACACTCTAGTTCCTATGGCCACCTTCCTGTTCCATCATCAGATCAGCACCATGTCATCATAATATTACATTGTCACGCGATTTACACAAATTAAAAATTAATTAAAATAGGTACTTAGTTAACTAAGTATTATATTGATTTACACCTAGGTAATATACCTACTTACAACATTTTTATTTTTGTGATATTTATTTTTAGGATTCCACAGTCAGTTTTCAGCTTGATATAGGTCAATAAACCTAAAAGTATCCTCGGTACTCTCAAACGCAACTCCGATCAAACTGATGCGTCGGCAGACGTGTGGACAGACGCCGGACGTTGGCGCCGAATCCCTTTGATGCGTGCCACAAAAACCGACAGCAGTCGGTTGCGAGGCAGATGCATCTGCAGACGTTGAATACCTACCACAGAGGCGCAAATCACCCCCCATATACACGTCGTCGGCCGACGCATCCGCAGACGTCTGCGGATGCGTCTGCCGACGTGAAGAGGGGGCATTAGGATTTGCCTGGCCCTACCTCCCCATGCGCTGTTGTCCTTTAGGGATACTGGGAAGGCCTATACCCATGTTTGCCTGGTAGTAGGACCCTGTCCAGAATCCGACTGAATTGACGGGTGCAATTTACAAGGCATAGAAGTAAAAGAAGTTTCAGAGACAGCGTGCATGATATGAACCCTTGGTTTCGGAAAACTCTTTGATCTGCGGTGACCGCGTTAAGTTGATATATCGACAAGTTTTTTCCTATCAAATTAAAAGGGACTCTACTTTTAGCTGCAGCTTCATCGTCTAGTCACTTGATGATGAAGTGGCTCCTCTAGATTTTAGTAGAAATACAATGGATTTACCTAAACGATGTTATATTAAGTATTAGTCAATGCATATTGCATCGTTATAGTATTGTATTTCATCCAAATACTTATGCTTAAGCTAAAGAAAAACTGTATACAAACGCCACCTATTAGATTTTTAATTATTATGTTTAAGCCATAAATAAATAATGTCAAAATAATAAGCCAAAAATAAAGTCCTTACAATAATCTCAAATGCGAATACTTGTAAGTCACACCAGTCCATGTTGATGCCAAATTGCTAAGTGAGTATTATCCTAAAATCAAAACATTGTGCTCATTGCGAATAGGTATTCAAACGTGTTCACGATACTGTGATTCTGAGAGTGCCTCTCTATTGATTGACAACTCACAACTCATTTGTCATTGCCACCGTACATTGTTCCAAAGTTATTGGAGTTTTTGTCGTTGTCACCTTCAAACCTGTGGCGTAGTTACAAAGTCAACAATTCAACATTGACATTACAAACAATTAAAGAATACACACATACATAATTAAATTGGGTTTTGCACGGAAACGAGTAACATAGTAAAATGAGAACGCAAAAAATTGTTAAAACTAGTTTTGTTACATAATAGCAGGCAGTCATTATGACATAAGGCCCAGAGACCAAGGCAACCTGTTTTGTTTGTCACAATTAAGCTGACTAAGGTTCCCAAAAGAACTAAATCGTCAAGCGCTGCCACTTTTTCTAATAACTTCGTTAAATTAGTTTAGTTAGTATGATAATGTTATACTAGCTTCGCATGTGTCACCAAAGTTTTTCTTAAATGTATATTACTACTCGTGTAGTACAACAAAGAATAACAAAGCCTATAATGTAGGATGTAGTAGGCTCATCCAACCATTTCAGTACAAAAATCACATTGCTCCACACTCTACTGTGTGACGCCAATATTTAGCTACAAGTTATCTTATCACTCCCTTCAAATAAGATTACCGGTTTTAAACTTTAAAAAGTTTATTACTCTAAGTATAATTACGAAAATAACTTAAAATTCGCTTTTTTATCAAATACTTACACACTTGAAAAGTTTCCCCGGCTGGCCTTTGGTTTTCTAAGATACCTATATAAAACATTGACCTATTTTAACTGGGTCAGCTGAAGGAACAGACATCTACGGTTACAGCCTTAGAGGCAATATTTTATTTTATTACGGATAACAAATAGTTACACAATAAAATAATACTTAGGATCCTGCAGGTAAAGTGCTATTGGTTAGGCTACGACGTAATCCACAACGGATAATCACAGCTTTTGACACAGACAACTTCAGATCTATTTAAGTAATTAAAAAACCATAAATAAGTAAGTAATGCATTGTTATCTATAAGTTATAATACGTTTCGCTCGTTGCGAAAAAGATTAAGATAAGAAGATTAAAATCTATACTTAAGTTAAAGTAGATTCTTAGTAAAAACAAAACAGATATTTGAGAAAGAGCATAGCTCCACCAAAAGGTGTATTGAGTGTGCTTAAGCGGTCAAAAGTTAACATAAAAAAGAGAAAACGACGCGCAGTCCACACTTAAAACAAAACACACCTGATTACCTAGAATGGTAGTCGCGAGAATAATTTATTTATGATATTAAACTGTCCATGTCAGAAGTATGCGCGCGGCCTCGTCAACGCGAGCCGACTAGTGACATCATGCGTCTGCGTCGCTCAAGATACAATCGCGACGATTTACATTATTGTCATATTGATTTACGGCCGCCATAACACGGTCTGATACTATTTTTGCGTGCCCGGAATTAATTGGCCACCCACAAAAAAGCCTCTCGTTAGATTACGACTTGAAGCATTACCTTTTTTTATAAAGTTCGTGGTGTTACAGGTCAACTTGACAAATATAATTGTTTCATGCATACATACTCACGACTATTAGACTCAAAGGGTTAGTCAGAGACGTTGCGATGAGGACCGCAATAGCAGTACACTGCCACAGTTCACGTTTCACCACATAACAACTGCACATGTGCTCAGCGTGACAGGTGGTGAGCCAATGACTATTTTACGCTGGATGTATGTGCAGTCTTTAGTCCGTTTACGACACCCAAGAAAAGCGGTGAGCTGTTAGCATTCTTTGAATAACAAGCCGCCACTACACACCTCACACATATAATTATTGTGCAGTGGATGTGAGATACCCATAGCTTTAGACATTAGTTCTGATTCAAAGGGGTATTGGATTCATATCCCACCCGTAGCGTGGCGATTCTTCAGGGTAGTAACAACGCCGCCGTATTTCTTTTTGGGTGTCGTAAACAGTGACTAGGACTGTAAACTGACAACAAGCTGCGACGCGCTCGCAACTTATCATGTCGGGTATATTCGTATAGCAATCGTGTCTATTATCTGGCAATACCCCTGTAACTACCCTTTAAACACTTATCTTGTGAATGCACACAATCTTGAGTTCATATGTGTATTTCATATCCCAATAACTAAGTAATTACAGACCAAAAACAACAACAGCAATAACCCAATCAACTTGTAGAATTACGTTCAAAGTGGGTATTAATTTTGCTAGAACATAATGGTAGTTCCATTTCATCATCATTATTTAAAGATGGCCGTGCACGTGATATGCCTTCACATCGTGTTTGTCGTTAAGTGAGTTGTAATTAAAATCGTGTTAAGGTGAAAAAAAAACTGGTGAATAAACGTCGCACATAGCTGTCGTCAGGACGGCCGCTGTACTCGTATATAACGCGTGCGCAAAATATGCCTCCTAAAAGGGCATCGGGTGAGGTTTTACGCGTCTGAACGGTAGCGTCTTGTGGTGTAACTTTAGATGCAAGTGATGGGGTTAAGCGGACACTGAAAGGGGATAAAAGGGGATTAAATTAACTCATTAATGATGAAGACCTCTTTGCGGTTAGCGCAGCAGTTCAAAAAGGTTCAAAAAAAATCAACGATAACGAACTTTTAGGACACCGTGTCTTCAGATTGGTAGCTAAGATATCTAGGTGTGTAATGGAAGACGCATTCAACCGTTGTTGGTTCCGCTTCTTGTTCTAAACATGTCCATGTGTGAAGTGGGACTTTTAAGGGATGATGAATTAATAAATCTTCAAGCTATGATTGTCTTACTGATTTGCATAGACCTTTCTTCATGGAGAGAAACCATTGGCTAGACCTTCGAATGTCAACTTACAGCAACTGCTAAAGCAAACAGATAACTAAAGTACCACGGAACCGATCACAGCTAAAGTTAATTATGTTTCATGGTTACAAATTATATATGTTGACTTTAGTTTTCTGGAAAGCGTACTAAGTCATAGTGTAATGGCGTTGGGACGGAGACCCGAAATGAAACAATGTCTTGCGTTGAATCAATAATCTTTATCCTCTAGTGTATCATCTTAAATACTAATTAACATCACATCTATACGTGACTAAAGGAAGGACGCCTTGTCAATCAGGAAGACCTTAATTATCACGTACTATTGAGTACGTGCTGATAGTGTAATTCACTATATCACACCTCCCCTGAAAAGGCTAGGCATCCCTTCCCTGAAAAGTAAACTCTTATTTTCTAAATATCTTAGTCCTATTCTTATGAACTATATATTCTTTATTATTCTTTAATATTTTTACATTAGTACCTAGCTCTTCTAAAACTTCAAATGGACCTAAATACAAGTCATTCAATTTATTATAATTTTCATTCTTATACAAGAGTAGATCACCTTTTTTGTAGTGTACTTCCTTACAATCTAAATCATAATTAGTTTTTCTACTTTGTTTTGATATTAATAAGTTGTTCCTGGCATCATTATGAGCTTTTTGCAATCTAAATTTTAACTCCGATGGATAATTGTCGTATACATATAAGGGATCAACTTTACTAACTAAATTACTAGGTACGTTACATGTTTTCCCAAAAACTAGTTCATAAGGGGAGTATTTGGTACTAGTATTTACAGAATTATTATAAGCAAAGCACCAATATGGTATCCAGGTACTCCAATTTGCCGACTGATTCTGTGTTTGTATTCTCAAGTAACATCCGAGATGTTTGTGCCAGTTTTCTAGCGAACCTATACTCTCATGATGATAGGGTGTTGAATTTAACTTATCAATATTTAGCAATTTACATACTGTTTCTAACGTGGAATTAATAAATTCCGTTCCACAGTCAGTCGCAATAACCCTGGGAGTACCATATCGTAAAATAAAATTTTCAGTAAAAACCCTAGCAACAGTTTCAGCTGACTTATCAAGTATTGGGTAAGCTTCTACAAACTTTGTCAATTCGCATTGTATTGTTAATATGTATTTATTACCCAAATTATCGACCTCCAACGGCCCCACAATATCTAAATATAATTTTTCAAAAGAAGTAGATGCTGTAGTGGTTATTACCATTTTCTCTTTATTATTTTTATTACAAAATTTCTGCTTTTGGCAATCTTTACAGCGAGTCACATATTCAGTTATGTCTTTTTGCATATTACTCCAAAAATATTTTTTTCGAATATTCTTAGTCATTTTATTTATGCCTACATGACCACTTGTCGGCAATAAATGATAATCATTTAGTATAACACGTATCAAGTCTTTATTTTTAACATGTTCAACTTGGTTATTAATAATACATAACCGCGGTAATTCTTTATGTTTCATGAAAGTTTGGGTCAAAATTTTAATAAACTTTTTATTAAACCCATTTTTAATCACAACGACTTCTACAATATTATATTTTTTACATAATGCACTCAGTTCTCCTATCGTTGCGTCTCGGCGCGCCTCCGTTAGTAGAGATTCCTGATTTATGTAAATAGTAGAGTCACTAAATAACATATCACCCGTCTGTGAGACGTATCTTTTCTTTTTCCTCAACTTCACGAAGTTTTCATACGAACAAATATCTAACCTTACATCATTTTGTGATTTCTGCATAATATCTACCACTCTTGGTTGCCTATGATCAACAGGGGGCTCAACCCTGCTACTTCCAGAGGTAGCGGGTTCATTATTTTGCTCCATGGTTCTTTTCATTGAACGGGTTAATACCCCCAAAAAATTTGAATTTAGATTTTTTAACTCGTCTGATGTTATAATGACTCTCGATAAGGCATCTGCCGTTACATTTTCGGAACCTTTTATGTATTCAATATCGAAATCATATTCTTCTAAACAAAGTCTAAACTTAGTTAAACGGCTACTAGGATCTTTTATGCTAAATAAATGAACCAATGGTCTATGATCTGTTAATATTTTAAATTTTCGTCCGTATAAATATGGTCGAAAATGTTTTATAGCCCACACTACCCCTAATAACTCTTTATGAATGGTTGGGTAGTTTATTTCTGAACTGTTTAATTGTCTGCTTGCATAAGCTACGGGCTTATTATTTCCATTTGATAATACAGCCCCCAAGGCTACCCCTGACGCATCGGTTTGCAACCGGAAAACATTATCTTTTCCAAAATCTGGATAATCTAAGACAGGAAATGAACTAAGTGACTTTTTTAAGGTCTGAAATGCCACGTCACATTCTTCCGTCCACTGAAACTCGACATGTTTCTTACAAAGACGGTTTAGTGGGTACACTATTGTGGCAAAGTTTTTTATGAATTTTCTATAAAAGTTCGCAAAAGCCACAAAACGACGAATCTCATTTACATTTTTAGGTACTGGGAACTTTTCCAAGACCTTGATTTTACTGTTGTCTGGCAACACCCCGTTTGGCGTAATAACATGCCCTAAATAATTAATTTCTTTCCTCAAAAATTCGCACTTACAAGGGTTTAGTTTTAAATTAACTGACCTAAACATCTCAAATACACTCATTAAATTTGTATTATGCTGCGATAGGCTTTTCCCGAAAACTATTACGTCATCGAGATATAGAAAACATATCTCGTAATTTAAACCCGATAGAGCCATAGACATAAGTTTAGAAAATACGCTAGGACTCGTTTTGAGACCCATAGGTAATCTTTTCAGTTGATATTGCTTATCAGCTGTAAAAGAAGTGAATTTCCTACATTCTGGTGATAACCCTAGCTGGTAATAACTAGAACTGAGGTCTAAATGAGAATAGTATAAGCATCCCGAAAGTGAGTCAATAATTTCTTGTATATTTGGTAACGGGAACTTTTCGTCTACTATTTTTTTATTTAAAAGTCTATAATCTATTACGATTCTCCACTTTTTTTCACCGCTACTGTCAGCTTTTTTCGGAAGTAATAATAATGGAGAAGACCATTCGCTGGTACACTCTTCGATAATATCTTCTTCTAACAATTTACCTACCTGTTTTATTAACTCAGCCTTCTGAGCGTGCGGTATTCTATACGGTTTGACATAAACAGGAGACGCGTCATTTTGCAGTTTAATGTTGTACTCGTATAAGTTTGTAACGGATAGCTTATCACCCGGCATATGAAAGATATCTGCATATTTTGCACATATTTTCTCAATAGACCGTCTCTCTTCATCACCAAGATATGTTTTTAATTTAAGAAAATCGAATAGTAGTTTAACCCTCTCGACAGATTTTCCGTTTTCCGTATCAAAAGAGCATACGAAATAATCCGAGTATTTTCTAATTTTCGGGCTAAAGTTATTTAATTTTACATCTTCTTCCCGTGTGTTTAAAAATCGCACCGGAATCTTTTTCCTGTCTCCTACTACCACGGCGCCTGCTACAAATACGCCTGCAATAACTTCCTCCGCTAAAATGACACATTCGCCCTTTATCTCTGACGAAACATATTTTACGACCTCACATCTCCCTGGAATAGTCGTTATTATGTTTTTACCTAAGCCTAATTCTAGACTTATCTTATCCTGTAATGTAACCAGCTTATTTTCATAGTTAATTTTACAACTATATTTTAATAAAAAATCTTCTCCTAAAATTCCATCATTTTTACAGTGGAAGTTGCTAAACACATAAAACTTATGCCTAAAATTATAATTGTTAACACATAAGTCTAGATAAACATAACCTATTGATACTAAATCCCCACATACTCCTTTAATCTTAATTTCATCCCTTACTAGCTTTGCGTCGCGGGACACGCTACGGAGTTTATTTAACCAATCTAACTTTAAAATTGAAATGCTTGCTCCTGTGTCTACTAATAGAGAAATTTGAGTTTGACTACAAGTAAAACAAACGTAATTACCACTACCATAACTACAAATATCTACCTCAGCGCTATTCAGAACGAAAAAAATCATCGCTATGATGTTCGTTCTGACGTATACTCTGACGTTCACTTTCGTTCTCGTCATTAGACTGTTCTGCTGAGTCAACTAAGAAATGTACATTCCTACGTTTATTATGAGGTGACGTAAACCTGGTGTTGCGCTGACCCTGAAACCTATTCGAGTTATAGTAGGCACGACCCCGACCTTGCTGACTCGTCGCGTTGTTGTTACGTGACTTATTATATTGTTGATGATAGTTTTTATTTATCTTTTCAAATCGCTGGTTCGAAACATAGTTAACATAATTGTTTATTGGTGGTTTCACTACCGAGTCTTCTTGTTCTAAGGCTATAGTTATTGCCTGCCTAACTGTGCTTACGGACCTAGACGTAACTATAATGCTTGTACGAGCATTGTTTAGGCCGTCAGCGAAACGCTTGATAGCCATTTTTTCATTAATCGGCTTTAATAAATTATATGCCGACTCGTCTCCATTAGCCTGTGCTGTACTTAAATCGTTGGACATTTTTTCGATTTCACTACCAAACACTTCTATGGTCTTGTTTCCTTGCCTACATCGTAGCATTCGGTCTAAAATGGCTGTGTATGATTTAATCGGAATTAAAACATTTTTTATATCTTTTATTAGGTCTGCCACAGACACATAAGACTTATTAATTTTTGTTTTAGCACTGCTAGAAAGACGAGTTTTTAAAACAAAATTGATTAACAGAGGCTGGTCCTCGTTTCTAAGGGTACTACTATAATACTCTATTCCGTCTATTAGTTGGTTAATTTGCGTTTCGTCGCAATCTACTACTGGGAGGAGCGTGAGCGCGACTTTTAGATCGAACGTGGCCATGGTTGTGATCGTTTCTGAATGATGCGGGTTAACGAGTGACTCGATTTCCTCAAAATTACATAAAAACTTTGACGATATTGCTTTTGTTATTTGTAATTCTACAGCATCTATCCCTTTTTTACATAAGTCTGCAGATATTTGTTCAAAAATATTTTTAATTTCCTTTGCTCTTAAAAACTTATTCTGCCCCTGAGCGGAATAACGTTTGTCCTTACTTAATTTAATAATAGAGTCTCTAATAGCCTTAAGCTCACTCAAGAGTTCTGACAGGTTTGCCATGAACACACTTTAGAAAAAAAAAAAATCACTCACACACACACATAGATTCTTGGTAGCATAGTTATATTAATTCGTGCTGGCTTACACGTTCTGTGCTGGTCCAATTGCCCGTCGAACCGCTCTGCGTTCTACCTCTTCTAATAGTCGTGCGTTGAAGTAACGTAGCAGCCTAAGTACTATATAGCCCGCTAGTACAACGACGATGGTCAGTAAAAAGATCTCTGAAAGTTGCATCCCAACGGCCAAGGGAGTTGATGCTGCCGCCGATTGAGTTGGTGATTGACTGACAATAATATTGTCTTTAGATTGTGGGTTTCCCATAGTTAAACAATTTTGGCTTACAGTTTTTCTTCTTATTTCCTTCGTCCTTCTTGTAGGCCCGTGTAGCACTATTTTCCTGATATTTTGTAGACTTCAACTAGCGATTTCGCGGCGCGGACTTGTGACGTCCTGTCACGGTCGCCATGTAATGGCGTTGGGACGGAGACCCGAAATGAAACAATGTCTTGCGTTGAATCAATAATCTTTATCCTCTAGTGTATCATCTTAAATACTAATTAACATCACATCTATACGTGACTAGAGGAAGGACGCCTTGTCAATCAGGAAGACCTTAATTATCACGTACTATTGAGTACGTGCTGATAGTGTAATTCACTATATCACAATAGTACTCGTAACTACACCTTCCAGAAAACTAAATTCCAAAATAAGGATGATAACAAAACAGATTTACATAATGCAATTTTTATATAGATACTATTACATGACATCCTGAATAATAGAGTGTGCGAAATAACGACATACGCTTTCGATCACCGCACCATATTCCAAAGGCCTCTCGCCATGCAGCTCGATCGCCCCTGAGTATCTAACGTAAATAAGAAAACAATTGCCTGGTGCCAGCTCCAGACATTTTTCAGTCACAGGTTGAGGAACCACAACGTTCCCGCTACCTATGACCCCGTTTATACTATTTATTTCAAAACAAACTACACTCAAGTTGAAGTTTCACCCGTGTTATTGTCGCTACTAACACGATATGTGAATTTTACAACTCCATTTTTAATTGAATCTAGCGTATAATCTAAGTGTTCTATTAAACAATAAACCACTCGAAACTGGCTTATTGCGTTAACCGCGAAGTCATTAACTAAGATACAATAATAATTAACACTCAAGTTGTATTTGCAGTAAACAAATGAATGTATTCTATCACTCACTCACAACAAGCGAGAAGTAGACAAATTGTCGAACAGCACATCCTTCAAAAACAAAACGCACTCAAGTTCTGTTTGCGGCACGCAAACCAATGCGTTTCATCGGTCAAGTGATTATCCCAACACTTGCGCCAAGCTAAGTGACCGACAATGAAGGCTATCAGAAATGGTGTGCGCCCAACCGGTGTCGCCGGTTCTGGCTGGTCGCGTGTCGTGTGCGGACTGCGGCGGACGCTACGGCCACTACGGCCGCGGACCACACTTCATTTCACTAGCGGAGAAACACTTGTGTTATATGTATTACATACTTGTAGTATTGTGACTAGATTTTCATATAAATTAATATTTAATTTCTTCTTCGTCTTATATTAATGATTGGATGATTTATGGATAAGAAGAAGATTTATAAATAAACTAAGACTGAATTTATTTAGTTACAAATTCTAAGCTCTTTTCTCTAAAACACAATTCACACACTAAGAAATTTCTTCCTTTATGATAGGGCTGTGTGTCTAAAATAATAGGATATCCAGTTTTTACTAATTAGGTGCACCTAACAAGAATAAGAAATATAGCATTAAAACTCAGAAGACACCTATTCTGCACATCCTTTTGAGCAAAAAAAGACAAATGACGCAATATTTTATAACACCATCATTAATATCCTATAAACATTATAATAACATGCGACAACGCCTAAGCAAATACGGACCGAAGGGGCCGAGCGTCATTTTGAGAACATTCTTGGAAGAAGCTAGCACAATTAGTCGATAGCAATTATCTGTGAGAACTATAGAATAATGAACGGTTGAATGTGCGGGTAGCCGGTGCGTGGCCTCGCGACTCCTCTGCTCGCAGCTCATGTATAATCGGGTCGCGAGTCCAATGTCAAACGCTGCACGGAATTAGGCATAAGCGGCCGCGGCAGCGATTGTGACTCGACTCTACCGCAACAAATTTTAAGTCTGGAGCGACGTTAGCTAATCATTTGTGAAATAAACTGATTTAATGTCAGGTAATTATCATCGTGTTTAATTTTTTATATTCGCAAACTATAGAAAAAACGGCTAATAGGCACTCAAGAAATTCTCTTAGCTACTGAAAATGTATGGCAATTTAAAGACGCTAACAGGTTTTGATCTTCTTTATTGTTTGTGTATATGAACTATTTGGTATGTGGCGTACCTATACTACTTCATTCACTAAAATAATAAAAATAAACCCGTTATAAAATACAAAATATTTAACGTTCGACTTTATAACTTTCAACTTTTTCACTTTCGTACTCTTTCGAGATGATAATAAATCTCTATCTCTTATGATTTGTGTTCAAAAACATCGGTTACCTGGCAACGCAGCGTTATAAAGACAAAACAGAAAATAATAATTGCTTCCTTAGATGCTTGGACGGTGGCCGGTAATAAATGCCATGAGTATAGTCACGTAACTCTGTATAAATGGCATAATTATTATAAGTCGGTTGATGGGAATCGATGTCGATCAAAAATCGCTGAAGTTAACAAACTGGATAGTGAGAAGAATCCTTCCTGATCTATATCTATCTATATTAATAAAAATCAATTGCCGAAATGTTTGTACGCGCACCACTTCAGAACTGCTACACCTATTTGGCTAATTCTTTTTATTGTGTTTGTAATGGTCACGACAAAGTTTGTATATACGAAAATTTTTGGTGATTCGTCAAGGGGTACCACCGGCTGTCCACGCGAACGAAGTCGCGGGCGAGTCGCTAGCTCATCACCCTAGCCTTTTTCCTAGGTCATTTGGGGTCGGCTCTCCGTATCATTTTGCGCCATTCCTCTCTATTTTGCTTCATATCTAAGCTTACGCCCATTGCCTTCCCAAATCCTTATTTATTGTGCTTGTTTTAGTCATAGGGGAGCGACATCGGCGTCTCTTACCCTCGGCAGTGTTGTTTAGCGCACTCTTAGTCATGTGGTCGACATCTCTGCGCATCACATGGTCGAACAATCGCAGTCGCCTCTCGCACATCTTCTCTTGTATTGGCGCAACCTTGAATGTGCCACGGATAATAGGTATTCATTCCGAAGATTATCCATTAGCGTTACACCACCAGCCCACCTAAGCATTCGCATTTCTGTACATTGCATCTTAAGCTCCTCTTGCTTGCGCATCGGCCAGCCTTCCGCACCATACAGAAGGGCAGGTCAAACTGCTCTCTTGTAGATATTCCCCTTTACTCGAATAGGCATTTGCGAGTCACAAAGTACCCCAGCCAGTGCTCTCCACTTTTGCCACCCAGCTTGAATCCTGTTTTCTATGTCTTCTTTGGTACTCGTTCACTTGTTATTACGGATCCAAGGTTCTCGAATTTGGAGACTTTATTAAGGGAAATATTATCTATAAGTGGTGGGGATACGATCGCATATATTGCAGTGCATGTATTCCCTTTTCGTTCGGCTTACTCTGAGGTCTCAGCTTTCCAAGCGGTTGCTACACAGGGATAGTTCGTTTTGCAGGTCTTTAGCGGATTCCGACACGATATCATCGGTATATAGAAGTGTCCATGGAGCAGGACGTTGCAGATCTTCAGTGACGTAACTCATGACCGTATTAAACAAAAATGGGCTCAAAGTTGAACCCTGATGCACTCCTGCCTTCACATGGAATACCTCACTTAATCCTGCCGGACTACGTACCCTTGTGGTTACATTATCGTACATGTATTTTACTATATCAATGTACTTTCAGGAACGTGCTGTGCTCGAAGCGCTGTCCATATAACATCTCTTGGAACTCTATCAAAGGCTTTTTCTAGATCTATAAAAGTTAAGTGTAGGTCCTTTCCAGATGATTTATACTTTTGTAAGAGCAGTTTAATAGAGTGGTGAGTGACGAATAACAAATTTTACTTCCTCAGGTGTCATTGGACCAGTAACGCTAGCTAACTCCGGCACCCTTTCTCGTGGGATTTCTTCGTGTAATCGTTCTGCAAAGTATTATTTCCAGCGTTTATTTATATTTACTTATTCGACTTTATATCTTTTGTTTCTGAATTTGGCTAGCTTGAAGAATTCTTTGTCATTTATTGCACATTCGAGACGTTTATAGAAATCTTCTCGGGATTTGGCTCTTAGAGTTGGTTACAAGTTTTTTTTTACTGGGTTTTACTTTGTACATATTTAATACGGTCTTCATCCAAGAGTGTGCTTTGCCATATCTTGAAATTCTCTTTCTTTCTTAACTTTAGACTTAACATCATCATTCCACCAACTGGCTTCTTTGTCTGTTTGCCTTTTGTTATTCCTAGGTGTTGTTTACCAGAATTTATGCTCACCTTATAAAATGCATTCCAGGTTTCATTCGAGTCGTATTTGATAGCTAGTAGTATTCAATCTCTGTTTTAAAGCTATTGCCTTGCGTTTTATCCATATGGTACCATTTTATACGTGGCGTTGGTCTAGTTTTTAAAATGAAATTGCATAAAGGCATTTGAATGCATGATACCAGTAAACGATGTCGGGTGATAAGAGGCTGCCCTGGGATAACCTTGCAATTTCTACAAAATTTACGCATTGTTCTGTCTATGAGAAAGTAGTAAATTTGTGTTGCGTTGTTTACGCTTTTATATGTAATCAAATGCTCATCCCTTTTCTTAAAGTATGTGTTGATGATTGGTAGGTCAAAAGAGGTAGCAAAATCCAATAAGGTTTCCCCTTGATTATTTGGGCTCCCGTATCCATAGCCTCCATGCACTTCCGGGTACATGTCAGTCCTTTGTCCAACGTATCCATTGAAGTCTCCAGCTATATTTTTTTGTTCGTTGAGGGGTATGCTCTGTACTTAGGTCATATAGTTCCTCCCAGAAGAGGGTTTTCTCTTCTGCGGTGCATCCTGTCTGAGGAGCATAAACTGATACAACATTGAGACACGGTTTATTATCCAACGTAAGCTTGACTAATATAATTCCATCAGTACATCGATTTACGCTAATAATACTTTGTTTGTTCGCTGAGAACGAAACCCACACAATTTCTTGTAGTTGAAGAGCCATGATACACCAATTGGTAGTTTCGTCCTATGTCCCTAGACTTGGATCCCCTCCATTAGTAGTAGCTAGTAGTTTATAAATATTATGATGCAAAAAAATTACATCGTCAAGTACTTATCCGTCGGGTAGACTCGGATTGAGAATAACTTAATAATTCAGCTGAGCTCGAATGAGTCAAACTTTTTGGTGTAGAAGAACCATGACTACTTAACAAATATTACACACATGGTCAAATAAAATAATCACATGAAGTAATTTAATCTTTTAAATGCGGCAGCGCACTGATCAGTGCTCAATGAATAGAGTTTTTACGAGGGCGCCGCGTTCTAAGTGTTAATGTTAATAACAACCTGTGGTTAATACACACATATATATTTATAATCACGACTATTATCCCCAAAGGGTTAGTCAGAGACTAGGCAATGAGGACCGCAAAAGCAGTCCTCTGCCATAGTCCACTTTTCACCAATTAGCGACTGCACATGTGCTTAGCGTGACAGGTGGTGAGCCCATCGCTGCTCCAAGCTGTTAGATGTTTGTGCAGTCTTTAGTCCGTTAGTCGCCTTTTACGACACCCAAGGCACAGTAATAGTTATTTGTTATACAAGGCTGCAAAGTTAGTTTTTGGTGCGAGTACTTGTATTAAAACCTGAGCAAGCGAAGGATTCTAGGATATATAGAATCCTGAGCGTAGCGAGGGTTTCAAAGTCTGTACGAGATGCAAAATAACTTTGCTGCCGTATGAAACACACAATTTATCACCTCACTACAGCTATGAAAACGCTTAGTGCAAAAAAACAGCTTAGTTATTAAATTAGTATTTGTTCATTTTACAAATTAAAATTAAAATTACTGCAATTGGTAATAATGATGGATACATGTTTTTTTTCATTCAGTCCAGTCTTAGAATAGTAATTAGTTATTATTCTGAGTCCAGTGCTGCCACCTGTGACTGGCTAGTGTGATTGTTCAAAGAAATGAGGTTGACGCCCTTACATGAAATAAGAATTTAATGCATTTTCAGTGGACTTGCGGTTTATAAAAGTATGGAATAGAAAGGTTCAAATTTAAAAACTCTTTCCACGCTAGAGGATAAAATGCACTTTTGCACTCAGATTTCTAATCAAACAAACAGACAGAACCTTTCGAGGTTGTGAGGTGAAAATTATATTACCGTGCCCAAGGGAAGAGAGGGGGTGGTAGGGTAGTATTCTTTCACCGCTAAGCGACACGGTTAATGTTAAAGTTACATGATAATAGGTATTTGTATGCCTCCAATCTCCAGACGAACGTTTAGTTATCAACAACGCCTGTATTACTAATTTTAAAGTTTTGACGCAATTTTGACGTCAATGCTATACAGGAAATTTAGAGTCCTTGAAACAAATGCCTATACAATTCGTTAGTTTTACGTGAACTTTAGACTTTCCAATCGCATTTTCAGATGGATTACTTCATAAACAATTTAACAATACTTTGGTTGCTTAGCTAGTTACACAACATTTATGTCACACGTACGGTAATCAGATGTAAATTAGGTAGGTACAGACAACAGCACGACAGACTACTACTAGTTTGCATAAAAAAAGTCTTAAGCCAGTCTACTACGTTCGCAGATCAATTTTTTTGAATATTTCTTGTTTTTTTAATTGCATACATACTTACATATATTCGCAAATATTATTACCAAAGGGTTAGACTGAGACTAGGCAATGAAGGCCGCAGAAGCAGTCCTCTGCCATAGTCCACGTTTCACCAAATTACTACTGCGCATGTGCTCAGCGTGACATGTGGTGAGCCCATCGCTGCTCTATGCTGTTTATTTATTTATTTTATTTTCTAGTAAGTACACAAAAAGAATTACAACTAAAAACAACATAGAGCAACAAGCAGAAAAGCACACAGGATAAGTTGCAGCTCCAAAAACAAGTGTACATGCTGTCAAAAACTTTCGGGAACGGGTGATTTGTATATGATTCCAAATTTTTGTTGTTAGATTGGCACAACTGTTATTCATTTTAGCGCGGAGTTTGAGTTGCAGTTATTTAGATTAAATACAGTGCTGTTTTTAGTTAGTTTATATGTAGTGTGTATTGCGAATTTTTATAATGGATAAAAACATAGAACAAAGAGTTAGTCTTAAATTTTGCGTCGCCAATGGAATTTCGTGTTCGGAGTCACTGAAAATGTTACAGAAGTCGAGATGTGATGGAAGATTTGCTTCGCTCTGGTAGTCCATCCACGTCTGTCTTCAACTGAAGTTAACATCGCAAAAGTGAAGGAAATGGTGACTGAAAATCCTCATTCAAGTTTGAGAGAGATAGCCGCTGAACTTTCTGTGTCTCACGAGTCGATCCGTACCATTTTAAATAATCACTTGGGTATAAAACATGTTGCCGCTCTGCTAGTCCCAAAAGACCTCAATTTTCTCCAAATACTCAATCGCATAAGAGTCGCTGAGGCCATGCTAAAACGAGTCAATCCCGACCCAACATTCATGCAACGCATTGTTACTGAAACTAGTCAACAAGCTTCAGAGTTGCGCCTTCCGACTGAACCGAAACTGAAAAAACCACGCCAAAGTCGATCAAAAGTCAAAGTCATGTTGACTGTTTTCTTTGACTATCGCGGTGTTCTGCACTCGGAATTCTATCCGGAAGGTCAAACGGCAAATAAAACATATTATTTGAGCGTTATGCGCGTTTAAAAGAGCAAATTCGACGAAAAAGGCCAAATTTGTAGAAAGAAAATTCTTGGATTTTGCACCACGATAATGCGCCTTCGCACAAGGCCATCATTGTGAACGAATTTTTGACCAAAAACTCAACAAATACCATCGAGTAACCACCTTATTCACCAGATATGGCTCCAGCCGCTTCTTTCTTTTTCCTAAACTCAAATTACCACTTCGTGGCATCCGTTTTCATTCGGTAGATAAAGGAGAATTCGCGGCGAA
Organism: Scoparia ambigualis; assembly: GCA_963921215.1. Lineage (NCBI taxonomy): Eukaryota > Metazoa > Arthropoda > Insecta > Lepidoptera > Crambidae > Scoparia > Scoparia ambigualis. Next base: position 22,021,672 of record OY992511.1, read on the forward strand.
AACTGAACTCAATTCCGGAAAAACCGTTTAAAAAATGTTTTGATGATTGGATTATTCGTTGGCGTAAGTGTATCGTTTCTGAAGGAGCATACTTTGAAGGCGATAAAATATTAATTTGGATGAATAACTAACATTTTGTGTATTATTGATATTTTCCCGGTACTTTCTTGACAGAATAGTACATATAAGTACATGCATAATCGAAAAACTGTTGATACAAAGTTAAACTAAATCAAATTAAATTAGATTACATTAAATTAAATTAATATTGTTGGATGAATGTGCAGTCTTTAGACTGTTAGTCGCCTTTTACGACACCCCAAGGGAACAGAGGGGTTGGTTGGTAGTATTCTTTGAGCGTGTTGCTACACATACACGGCGACTACGATAGTTGATCATATTTATTTAAATACTAGATGATCCGGTGAACTACGTATCACCTACATTAGATTGGTGAAAAATATGGTCAGAACTTAATAAGTACAAAATTTTTCGGTCAGCACATTGAGCCAGTGTCAAGTTAATAAGTAATTGCTTAAAGTAGATGATAATGAGTGATAATATAAGATAACGATTAATGGTAAATTATGATCCCCCAAACCCCTTGAGACTCAATAAAGCTGTGGGACTTAATTGAGATCTCACACGTACTTCTTGAGAGAATCTGAAATGTGATGTGGCACGGTTTTGTTTTATTTGCAAAAACTCTTGCACGTTTACGAACACTTAACAGTTATTAATCCGCCATTATTACACATTAATATTCGACGAAACACAAATTAAAGAAAATAAAACAAAACTGCAGACATGACGCTTCACTTTCCCGTCAAGACGTCCACTTTTACACACCTTTTATTTCTAAAACAGAACTGTTTTGTAAGTATTCTAACAAAACAGACTAAAGAAATCGGACCTCATACTATGAAACCAATGATGTTACAATAAAAAGAGGTAGATGTGTTACATGTGCCAAAAAGTGGCAACAGAAAACTATGCTAATTGGCTTACCTTAAGCGTAGTCTCACAAAAGCGTTAGCAGTGTTGACACTTTGACAGTGTCAGTTTGCATGTATTTGTTTCCGAAAATTAATTAAAAATATGCTGTTCTGTGTCATGCGAACTACATAAAAGGTCATGAAATTATATATCATGAGTGGCATGCGTGAGTTTAAATTTTAATTGATTTAAGTTCTTATTATTTATCAACTACAAAATGTCAGAATAAATTGTGTCATAAAAATATAGAGTGCGACAGCAAATTGACATGTAATTCGAAATGACACAGCGCTACATGTATCTGTCTTGTTTACGCTCTTACTAGTTGTCATGCTATCTTGCTCACACTTTAGAATACGATCAAGTTAACTCGGCAGATGCGGCCATATGAGATCATCGACTAGAAGTGACAAGTTACCTCGGCCGTATAACATCGTAATATTTAGTGAGTATAGCGCATGCTCAGGTTTTCGTATGTACGACGCTTCGGTCCATTATTGAAATCATATTAGTACTGACATAACCTATCTACCTCTTTTTAATATAATATCATTGTATGAAACAGACAAACTGAACGCACCTATAAATACTTGACAACCAAGTGACAATATAAATTTCTCGCGCACTGATGAACTAATGACAGATTTTAGCTATTTGGTCCGAGGATTTTAGTCTTGAATTTATTTATTTAATTTCTTTTTTCGACAACCAACTGTCACTTATAGACTTTTTTATTCCTGAAACAGAACTGTTTTGTATTCCAACAAAACAGACCAAAAAGATCGGACCTCATCGCATTTCATACTACAGCTGTTTTAAAACAGACAAATTTCTGAACGCACCTATAAATATTTGACAACCAAGTGTAATTTTTTTATTTTTAAAAAGACAAAATACTTACATCAAATGTTTCACAGCTAGGAACATTTTGTATTGGAAAATAAATTGTCGTTTTTAGTTTTTTCCGTTACTTATATTATCACCATTCATAGCTTCCCTGAGCTTCCACAAATATTTCAAAATCGAAATTAGCCAAACGGTTCAGCCATTCTCGAGTTTTATTAGCAAGACAAACGCACAGCTATTTATTTTTATATATTATAGATTTCTTGTATTTTGAAATTATTACTTACCTACATATACCTAACACCTACATCCGAGGACCCTACCCTACAAGTATATGAAAAATTGAAAGTTACACCATAACCACAGAATAAATAATAGTATGCCATAACTCTCTCTCTCTCTCTCATATCATATTATATCGGATATTAGATCCGGCGTGAAATAATAGCACTTGGTGCTGTTGTATTTCGTCCGGCCAGCGAGGGTTCCTGAGGCCCTTCCCCCCTATTCCTTCCTATTCCTTCCTAAAACCTATTCCCTCCTTAAAGGACGGCAACGCATCTGCGATTCCTCTGGTTTTGCGGGTGTCCATGGGCGGCGGAGATTACTCTCCATCAGGTGACCCGCCTGCTCGTTTACCACCTTCTATTATAAAAATAAAAAATAAAAAAACTTTTATAGCTAACTAATTACCAAGCGACAAACAACCTACTACTACTACTGTTTCTGTCGTAATGTGTACTTTTTTGATTCCTGCTCGAGATAGCGATCGCCGTGTCCGGCATCTCGTTATCTGTGTAATGGAAATTTTTGTGGACACTTAGCTAACTAGGCAACAACACGTTACTAATGGGCAGCAGTTGGCGAGCAATTAATAGCAACACACAACAGTTCTCAACAATGCGACAAATATGATATAAATAAACTGTGTCGGTAACGGCTGTAAATCAATTAAAAAATAATTAGAAAATACGATGTTTAGTAAATATTTGAGGATTAAATGCACGCATGGATAATAAAAAAGTCAAATCAACAATATGATTAGTAGATGGTACATTGGTATGATACAAACATATCGGTATTCACGATAAAAATAATAAGCTCTACTAACTAAAGCGCAAAGTAACTAACAAATCGGGAGAACGGATTTCCACCGCGCACTCAAACAGAGGCAAAATCGGATACATATTGCACAAATTTCGCGTCTAAATTGAGCTAGCATTCCATGCATCGTAATAAATCAACGCTTCTAGGCTGAATTGAGGACAAGTCCGACCTAAGAAAGGTAAATGCCTCAATGCTAGTCACCAGCGCCCGCGCAGGCGAGAGGTCGCCCGTTCTAACATGGCGGCCCCGAAACAAATGCGCACTTATTTGCCAATACTTTGATGTTATGAGCCAGTACTCGTATTGGTACTTAAGACACAATTCCAATGACGAAACAGTTAAGTATTTGTAATAGTTCACCGGCTAGAGACTACGAAAATCGGATCCCTTTAAGAAATCGAGTTGAAATACCGTTTCTAATATGTGATCGGTGAAATAGAAACATACAAATACCTTTTTGCTTGTAGTGAACAAGCAAAAAGGTATTTATATAGAACATAACACGCTTTGATTTTGATATTTTAGATAAGTTTTGTTTGTACTTACATGCTTCTTCATGGTGTGGAATAAGGCAAATTCAATTGCTACGTAAGGAGTATCTTAGGCATCATCAGTTAGATTGACCTTATTTATGACCGCTACGAATCATCGCTCTAATTCCTTATTTACGTCCATTAGACCTTGTACTGGTTAAGTCACGCTGTTTTAAGGATGTTTATTACGGATATTGTTTTAAGATCGTTCTTTTTTAGTACCTAATATAAATATTTTTATTACATGTCTTCGTGATTAGCCTTTACATTTATGTAGGTACTGTCGGGAATAGCTCTTCTTGTATTTATTAACAACGGTGTAAGTATATTAGTTACCTACCTATTCCTTATGCAACTGACCACCAGTTTTCCTTTAATAAAACGGGTAGGTATATATTAAAAAGGGGGATGTAACTATAGTAACTAAGGACGGCAAAGGGTTTCCCTATTGTATAATACAAAAAAGAAAGAGTGAACTAAATATAAATCATACATTTACTTATTTAGTTATCGTTACCATATTATTATTACCTACTACATAAAATTACACTTTTAAATTTAAACATGTCATAGCATTAAGATCATATCACGACAAAACATATAAAATATACTTATAGCTAAGTATTATTCATTAATTATGTATTCTATGAAAATAGGGCATTATGTAACTAGAATGACATCATCAACACACTACAAATAATGATTACAGTTTGTTACAACTGAAAGTGAAGTAACTAACGGATAGAGCTCTGGAACAATTCAATCAGCTAATGTGCAAAACCGTACGATGTACTTTGCAATCTTAAACATAAGGTTGCCAATCCAACGCGGCACAGCTACTGCTGCGATATGCTGCGATTCACACACACACACACACAGACAGCATCACGACTATTATAGGGGGGTGTCACTCCGCAGTTTAGGTACGTTCGGCCGGCGCGCCTGCCAGGCAGGCCGCCTAGGGGTAACTTGTAATACCTGCGCGCGCGCGTAAACCATAAGCTCTGTGACGTCATGACGTCAAATCGATATCGGGTCAGCGTTGCTTAACGGAATATGAACGCTCGGGTCACACGATAAGTTTCAATTTCGCGTGAAAGTCGTTAGAGAGTGAACCTTCTGTACGTAGTACTATTAGTTATTCTGTGCTTTTATCCCTAAAGGGTAGTCGGAGACTATAAAAAAACGACTAAATAATTATTAACTATAGGCATTGAGGACCGCAGAAGCAGTCCACTGCCATAGTCCACGTTTCACCTAATTACTCTTACTCTTTGCTGTTTGATGTATGTGCAGTCTTTAGTCTGTTAGTCGCTTTTTACGGCACCCAATTCAAGAAATGGGTTGGTGTAGTATTCTTTCTGTGAGCAGCTATACCACACAGCTCACTGTTGTGATTCAATAGCAACTAAATTACCACGTGGGCGTAGGCGAGGCGGTTCCTATGAAAACGTTCAAGCGTGCAGCGTCGCAGTGGGAATGCACCTTATGCGCACGTGACCGCTTACGCGCGCGCACATTTGAACAATAACAAACCGCGTGTGTATAACGCCGACCAACTAACACGTACATTCAAATTCACTTATAATAGCTTTGTTGTTAGTGTGACCGGGAAATCTGCCACAAATCAGTTTCGAACGCAGTTGAGGTACCTACTTAAAGAGATTTAAACTAACCGGCAAAGGAGTAAGTCGATAACTCGATAATAGTTTTTTTTAATGTAATTAAAAAATTATAAAGACTGTAGGTACAATACTCTGCGCGATGAAGATTTTATGATGCATGTAGACAATTATCCGCCCACCCACATATACCTCCGTAATTTTAATGTCAAAAATGAACAATCATTCTGTACCTACACTAAATTATTTCGATGTTTTTTAGCTGAATTCGAACAATGGACAAAGACATTTTTTTTCAAAATCGGACTGTTTGTACTTGTATTACAGGCTAGGCTACTTATAGTCCAAAATCCTGCGAGAATCTTGAGTCACAGAGTTCTGTGTATGTTAAGGTTCTATTTATCATCTATATTAAGACCTAGTAGAGGTCTTAGACGACTATAAAAAGTTCTCAGCCGTTTTGAAACAAGTCTCATCCAATAGTTTTATTTATAATAGACCGATCTTGGGCTGCTCGCATCCAGCAATTACCTTATGCGTTGTCGCCACTCGAAAATCTTTTGCTAATCCACCAATCAGATCTACGAACATGTGCTGTCACAAAAGTCAAACAATTATTTAGGTTTTGCCGATGATTTGTTCTGCTACGGAATTCCTTGCGACTAATTACGTAGTAGAGACACCTCGAGCTTAAAATCGTTTTTCTTAAACTTTTCTCAATGCCAATAAGAGTTAAAATCAAGGTCAGAAATGTATAACTATACAAACGTAATAGAAATAATAAATACACAGCAATAAATCTGACGAAAGCATAATAACTAAATTAGCCATACATTCGCTCGACGCTAAAAGGTAATTACTATTTGAAACTCCGCTAACCACAAAAACATCGACACGTGTAAACGAACTACTTCCGATATAACTTGAAACGTTAAAGTCGTTTGCCATTCAACATTGGCATGGCGAACACTGAAAACTAGCCAAATCGTGAACAACATATTGAAATCTACAGGTACACCGAAATAAAGGGGTTAGTGGCGTTTTTCCCCAGTTTCATTGTCACCCGAAAATATAACAAAATTTATAAATCACTATGAACACGGTAACATAGATGATATTACCGTGCTATGAATCAGTTTCGTTTTCACCCGAATAATAAATAGAAATGGGTCTCTGTAAAAACACTCAATAGTAACTAGAAAACTAAGAGATAATCTAAACGTAGGTACGTAACTATGACACAAAAACACAACGTTTAACAGCAATGAAGAAATTAATTGGAACGTGGACTAGTATTCCTCATGCAGTTTGGAAATAAACTAACAAACGTCATTAAACGATATAGGGCTAAATTAGACTAAACCTTGACACGAAGTACTTGTTGTACATAGTTATGCCAATGAAGCAAGGGACAATATATACGCCATGACTTAAAAACGATGTGTAGTGTGAGCACTCAGCAGTTTAGAGCCTTGAGTAATGTGGTCATTATGATAAATACTTGGAAATTATCGTTATACAGGGAGCTGAATCAGAGTTTCGTTCACATTAACGAAGACGACTTTTTGTAATACATTGAAGCGGAGTTGGTGACAGACAAGAAAAATTTAAATTTTCCCTAAAAAAATTTAAGTTACGTAATTTAATGGTAATAAAATTCGCATTTTACACTCACATTTGGCAGTGTAGTCTATTAGCTAGCGGCTTATAGTAAACTCGGCAAATCTAGACGGCACGCTATAAAACACTAACCAAATTGTGCCACTCATACTTGACAATAATCAGGTTTTTTTATTCTGTCAATATGGTTATCACCCAGTTAATAGGTCGCTAGTGATTTAGCATCGCGTCGTGTGATACGCAGACGAAGGCTGATCTTTGTTTACGGCATGATTTTCAAGGTTTGCAAATCTAACGCACATTTTTGAAACCCATAATCCTACTTTGGGAAAGGATTAATCAACCTATAAACGTCCCTATGCCAGACTCAGGGTTCCTGAGTTAGGTCAGTTTGGCATAGCATTCTTTTCGTCTCTATACAGACAATAGAACCAGGAAAGATGGAACTGCCTAATTCGGCTTGGAGGTTGTTAACGTCTACTCTCTAAGACTACTAAGAATACTGACTCAGGGTTCCTGAGTTAGGTCAGTTTGGCATAGCATTCTCTTCGTCTCTATACAGACAATAGAACCAGAAAAGATGGATCTGCCTAATTCGGCTTGGAGGTTGTTAACGTCTACTTTCTTAGACTACTAAGAATACTACAGAGCAATGCATGAAAGAGCTAGAGAATTTTATAATTTCGTGACTTATCCCGAAGACCCGGCATTACGAATGTTGTGAAGCTTCAGGGTCGGCAACGCACGACTCTTGGTGTCGCAAGCGCCCATGGTGGCCGCATTCCATCAGACAGGCCGTATGCTCGTTCCTCAGCTCGATAACGTCAAAAAAAGATTTTGTAAAATGTAGCTACACTGTATGCCTGTATGTAAACTGAATCTTACATTTACAGACACTTCAAATAGCATCTACCTATTAAGTGGTTGGCAGATTGTGCAGCCGTGATGCGCAGGGGAGGGCTGAACCTCGTATATGGCAAGGTCGCCGGGTGCATGCCCACCGCACGCGACATCAACGCAATCACTTTCACCGCGTCTTACCAAACAACGCGGATACTGAGATAATGGAACGGCCAGCTATCTTGTCATTTTGCTCGTTTGTTAGACAATTACTTAATGCAACTTAGATTTTTTTATTGTCTACCTGAACTTGTAACGCATCCACGTGTGAGTGGGGTGCCGGAACCAAAGAATACACAATATTACAAGTAGGTACCGGAACGTAGTTTTTGGAATAAATGTAGATGTGGGTCTTTATAGCGTACAAAAGTTGAGATATAAAATTAGTAGGTAAGTGGTTAGTATTATTGTAAATCATATTTGATCTGGTCACTATACGCCCTATACGGTGTCATCTGTCTACCCTAATAAAAAAACAGGAAGTGCGACTCATTCAAGTTTCTGGTGACTGTTAATATCGGCATTGATCATGAAAAAATAACAACCAAGTATTTTGGCCAAATCAAAACATAGTAGGTACAAGACTTTGTAGAATTTTAACCTTAACTTCACTTTTGCAAAAAGGTGCATCCATGTTCCGGTCCCACATTTTGTGTTTCCCAATACTTATTGTTTCTTCTTATCATAGGCAAAACTGACGCAGGTGCCAACCCGTCTGCGCCGAAGGAATGTCAACAAAAAGTGTGGCAGAACAATAAGCACTTCCAGCGAGAATTACCTGCTCGTACTAGTCAAGAGGGTCTCGCTTCCTCTTCACAATGCGCTAAATTCGTTTCAGTGCGAACTATAGCTTTCGTAACTTGCCTGAGATCACGTAATCACTGTTACAGAACGCAAATTACGCACAATACTCGCATACAAATCTCGGTCTCTGGTGTTTAATCAATTTCGTGTGCGTCAAATTTACTTGGTCATTTAAGTTGTTAATTGAATTCCAGTCTTAGGAATTATAAGTTAAACATAAGTTTGAGATACGGGAGAAAAAGAAAAAATACTGAATCAAAAGACAATGAAAAAACTACACAGAAATAAAACACTTTATACAGATATAACTATTCTATAGGATAAACAATATACTTACCTACATAGCATAGGATTGGAAAAACTCTCTCTTTTACCAAATGTTCGGAACGTCACAGAAGCAAATAAATGTTAGTTAAAGACTGGTAGATTCGTGTAACGTGTTTAATTCCAAAACTACAAAAAAAAACAATTAACAATACAGTTAATAAAGTCTGATAAAGCTATGACAATTATTTGCTCAAATATCTATTGTTACATGTGTAACTGTGCGAATATCATCATTATCGATTTTGTAACTTTGCGGTAACGCTATTTCAACGTTTAGATTTCCTGAACGAATAAGTCCCAGTAACAACAAATCAAACATGAATCTTCTGTGGGAAACAATAAAGAGTACATTCGTTTGAACCAGCACACAACAACATATGCTGTGCCACACATTGAGCGTGAAAAAATCACTGAAGTAGCGTGTGCACATAAAATTAACCGATAACAAAGGACGTTAAAAACCAACTTGTAAACTGGACACGCGTAACATTCCGACGTTAATAAAAACAGCGGCTGCTTCAAATGTAATAATCCGGATATTGTCTGGTTTGAGACTCACAATAGCGACAAATACGTGTGTGAACGTCTGGATGCTGCGCAAAATGTTGTACCTAAACTCATAGCACTAATTTTATTTTCCTCATTGTTAATTCCGTGATTATTTGTCTTTAAAACTAAATGAATATTTTTGATTTTATGAGAAAGCAAGCAAGATTATAAGAATTCTTTAATACAAGAACTTTCCACCTATTTACAATAATATAAAGATTATAATAACTTGCTACATCAAAAAATGCATTACAAATTTAATTTTTTTCACAACACTGATGACAGATATGGAAAATCACACGGTACGATATGAATTGACGTCAACAGCGGAACATTCCATTGGAAACAAACGCACTCACTATATTCTTTACGCTTACATTTTTCCAAAAAATACAATAGACTCAAACAAAGCGACAAAAGGATTAAGTGAAGTTGCTTAAACTTATGCTAATATTACTTTTATGACTTCCTTCGATGTGTTATAGGGTTACCAAGACAAAGGTCTAACATTGTTGTTCAAAACCCATTGACATAGTGGCAGACAAAACCTTCCGTCAATGAATCGAATTGACCATCATCGGCTGATATGTAAAGATGCTTTGATGTACGCGCACCTCGTCACAATGAGTCACCGTCCAAATGTTTCCAAACAGCCAAATGACCTCATGCGGTCACATTCAAATTTTTAAGAAGATATTACTAAGCTAATAAAGGCCGCCGCTATCTTTTGTTTGCTCAGTGGGCACCTTTTTTAAGGATATACACCACCAACTCCCAAGAAATCAAGTCACCTTAAAACACAATAAAAAAACAGTCTTATTTGATTAATAATTTGTCCCTGTGTCGTCAGTTAAGACTGAATATTGTTTTGCATGAGTTTCGAACTTGATAGTCTTGAGGCCTTTAAACAAAGCAAAAGAAATTCGTTTTTAGGTAGTCCTCTAATTTTTTTTACAAAGTTACCTATTTATTGGTGTTCGGTAAGCGTGCCCTTCGTCCATTAGTTGTATTTTAAGTTCTTTAGAATAACTTCTTTCAACTCAAACAGCTATTAAAAATGTCACTCACATTTACACACTCAGAGGTTCTGTTTTGTGTTTTATATGAAAAACATAAACTCTCGGCGATAACCTACGGCGCCAAAAGACAAAGAGACTAACTTGTACCTACATTAACAATTGATTTTTCGGATTTCTTTGAAATTCGATTTCATAGGACCTTAGAATTTTAACGAAAATATTCCTTCTGTTTTAGGATACTCTTATAAATGCTATTGTAATAAACAGGTATAATTGTCTGTAAAGTTTGTCTTCAAGTTTAAATAGATCACTATTCCCAATGTATAATAATCACAAACCAATATCGTTCCGATCGGCCAATATGAGTCATGCATCTATATTTTACAGTTATTATTGGTGAGCGTACGTAGGTACGTACAGGTGTATTTTCGTCAGTTGAGCCATCGATCGCATCATTACGCTCATCTCCTGACTAAATCAGTTTCTTCTTTGAAGACGTGCAAGAAATCCAAAAATTAATTTCATATTATAAGTAAATTAGTGCAACTGGAATATTTCTGTACAGCGAAACAAAAATAGAACAACATGCGCGTAGATTTTTGGCTCAAAATCAACAAAACTTAAGCAATAACTGTGGATGTGGATATTGTTGTAATAGTGCTGTACTTATAGAGAATTTAAAAGGCGACATCTTTTAAATGTTCCCGGGAAATAAATTTCAGATACAATACGTCTTCAAATCGACAAGCTATAACGACACTACTATAAGAAAGAGTTTAACGTCAATGTTATGTGTAACATTACACCCGATTCCCCGATTCCGGGACACAAATTTCCATTTGCTACGGAACACACATCTTGACACATCCTAATGTTAATTACAGTAAAAATAACAATAATAAAAACAGTAATAACAATAACAGTAAAATGCTTTTAACCGAAAGCATTATTTAATTATGGTAAAATACAGCTAAATTTGCAGTTTAAAAATCATATCAATTTACTTAGTTTGCATATAACAATCATTGTATTATTCCCAAATATGCGTAACGTGGTTAAAGTAGATGCCTGATAATTCAAATTCAATATTGATCGGGCAAACAATTGGTGCATAGTGTAATATAATTGGGTAGTTGATTTAATGGCTACGTAACGTCAGCAGCTATGCATATGACACGATCTGTGTTTACACACACTTGACAATAACAATGACGACACCGTACACACAGAACATACTAGCCGACGAAGACGGAGCTATATGGATTAATATATCTACATAGAAATCTATTCAATTTATAACTATTGCTTTTATTTAACATATTACAGGTAGGTTTCCATTCAGGAAACAATCGATAAGACAGATAAAACTTTTATTGCAACAGAACTAAAGTATCATTATACCTACATAAAAATTTGGAACAAAAGGAAATAAGTACTTAGTTCAAACAAATTTTACGGTCTTCCAAAGACTAGTTGCTGACGGATGGTGAGAACCTCCAAAATTCCTAAGTAGTAAAGACTGGTGACAAATGAAATATACTTAGTTAAAAAATTGCTAAACTGTAAAAAATGGTTCGGTTTTTTAATACTTTACAGATTACATATCCCCAAAAACCGTGCGAACTAAACGATTTACTCAATTAATATTGTTGGTCGTCTAGAAAGGTTTATTAAATATTCTCGTGAATGTTGTTTTCATAAACGAAGACGATACCAGATACAGTTTTTATTAATATAAAAAATGTTAAATCTAAAACTAATAGCAAATGGTTAATTGTCAAATGCACCTTATCATCATGTTATACAGCATTTAGAGCGATTTCAGAAGATATAATAATTATTATTATATATAGGTAATAATTAGTATGAGGAGCTCGATGGCGCAGCGGCTTGCGATCTTGCTCGTTATGGCACTTTCGCAATGCCGGGTCGCTGGATAGGTGACCAAATTAAAAACATCTCGAGCTCCTCCGTGCTTCGGAAGGCTAAGCCGTTGGTCCCGGTTGCTGTCGTAAGATGACAGTCGTTAAAACCCACCAACCCGCATCTGGCCATCTATGCGGGCTTAACGTGCCTTCCGAAGCACGGAGGAGCTCGATATGTTTTTAATTTCGTGGTGGGTTATGGCCCAATATCCCCACGTGCTATTGTCCACGTGGGAGGCCTGTGCCCAGTAGTGGGACGTTAATAGGCTGATGATGATGAATAATTATTAATAATACATACATACATATAATCACGACTATTATCCCCGAAGGGTTAGTCAGACTAGGCAATGAGGACAGCAAAAACAGTCCTCTGCCATAGTCCACTTTTAACCAAATAGAGACAGCACATGTGCTCCGCGTGACAGGTGGTGAGCCCATCGCCGCTCTACTACGATGGAAAGTATGTGCACTCTTTAGTCCGTTAGTCGCCTTTTACGACACACAAGGGAAGAAGGGGGTGGTAGAGTATTCTTTTAATGAGCAGCTACGCGACACCTCTCATAATGGAAAGATATTAAAATTCAAGGTTAAACGTTCAATCATGGTAGTCAATGGTATTGACGCTTGTTATCTGTATTAACAGGACACAGGTAAACGTGTTACTAGTTTTATGTTAGCCGCAATATTGATTGATTTAGCATACTTTACAATATCCTGGTTAAAATTTACCAATAATAAATTATCATTCTTTACGATACGAAATGCGTTGTTATTGAATTTCCTAAACTTTAATTAAAGAACGACAACCAACTCTCTTTTATTCAGTTATTTTTCTCGTAAAATTATGCCAATTTTATAAAAATACTCCATGTAAAAAGTGATTGCAAAGCAGGAAGAATTTGGCAAATATATTGCAACAACAATACACACATCTCTGATAACGACAAGTCGACAACAGTTCCTGTTTTCGCTACTGTGCGAGCGTGACAGCAATATACTATTCCCGTGCGAGCGACAGAGAAAAACATTGACAGACCATTGTATGAAATTATTCTTTCCGCGATCACACAAATCTATAACAATGTAAATTTTTATTGTTAAATTCGAATATTCTGGTTTATGCCTAAGTACACAGCATTTTATTAACAGCAATTAATTGCACAGATTTTGTCTGTGGTTTTTTATACAATTTATCTGGGGATTCGTAATCATAAACCAGTAACTGTCCAACCATTACAAAAATGTATATTTATATACGAGGTTTCTTCCTGCAAACAACAAATATATGCTGAACCTGCTTCTGGTAGGTGGTAGGTAGAAGGTAGTAGTAGTATTAGATTAGACAATAGAAAATGCAAAGTAAAAGAATAACTTCCAAATAGTAAGAACAATCTGATTCTGATATAATTGGGTGGGGGATATCGAATATGACGACTGTAATGACTGTACAACTGTCAATGACAATTGTTGATCACTGTTCCATGTGAATAATCAAGGCTGTGCACTGTCGATTTCAATCATAAAATAATATGTCGTAACTTAGGTGCATTGCTTGCTACATGCAGAAGCACTAGCTAAAGGAAAAATTGGAATTTGTAATATATAATTGTTTTACAAACACATTATATATGATAATCACAATCTATTAATAGTTCTGCAATGCATCTGCTAGTCTTCGAAGAATCACTTATTTATATTTCTTAGTTATAGTGGAACTTTAAGTGTAAAGTAGATCCGAGTGTCATGTTTACAGCAATGATGCGCAATGACGGAAGGCAAACCAAATAACATCATTATCCAGGTAGGTATATAGGGTTGCCACTATAACAGTCATGGTAGGAATATTTATAAAAGTATAAACATTTCACATATCGAAAAAAGTTTAAGACATACACTCGTCGTTATCGCATCAGCACGAAAGAATTTATCCTCTTCTAGCAATCCCCACCATTCATCACCTAATTGTCACCTCATGACGGCTTCGCACAAGCTTGTAATAACATGTTAACTAAAGCGCTGATTATTTGGGCGTTGCTTCATCAGAAACTATGGTTTCTCAAAAATAATGGAGCACGGCTCTATCAGGCCAGAAGCTACACCGATCCGCCGCCAGCACGATAATATGTATACTTATACCATCACTTAGATGTAGCAATTATAGCACAAACCGGGGATGATAGCCCTAAGCATGTGCGAACAACATTCATTCATAACTCATAAGCTATTGTTGTGATTGCGTGCTGTGTTCAATGTCGCTCGAGGTACGTACTCATATAAGTGCTTCGCATATTGTTTCTAAAGAATATTGTTAGCAACTCATTTTTCTGTATTTATGTCAAAAATTACGTCGGTCTAAGGTACTTCAGTACTTAACTGATTGCCAAACCGAGCTCTGAAGCAGAGATGTATGAGATTTATAATGATTCTTTTAACAAAAAAAATTTTAAGTAAGTATAAACAGTGTATAATACATTTCGTCAACATCCTATAAGGTAAGGAGTCTTCACAATTCTCTACAAAGTCATACAACAATTTCGTATGAACACATAAATGAAATGAACACACAACTATTAAACGGTACCATGTTATATCGACAGTGAACTCATTACAAGTTGGGGAAAAACTGCAAAATATTTAGGGTTATGTCACCAACACGCATTGGCATAGCATATTATATTATCATTGCTATTATTGTAGATGTGCTTTTCACTCATATATGTCTGGACCTAACACTTGGTTCAATAAGTCCAGAGACTAAATACTAAACAAAGTTTTTTTGATATTTCTTTTTTCATCAACCTAGGTAGTCTCCTTCAACTGCAATACAGGCTCTCCAACGCTTTTCTAACTTTTCTATTTCATGAGTGTAGAAAGATTTATCTTTGGCTTTAAAGTAAGCCTCCGTTGCTGCGATTACTTCACCATTTGAGTCAAATTTCTTGCCGTGGAGCATTGTTTAAAGTCTGCAAACAGCCAGTAATCGCTCGGGGCCAGATCTAGAGAATACGGTGGATGAGGAAGTAATTCGAAGCCCAATTCGTTTAGTTTGGCCATCATTAAATATCATGTTCTTGTGACACAGCGCATTGTCCTGGTGAAAGATTACTTTATTTTTCTTCAATTGAGGCCGTTTTTCCGCGATTTCGTACTTTAATCGCTCCAATAATCTTATGTAATATTCGCTATTTATATGTTTTCCTCTATCAAGGTAGTCGATGAGGAGTATTCCATGCACATCCCAATATACAGAGGCCATAACCTTCCCGACAGATATTTCGGAGTGAAATGGTGAATCCATGTTTCATCCATTATCACATACCGACGTAAAAATCCTTTTTATTTCTATTAAACTCAGATGCAAGGGCCCGACGGATGATGTCGTTTAGCGAGGCGTGGCGCGACAGACGACCGGCACTTCAGGAGCAAGACAGCCCGTGATGACCAAGTTCATCAACGGACTAGCCGCAGCAGCAGCGGTGCGGTTGGTTGACTCGGGTGCCTAAGCGCAGGCCAACAATAAAGGTCAACCACTGGTTACTCAAGAGAGTACCGATGTTTAATGATGGTAATGCTTGCAGCCAACATCCTGATTCCTTCTCAGCTACAGCAAGAAGGCGAGCACGATCAGCTTCGTTGTTGCTCGAAGCAAGCAGGTGGTCTTGTTGTTTTTGGCATAGCAACTCGTCCCACTATCGCTGAGAGTGAGGTGCTCGGGTAGACTGTTCGGACATGTCAAAGACCAGGCGCTCCCGGCCTCAGCCAAGTACGACACCTCTACGGAACCCAACGAAGGGCTAACAATACTACTGTAGAAATAGTGCGTACTGTAGACAGAAGACACGAACGCTGGTAGAGACACATTCGAAATTTTGCGGATTCCTAGGCCGCCGAAACGAATCGGGAGAGAAGCTTGATCCCAGGACCGGTCGGTTAAGGGGCAATTTAAAATTTTGATTAAAACGTTTTGAATCACTTTGTCCAAAGTTTTTAGTAATGCCCGTTTTCCCAAGTTGTGAACACCGGAGCACGTAGGTGAATTTAGGCACAAAAAGGCAAAACCGAATAACGAAAAGCGCCATGTGAGTATTCATTTCGAAAAGACAATCGGAACACTGATTAAATTTTGATAACTGTTCATCGACAAAATTTAGGACAGAATCGTCTAGGATCGGAGCTCCCAACAGGCGTAAGGACTCTTCGTTCAAAACTTTAATGCCAGGTGCTAGTGCAGCAAATTTAGATATGATTTCACGTCTGCGTTCGAAAGATAGGGAATTTGGAATAAAAATTTCACATTTTGAGTAATTTAGATCGAGACCTATATACGCGAAACCATTTATAAGTGTGCGCAGGTCACCGAGCACACACTCCATATTGCCTCCGATTGTTCCGTCGTCGAGATACCAGACATTGAATTTTGAATTTAGAGATGTAATGGTCGGATGGATGGCCAAACTGAAAATTGCAGGGCCGGGAGGGTCTCCCTGTCGGCAGCCCAAGGCGGAGCTTTAAAGGTGATTTTTGTACAAAAGATTTGAAGGTGTGCTATAACATTACCAAAGATAGTAGTAAATACCTGGAATTTCTTTTTTGATTTGCGACAAGAGAGCACCGCGATCGACTTAGTTGAACGCATTCTTAACGTCCACCTTCAGCAACACCTCTCCACCTCCATGTGTTATAAAGGTGCGGGGGGCGTGTAACCCTCCTTTGGAGCTGAAACCTAGTTGGTGAGGTTGGAATTTAGGTGAAAGTCAGGGAAGGATGTGCTTGCAGCAAATCTTAGAAACAACTCGTCGAATGGTATTTCCCACAGCTAACGGCCTAATATCCCCATCTTTTTTTTAAAGAGCGCATAGTTTAACCGTGTCGGTAGCGGTGAAAGAATACTACCACCCCCTATCTTCCCGTGGGAGTCGTAGAAGGTGACTGAGGGATCAACCCAGAGGATGGGCAGCAGCATCCTCTGAGATTAACACCGTCATACTGCGATTGCCAACCCGCCTGCCAAGCGTGGCGATTATGGCAACATTCCCTCCAACATGAACGACAGCACTAAACTCCGGCCCCTAGTCCCCGGCGGCCCCGCTCGCCCTAGCTACGGTAGCGGCCAAGGCAGCGACGGGGCAGGGGGTGCTAAGAATCTCCGGCAGAGACCTGGCTACCTCCAGCAACGAACTTTGGCCCTGGCAACCTACAACACGCGTACACTGCGAACCGACGAGAAGGTTTGCGAACTGGAGGATGAATTGAGCAAGATACGGTGGGGCATTGTGGGATTATCTGAGGTCCGAAGAGAGGGGGAGGACTCGATAATCTTGAAGTCTGGTAACTTGCTTTATTTCCGGGGGGGCGAACAACTGTCCCAGGGTGGTGTCGGGTTTATCGTCTACAGCTCTCTCGTGAACAACGTTGTTAAGACCGGAAGTGTGTCGTCGAGGGTAGCGTACCTTATACTCAGAATAACCAAACGGTATTCGTTGAAAGTTATACAGGTATACGCTCCGACTACGGCACACCTCGACGATGAGGTGGAGGCTACGTATGAGGACATCTCTAGAGCCATACAAGTCTCCAAAACTCATTACACCGTTGTCATGGGAGACTTTAACGCAAAACTTGGCAAACGAAGCGGCGATGAGCTGAAAGTGGGACGATTTGGAGTTGGAATTCGGAACCACCGGGGTCAACTGCTGGCGGAGTTTCTGGAAAAGGAGGGACTCTTCATGATGAACTCCTTTTTTAGGAAATCTGAACACCGCAAGTGGACCTGGCTAAGTTCCGATGGTGCAACAAAAAATGAGATTGACTTTATCATGTCGACGAGAAAGCAAATATTCAATGATGTCTCTGTGATCAACGCGTTCAAAACTGGCAGTGATCACCAGTTGGTAAGAGGCATATTGAACATTAATATCAAGCTTGAAAGACGTTGATTGATGAAATCTACGCTCCGCCCTGCACCCATCCAAATCCAAAACCCCGAAAGCTTCCAGCTCGAACTGAAAAATCGCTTCGAAGCGTAGACGTGGACGATTACAACAACAGGTTTGTAAAAACTGTCCATGCGGTTGGGTCTAACCCAACCGCATAACTAAGAAGTTCTTCAAAACCCACCGTATAAGAGGACCTAAAAAGCTCTCGGACCATACTCTCAAACTGATGGAAGAGCGGCGCGTGATGGTTCTGCGTTCTTCGGATGATTCGTCTCAGCTTCGGCGGCTCAATAGGCAGATCTCGAAGTCTTTGACTCGCGACATTCGCCGATTTAATACCGACCGTATTAAAGAGGCTATCGAGCGAAACAAAGGTTCGAAAGTGTTTGCAAGAGATTTGGGTATTGGGCAGAGCCAACTGACGACGCTGAAAACCGATGACGGCAGAACTGGCACGTCCAGGTCCGAAGTTATGGGAGAGGTCGAGAAGTTATATGGACAGCTATACACATCCACGGGGCCACCTGTACAAAGCTTAGCTACAGACCCTAGAGCTAAGCTAACCCGACACTACACCGAAGATATCCCGGACATCAGCCTGTACGAGATTGGTATGGCTCTCAAGCAGCTTAAGAACAGCAAGGTGTTCCATCGGGCGAAGTGTGCGAGGTGGAGGTGATGGTAGGTTCCATGGTGATGGTAAATAACGACTGCGTCTCTTAAGGTGATGTTGTATATTTACAGTGACGTGTTGAAGTGTTTGTACGAAAACGCTACTATGACAGTTCGTCTTCAGGACCGGAGCTCGAAGCCAGTCCAGCTGCAGCGTGGAGTGAGACAAGGAGATGTCATTTCTCCGAAACTCTTCACTGCTGCACTGGAGGACGTGTTTAAGCTTCTGGACTGGAGAGGACTCGGCATCAATATTAACGGCGTGTACATCAGTCACCTTCGATTTGCCGACGATATAGTAGTCATGGCTGAGACCCTGGAGGAACTCGGCACAATGCTCGGTGATCTCAACAGAGTCTCTCAACAAGTGGGCCTTAAAATGAACATGGAGAAGACGAAAATCATGTCTAACTCACGTGTCGTACCCACTCCTCTGAAGGTTGGAGACTCTGCTCTTGAAGTTGTTGACGAATATGTATACCTGGGACAAACAGTCCAACTAGGTAGGTCCAACTTTAAGAAAGAGGTCAATCGTCGAATCCAACTCGGCTGGGCAGCGTTCGGTAAGCTACGTAATATCTTCTCGTCCAAAATACCGCAGTGTGTCAAGACGAAAGTCTTCGACCAGTGTGTGTTGCCAGTGATGACATACGGTACCGAAACGTGGTCGCTCACTATGGGCCTTATTAGCAGGCTCAAAGTCACGCAAAGAGCAATGGAGAGGGCTATGCTCGGGGTTTCTCTACGTAATCGAATCAGAAATGAGGAGATTCGTAGACGAACTAAAGTAACCGACATAGCCCAAAGAGTCGCCAAGCTTAAGTGGCAATGGGCAGGGCACATCGCCCGTAGAACCGATGGCCGTTGGGGCAGAACGGTTCTCGAGTGGCGACCGCGCACCGGAAGACGCAGTGTGGGCAGGCCTCCAACAAGGTGGTCCGACGATCTGGTGAAGGTCGCGGGTAGCCGCTGGATGCAAGCAGCACAGGACCGGTCGTGGTGGAGATCCTTGGGGGAGGCCTTTGTCCAGCAGTGGACGTCTTCTGGCTGATGATGATGATGATGATGATGATGATGATAGGTTAAAACCATAAATGATTGGAGTAATCTCTAGAGGTACTTGGCCAGATAGCATTAGGTTCACCAACGACGAGAAGCAGCGCAAGAGGGCTCTGCTGGAATCACCGGTACCGCCACACAGGTCTTTCGAGTGTTGTGGTGTGAGTCCATCGAGGCCACCGGCCGAGCCGTTTTTGAACGTCATGACCGCTGCAAGCACATCCTCTGAAGTTGCGAGAGGAGTGGGAAGGCATAGCTGCGGTGGATCAGGGAGGCTGAGAGCCTGCGCTGAAGATGGATGTTTGCTCTCCAGTGCTGAGATAGTCTCCGCCGTGTCAGGAGCGACAGTATCACTCGAAAACAGTAGTTGTGCAGCTTCCATAAGATCACCGTCACTAATTTTGGATTCTATTTTGTTTATTGTTTTGTTGAGTCACTGCTTCATTTGGACGACCAGAGCGTTCAGCGTCTTTTCTGTCTATACGACCGCGTTTGTAATCGGCATACCACTGACAAATGGTTGGTTTAGATAGAGCAGATTCCGGATAACACTTTATAAGCCATTGCTGTACTTGAACGGTGTTTTTTCCCATTAAAAACAATGTTTTATCAACACAAGAAACTTGTTTTTTTCCATTGTTTTCGGAATTAAAACAGTAGCGTCACTTAAATATCTGTAAAACAATATTGTTCTATTTCCATAAAAAAATTAATCATGTTATTTGATGGTCAGTACTTTAAAAAAATCAAAAGAGTTTTTAATATATGCGCCATCTCCAAGTAAGTCTCGGGCCTTATTGAACGATCTAGTATACCTACCTATATCAGCTACTTTATGTTCTTCAGCATTTTCAATCAATCGCCCATAAGGAACTTTGAGATTTATTGGTCCGTGGGAATATGTAAGAATACTTATAAATGAAACAAAATGTTCTAAATTGAATGGTTACGATTGGGAGTTATGTGTTGTAGGAAGGCCTGTACCCAGCAGTAGACTATTTAAGTATAGGCTGATGTGATGCTGATGAATGGTTGTGTGTGACACAAAATACATGTTCTTATCAGGCATCTTATATTTGGCATTTCAATATTTTGTGTGTTTATTCATTATCATCGTTACAGATAACCAATAAGTCCGTTCTAGAGTAACTATTTAGAAAACTTATTAAAGTAGCCCGTTAATGAAGTCCATACAGCGTCATTGAAAATCTGAGTCACCGCGTTATCGCAAATTGGTATCAGTAACTTGTTGTCCTCTCCACTGACCTAAATAACGGATAAGCATAGAGAAATACATCTCCATGAGTTTTCAAGTGAAACTGTACCACTTTTGATGCAGTCGAAGGCATTACACGCGGCAGCGGCGCGTAAGTCGACACCGCTACTCCTCACTATGCAAATGGAGATAATACGCGTACTAGCTAAGTGACCGGGTTGCAATGGTATACTCTACTACGAGCGCAACTTCAAAATGAACTCTAACACGAGGACCATACGTTGTAAATCATGACTGTACATTAAAACATATCCGAACGCACCTCCGCACAATGAGGTTAATATCCAACCAAATTGTATATAAAAACGCGGCAAGCGATCATTGTGGACGGACACGCTTCGCCATTTGGCCGGGTTGAACAGAAATCGCGCGGCGCATGTGCAAAACCGAATTACCTCAACCACATTCCGGTCTTCCGGAAATTCACGCGTGTTGACAATCGCAATACCTATGTAGGTATACTTATTACAAATTATATGTATACTTATACTAAGTTGGCTTGCTGTCGCGAATAATGATTCCGATTTTTTAAACTACTGTATTCTTATTGCATATAAAACCCAGAATTCTAAAATATTGGTCAACCAATTACTCTTTATGCTTACTAGATAATTATTTCATTATGGGTATCTTGTCTCCTAACAAAAATTATGTCAAAGACTGTGGTCAGACTGATCAGAGTTACTCATGCTATGGATACAATTTTTGTTTCTGTTATCTATGCTTGGGACAGACTTGAATGCGTTATAATTGTTATAAAATAAATGCGATATAGGATAAAATGTTTACTAGAAAAAAAAAACAACCAGTCTTAGAAAGCTCGAATGGGATTCAAACTCATGACCTTTGGATTGCCGGCCCACTGCTCTTTTTAGCTTCTTTTTTTTCTAGTAAACATTTTATCTTTTATATAGCATTGTGAATGCAAAATTTCAATAATAAAGATAAATGCAATATTTCGTTTTTTTTGTAAATTTTCTAATAAGTACCTAGTCAGATTATCTTTTTTCATATTTTTAATGAAACATAACAACTATTTGTGTTAATGATAGAAATCGTTAATTTTTAGGATCTGGTACCCACAGAATATTTCCTAATAATTATTATTTCAATTTTTTTAATGAATATAATTTTTAATATTAAAATAGCTAAATCCGTGGTTAAATCAATTGTTAAGGGCCATTTAACACAGACAGACAAGAGGATAAGTCACAATAATTAAATACAAATATTTTTACTTACAGTTACAGATATACTATGACGTAGATATGAAAGCATATAGTAACGTAGCTCCAGTTGATGTGGCGCTACGCGCTAGTATTTTGTTTGAGCGGTGTTGGGAAATAGCGGCGCGGCAACCACGCCCTCGGCGTATATTTGCCGTAACTTCCAACTTGCATACTTCCGCGGTTCATACTAGGAACTGTGATCAATGCTGACTAGTGACGTGCTCTTGTTTATTACGATACTTGTACTCGTATATGCGTGGGGAAAATAGAAATGGACTGTAATAAATAAGGGAAAGATAAAAGTAACGTCTTATTATTATATAACTGAAACTAAAGAAGGACGAAAGATGAGTCAAACAACAGACGGTTTACAGAAAAATAAAGTACCTACGTACTTAACCGTTTCGCGCAGCGGTGAAAGATTACTTTTTTCAAAAACCACCCCCTTTCTTCCCTTGGGTGTCGTAAAAGGCGACAAACGGACTAAAGACTGCACATACTTTCAACAGCATAGAGCGGCGATGGGCTTACCACCTGTCACGCTAAGCACATGTGCAGTCGCTATTTGGTGAAAAGTGGACTATGGCAGAGGACTGCCTTTGCTGTCTTCATTGCCTAGTCTCTGACTAACCCTTCGGGGATAATAGTCGTGAAATAAATCAAAAAAGTATTTACTCCTTAGCTATAGCTAGTTCTATGCTGTTACTTTATACATAGTTTACGTTCGTGGCAATACGAGGAGCTTTTACAAAAGTTTCTACTTGATATAATTGTAAATCTTTATCGGGACAGGATATTCTATGTATGTAGTACAAAAAACCTAACAGACAATAGTTTGAACGATGTTTGGGTTCGGTTGTCGAGACAATGATTTTTATTAAATGTTTAATGAAGACGTAATTTCGTTTGTTTTTGAATCATGTTGGTATTCCACAACCGAGAAGTCCTCGTCTCAACTTATGGTAAGTGACGTAAGATCGAAGATGGAAGCGCACTTCACCCGCAAATTTAAACCAATGAACAACTGGCTATCTTACCTCTTACTATCGGAACAAAACAATGTTATGCAATGCTACTAACAACGATGTTATGGCGACAGACTCGGATAAACTCAAGAGAATCGAAGCTTTGATGGATCTCTTCGTGTCGTAAATATTCATCGCATTCATTTTCAGTAATATTATAAATGCCAATGTGTGTTTGTTTGTCTTTTTAGTATGTTTATTTTTCCATAGATTACATTGAGTAAATAGATCCGGGAGTGCCATAATGCTATATTTATATCAAGTCGCGATTAACGTAATGTGACAGACTAAATTCCACGTGAGTGAAACCGTTGATAGTAATAGTGACAGAAGTCAGTTTAGTCCAGCTTTTGCAACTAGGTACTGCAAATAGTATAAATACAAAAAAGAACCATAAGCATCCATCGGACTGTCAACTCAAAACGAGTCTAAGCATATAGCTACTACCTCCCTCAGTATATCATACACGAAAACTAATCAACCCCCACATGTTCATAAGTCGTGTGCTCGGCGCGCTCAAATAACAAAATAAAATAAGACATCAACGCGTCGAGGTATTTAAGCATCTGTAGGTTTTAGCCGGTGTAGCACAGTTGAGACAAAGAATCGCCAATTATTCCACCTGCCCTGCAGCTGCGATAGCTCTTTTATTTATTTCATCGGTGATATTTTTATTGTTCGCCTTCACCGCTCAATGTTACACTTAGGGTCGAAACAGACGGAAAAGTTTTGCCGGTGGAGACATTATAGATACTTAAAATATAATACTTACAATATAGCACTTCTTAAAGATAATGCGATTGCAATTAGACGGGTTTTAATTTTTTTCAAAGATATAATTTGCTGTTTATTCCTTTGGCACTTACAACGTAACGTTTTTATGGGCTACAAGAAACTTAAGGTTTCTCAAGTCGTAGTGACTGAACAATCCCGGATCTTTTCTATCCGCAACTTTGGTTTTTAATAAAAAAAATAGTTTTAACTGTTAATTAGTGCCATGTTCTATTGGACGGTCGGCGTTGTGCATTCTGGAAACTTTAAAGTAACGGCATGCGCGTTAACCCTTAGGTACACTAATTAAATGCAGTGCGACTGTGTGCAGTTTTTAACCCGAACAGACGGCTACCTACCGCTGTGAAATTATATTTACGAATTAGTTGTTACGGCAGGTATTTAAATATATAAACGAATAATTGGTAAAATAAACAAACGTCACTTTATTTTATAGCGCGTGCAGGAAGAGTTACTCTCATATTATAAAATAAGTAACCGGAAGGTTGACTAAAATTACTTCTCACTGCTTTGGTAGGCTAGTCATGTTTGTCATCCCTGCCCTGAGGACGCATTAACATTGGTCAGTCTTTGCTTATGTTTCGACGACTATAAGGGAATTGTCGATATTTAGCTATATAAAGAGCATTTAAACCCAAAAGGCGAGCAAGAACTCAGAAGCTGGTTCTTAACTTGTATAAAACCAAATCTACATGTGTCGCACCGGAATTAATTAGGAATAAGTTTACGCGCTACTGCCTTTAATAAACACTTTTATTCTTTCCGTGATAAGAATTTCAAGAGAAACCAAAATAGTTGATAAAAAAACAAAATAAGTAGGTACGTAACGTATCAATAAAATGAATGTGGGTAGACTAGAAAAGAAAGTTACAAAACATAATCTAAGATCTACAACACCTACACATGCGTCATAATAAGTAGTTTACCAAATATGCAATGAGTCATCAGGACAATCAGGACCTCCCATGTAGATATTAACAAGAAAATACCTTAATTCGCTCACCAACATGATCTTTGATTGTGTTTGAAGCTCGCGAGTTATTTTATCACAAAAAATCGTATGCAAACGCAACCCAAAAGCTTTCGCAATTAAACATTATTAAACCTCATCCAAATCGATAATGTTTTTGCGATGCTTAACGAAGACCATTCCTAAGTGAAGCTACTGGGAACCGATCACGGCATTCTGTCAGACGCAAACAAAAAACTATTGAACACACAAGATAACAGAGTCCATTGCAAAGGACATTTATAACATATTTTAATTCATTCCGTTCAAGAGCATGAGCGTTCAAAAAAAGTTTTAATTTAATTAAGTCGGTATTTATAATGATCCTATTCTGTACTTAATGTCGCTTCCTACGAAAAACTTAATACATAAAACACCTTACATTTAACAAAACAGAAGACAAAACAACCCGCTCTATTGAAGGTAAGGTTTTAAAAACCTAACTTAGTCAATGCCCCTGCTCCCTTAATGCTTTTTGGAATATATATAGGGTCTAACAATATCAATAAGCGAACGTTTAAGGGGAGCATCTATACATCACACTGAGCATGCTCACCAAATTTGGTCCAAAACTATAGGCTCGTTACCGAGATAATCAACAAAACCTTATCATAATTTACCAAAAAAATACACCCTTTCCGAACCGCTGCACAGCTGTACTACACGCACACAAAGATAACCGAACATGCACACTAAACTCGGAACACACTGAGCTATCTTTTTATTGACGCTTGCGTGCGTGTTATTAAAAATACAGTATGTTTTATGATGTGCATTATTTTAATTCATTTAGTTTGTTAGAAAACATAACTTAAAAAAATCACTATAAAACTGGAGCTCATGTTTTGTCATTGTATTCAGAATGATGTATAGATACCGTTCTTAAACGTTCGCTTATTGATTTTGATAGACCCTGTATACATATAATCACGAATATTATCCCCGAAGGGTTAGGCGGAGACTAGGCAATGAGAACAGCAAAAACAGTCTTCTACCATAGTTCACTTTTCACCAAATAGCGACCGCACATGTGCTCAGCGTGACAATTGGTTATCCCATCGCCGCTCTATGCTGTTGAATTATGTGCCGTCTTTAGTCCGCTAGTCGCCTTTTACGACACCCAAGGGAAGAGCGGGGGCGGTAGTATTCTTTCACCGCTTCGCGACACGGTTATTCTGTCTACCCCCAAAATAATAAGTTCTATGCAAGATAATTCATTATCTTGCAGATAAAACGATAGTTCATTAAGCACAATAATTGACGACATTATTTTTACATACAAGACAATTTCAACTTTTGGTAAGCGTTACTATAAACAACAAACTACTGAAATATTAATTGGGTTGACAATGTAGATAGATAACAATTTTACAGCAACACCAGAAAATTACTATTAAGAAAAATAAAACCAAAATAAAACAAAGTGTTATCATTTCAAAGGGATCTCGTCCAGACAACCACATATATTAAAGGTAATGGATGTTAAAATCTCATCTGAAACCACCCGGATAATACCGACATGTAAAAAAAATTGAGCAAAGAGGCGCGGACACGATGCGCCGCGGTTCGACGACCCCGCCGATATTTCTCAAAATTGGGCGCGGAATCCACGCTCTTTTCGCTTTTTAATTGTAAGCAAGCAGCGGACCGGCGACAAGGCGATACGTTTCCACAGAAATATGTACAGCCGTGCCCTCACACTGGAAATTACTGTAACGGCACACGCGTATTAAGATTTACAAGGAAATGCACGACAAATTAAAGAATCGCGAATTCGCGATCTTGGTACGGGATAATCTCGGGCAGTTGCAGGTCGTTTTTGACTATACCTGCACATTTTTCATTTTAATAGTTGATAATTTGGTATAGATGATATAGTTAGGTATGTATAAGCCTAAAGTTTATTACAAAACGCAAAGTACTAAGTAAAGAGATCACTTAACTGTAGAAGCCTGATAGTATTAAGGTTCTAATATTTGTAAGATTTTCCGAGCACTTTTGAGTATCATTTTTGAACTCTGTGATGTTGCACCATGACAGATTTGAAATCTTATTTAAATATCCAAATACCAGAATGAGCCCGACCTTGGTTAAAAAGTTTTAGGCGTAGTTTGTAACTAATGAACTAGATAGCAGAAATCTATTTTCGGCTATTATACTACCTGAACTTTCAAAAAGCTAGTTCCGGTATTATTAAACTGATTTGAGTTAGGTGTTCTAGTTATATAGAGTTTTTACCAAATCTTTAATTTTTAAACATTTCTTCAACTTCACTTTTAGCGTATTTAGTACAGGAGTACACTATTTTTTCAAGCTTTTATTTAATTTCTTATTGTCAACTTTTAACAAAGTTTTTTGGACTCTGAAAAACAACTAGGTACTAAAGTAATATCTATAAATATACATATTATCTACCTTAACAATTGAACGACTACGATGTTTGCTAATATCTTCTTGAATTTTGAATCCTTATTTATCCTATTTTGAAGACATATATTCACCTTTTCTTTGAAGATGGCCAGAAGAATTTTATTATAGACGAATTCAAATGAGACCACGTATGGTATTTAGTATGTCTGGCATCAGCCCAAAACGAATTTAATAAATAGAGCACGAGGAGTTAGATTACTTGTTAAGACGCATAATATTGTTAAACATTCATGCATTAAAATTAGCTTATCAGCAGACGATCTATCAACAAATTTCAAGACGTAAACTAGCCAAGGTGAACTGCAATAATAATCAAAATGTAAAATTAAAATATGAGTGTCATTTATTTTTAGCAATAGAATTACGCAAACGTGCAAAAGTCATGTGGAGAACAAGGTGCGATGATGAGGTGAGCAAAAGATACGAGCGGCGCGGCGAGACAAACCGATATGAGCTAGATTAGGGTTGATAGCGCTCACTCGCCATCCTCATACTCGCTCTCTACTACTACTTACTACTACTCATCTCATCACAGTAAAACATAAAGTAACAGACGAACGATAGAATAAATGTCTACTATGAGATATTTCAACATAGAAAAATATATGATTGTCATTGTGACAACGATTCTTTGAGACACGATTGTCTTCATTCTTTGCTAGCAAAAACTCAAATATATTAATATTTTTGGATCCTTCAGCCTCTCTTTTTTGAATTCACATTTTCATATTTTAGGAGTAATTAGGATAAATACAATAATAAATAATGATCATAATAGGTAAAAAATAACATACTTACTTAATCAATTAAATAAAATAAAAATAAAATATGTCACGTCGAAAAACAACAAAAGCGAACTACTTAATAAATAGCAAGAAGTTTCTCTCCTGTTATCCGTAGTACATTTCCCATACTTAAAAAAAGTTTAGACGCTATAAACTCCGAGACCAACTGTTTGTTCAAAGTAACCGAGGATGGCTATTATCTAAATCGGTACTCGATTTCGGGAATAGGAAGTGATCGAAAAAGCGTATTTAAAAATACATAGGAGAGGCGCAACCCTAAGTTACGAGCACTCGATGATGTTTAGTCGATTATAATTAGCTGCGCTCTCGACTCGTGGGCTGCGGCTCGAGTATTAGGCGAAAGCGGGGAGTAACCTACTGAGACTACATCACGAATGCGGCAACTAAAAGAAATGTTAAATTGCCGCTAAAATCATCATTTACTTTGGTTAACTTCGTTTATAAATTTTACTCTGGAATAAAAGCTCGGGGTTGTCAAAAACTCAAATTTCCATGAATTCCTGGCCTTCAGAGCGATGACAAGCTATAAGCTAGACTTGTCAACTTTAAGTTCCTTGGCATAAACTCCAAATTTAAATGTACTATTTATAGTGCACCCTCCGACATCGCATGACTCGCTGCTCGCCGGCTGCTGGCATGGCTGCCACGCGCCTGCGCGGCAGATGCACGGCATGAGGCGAGGCCCTACCTGCGCTTGCGCCCGCTCGCACCGCTTGCATATGCACCTAGATCATAGACGCACGTAACCAAATAGGCAAATTTAGTAATGCTATAAAAATATAGTTTATTTATATAGTGCATTTGTAATTAGCAAGCTTTAAATTTTTACGGTATCTAAAACATATGAGAGCAGAAAAAGGCATCTTTAGAGGGTATAATGTCAGGATTGTTTTCGTACTTGCAAAGGAGTGCTTTGATTTGAAACACTTAAAACGGGTCTTACAAGTTTTTAAAATAAAAAGTGTTTTACCAATCATAACCTCAATTATGGTGACTGAATAACGGATAAATATACAGAATACTAAACAACATCCATAACTCGGTCATAAACGGTCGGTTAAGTTAACCAAAAAAAACAATATTAATGTCTTACTAAAAAGAGGATTAGATCCAATTTTTATAAGTACGATTAGGATGCAGAAAAGTCTACTTGAAAGTAGATAAAGGGACACAGTTACATAAAAATAATCAGCCTTAAACGTCACAAGCCTTCCTACATGGACACCAGCTCATGAGATTGGATCCCAATTACACTGGCCCAGTGCAAGTTGGTGGGTATAATAAAAAAGTGTGGAAATAAAATTTAATAATGGAGAGAGAGAATAATTATAAGATTAATAAATGATCAGTACTCAACACACCAACTAATACGGTTATTTAATCGCAATACGTATTTCTCTAAAGCGTTAAAACCGAGTAAAATATGCAGTCGATCCATTTTAGAGAGCGGAACTGTTCATACTGAGTCAGTGGCGGAATAATAGGGAATCGGGGACTATATTTAGTGCATTGCTATGAATAGAAGCGCCCACGTTACCCGTGTAAATTAACGCGTCGCTAATGTATTAAAACTCGATAGAGCGTCTCGGCTGAATAAAAAAAGCTGTTGCTTTTGAACTGAAGCAATATTTTTTATACCTAGAAAGTCTTTTATTTTAAACAACGATTAGTGATAAACATGTGAGATATTTAACAAGTCTTGTCTTAATGTTTAAAATATTTTAATGTAAATTAACTAATAACTCTATTTTTTATATTTGTACTTTTATGTATTGCTGTTGTATTAGTTTTAATTGTACTAGGAACATTATTGTGATTTACATAAATTTCCATAATATTCTTATTTAGCTAATAATAAGAAAAAATACGTTTGGACCATTGAGCATTAGTGGTTTGGACTACATTAGGGTTTTAGGCTCCTTTGCCTCATCTAACAAAAAATATCACACAAACCCAAACGCAATAAAATGTAGTACCTAGGTACTCAACTGTTTTATTTTTCTACCCTAATTAAATTAAGCTAGTCTTGAAATCTAAAAATCAAAATGTTTAGCATCTTCATTCTGACTTTTCTTCTTCCATAAGGCGAGGACTAATCCACAGCCTTGCTGTTAATCCCGACGATCGGTAGTAGGGCCAGGGAAGGGCAGACACTATATGTCGAGCCGGCCGCCCGCCGCAATGCGGCATACCTCCTTACTCCTACACCTCTTATGTAGCTACACACCGAATGTCTATCCTGAACATTTACATAAATTAATTTACACACATTGAATACGGAACTGACTGTTCAACAAGCCATCGACTTGAAGGTAAAGGTAAAATAAGACTGGTTTAAGCAAAACAATTAATGCTCGATAATAAGAATAAAGGAGCTCGATGGCGCAGCGGCTAGCGCGGTCGGCTTGCGAACTTGCTCGCTAAGCAACTTTCGCAATGCCGGGTCGCTGGATGGGTGACCAAATTTAAAAACATCTCGAGCTCCTCCGTGCTTCGGAAGGCACGTTAAGCCGTTGGTCCCGGTTGTTGTCGTGATGGCAGCCGTTAAAACCCACCAACCCGCACTGGGCCAGCGTGGTGGGTTATGGCCTAATATCCCCACGTGCTATTGTTCACGTGGGAGGCCTGTGTCCAGCAGTGGGACGTTTATAGGCTGATGATGAATAAGAATAATAATTAATAAGTTTTTTTTTCTTTTTGTATGAACAGAAGACGATAAATTTCCCATTTAATACAAAATTTACTTAAGTAGTTACTTGAATGTTCTTGTTGAAAAGTACAATTGAAAAATAAAGCGATTCAAGCAATAAATGATAGCACAAATTGATACGGCAATACTTTGAGCGTTCCGTCGCGGTTCGGTAGCGGCGTCAGGGAGTCAGCGATTGAGGTGCTGGACGGATGCGTGCGATTATAATTAGGATTGTATTTCTGATTCCGACGAAGCGCGGTATGGCGAGCTACACTGAATTCCATCTGAGTCATTGTGCCCGTTTTGTAGCCTTTATTTTAGTAAAATACTTAACCCTTCACACGTATCATTGTTTCACTTTACCTCGTGAGCTCAATTAAATTCACCACGCTTATTTGCGGTGATGCGAGTTAGCGATTGCCAATACTGAGGACAATGTATTGCAATGTATCTGATTCGTAATGCAATCAGAAATGTATACAATTTAGTTCTCAAAAGCAGGTGAGCAAATAAATAATAATAAAAAAATATTAGTAAAAAATACGGATAGTATTTCAATACTAAACAACAACTGATTAAAAGGAAATTAATAAAATTTGTAGCCATACAATTTTTTTTCATAAAATTACTAAACGTTTAGACAGCAAAGAATGTTGTTTTCATGTTCTGTCTGGCTTTCTCGGCGCAGACGCGACAACGAGCGCGAAGAATGGAAATCATCGGTCGCCTGTAAATAATAAATATAGACACGTTTCGCGCCGAGGCGGGGGTGCGGCGCAAGCGCAGGAAATGTAGCGGGAGCACCACATTAAATATCTATCTTATATATCTGCTACGTTTTTTTGTGTTTGCTCTGTACAAATGAAATAAATATACTTTTAAACTTAAAAGTTCTCGATATATGCGGTAATGTCAACAATTATAAATATTTAAACTAACTCAAAAAAGTAATTATACTGTTTGTGGTTGTATAATTTAATAGGTTGAGGAAAAAGTTTCTTCGCATTTTTTAAGAAAGTTTAAAACATTGTTTTATATTGTTTATTTACATTTAACTAAAGTATGGAGGTGCCATTTTGTTCGATAACTTTTTGCCATCTTTGATCCCATTGCTATAGAAATTTTGGGGCTTCTGATCAAAATACCGCGACAAGTGGTTTAAGCAGTCCTCTCGTGATGTTAACCTAACACTGCCTAAAGAATTCTGAAGACAGGTGGAAATCTGAAGGTGCAAGGTCAGGACTATACGGCGGATGCATTAACACCTCCCAGCCAAACTCTCTTAATTTTTGCTGAGTGGCTAAAGATTGTGAGGTCCAGCGTTATCATGATGAAAACCACACCTCTTCTGTTGATTAATTCCGGCCACTTTCCCTCAACTTCTTGCTTTAATCTCACCAGTTGTTCGCAGTAGGGTTCAGAATCGATGATCCTGCCTGGAGGTACAGCTCATAATGAATAATGCCCTTCCAATCCCACCACACACACAGCATCACCTTGTTGCGAGTTAACCCGGGTTTCGCCACAGTCTGTGAAACCACGACCTTTTTTGCACGTTCTTGTCGTACGTGATACACTTTTTATCACCAGTTATCAGCTTCTTCAAAAATGGTTCGGTTTCATTACGTCGTAATAAGGAATCACAAATGCGTACACGGTTCATTAGGTTTCTTTCTGTGAGCTCGTGAGGTACCCAAATATCGAGCTGTTTTGGGTACCCAGTTTTTTTCAAATGCGCCAAAACTGTTTTGTGGTCAATTCCCAGTCTTCAGCTACGTCGTAACTACTTATATGCCAATCTTGCTCCACTTTTTCAAAAATGACATCCAGTTCATCCGTAATAGGGCGACCAGAGCGACGTGCATCTTTGACATCAAAATTTCCGGATTGAAAACGCTTAAACCAAAATGTGCTACTCTCACAGACACTGCACTAGGTCCATAAACATCGCAATTTTTTTTCACGGTTTTACTCTTTTTGTAGTAAAATTTTAATTCACTCATCTCGACAGTAAGAAAAACAAATGAAAACCACACGTTTTCCTAATTTGAATTTGGAATTATCTTCTTTAAAATTTAAACTTTTAATGATACCAAAACCAGCCAGATACAATTCATACATACTGTATGCGAAAAGACTTTTTCCCGACAGAAATGAGTTAATTGTTTAAAAGAAAGTACCAAAAAAATAATTATCTCTAATTCTATATTAATAAAAATCAATTGCTACAAACGTTGTTTTGCACATCACTTCAGAACGGCGGCACCAATTTGGTAAATTCTTTTTTTGTTGTGTTTGCACTTATCAGAACAAGTTTTGTATTAGAACATATTTATTGGAAATTTGTCACGGGGTACTGGGTGTTCATGTGGACGAAGTCGCGGGCAGGCCGCTAATATGAAATTATACTGTTAACTAAAAAGTTTACGATATATTAGGTTGTCTACAATCATGAATATTTAAACTAACCTTCTTACGTTACAAAACACTGGTTATACCGTTTGTGCTGGTATACTTTATACAAGGTACCGAAACGATAATTATACAATACCTAAAAACTATTTTTGGAGCTAAGTACCTGGTAAAAATAGAAAAGGTTAAAAATAACACAGGAGGAGAATATTATAAAACAAATGTTTAAAAAAAAATCATTTAGCAATAAATACATTTGTCAACACATGGGCAAACTTCAAATGCAAATATCAGAGTCGACATATTTTTTTTTTTGCTTTTGCTCCCCGCTTCTTTGCAGGACAGGACAGGATTTTTTGCTTTGGTTCTGTTTTCTCTCTATTCTAAAAGGGTTAATGAACTTGAGCTTTAAGAGCTCGACTCTAGTTTCTTTTATTTCTTTTGTTTTTTCTTTTATCTCCTTTTTTGAATATTTTTCTTTTGTACACTATGATTAATTTTCTTTTTTTTTCTTAAACATTATTTTTCTTTTGTTTACAATTTCTTGTTACAGTTAATATCTTATTCTAATATTATTTTATTACTATACATCTCTCTTTTATTTGACATTCCTTTTCTCATATATTATTACATTTCTTTTATATTTACTATACATTACCTTTTTATTAATTAATATTCTTTTTCTTATATTCTATTACATTTCCTTTACTATTACATTTTATTTTATTATTATTACACATCAGTTTTATTTACTTTTTATTTCACTTATTTTAAATTAATGAGTCGGTATACGAGTATTCCATGGATACATTTCTATGCAAGACAATAATAACTTAAACCTACTAATAAATATAATTGCAGATGTCGATATATAACAAAAAAGGAAAAGTGTAAAAAAAACAACGATTGACCGCAAAGTATCAAATGAGGCTACAATAAAACACTAAGTATTGACAAATCTTTTTAAAAGGGTCGGTATTTAATGAAAGCCGACACTATACAATAACTTTTTAAAACAGAACAATAGAACGCCAAAGAATTTACTTGGAGATAAGAAGAAGGCTTCAGGCTGATGTAAGAATGTTATCGCGTGGTGATTTCTGTAAAGATCACGTAAACGCATCGTTTGTCAGTAACAATCAATTGCTACAGATAAGGCATAGCCAGTTTTTAATACCGATACGTTCAAGCACACACAAGATATTACGCTAAGTATATGAAAATGTATATTATACGTACTCGTTAGCGTTACTGTAACGAATAATAGCATTTAATAAGAAAATCGAAGTTTCCAATTAGCTGTCATATGAGTTACAGTAGATACGCGGTCTCTACTTTTTACTGCGATTACCTGCGATATCCTTACTATTATAAGATTTATAAGTGCAAAATGAGTTTATTTGTTTGTTACACATTACATTTAAACCGCTACACCGATTTTGATGAATTTTTCTTTAGAGATAAATAGGGTCCTCAAGACTGTTATAGGCTACATTAAAAAGTTTATGCTAGCGAAGCTGCGGGCAAAAGCTAATTATAATTTAATTGACAATTGCAGCGTTCGAAATTCGCCATTTGAATATTCGCAATAGGCTCCCAAGTGAAGGAAACAGGCTGGCCGGCACGCGCGACCGACGACATATTTTCCAGCGATTCGAAAAACAGGTTTAGTCCGCGACTTGGACGCAAGGCGCATAGGGAGGTGCACGTTACCACTCGAACGACGACATACTCTTGCCACACTGCATTATGTGCCACTTAGGGCCGCTCTAACAATTTAACAAACAGTTTTAAGTTCAGCATTGAATTGTTAGGTTAACGTATGGCGCGAATCAATTGTCAGTTTTAGGGCGACGTTAAGTTGAGATGGTTAGTCCTCTTGTCGGAAAATTGTACCCTTAACACGTTTGATACATACATGATTAGTATCGTTATCAAAGTTGTAGAGAAGATATTCATTAAATTATTGATCGTAGAAGGCGATTAATTTGCAATGTTAACATGATTCGTGCTCCAAAGCAGTACAAACTACAATCTGACCGGCGGCATCGGCAAAACGAAAACTTACATCTTTTAATACTTGTAAAGTGATTACAAGTATTAAAAGGTGATACAAATATAATAATTAAAGAGATAGTAAACAAATTAAGTGAATCATACCCAAATCTTCTTTCACAATAACACATAAACATTATCGGAAATGCAGAGACAACACACGATGACAGGACAGGTTTCAAGGTTACCCAAACACAGGAGCCTCTCTCTTTACACAGCACAACAACTGACAGAGTCCTATTAGTCCAACAGTAAACTCTTACTTTCCGAAGTAGGTATTCCCTTTCTTACTTCTCCAACCAACTTCTTTTTGGCATTAGGTTAATATTCATCCTACGACTACTACTACTACGTCTGTTTACAAATACAATTCTGTATGAAGTCCTACGAAATGGCTCAACTAAGTAGGTATCAAGTATCAACTTACTACACTAGACTAAGTGAAACGCAAGTCAAAAAGGATCATAATAATAGTAATAGACAAAACACTATTGGAGGCTTATCCTGAAAGAAAATAAAGTCTCAAACACTAGCTTTATTTAAGTCGCCTGTCCACCAACATTTTATAGGAGCACCTTGGAATGTTTGCACAGAAGCTTATAATCCCGCCTTTTTCTTTTTTTTTCTGGACAACCAGAAACACTGTAGGATTCCTCTTTACCTGATTAACGGTCCGTGCATCAGGAGTTCAGGACCAAGCTCTTTGCGACGTCCTTCAAAATGCCTGCATGCAAGTAGTGGAATGCGTTGCCGAAGTCTATATATTCAAGCGTGTACAAATCCAACATGTTTCAAAATAAGAGTGAACAAGCACCTTATGGGTAAGCTCACTGCACCGTTGACCTTTCGGTCTACATTGAGGTCAAGATCAATCCCATCTATTATATACTTAATAAAATAACCATAAATATTATTGTACTGAAACAAGTTAAATCACGCATAACAAATTCCGGACATTACGTTGCATGTACTCCGTAGTACAATAAACCTTATTATTTGACAGAATAAATAATATTTATTGAAAAGGTTACGAAGTGAACTCGAAGCGTAAGTAGCATCGCTGCGTTCAACAGCTAAGCTAGCTGCGGTAGTCTTGTTTTGAACCTTTAAACAGAACTCGTTTCGTTATCCATGACCCAACGCGTTAGGTTCATTGGTATTGGATGGCACACTATAATATGTAATTGTTTTATGAACAGAACAATGTGTTATCAATTACACTACCGCATTTGAGTGAGTGTGTGTCGTAAGAGAGATGTTTTGTTAATAATTAGAAAATCTGCAACTTCTCTTAGCAGCAATTAACCTCAAGTAGGTACCTAACGTAACGCTATTAAAATTCGAAGGATTAATTTTAGCGGACTGAAACATTGGTTTGCAAACAGAGTTACTACGTTGACTATAACTAGATATGTCATGAAGAATGTTAAATGTATAATTGATTAATTTGTTCTCCTCCTCCTTTTGTTGGTAAAAAACTTTTATTATAGGAAAGTACAAAACATAATAACCGCAGCGCTATCTTGCATTAGATAATGTTCATAGTTCACACGTTATCGTCACCGCATCGCTATCTAAATTTTCAAGAGTGACTACTGTGACGTAACCACTGTCACGTGACCGTCCGCCATTGTTTTTATTGACTTCGCAAATAACTCCAACATCGGCAATGTCACGGTAAATAGGTGATCTTGAAAACGCTACAATTATTATACCTAATATTAGTCACTTCTATATAACATTTGCTTTTGCCCCTTCGACATTCCTACTTAGGAAAATAATCAATATCCTAATAGCGAATGAAAAAGAAACAAAACGACGTCCTGAATAATATATAATACTTACCAATAATGGGAATTTAAATAAAGGACCTCATACGACAAGCTCCTAAAATTGTGACTTCCTATTTTGTACCTATTTCCCTAATAGTCTAATTTCCATAAAAAACTCTCTCTCTTGCTCTCTAATACTCATTCCATCTTCAATATGATTTCTTATATTTAGCGTAATCTTAAAACCTTTGTTTTTATTTCAAACTTTTTGTCGATTTTTAAAACGGAATCAATAAATGGTAACTTAATTTCATTCAATAAGAACGAATTTCCAAAAATCCTTTCTTTTTATTGAAATTTTGCATTCACAATGCTACGAGGGCGGCACTGAAAATTTCGGAAATCAAGGGAGTGATCGATAGTGGAAAAGATATTTATTTTAGTTTTCTTTCTAGTAAACATTTTATCCTATGTCTATATAGCATAGTGAATGCAAAATTTCAACAATAAAGATATTTATAAGCAATTACGTCTTTACCGATTGTTAAATACTTGCAATAGTATTTCTTTCG
Organism: Scoparia ambigualis; assembly: GCA_963921215.1. Taxonomy (NCBI): domain Eukaryota; kingdom Metazoa; phylum Arthropoda; class Insecta; order Lepidoptera; family Crambidae; genus Scoparia; species Scoparia ambigualis. The sequence goes on from OY992511.1 coordinate 22,059,660, forward strand.
AATGTGAGGGTAGACTTCACAGTGACGTAATACCGCTGGCTTGCAGCGTAAATCAAACTACTAGGAAGAACTCAACGAGTCTTCTGGGGTCTCGGTAGCTCAGCGGTTAGTGCAGTGAACCGGCAATCCTAAGGTCGTGGGTTCGAATCCCACTCGAGCTTCCTGACACTGGTTGGTTTTTTTTCTAGTAAACATTTTATCCTATATCTATATAGCATTGTGAATGCAAAATTTCAACAATAAAGATATTTATTGTTTTTCGAAGTATTCTCCTTGAAACTTAACACATTTTTCCATTCGATGGAACCAATTATTAAAGCATTCATACCATTCTAAAGTTAGGGTTTTCAAGATGGTCGTTTTGTAGGCGTCTACAGCTTCTTCAGGTGACGAAAATCGTTGACCACGCAATTTGATCCTAATTTTGGGGAAAGTATATAAATCATTTGGGCTTAGGTCAGCGCTGTACGGCGGATGGTCTAATAATTCAATGTTTTCTTGCACCAAAAACTCTTTTGTTCTGTGGGTGGTATGAGAGCTCGCATTGTCGTGATGGAGGATGATGCGGTTGTTGCAGTTCTCTTTACGGAGTTCAGAGACGACCTGCGGCAAACAAATGCTAGCATACCATTCTGCATTGACCGTTCTTTGTCCTTCAAGAGGAATAGTCGCAACATGGCCGGTTTTGGAGACAAACGTGGCCACCATTTTATTTGCAACGCTCCGTGAACGAACAACTTTTGTTGGCTTCAACTCATTTTCGGACACCCAAACTCGTGACTGATTTTTTGTTTCGGGTTCGTATGCGTATTGCCAGGATCCAGGATCCAGGATTCGTCACCTGATACGACGTTGTATACAGCATTTGAAGATCCTCCGTGGAATCTCTCGAAAGTTCTGACGCACCAAGTAACGCGAGCCGCTTTTTGCTCCTCACAGAGCGAATGCTGGATCCATCGGGAAAACAACTTTTTTACACCTACCCGTTCATGCAAGATTATTTGTATTTGACTCATGCCAATGTCTAAAGTTTTCTGAATTTCGCGATATGTCACATGTCGATCTTCCTCAATCAGCTTACGCACGGCATCAACGTTATCTTGGGTGATTGCAGTTTTTGGGCGAACTTGAAGGGGATCGTCACAAAGCTAGACACGTCCACGTTGAAATTCCGCAGACAAACGATAAATTGTGGTATTAGATGGGGCTTCATCACCAAATGCAGAAAGCATCCGATTAACACACTGTTTTTGTGTTAAACCACTTTGAAAGTCATAATAAATCATTGCTCTTGAATTTTCTCGAGTCAATTCCATTTTTACACCGACTTTACAAGTTCGACAAGCCCCTGAATAAATGGTATTCAATTAATAAAACCAAGGAGTTTTCGATTATAAACACTTTATTATGCCAGAAACAATGGAAATATTCCATTACCGATACTTTTAGTGAAGCCTATGTTTAAAGATGTAGGATAAAAAGTTTACTAAAAAAAAAACTTTTTTTCTAGTTATCATTTTATCCTAATCCTTTCTTTGTTTTTCATTTAGGTAGGTACTTTATTTACCCCCTGTACAAAATTCAACAAAATACGTGGATTGTGGATCTTGCAGTTTGGGTTTAATGGACTACGATCTACAACCGTTTAGTCAGTTATTTTAAAGAAAAGGTAATATTTTTGGCACTCGGGAGTGAATCTAAACTTAACGTCATATAGCTTCTATGCCATCACTTTACTAAATCTAGCCATTGCCATCCAAACGGTTATCTGTATGAATCTTGAGTAACCAATGACGCTGTCAATTTAGATACAGACACATGGTGCATTGTTGACGTAAACGTTACAATTATAAAATATAGAACTTTTACACGACCAATGCAGTGTATTATCTTTCACTGGGTGAGATGCTAAACTTCATTGATGACATCAGTGAGCTCATTTAATTACCTTTATTTATACATGTGCACTTTCTTTTCTTTGCTTTCTTTTATATGCATAGCAAAACACCATTTTATTTTGATATCCTCGCAACCATGTATATTTCCTTGCATGTAGATTTATATGCGAGCTATTCGGCTCAAACAAACGTCTCAAAAGTATTAAATACTTAGAAACAGGAAATAACTGAGGTAGAATAGAATTTGTCTACAACTAGACGTAAGTGTACAGGGCGTTACAGAAATAGCTGATGTGCATGTTCGACTATATCTGCTTTTTACGACTCTTGCGCAGGGTTGCCAAAGGCGGAAATATTTAATGCTACCATCTTAAACCTGATGACAGACTCAGTCTGCGTCAAATATGAATTAAAGTCGAGGTTATACTGGTTAGGCATAAAATCGGTTGATTTGATAATAGTACTTATTTCGTTAATTTAAACTATTTCTTTTAATAGACGTCTTCATTGATATCCACCAATTTAGATTTTTAATATTTATAAAACCTTATAATTCCCAGAACATATAGAAAATTCGAAAATGACATTACGTGTTAACCCTACTATCTACGTATGGGTTTGTTTGGGCTGCTTACAGCCAGAGCCGCCGTTGCAAAACCGCCAAGTTGACGATTATAGCTGGATCGTAAAATAAACACGGCAACAGTGATTTATCACAGTTGTCAACGGCCGAAGAAAAACTTACTTTTTAATTCTACATTTTCAACGCTTTTGATGATGAGCTATTGTTGAACGGCAACTGACTAGAAACGCTACTTATAACATTACACGTGACTTCAGATAGTGTGTCTGGATTTAATAGGAGACCGACGTTATTTAACTCATAAACATCAATAGAAAACAAACATACAAATATCAATATATTTGTTAATAAGTTTAACGAGCACTTGGAAAGAAAAAAGGATTTACTAAAGTAGTTTATTATCACAATGGCGGTCTCGGAAACAATAGATCACTAGTCAGTCACTTACTCTATACAATGCATTCGGAATCCTAATGCATTGTAAAGGGTAAGTGACCTAATTTAGGATAAAAGCCAGGTAACTATTTACTAACGTTGCAAAATACCACGTGCAGAAAAAGGTAAAATAGTGAAAAATTCATAAATAACCATGATTGTTAAAGTATTTATTATTTTAATATCACGTTTCACACGATAATTAAGTATGAGTCACTGAGCAAAATAACTAACGCTACGTGCTCAAATTTTCATAGCTTACTTTATTATCAGTGAGATTCAACATAAGTACTACATTTAGGTATCTATTTGATAAGATTTTAGCATAACGGGGAAAACTATTATTACTTGCACATTATGCCTGCTATGTTTCAAATAATATGTTGAAATTTTAGTAAAGCTATGAGTAATTTATATTTAATAATAAAACATTATGAAATATAATTCCAAATAACTGCTGAAAGATAATGCTCTGATATTGGATAGTCCTTTTAATTACTTATATTTACGAGTATATTTTAATTTTAACTCATCAATAGTATAGGATTCTGGTTAAAGTGTCCACCTTGGTCTTATCATTACTTTTCATCAAATGAGATGAAGAATAAAAAAAAAATTACATCGAAACATTAAACAAATCCACAATTCAAGCTGACATTATAACCAACAAATCAAATTGATTTCAAAATCAGTTAACCGGTTCACTGTCCAGCAAACCACATAATTATGGTATTTACTCGTATATAACAGAGGACTAAAACCATTGTAGTATTAGTGTAAGTGTAGCTGTAAAAAAGATGTTATTTAGCCAAAGTAAGGTGTAGTAAACCAGGGTCCGTTGCTTAAGCTTTAAAGTTAAGTGTTAATATAAATAGGAAGACAACTGCTTCTTCAAAATTTTAGTCTCACTCAGCTCTCTATGCCCTTCCACCCACTTTATATTGATCGTGCTGGAAGACAAGAAAACGAATTGACAACATAGCTGCTCTATGCAGTGGCAGACTACGGGCCCTAGCCCAACGGAACGTAGATGCGTTATTTTTATGAATGAGCCCGAGGGCGACCATGTTGGAACGCGGACGACGACGACGGCGCGGCCGCTGCGCCGGCGCCGCCGACCGGCGGGCGTCGCTTTCCCGACTTTCCACGCCGCCGCGCGTGCTGACCAAAATGCCAGTTTGACGCCGACGACCTCCTATTTTCACTTGGGAAAGTCAATTTCCTTATATTACTAATAATAAATTTAACGTCCGATTTGCTTCATGTTTAATAGACGACGATGTTTTTAAACGATTTGCACCATTTATTTTGCACGCGTTCGTTTTTAGTGAATAATGTAATGCCGATAATTTTTTTTAAAATGTTTTAAGTGTATAATTATTATCATTGGATGTTAAATTCTTAATAAAAAACTGCTGTTTTCTCATCAAACCAGGTTTCTTAGAATAGTGAGGGCTCTTCGCTATGCATGAGCATGAATAAAGTTCAAACAGAATTTTTTTTTTTTTAAACCGGTGTCAGAGCCAGATGTCCCCAAATTATGCTATGGTTGGTCTCTCCTCCATCATAATGTTTAAAGCATTGTTCTGTTTTGTCAACAATATATTATTTTGAGTTAAAATAGCCTGTTATAGATTCAGTATGCAGTAACACAAAAAAAAACAAGTCAGTTTACTTAACTGCGAGTGCGATTCGTGGCAGATTATATGTGAACAAACAAGATGGTCTGTGCACTCAATAACACAAGCCATCAATTACACGAATGATCGTTTCACAATCGTGTAAATTAAACAATTTGTTAAGGCGTGCGAATTGCGTGCTACGGTATCAGTAGGCGGGCGGGCCGCAAGGACACGGCAGCGCAGGACGAGTCATCCGTCCTTTGCCGACCGCGTCATGCGCAGGTAGCGACCAGAGGACGACATGCCCATTGTTTATCGATGCTAATTATTATGCCCTAACGCAGACGTTTGCAGTCCGCCGCGCCGCCGAACCGAGCCGATGCGCAAAAACTCTCGATACGCGACGTCTACCTGAGAATAATACGATGCTTTATATAAATATATATATATCCTCTTTTCGACGTTCAATAGCTTCAACCTTTGATCATACAATGATCATCGCTAATCAACGTAATCATTCCAGTACTTCTACAATTTTTCCTATCATTCTACTTTGATCATTGAACTAATCTCAATGACGACAGAATGCTGCAACTATCGCACTCGCAGTATCGCGCTCGATTGAGGACCGTTACGTGAAAACGTCGAGCGTGCGGGGCGGGGCAGAGTGCCGATACAGCGACTCGCGACGGTGGCGCCCGAGCGCGGCCGATCGCCGAGTGCCGAGACGATGTCGTACGAGCGGGGGAAGCGGGGGTGCGCCACTTTATCGCAGCGAGCTGGCAACGTCGCCCGCGGGGTGGGAGCGCCCCGCACCGCAACCTCTCACTCACCGTCGCCGGCTTGCTATCGCCATCATCCAGTGTTACCTTTGACGGTCGAACGCACGGTCGTTCGCCGTCAGTGACGTCGGTGTCGACACTCGTGCAACACGTCTATGATGTTTCGGTGAATTTCAAAGTCGAACTCGTGAGTGGACGATAAGTCATTAAATCGTTACTCGTTAAATATTGGAGCACAGTGACAGATACGAATACAAACTTCCCTGGATTTGGATATTTTATGGATTGTGAAAAGTGACTTTCTGGATTTTTGAACAGTGCAGTGAACCATCAAAAAGGATTGCAACTTAGTGAACAAAAATTGGATATTGACGAAATCAAGCTGAAGTGTTTTCCTGAGGATTGTAGCCGACGTGAAGTGAATAATAAAGTAATTCAAAGTGATTTTACAAAAGTTTTAGTGGTGCTTGTTATTTTAATTTGGACAAGTTATAAAATTTTACTATAATAACAGAATAAATATTTTGCATAATTCTTAAATAATAAAAATCATTTGACTGAGTTTATCACTTGTCCAGATTTAATAATGATGGCACATTCCTGCCACCTGTCATAAAATAGCGCACATGTTGGATTTCGCCTCAGCTGATCGAGTCGACTGATCTTCGAAGCGTTCATCGTTGTGAGAAAAAGGATTGAAGTGTGTTAAAAATTCTTTCTTTTTGCGAAACGAACGAGAAGTGATTTAAAAAATTAATGACCGTGAACAGTGACAACGATGATAAAAATATTGATCTGAATCTCTGAGAAAGTTGTGGATAACTAGTGAGCAAAATTCACGGTCAGCGACGCCAATAAAAGAAAGAAATTCAAATAATGGAACACAAAAATCGCACGATGAACGTTCCGACGATTGTGTTGACGTTCAATAACGTCCGAGCATAGTTTACGCGCCACTCGATAACAAAATTATGTTACGCTCGCAGCTGACACGAATACAATAACGGAGAAAATTGAAGAAGTTATTTTCTCGATTCGCTTGACCATAGTGGAGGCGTTACTGTGACTGTCTATCGTGGAGCGAGTTCCAACTCCAATGGCTACAACATAGTGGTGTTTCAGGGGCTGATTCGGAAACGTCAGGACGGCGCACGCTACTAGCACGGCCGGCTACGCAGCATCCTACATCAATTATACGGGAGCTCAAGCTCCTGAGACTAGCAAGCACAACCCTCAGCAAGGGACAATTGGATACCGAGTTAACAACCCTAGGTGAGTAGAATTTGTTTTTGTAAAGAGAGTTAGGGCTGCAGAAAATCATTATAAAAATTTAAGAAATAAAGAAAAAAAGTGACTTTTGGGATTTAAATCAAGAATTTGCTAATAATTTTTCTACAAATGAATTACACGAAAATGAAGTAGCAAAAATGAAGAAGATTAGCGATACGCAATAAACTACTTAAGTTTTTCGAGCTAAATAAACCCAATGATAAAAATCTATTCAGACCCTACCCTAAACTTACTTTATTAATAAAAGCATTTCATGTATTTTTTAATTCGAATGAAATGATTAATATTCAGAAATTGTACGCTCTTACTCTTTATCAGTTACTTAGGTACTAAAACCGCATACATATGTATGTAGTGTTTTTATCTTATCCGGAACAAGTTTGTTTACATTTTAACAAAACGCTGAAACGTGACTACGTTTACCTGGACGGCCTTATCGTTGTTAACAAGCAATAAAATCAAAAATAACGCCTTACGCAGAGCATGATACGAAACAAACGCAAGTGTTTAATAAAATTAATTGAATAGTCAAACAAACGCAAGTGTTTAATAAAATTAATTGAATAGTCAACTGAGTAGTTTAAATCAAATAATACAGTAGTTGCAGCGCGTCTAATGAACGTAAAGTTAATTCATACTCATGCAATCCATAAACGGAGGGTGATTTAAAAGCATACAAGTAAGTGTGACATTGTCGACCGCGCATCGCTGATGAAATGTGCTCTTCCATTCACACGCACAAACGCTTCAGGGCGCCCAGCACGCACACACTCGCAGGCCGGCCCGCACTCACACAGCCGCGGCCACGCACACACAGCCCGCGCACTCACACACGCGCGCGGTGGGAATGCATGCGGTGACTGCACTTTAACGCTTACAATAAACACAAACAAACAAAATATTATAAACTAGAAACACTAAAACGAATCAAACCCTCACATACAACATTAAAAATTTGAAGATGAAAAAGACATCGAATTAGTATGCTAACCGTTGATAATTATTATGAACTATAAAATAATAAAAGTAAAATATTGAGCAGGTGCTAAGTTGAGGGCTCAACGGCTTTGTTTTGTAGTCACCTTTACAAACGACATATTGTTGATGGCTGCCTGCCTCTATACAAAACCAATAAGTAAATAATAATAAAAAACGGCAACGAGATTGTGTGAACAGAACACAGGAAGTCTACCTCATTTCAAGGGTGGCTACAGGGCGGACTGTTGCCGCATAAAATATTTGTTCGAACGAACGAAGGACCATTTGGGTTCAATGTTTTAAGTGTAATAAAACAAAGGTATACTGTCGTACAGACTCGGAACAGATTTATAAGCGGTGGTGAGTTATCGTGGGAAAAATGTCGGTTTCCAGAAACAAGGATGCTTTGTCACGATCACGACATGCCGCACACCACGTGTTTGACAAGGTCAAAATTAAATTTAGATATTTAAGACAATAATGGTTTGATAATATTTCATTTAATACATCCTAGTAAAAATGCTGATTTAAAATAATTTTATTAACATTAAACATTAACATAAACATTAACAATTCTATAGTGTTAAAACATAGAAAAGAAGCAAATTAGAAAAACTGTTTCGATTCAATTTTATCAGCGACAAACAAATTATTATCGGGAGCATAATAATAAAGGCCCATATTGACGTGACCGGGCCCACTTACCCTAAGCGAGCCCGACCCTTCCCCGTCCATTGTGCCGTATTTACCCCGGAACGCTCGCCTTCGTAAACCCCGGAATCCGCTCCTCGAAGCGTGATTCACTCTAGTCTCGATCCCACCGTCAATTGACGAGAATGAGATACAAATCGAAATAAGCAATTAATCAATTACAATATACCGCGTCCTCGACTCTTTCGTTGCTCGTTTTCATCGTCAAGTTAATATTTACTTATTTACTGATCTGTTTTAAAAATGTTTTCATGAATTCCTTACGTTAAAAGAAAAACCGCATTATTTAAAATTTAATATCAATTATACAAATGTTACTAAAAAGCGTCATTGAAATAACGCAACAAACAATACCAAAGACGATTAAGTTCGAGGTTAATTAGAGTACATTTCACACAGCACGCATCGATTCGTTAATAAAAACGTTGACGCTATTATAGCTACGGCAATGTGCGCACAAGCCACAATGTGAAGTGGCATTTAAATGGGGGTGACCAACTGTCGTCGAAACACAGGGGTGGAACATGGCTTCACGCTGCCCCGATAGTAATCTATACAAGACTTACAATTAATGCCTTATTTAACACTTTGAACGTAATAAGAAAATAAGTTTACCATGAGATTAATCACAGGTCGATGGAGAGTAAAACGGAAGATAAAACAAAAATTACTAAAAGTTATAAATGTTGTCATCATGTGTCAAACAATTATAAATGATAATACTTATACTATTTAACAATAGGAAAAGTTAATAAGCCTTCTTAAAGCAAACCCTCGATTCATTATGACACGATTATCTCTACTGCCAATTAAACAAGGAATCCAACACGTCTGCGTAGCTATCTAAAATTAACTGCAGCCAATGTATCAAAATACCAACGCGTTACTCGCACATCTCTCAATACTATGCCAAACACCTTCCAGCTTCTCGAAATAGCAACATACCTACTCAGTCATTTTTAAGAATTTTGTACAACTAATAAATATCCGCTGATCTTGTGCGAAATGTTCATCTCAAGAATATATCATTGCAAGTAGACACGTAGACGTCAGTCTTGCCGAGATATCACTTTAAAAAGCACGTTCTCAGAATCATCGCAAAAGGAATGCCTGCGTTGAGCGGTCACATTGAAGATCCCAAATATTTTGAACAGGCCGTAAGTAATTATTCGGATGTGGTACCACTTTTAACAAAAAGTGCGCCAGAAGAACACACAGCCTTTTTTGTCAGCTACACATTCGGTCGGCAAAAAAGAAAAAGGAACAGACAAAACTATAAAAGAAGTGCAGGTCGAGCCAGTTTACCTAAGCAAAGACCCTTGTAAATCATCTGCAGAGGCGATGAATAGAGGCCACGTAGGTTTGAACGTTGTTGACTCGTGTGTTTATTTATTGTCGACTCTACTAAGTATCTGTTAAGTTATTTAGAAGAACACTTAAGTAGGCACTGAAGAAAACAAATAAATTGTGTTTTTAGAACGCTAACTTAATGGAGATATTGATACGATGACTTGGTATTGTCAAAAATTGTGTAGATTGAGTATATACTCATAACGACAGTAAACGAGACCATTTTAAGTTTCAAAACGCAAATAATGTTTGTTGTGATGTTACAGAGTTTGCATACATTAAAATAATTTCATATCATAATGGGTATAGCTATACAATATCCCAATATGGTTGCACTACTACAGACGCAACGTAACAATGGACAGCCCGTGCGAGTGTTTGTCGTGCATTTGTCGAATGGGAATTATTAGGAAGGGCTCCGGGACGGCCCGGGAATTCGCCCCAAAAGCCGTTCACATGAATCGCGCTCCCACTCCGCGGCGCCATACAAAAAATCAAACACATCCCGAGAGAAACACAGGGGTAACAAAACAACGCGACGCTATACTTTCATATTGATTTTTTTCTCATTCATTGAAATTGTTATTTTTACATTCACCATAATATATTTGAATCGTGATAAAGATATTGCTTTATAAAATCGACGGAATCAAAAAATAGTGTATAAGACAGAGAGTGTTTAATATTTGCACTACTCGTAGCTTCATTGTTTCAACATAACTGTCAAAAATAAAACTTCCAATAATTTACCTTGTTTATTTCACGAAGTACCTGGGCAGCAAACAGTTGCTTTTTCTATTGCCATTCCATTTTCATTTTCATTGTTGGCAAAATATTAAAATCTTTGTACACATTAAAAAAGATCTTGCTCTTATAGAATTTGGGTCGAATATTGAGTCGGAGTTTATTAATAATCGAAGCGTTAACGTGTGGAATGTTCGACTCTGCAAGGCCGCTTGCAATAGAAACTGTATCGTGAGTGAAATAAAATTAACTGGACCGATTTCACATTCAAAACCTACTTGCACTATATAACTATGTATACCGACAATTTACTGTGAAATCAAGTAAGTAGATATTATTAATTGCTCTGGTAGAACCGTAAAGCCTCTAAATCTATTAAAATAATGACATTAAGGAGTTATTTATATCAACAATACACAGTACACACTACTAAATAAAATATCAATTGATTGATACAGTGAACATTTAAAACTAAAAAAATTGGTAAAGCTCAATCACAATTAATAGAAAGCTCTCGAAACATAATGCTGTCACATTCAGTAAGGTTCAAAGCATAATCTTAGTTTATTTTGGACATTTCACAATGTTGCCGTTTTTAAATCAAGACCGCATTTGCGGCAAGGAAGTGAGCCGCATGCCGGCGACCATTATACTAACGAGTTAATATTTTAGTTAGTTTACATCCTTGCTGATTGACGAACATGTTTAAAAAAATACAGTATTTTACAATTCGGCGATGGGCTCACCACCTGTCACGCTGAGCACATGTCATGTGCAGTAGTAACTTGGTGAAACGTGGACTATGGCAGTGGACTGCTTCTGCGGTCCCCATTGCCAAGTGTCTGATTAACCCTTTTGGGGATAATAGTGTTGAATCTATGTATTCTATGTACGTATTTTTACAATTTGTATTTTATTTGTCATTCAGCGGCTATGGGTGCGCCGGCGGTACGGGCGCGATGAGCGGCGGGGGCGAGAACGCGCAGTTCGGCGCCACCGCCGCTATGGTCGCCGCGGCCACTACGGCCGCGATGCAGGACTCGCAGCCCTATTCCCAGGTAAGTAAAGTACAAAACCAAGAAAACTTTTTATTTCTATAACATAGGTTGAACAATACAAATTAAGAGCCCCTAAAACCGACAAGCGTGCTTGGATAAAGCGAATGGAAACGCAAGTGTCAATCTGTGGTGCATGTAAACATGACTGCTTACCCAATAAAGAAAGAGTTGCTCTACATCTTCTTAGTTCTATAAGGCCTTAACAAGAACAAGAACAGAGATTTTTCAAATAAAAAAGACAATGTTTCAAGTCAGCTAACTTATCATTTAAGACATTTTTTAATGATGTGTTTTTTTCCAGATGCAAAGCAACATGACTATGGGTAATCCCCAGTATGGTACGATGAATGGCTACGGCCAGCAGCGCACCCATAACCCCGCTATGACAGGCATGGGGATGGGAGGAAACGGCGGAATGAACGGTATGACCGGCATGGGTCAGATGGGCAACGCCGGCATGAACGGAATGAACCCAATGGCACAGATGGCCAACATGGGCATGCACGCTAACATGATGCCATCCCAAATGGGCCCGGGCCAAATGACTAGCTCAGCGAAAATGGCCCCAGGGTACCGACAGCGGCACACGCCCTATCCAACTCAGAACACGATGATTATGAGTAGAAAAACTCAATATATGGGTGGGCAACCTGGCTTTGGGCCAGGGCAATACCCTGCGAGCTACGGTGGCCGGCCTGGCTTCCAAGGGCAGTATCCACCGCAACAGCCGTTGGGACCATCTGGAAACTTCGGTGGTACAATGCGAGGAAACATGAGGCAATCAACGCCTCCTTACTCAAACCAGGGGCAGTATTTCAACGGAGGTGTACCGGCTCAGTTCCCACAGCACCCTAGTGGAAACGGGCAGTACGCAGGGCAATACAGCGGACAGTTTGCGCAGGAAGTCGCCATGCGGACTAACATGAGCTACCAGCACAGTCCTGTGCCTGGAAACCCTACACCACCATTAACGCCCGCTAGCAGTATGCCGCCTTATATCAGCCCGAATGCCGATGTAAAGCCCCATTTTAACGAGCTCAAACCACCGATGAGCATGCAAAGTAAGTGTTTGCCGCATCACTCGTTACATAAACAAACAACTACAATACATTTAGTATAGAATTGCCTTTTATGTTTTATTTATCGAAAATTTTCTATTTCAGATGACGAACTCCGGTTAACATTCCCTGTAAGAGATGGTATTATATTGCCACCGTTTAGACTAGAACATAATTTAGCAGTTAGCAACCACGTATTCCAATTGAAGCAGACGGTCCACTCAACTTTGCTTTGGCGGTAAGCTGTCTTATTAAGTTTTACAAAAAAAACAACTTTTAGAAATTATTTTTTAACAAAAGCATTAAGACTAATAATGTTTTACTTTTTGGCAGGTCGGACCTCGAACTACAACTGAAATGCTTCCACCATGAAGACCGACAAATGAACACGAACTGGCCAGCCAGTGTTCAAGTGTCGGTCAATGCGACGCCATTAGTCATAGATAGAGGCGAGAATAAAACATCACACAAACCATTGTACCTGAAAGACGTGTGCCAACCGGGCAGAAACACGATACAGATCACAGTATCTGCCTGCTGTTGTGTAAGTAACTGCACTATTTATTTAATCTATTTAATTAAAATATACAAGAACACCCAATAAAAAAGTATACCTCCGATATGCTCTCGCGTTTTACAATCATACGTTAACACTGCGAATGTTTTCTGTAACCAACTGATAAACATCTTATAAATGGCTCTTATCAGAGTCCGACCTTATGCATTCAAATACTGAAAACACATGTGTTTAGAACGGTATGGCTATTTTGCTCACATGCGTCTTCTGCTCATAAGAAAATTGCCTCTATTGAACAGAGGGTTAGAGGCATGGCATCAACGAACCCTGATTCACTGGGAGGTCGAACGGTTCCACTATTATACTGATTTACCAAGTTGCCTGTCTTTCACGTAAACCTGCTTATTTTATGTAATCTAATAGTTTATTACTTAAAGAATAATTAATTTGTGTTCTACCAACAATCTATGAACTCCTGTTGTCTATAAAAAAACTGTGATTAACAAAATCCTTTTTATCCTTCCAGTCACATCTATTTGTACTGCAATTAGTCCATCGACCGAGTGTCCGAAGCGTCCTCCAAGGGTTGTTGAGGAAGAGGCTACTGACTGCAGACCATTGTATCGCCAAAATAAAGATGAACTTCAATCAATCGCCCGTGAATAACAACGGCTCAAACACTGCGAACGACAGGGACAGCGTCGAGCAAACCGCCTTAAAAGTGTCATTAAAATGTCCAATCACGTTCAAGAAAATCACGCTACCTGCGCGCGGGCATGAATGCAAACACATACAATGCTTCGATTTAGAATCATATTTACAACTTAATTGTGAGAGAGGATCGTGGCGATGTCCAGTTTGCAAGTAAGTTTATTGTTTTGGCTCAGCACTTTTATTTCAACATCTTTATATATTTAATTATGTGTTTCATATTTCCAATAAATATGCTAATTCTAACAATCCCTTTTTCGCAGTAAACCAGCACAACTAGAAGGCCTGGAAGTAGACCAATACATGTGGGGTATACTCAACACATTAAACACTACTGATGTAGACGAAGTAACTATCGACAGTGGTGCAAATTGGAAAGCAGCGAAGAGTCCAAACAATGGCGGTATTAAGGTGAATACACTAACTACTTTACGCTAAGATTTGTTCTGCATTCTGAGACTTTACGCATTGATTATTTCTAAACAATTGATAACATCATGTAGTTTTTGAAGCATTACTTATTTTGCAACGCATTCTTTTCCAGCAAGAGGAAGATAGCAATGACAACAGCGTAGGAAAGAGAGGAAAAGCGGTCTCACCCGGATCTATGAACATGCCAACTATGAACAATTGGGATATGAATCAGGCGTTGTCGCCATACCTTCCTCCTGACATGAACACCATTGCGAGCGGTTCCATGATCTCTTCGTACAACCAAAGCAGCCAAAACAGAAATGCTGGTGGCAATCCTAACTACGATTTTGGAATGAACAATGGGCCGGGTAGCAACGAATACGCTGGCAATGGACCACTGTCCCACCTTAATGACAGCGTCAACTCATTAGACCCGTTAAATGCAATGGAGAAGAGTCTGAATGATCAGGTATGTGCATCTACTTTCAAATTATTTAATTCTAAGTGATGTTTACTACCATCTGGGGACAACAGACTTAAACAAGATATTTAATATTCCATCAATGGTGCCATTGTAAAACTTGCCATCGTCACCAAGCTTTTCTGGTCATCACAATAGCATCTGAGAAATACAATAGATTCCACAGTTTCTCAGCGAGTCGATAGCGATTTTATTTGTTTTTTATTATGAAAAAGGATTAGCAAACCAATCAACATTGCTGATTGGCTGATTGATTGCTTGCAGCTTGCAGCGCACTGAGTGTACAGTCCAATAATTATTTTAATTAACCAACAAGAATTTCCTAACCCTTAAGGGGTAACCTGCAATCTTTACAAGTTCGTGGAATGAAAATGGAATGTTTTATTTCATAGATGCCGCACACGCCCCACACTCCGCACACGCCAGGCTCAGCGCACACGCCGGGCGGAGGCGGCGCACACACCCCAGGCTCGTCTCACACGCCGGGCCCACCATCCGTCGGTCACCACAGCCTCACAGACGTCGACATCCCCACCGACCTCAACTTCGACCCGGCGGCTGTCATCGACGGCGAGGGCACCGACAACCTTAATGTAAGTTGCTAAACCATCTCACAAATTTCATTCCATCTCATACATACACTTTATACAATGGATCTTCTTATAGCTGTTCTGACTCCTGAATCTTTACTTGTATTTACATCCATCGATTACTATAGAGTATCAGTAAACCACTAATAGAGACAAACGTCATTTTAACACAAGTGTTGAGTTAACAAGTAAAGAAAGTTGCTGGCAAAAAATTACTTGACATATTGAAGTTTACCATCTCTGTTAGAAGACTGAAACGAAAAAAGTTTAATTCTAGTTGCATTTCTATTTACAGCTGCTGCCTGAAACGAACGTAGACCCTATGGAGCTGCTGTCCTACTTGGACGCGCCGGCGTTAGGCGAGCTGCTGGCGACGCCGCCCTCGTCGTCGTCCTCAGCGGGCTCGCACCCCCCGCGCGCGCCCTCCTCCGACGATCTCCTAGCGCTCTTTGAGTGAACTACCTCGATAAGTACCACGTA